>CM068366.1:9943530-11143530 GCA_034769755.1 Odontamblyopus lacepedii
TGCAACTGCTACTACTACTACTACTACTACTACTGCTGCTACTACTACATTGTAAAACTGCACACTTAAAATCACTAAGCTGATGTTATTGCCGTGGCAACAGCTGACACCAAATATGTATTTTAGACAAATCTGAGGCCGTGGTTAACTGGAACAGCCAAAATATATGTAAAATAGTAATCACTATGTATACTTTTTATACCAGATGCCCTTCCAGTCACAAAAAGCCATCGTAAAGGACAATAACAACAGCACAACAGTACCCTGTGTGTAAAGAAGGTTACGAAACAGCCACCCTCCAGTTCACAGGCGAGTGCTTTAACCCCTACACCACTGCCACTATGGAATAAACACACGCGTACAAAAAATATATAAAAAAACAACAAATGTACGCTATAAGTGCCTGGAGTCTGGCGCATGTAAACAGGGAAAAGTCAACATGGCGGTTCAAATAATTCACACAGACAAGTGCAAAGTGAAGAGGGCCCAGGGGAACGGGAACAGGGACGAATATAGTTAATCCAGCGCTGAGTTCAGTTGGCCGGAAGCTGCTGTGTCCTACGTCGTATATGTGGGACTCTACACGGCTGTCTTTTGAATCGAAAAAACAAAATGGCCGCTGGTTAAAGAGAAAAACAGTTGGTGGGAGCTGGGAGGCCAGATTGGGGTCAGGAGGTTGGCTCTGCTCGTGTAAGAATGTTTCAGAACAGCTAAAAGCACAACTCAGAAGAAATTTAAATATTTATGCAAGTTTTTCTTAATTTTTTGTACAAAATTTGGACCCTTGCTTCTATCTAGTCCTTTCTTCGTGTCTATGGACTTTCCCATTGTATTGTTCCCATTGTACAGTGGCTTTTACTTTATATTCTGCACTACTACGACGACTACTACTACTAGTACTACTACTACTACTACTACTGCTACTACTAGTTTATCTTTTACTAGCTATGAAAAAACTATGGTTGGAAATTTAAGATATGAAACTAAAATACACTAAGACATACATAGCATAGCATTTGGACCTATCTCGCAACAAACTTGGGATTTTAGAGGCGATTGTAGTAGTTAATTGGCAAATACAGACATTCAAAACAAAATTATATCCAAATTGGATACAGAAATATGGTTAAAGTGGGACTAAACACCTAACTCCTCCCACAACCACATTGCAAAATACAGCTAGGCCGCATCTCATTTCTCTTTCTTCACTTGATTCCTCTCCTTGATCCTCAGTTTTTCTGCTGTCAAACAAATGTGTCGTACTAACAGGTGTCCCAAAGAAAACCGAGGAAGGAAGGAGTAAACATGAAGGAGGCTTCAGGCGGAAAACATCAGATAAAAGAATCAAACTTTACTAGTCTCAGTGTGGAGTTTATATCCTCTCTCCTCCCTGTGTCTCCTCTGTGGGCGGGACTTCCTCACCCACTTCCTGCAGAATCGAGGAGAGGAATCAAGAAGAAAGCGAGGAAAGTTGAGGAACAGTGTGACTGGTCTAACGGCGAGCCACGCTTCACACTCCGCCCCTGTACCGACGTATTTGTAATGAGAAATACCCATCTGTAATCAGGGCAGTCATGTGTGATGTCATGTAGTACCTCAAATGCCACTTACATGCACATTTTTAGCTTTACACGTACTTTAGACAGCTGCAAATTTATCTAAGTACAACTAAAATTGCCAAAATAGGACTGGAATGTTCCACAGTATGACATTAAACAGCTCTACTTCACATTTACTCAATTACAGGTGGTTTTAAAGCTCAAAAACACCTAGAAAAACAACATTCTGACTGTGAGCGGGGTCGCCTCTCCACAGATCTGACCTGTAACTTGGCCTGGTTTGGTCTCCATGATGACAGAAAGGTTTAATACCACACTGCGAAACATTCCAGGCAAAATAATAGCACTAATGTCTCATTTGACAGAGTGAAAAGTGATACTGTGCACCTTCAAATGATTCCTTTTGTAACAATGATATAAAACAATAGAATTCGATATAACCACATTGTGAAAACCAAACACATAACAGCTTTGCCCACAGATTTTCCTCTGGCTTTTGGGCCTGAGATGCGAGTCCACGGTAAACAGGGGCATTATAGACTCATGAGTCACAGCGCAGTCTGTAAAGGCCCGGAGACAAGACTGGGGCTGGGTTCGTCCAATCTGTTTTCATACAGTCACATAATAACATGAGCTTTGGGACCACGTTCACGGATGTTTTTATTAGAACACAGAGCTTCGACGGATATTTAAAGGGCGCCGTTTTCTGATCTGTCTTATAATATCGTTTCCTCGTCACAAACATACCTGGAGTTGTGTTTCCACTCACACGTTTATAACACAAACGCTGCGTATTTAGGCTGAGCTTTTCTCCCAAACAGAAAACAGTCTATCCCACCGTGATCAAACGTGAGTTTTTAAACCCCACACACCCTCACTAGAATCATTTGGATAATTTCAGCCCCGCAATTGCCAATTTCGACTGAACTGAAAGTAATAAGTAGCTGTTAACTTGAAAACCTCCAGAAATAACTGTTAACTCTGCTCAGTAAGTCCGGTCTCTCAGTCTAATTTTACACAGAAAAACAAGTGTCTGGGATATTTCCAGACTGTTGCTTCCACCTGGTTCGCATCCAACAGTATAAAAAAGTGGAACAAGTGAGTCTCTCGATTTGATTTGATTTTAGGGTCAGTAACAATAAAACATTTTATTTAAGAGGCGTCAACATAAGTTAAATACTATTCAAACATACAGTATTTTAATGTTTGAATGTGAGGAGCAGGATTTTGTACTGAATGTGGTGTGAAATGGGGAACCAGTAGAGCTGTAATACTAACAGGAAGAGTTTAGTTGAAGTAATAACAGCAGCAGCAGTAGTAGTAGTAGTAGTAGTAGTAGTAGTAGTAGTAGTAGTAGTAGTAGTCGTAGTAGTAGTAGTAGTAGTAGTAGTAGTAGTAGTAGTAGTGGACAGAACTTTGACTTAAAGGTCCTATATTACAGAAAATTGACTCTTCCGAGCTTTAAACCACGTTATAATGTTGTTACCGCCTCAAAAACAAAACTGGAGTTGTGTTTTGTTTCATTCATATTTTAGTAACACTTTATCGTTAGTCTGTCCACATTTCCAAAGCTCAAACTGCTCTGTTCCACCTTGTGATGTCACCTAGTTGTAGCTTTCAACTTTTTAACCTTTTAGTTAGTAGAGATTGTCGATTAGACGGCTGAAATCGTTCAAATTATTCTAATGAAGGTGTCTGGAGCTTAAAAACTTCTTGTACAACCACATGACATCACAAGGTGGAACAGAGTGTTTTATATTCTATAACATAGATCAGAAAATAGAACTTATAAAAGAGGCGACTACAGAGACTTTATATTTTTAGTAACACAAGATTCCAGATTGAGGAGGCCACATAAGCAGCAAGAATAGCTTCACTCGACTAAAAATAGAGACATATCGCGCTCGTCGGCCATATTGATTTATGAGTTTCTTCTCCGAGCGGCATCTTTTATATGAAAACATGAAATCCAATATTTGTTCACACTCTTCATAACTGTCAATAATTCAGCATAAGCAAAAGTGCGTCACGTAGCATTAAAGCGCCTTAGATGTAAATGCATGTATATGTGGTAGTACGAGTATTTCTAAAGGTACAGATGGTACTTTTTGACATAAATGGTTTTTAAGTGAAGCGAGTGTGCCTTTGCAGGACTTGCGTTGCCTGAAATGTTCCAGAATACGGCATTATAGAGCCTATATTACGCTATTTTCAGATCTGTGTTATAATGTTTCATCAGTCATCACAAACATACCTTGAGTTTTGTTTCGTTTCATTCACACATGTTTAACAAACAAACCCTGCAACAGAAAACACTCTGTTCCACCTTGTGATGTCATGTGGTGATACAGGAAGTGCTCCTCTGTGTTTTTAAACTCCATACACCTTCACTAGAATCATTTGGATGATTTCAGCCCGGGAATTACCAATCTCTACTGAACTAAAGGTAAAAAGCTGTTAACTTGAAAACTGCCACTTCATGACATCACAAGGTGGAACAGAGCATTTTGAGCTTTGAAGATACAGACAGACTAATAATAAAGGATTACTCAAACATGTGTGAATGAAAAAAAAAAAACACAACTCCAGGTATGTTTTTTGAGGAGGTAACAACATTATAACATTGTTTAAAGCTCATAAGAGTCAATTCTACTCAGACCAAGACCAAGTTATGGATCAGATCTGTGGAGAAGCGGCGATATTGACAGTAAGAATGCACGCTTATTTTTCAGTGATTGAAAAACCGCTATATAAATATTAAAAATAAGGTCCAAGGTTCCTTCTTTATCATTCAAACATGCGAGCGAAACATGAGGAAATACGTTTCTCAAGGCCAAGTGTTTAAAAGAGCTAAGAATAAGAATAAAATAAGCCATAAGTAGTGCATTAAAAAGTATTTAGCAGTTACAATCGACAAAAAATGAAACATGTAGAAGGATTCAACAGTAAAAAATACCAGTAGGATACAATAAAATGACATAATAGTACTAGTAAGATCCACAGTTGCAGTAGTACCAGCACCATCTTACAGAAGAAGTACACGTATCTCAATTATGCAAAGATTAGCTTCTCTGTACCATTCATGTCAGGTTCTAAAATATTGAAGTCTTTCACACATACAGACCTCCTCACCCCTCACCCCTCACCCCTGCCCCGGTCCCTGTGGCACGAAATCACACTGCAGGCCTGGACCCAGAGCACTTATGCATCTGCTAATGTTAAATTACAGTAGACTTCACACGCCTCTATGGCTCTCTCCACAGAGTTGGCGTCATAAAGCAGTTCCATAAAATACTCAGCCTTGAAATCACAAAGGAGCGAGCATTAACTTAGCTCCCACGTGAACAAATGAAAGAGGGGTTTTCACAGTCAAGTCAGATAACTGTGCTCTTGTATAAGAAGAGTTTTATGTGGTTAAAAGGTCTTATATTACACAAGACTGACTCTGTGAGCTTTAAGACATGTTAGATTATTAAAACCTGATCAAAAACATACCGGGAGTTGTGTTTTGTTTCAGTAATCCTTCATTATTAGTAGGGCTGGGAATCATTAAGAAGTTGCTGATACGAGACATATCTCGATACAGTAAGCTGTCGATACAATACGATTTATTTCAAATAGATTCAATACGATTCAATAAAAAATAAAGGCTAAATCTTGGCTGTGATACTAAAAGTCTTTGTTAACCCACTTCTTATGCAAAGTGAATAGGAAACACACCGATTTTACTCATCAAAACAGTGAATACGTCAAATGTGTTGCATAAACGAATTTCCTTTCTCTGAACAAGCAACAAAACTGTAGATCTGTAAAAAAAATAATTTAGTAAAATATACCAAAATATACTCTTGGTGATATATCGATACAGCAGCTTACAATATCCATACTCTATCATCATTAAATATATAGGATATATTGATATTTTGATATTTTTGCACACCCATATGCAACCAAATGCTCTGTTCCACCTTGTGATGTCATGAAGTGGTAGTTTTCAAGTTAACAGCTACATTTTACCTTTTGTTTAGCAGAGATAGTCGATCCTAGGCCTGAAATCATCCAAATTACTCTAATGAAGGTGTATGGAGTTTAAAAACACAGTGGAGCACTTCTGGTATGACATCACAAGGTGGAACAGAGCGTTTTCTGTTTGAGAGAAAAACGCAGCCTAAATAGTGCACAAACAGTACAGTGTACAATTTAGCAACGGAATAGTGTAAACACATTTTAAGTCTCATTATAATAGAAATCTAAATTTAAAATGCAGTAAAAAATAACATAAGACCGTTGTTAGCATGTTTTTTTGTACTAGTGGAGAACATTTTGTTATTTTTCTGCGCTATAAAAAAGATTTGAGCTGAGGAGTGTTAAAAAAATAACTTGAATGGCTCATGAAGTGCGTTCATTACCATTAGTGCCCAAAGAATAGTTTTAAATACTCTAATTTGTCCTCATGAGAGGTTTAAAAGGTCCTACGTGACACAAAAGCGATTCTTGTGTCCTTCATGTTAAAAAAAACAGACCTGGAGTTGTGTTTTGTTTCATTCACACATGTTTGAGTCCTTTATTATTAGTCTGTCTACTCTGTTCCACCTTGTGATGTCATGAAGAGGAAAACAGTGAATGAAACAAAACACATGATGAGGAAACATTATGACATCGATCAAAAATATTGTAATTTGGGCTATATTTATATGGTATATTACAAATACTGTATGTAGAATAGTTAGATATAGTTAAACGTGTTATTGTGGCAGGCTTAAAGGTGCATTGCGTAACTTTTCTGCACTGCAAAAACTCAAATCTAGCCACGTTAAGATGATGAGAATCAAGGAGGTTTTATTATGATTTGAGTAAATTTCAGGTTAAGTGCAATTATCCTCCAATGGAACAAGAGTTTTTGGAGTTAAAATAGGAAAATACATCTCGTAACACTTAAGAAAAACTCTTTGCACTTAGAATCTTAGAAAAGAAACGAAATCTAATGGTCCTTGAATTAAGAAAAGCACGTTTTCCATTAGCAGATCATTTTACTTGTCAAGTTGAATCTACTCAAATAAAGTAAAAAGTTCTTAATTTAAGTCATTTTACCTTAACCTTTTTTTTTTTTTTGCACTGTGGTAGAGGGTCCACCACCTGCTCGATTACTTATAGTTGTTATTGTTTTTTTCCCCTGAAATGTGCTGCAGTATGGCATTTAATTTAACTATCTCCATGGAGACAAGCAGGCCACATCACCAGGCTGAGTTACAGGTCAGATATGTGGAGAAGTGGACCCACTCACAGTAATAGTGTGTGTTTTTGTGGTAGTTTTGAGAAAAAAAAACTCCTCTAATTGAATAAATGCAAAATCTATACTTTTAATGCCATACTGTGGAATAATAACATCACCATGGAGACCAGAAAAGTGACACAGTGCAGTTTTAAGTGTGCACGCAGGGCAAAAGTGTAGAAAGTACTTTGTTAGAGTTTACGTGAAGGCGTTCCTCTGGCAGATCTACACCTGGACTCGTGGTGGGACATTTGGCGGCCCCATCGTGAGGGCCCGTCTGGAGGACAGGGACCGCCGGAGAATGGGCACAGCTCGGCCAGGCTGGGGCCATCTGTCTGTGTCTGTCTGTGCCAGTGGGGCAGGAGAGGAGGGCAGGAGAAAGGAGGGCAGGAGAGGAGGGCAGGGGAGGAGGGGGAGGAGAGAGGAGGAAAGAGGAGGGCAGGAGGGGAGGGGAGAGATGAGGGCAGGAGAGAAGGGGGCAAGAGAGGAGGGCAGGAGAGGAGGGGGAGGAGAGAGGAGGGCAGGAGAGAGGAGGGCAGGAGAGGAGGGCAGGAGAGAGGAGGAAAGAGGAGGGCAGGAGAGGAGGGGGAGGAGAGAGGAGGGCAGGAGAGGAGGGGGCAAGAGAGAGGAGGGCAGGAGAGAAGGGGGAAAGGGTAGGAGAGGAGAGAGAGCGAGAGGAAGGGGAGGAGAGAAAGGTAGGAGGAGAGAGAGAGGGGGGAAGAGAGAGATGAGGGCAGGAGAGGAGGGAGGAGGAGAGAGGAAGAGAGAGATAAGGGCAGGAAGGGAGGGGTAAGGGAGAGAGAGAGAGGAGGAGGAGAAAGAGGGAGAAGGAGAGAGTGAAAGATAGGAGGGAGCAGAGAAAGAGGGAGGGAGTAGGAGAGAGAGGAGGCGAGACGGGGAAAGGGCAGGAGGAGGAGAGAGAGCGAGAGGGAGGTGAGGAGCGAGAGGTAGGAGAAGAGAGAGTAAAAGGGAGAGAGAGAGAATGAGGGACGAGGCGAGAGATAGGAGTGAGGAGAGAAAGACAGAAAGAGAGTAAGAGAGAGAGGGAGAGGGGGAAGAAAATGAGGGGGAAAGGGTAGGAGGGGAGAGAGAGGAGGGAAGAGAGAGTGAAAGAGTGAGAGGGAGGAAGGGAGGAGACAAACCCAGGGAGAGAGTAAAAGAGAGAGAGAGGGGGTAAGGAAGGAAAGGAGGGGTAGCAGAAAAGAGAGAGGTTGGAAGAGAGAGGGAAAGAGAGACAGGAGAGGAGATTTAATTTTTAAGAAACCTTTACTGTGTCCCTCAAAAACATTTTACATGAAAATAAAAGTAGAGGCGGGGAGGAAAACAGAGAGATCAAGAGAGAGAGAAAGAGAGACGAGAGAGAGAGGGGGAGGAGAGAAAGAGAAAGAGAGGAGAGGAGGTATAATGGGGTCCTGTCTGCAGATAACAGGCCTGACTGCTGCTGGGAGGACCAGTGTAAACAATTTATAGTGGAGTGTCAGGGAAAAGAGAGACTACATCAGGGGCTGTTTGTGCAAAATGTGTCGTCTCTTTATAATCTGGAATCATGTTGCATTTTTTTTATTATTTTAGAAAACAACAAAGCATTAACTGGTGAAATTACAGTACACAATAATGAATTAAAGGTCTGATATTACGAAAAGTTGACTCTTGTGAGCGTTAAGTTAAGTACACAGTGCAGGGTTTGTGTGTTAAACGAATGAACCAAAACACAACTCCTGGTAAGTTTTTAATGAGTGGTGTAATATGGACCTTAAACTTAAAGACTTTGTTAAAATATAATACACGGCGGTTAGATCAAGAACGGTTCACTACTTTTGCCTTCAACAATTACTGCTGAACTATTGAGAAAAATGTCTAATTACCATTTTTCTGACAAGCATTATAATTACATCTGCGATTTATGTTTTAATAATAGGATTCTGCTCAAAGTTCACATTTTAAATACATCCTGGAGAATAGACTAATTGACTGTTTTAGGCAAAATAATAAGATATTTTATTGTTTGTGGAGGAAATTACGATACTTAAAAAAATTGTGATTGATTAAAGGGGCCCATATTATGCTATTTTTATGACCTACGTTATAATGTTTCCTCATCACAAACGTGCCTGAGTGCTTCCCTCAAACGGAAAACACTCTGTTCCACCTTGTGATGTCATGTCGTGATACAGGAAGTGCTCCACTGTGTTTTTAAACTCCACACACCTTCACTAGAGTCATTTGGATCATTTCAGGCCTGGAATTGCCGATCTCTACTGATAAAAACGTAAAATGCAGCTGTTAAATTGAAAACTACCACTTCATGACATCACAAGGTGGAACAGAGCATTTTGAGCTTTGGAGATGTAGACAGAGTAATAATAAAGAATTACAAAAACACAATTACTAGTATGTTTTTGATGAACATAACATGGCATAAAGCTCTTAGAGTCAGTTTTACGTAAATTGTGATTTCGATTTTGCCTCATTTCAACCCATAAAATTGTTATAATTGATTTATTTATTTGTTTTTTTCAAATTTACGTCAAGAAAATGTATAAAGCCAATAACCTGTTATTGGACAAAAATGTGAGCGAACCTGCAAACTGAAAATTACGAGTACAGTGGTCCAAGATAACCGTTTCTACCCAGTAATCTTTTACCATTACCGTGTTGCACAATCCTTTTTTTTTTTATTACTTATCACCTTGTTTAGCCTCATCCGGAGCGCAAGACATAAACGGCAAACTCCCGAGCTTCAAAAGACTTCTCAATATAAACAAAACTTGGCGCGATGGCAGCAAAACACCGCCGTGGGAATTTGAAACGCTACAGATGACGGAAAACTCCAAACCCCAAACTGCATCCGTGAGCTTCTTGAAATGGGACAGCTCCACTTTCCGCTATAGCTTTTCTAAAGGAGCTGATGGAAGATTTTGGGGCAAGTTAAAAAGCCGCCGTCTCCCATTGATATGTAAAGTAATGCTTCTGAATGCCCCTAAAAGCCAGATTCAAACTCCTGGATAAAGCCAGAGCCCCGAAAAGGTGTCAGAAATCTTTTTTGATATGAATGGCTTCCAGTAGGTTTATAGACAAGTATAGAAACGGGAGCAGGACTGAAAAGGGCAAATCAGTTATGCTAAGCTAATTACCAGGCTTTTCGGAGTGACTGAAATGACACACGCTTTGTTAAAGGTGGTTCATTACTTTTAGTAGTTTTGAAGCTGACTACGTTGACATTTGTGAATTAAAAATATGAAAAATGAATGTGTCTAGTGCCCCCTGCTGACAAAAGTGTGTACTGAAGCATATTCAAATGGAACATGAAACAGATTTAAAGGTCCTATATTACGCAAAATTGCCTCGCACATTACATTCGTGAGTTAAAAGTATGAGAAACTCGGCGCACGACTTGGCGGATTACGTGTCTAACGCCCCCTAATGCCAACGGTGTGTATTGCAGCATATTTAAATGGAAAATTAGCAGCACAGATACGACACAGATAACGACTTAATGCAATTTAAAGGTCCTATGAGGTTTTAATCACGTTATGCTGCTTCTACCTTCTACCTTCAAAAACATACCCAGAGTTGTGTTTTTGCTCTGTTCCACCTTGTGATGTCATGAGGCTGTATCTGTTCATCTTTAGTTCAGTAAAGATACTTGCTGTTCCATTTTAATATATCACTTAAAAAGTAAACAATATTATATAATTAATCTTTAAATTATTTCAGCAAATTATTATATTCTCAAAAGTGCATTAATTAATCATAAACACATCTTTTCTATTTCTCTATTCAGTATTATAAGAAACCCATTTACTACTTCATTTTCTACAGCTGTAAAGACCCTGGAAATCCTTAAACAATTTAATTTATACATTTTAGTTGTAAATATGAATATTTGTTGTGTGTGACTTTTGGAAATTTTACCTCTCCTCTAGCATTACCTCTGTCGCCCCATCTTTATTTTATTTTATTTTATTTTATTTTATTTTATTTTATTTTATTTTATTTTATTTTATTTTATTTTATTTTATTTTATTTTATTTTATTTTATTTTATTTTATTTTATTTTATTTTATTTTATTTTATTTTATTTTATTTTTATTTTTATTTTTATTTTTATTTTTTATAATTTGTTTACTTTATACCTTTTATATTTATTTTATATTTTGCGTCATGCGTGTGTGTACTTTTTGTTTTCTGTTTGAGAGAAGGACTAAAATATGCAGAATTTGTGTGTATGAAACAAAACACAACTCCAGGTCTGTGCAGAGATCAGAAAACAGTGCGGTCATTTAGGATTTTATTGCCAAAGTTGACTCCAAACACATTAGCTGAAGGTTACAAATGTGTGCTGTCAGGGGTTGCATGTTACTCAAGTTTCATCTTCAATATTTTCTGCACACATGCCTAAACAGCCCTGAGCGGCTGGCCCCATCTGTGAGTTGATTTGTTTAATTTTATCTGCCGCGAAGAGAGAAAAAGCAGAAATGAAACGGGGAGGCTGGAGATACATGAGTGAATGTGTGTGCAAACATCAATTAGCAACATGTAAGCTTAACCAAAACATTTCACTGCATACAGGCAATTTAAAACATCACTATGGGGAAATTCACAGTTTATGAATGATACAGTAAAAACAGTTTCCAATGTTGTTTTTACAGTCAATTTGAGCGTTTCTATTTTCTTATTCAGTATTATAAGAAAACCATCTACTTGTCCTCCATTTCTAAACCTGTTTAAACCCTGGAAAACCCTAAATAACTGAAATGATACATTTTTAGTTGTAAATATGAATTGTGTCTATTATTACAATGTTACAATTTCCTTTTTACTATGCGCAGACTTGCCCCTCCACAGATCTGACCTGTATCTGGCATTGGTAGCATCATATGGCTTCACTCCCCAAAAACAGACGAATTTAATGCCGTATTGTGTAACACCCTGGCATTAACATCTCCATGGAGACAAGCAGGAGCAGTTCCATGATACGCTGACATATTGATAATGAAAAGTTATGAAACAAAGCTCAACTCCAGGTAGATTTTTGAGGATGTAACAACATTATAACATGACTTAAATCTCTCAAGAGTCAATTTTGCGTCATACAGGACCTTTAATATTACATAAACCAGGAACTACAGTGGAAATAAGCATCTTTACATGCATTTTCAGCCACTGATCTTACTCAAATCAACACATTTCCACAACATAAACAGCATCTATGAACCACGTATCCCCCAGTTCTTGACTCACACCGGGTTACGCAAGTCACACCACATTATTCCTATAGACAAACTGCACTGAGGCATATTCCCAGATCCAGTGCAGCCGACCAGGAGGAGCGGAGCGAGCTGCAGCACGCTATCCGGTATTTTTAGTTCAGACGACACAGCGGCGCTAAGAATAGAAAGGATGTCTAATTCTTTACATCAAAACATGGGTCAAATATATGTGAAATATTCAGAAGACGAACCTGTGCAAAGTCCGTACAGTCCAGTGTCGTGTCTAGAGAGAAAAGGAAAAAGAGGGGGTCTCAGGGAGGGCATCTGGCATAATTAAGAAGTTTACTTATAGCAGGCAGTGGGAGAGCAGAGGCTAAGAATAGAAATAATGTCTGTGCGTCGAAAACAGAGGTCAAATATATGTGAAATATTTAAAAGACGAGCCCGTGCAAAGTCCGTACAATTCTGGTTTGTGTCTAGAGAGAAAAGGAAAGAAGGGGGCCTCAGAGAGGGCATCTGGCATAATTAAGATGCTTATTTATGCTGGAGAGAATAGGCTAAGAATAGAAATGTGCTTAAATTCTTTACATCAAAAGCATAAGTCAAATATATGTGAAATATTTAAGAGATGAGCCCATGAAAAGTCTGTACAATCCTGCGTTCTGTCTAGAGAGAAAAGGAAAGAGGGAAGAGGGGTCTCAGGGAGGGCATCCGGCATAATTTGACGTTTAATTATTTATTTATGTGTGTCTATTGCCATTATAATCTACAAGTCCACCCACGTACCAAAAGTAAAGCAGCGGCCGAATGTTATGCTAAAACCTGCGAGAACAAGATATTTTTTGACATTTTTAAAACCGTGGTGACACAATGTACTCATTAACAAACGCTGTCAAAAAGTTTTTAGATTGTCTGAAAACTCAAGAAAAAATACCAAATTGATTTAAACAACACATTTCCAGGAACCTGTGACTAATACGAGTGCTCAGGGTCCCGTTTAGGTGTTTGATTTTCAAGAAAAAGGTGAGGAAAAAAACAAAAACTAATTCCAATTAAGTGCGCTCTTTCAGGTTAGATTGTGTTGAAATAAAGCGCAGATTAAAGTCGAAAAGAGGTCAGACAGAGTAGTGCCTTCGGTTAGCATCACAGCACCTGGAAATATTGACGACACCTGCTGCAAAGTCTTAATTGTCGAAGATTTTGACGGTTTCTAATTTCGCTTCGCACAGATTCTAGCCTAAAATAGCCAGAGTACTTCAAGTTCTCGTCCATCAACACACGCTAATGATGATGATAAAAGTAATTTTGGTGCAAAAAACAAAACTGATAAAAAATTCAAAATAAAAACAGTAATTACAGAGTGACATTTTCTGTGTTTTAGCAACGGGTAGTGCCATGTCCAAACATAAAGCAGTATTTCTATCCTGCTTTGCACTGATTCCACTCCAGACCTCATGAACTAATTAAGCCTTTCTCGTAACGATCCTCTTCTTTGTCCCAACAGTTCATTTTGCAAGCTTATTTTTTTTTTAAAGGAATAGCCAAATGGTAATTGCAGAGAAAGGTCAGTCCAAAATATTCAAATGGACTACCAAATATCTTCCACGGCGTTATGAACCGCCTCCTGATTCTCTGTTTTATGTTATAGTACTTATTAGGACGCAATTTCTAACACAATTCACTGATATCTTTAAAGCAGCGTCGTATAACTTAAGCAACGAAGGTTCTGCTATCTGCTTGTTGCTTGTTTCCATGGTGATGCTACTGGTTTTTCTTTGCAGCTGTCGTCAACGTTCCCTAGGGGTGTGATGCTAACTGTAGGCACTGCTCTGTCTGAAGCTCTGTAACTCAAGTTAGACTTTAATCTGAGCTTTGTTTTAACACAATCTGACCAGAAAGAGCTGATTTCGTTGGAACTACAAATGCTCTACTACTACTACTACTACTACTACTACTACTACTACTAATACTAATACTACTCAAATAATATTATAGTCACAAGCTAGCTAGCATTACCCAACAGATTTTCAATTCAGTTTCAGTCACTCTCACCTTTTTGTTTCCTGAAAATGTGCTGTTGAAATCCATTTTGGCTTTTTTTTTCTTTCGTTTTCAGCTCTTAAAACTTATTTGAGTGTTTGCTAATGTGTGCGTTGCGTTTCCATGGTAACTGCTAAACATTCCACCACATAAACGGATGCCGAACACCCCCAGCGTGATGTCAATGCAGTGTACTCAATGAAACGTAACCATGTCCATTGAGACAAACAGGTAACGCAACCAGGCCAAGTTACAAGTTGGCAAATCTGTGGAGAAAACATGTGATTGCACTGCACATTTCTCTGATCTTGCCAAGCTTTTAAAACTTATATCAGCCTATTCATCTTGTTTTCAGATTTATTATCTACTTACTAGACCAGAGACTGCTTCATTCTAGTTTGGAGGTCGTTTATTTTAAGATAACTTGATCTTGCTGCATGGACAGATAATTTCACAACCTTTAAGTTATTTTCTGATAGATTTAAGTGTTTATATCTTAAATTTTGGCCAAGGTTTTTTGCAGTGTGACGCAAACTCTTTTAGACTGTAAATATTTCTGGCAAAGCAACATAACCTCCCTGGAGACAAACAGGTGGCAGATCCTCCACGAGAAATGTTCCACAGTGGAGTTTTAACCTATCAAGTTTCTTAACAGGTTTCCCAAGTGGCATTAAAATATGCGATAATGCAGAGGACACATTTCTCTGAGTAGAATAAAGTTACCAAACGCTTCCCTTTCTAACACAGCCACACTAAAATACATTATGTTGTTGTCATTTTGATCTATTGCCGTGGCGCTACTAACAACCTTGCATAAGAAGTTGATAAAAACACCATAAATTAAAGCCCAGGCCATTTTAGTTTCAAACACAATTGAGATTTCAAGTTCTGATGTTTCCGAAAGACCCCTGCAGCGCCGAGAATTCGCTGGGATCACAAGACTGGGTGAATGCTTGGCTGGTTTGGCAGGAGCTGTACACAGGGGCATCATCTAAAGAAGAAGAGGAGGAGGAAGAGAGAGCCCCGGGGGTAACGCGTGAGACACAGGCAAGCCAATATACTGTACACTCCTCCTGCAAAAGCCAATTAGCAAATGACTCGGCTCTCCGTGCTGTTGGAAGCTAAAGAGGAAGAGCGAGAGAGAGGAAAAAGGAGGAGAAACGGTAACGCAGCAACGCCGTATAGCACAGTGCGGGGGCGGCCATGATGGACAGGTTTAAAAGAGTGCAGAGCTGCTAGCCTCGGTGGGTACAGTCATATTAAAACCGCAAGCGAGCACGGACGTACGGCCCCAAGACATTTGTGGTGAGGCGGCGCTCGTCTAGTCACAACAATAAAGCGAAACACAGGGATCTGCTTTGATGTGTGGGGACCGGCTTTGTGTTTTCTACTGTTCAGAGAAACAGACTGGACTTGTAATGTTACTGTGCAGTGTTTTCGCAGTAGTATTCACTTAAAGTCTTTTCTTTGTTGTTGTTGAATGTGCCACAGTAAAGATTAAACCTGAAATCTATCACGAGACAAGCAGGTTACAGCACTGCGCTACGTTACAGGTCAGATCTTTATTCACTGAAGGAATAATTGTACTTTTGAGCGATGGGAACACCCGTAAGAAGGTAGCTGACATGCCACTAGAAAAGTTGCACAATGCATCTTTAATTATGATAATTTTGTCATTGTGTTAAGAGAAAGGGTATTGGTTAGAGATACATAGATACTGACAATTTTGGTGAGTGAAATATTCTATAATTTTTTTAATAAGATGATTTACTCAATGTTAGCCCAAAATGTCTGCTAATATTAAACTTGTATTTTTTATAAACAAAACACATTTGGATGTTTTTTTACCTTATGCTGTTTGTGTTCATAGTGTCATATTAAACTTTTTATCTTCATGGAGGCCAAGCCAGACCGAGTTACAGGTCAGATCTGTGGAGAGACGACCTCACTCACTGTCAGAGCGCCTGTTTTTCTAGGTATTTTTGAGCTAGAAAACCACCTGTAATTTAATTAATGTAAGATAAAGCTATGTTTCATGTCATATTGTGGAACATTTTAGGCAGAGCTATTAGGGATGCACCGATACTGGTCCTTAATATACTCGTACACATTAAACCAGCTGCTTTAGGTGGATCCGGATCCTTCTAACCAGTGGTAGAACTACAGTGAAAACTACAACTTCCAGAAAATGGACTACAACAAGTGCATGATGCTCCATTACGGCGCGAGTCTTATGAGAATTATTTACACCTTTCAGTCTTTTCATAACAACAGTATCCAGCATAAATAAAGTGACTGTACATGAATGAAATGTTAAATAAACACTATGCACACTATGATCTCTGAAAAGTTTAACATGAACCATCTTGATATTCCTACAGAACAGACTCACCATCAGCTGCACCTCCCTCTGTCACAGAGAGAACACAAATATTCCACTGAGTCGTGTCCTCTAGTTTGACAGAAGCTGAACCACATCGGCAGCACAAGGAACTAGCTGTTTTTTTTAGCACTTATAGTTTATGCAAATGAGCCATATGGTTTTAAGTTTCTGTAAAATGTAAGCAAATGTGCACAAAGCTGCATTACACACATTATAATATCATGTTTGTTTGTATTTTTCCTAGTTTATTAAATATAGAATTTTTGTGCTTTGGCATTTGCAAGATTATGTCAAGAAACTGGGACACTACATTTGATCATGTGCACAGGGATTTGAGTTTCCCGGTGCATGTAAACGCACTCGGGGGGGTTTTCGGTTTTCCAAAAGGTAAGGTAATGGACCCCCAACATAGTGCACATTTAATGAAGGGGTTAGGAGTTAGTAAACACTGAACTAATGCGCCTGAATCATTCTTAAAAGGCACTGGACCTGATTTTCACAGTCTTAAGAACACGAAAAAAACAGTTTGCAGTGATCCAAAGTTATTCCTCACTTCCAGCTCTCAGATGGCAGATATACAAAATGCTTTATAATTAAATGCCGACAGCACACAGCAGACTTATTTTGCTCAAATACATACGGGGCCTTTAATAAACGATTGCTTCATATGAGTTAGTCTTGAAATATTTCCCTTTGTTGCTATAAATGTCATCCTGAAAGTTAAGATTTTATGTTGTTTTGTAAGTACTTCTATTATCTATGTCGTCCTGTGCTGTACCAAAAATATTTCAAACAATGAAGACTCTGTATATATAACAGTCCAAAAAATGCAGGATAGTGCCAAGTCCAGCCACAGTGGGCCAGTAGAAGATTTAGTTTTAATGCATTCTTTAATACATTCTTTGCCTTGTTAAAATTGCATTGATTCCTCTGCAGACTTATGCCCCTGTATTATTGTGAGAAAGAGCCAGTGTTACTTCCTTATACAGTCTTGTCACAAGAAAACAACACAGATCCTGCTTTTCACACTCATTGTTGCTCTAAAACATGCTGCAAACCATGAAACCGATTCCTCAGTGTCAGCAGAGCTCCCGTCTCTAACATTGCCAAAGGCCATTCACACAGATATGATACACTCCATGTATGTGCATATGTAATGGTTTGCATTTTAATGGAGCTGTTTCATGGGGAAATGGGACATATGGTTGGCAAGACACCATCTCAGTACATTTCCACTGCTTTGTGTTGTGACAAAGGCTGGAAACAACTACAAACTACTGTAATACTACTACTATACTGCTTCAATTAATGATGGCGCAAGAACTCACAGGCAAAAGTTACAACTTTTGTTAAAAATCTGTGAGAAAGTTTGAAATTTGAAAATGTTTGGGTTTTTTCCAAGTTTTTGGCCACAGGGACCAAAATACTAACTACAGCCACTTGCCATTATTGGATTTTTTTTATTAACACTTTGTTTTGTTAGAACTAGTGAGCTCACACACTGAGAAGTTTTTTGGCTCATTTTTTAACACCATACCAAGGGAACTAAGAAGTGCAGGGAAATGGGCAGTTTCCATGGACACTGTGCAAGAGGCTAACTAAGGCTAAGGAACGAGCAATGGACATTTGAGGTGTTTTATAGTATAAGTGGCAGCAAATGTACTCAAAGACCTTCCAGAGGAAACAGTTTGAGGGAATGAACCATATCATCACCAACCAAAACACCAGAGCGGCGTAAAAACACAGCTTTTCCTATTGCGTTCACCTGGCTGCTCCTGAAGGCTGCTGTGATGCTGCAGGACACAGAGGAGCGACACTTCTGCCTTATTTTTATTCTAAAAAAGCATTGAAAAAATAGGATATCTTTAACTTGAACTGAAAGTGTGCAGCTGGGAGAAGCTGTCACTCTCAAACTTCCTCTTAGTGACAGTAGCTGAGGCTCTTATCAATTATAAATACCAAAATCATATTTGTGACAAGTTTGAACAGAGTCTAGGATCCACTGCTCCCAAGACTCTATCACTATATCCACATAAATCAAGTTCATTTCAGCTGCTTTATATGACAGCGTTTGTCAGAGGCTGATGTTGACAACAGGCTGAAAGATGATAAGAACTAACAAGAAACAAAGAATTCAAACAAGATCAAATACAGTATCCAGAAGATCTTATGTAGGCCTATGTTAACAAAACAAAAAAGGGGGAAAAAAAGAAAATTAAGAACTAGAAATCCTGGAGTTTAGACCTAAAGATATCATGAAATGCATGTATGTGTCAATAACTAATACTGGGGAAAAAATACATGTGAGTCACCAATACATTTGTCTTAGAAATCACAATTACAATCGTATATGTAACTTAAAGTGCATAGAAGTACTGTAGTTGTGATGTGAAGTAGTCATACTCTAAACAACTGCCAAAACCGGTTGTACTTCACACAATGGTGACTGTTTGACAAATCAAAACACATGAAAACAACTTTGTGTCTAGTTTCAATGAATTTTCATGCTGATTAACCCTGAACGAGCACAAAAATTAGCATAAAAACAGAGTAGGCAACACTCAAAACGGACCTGGCATCAAAATAACAGTTACTTTTTACATTATTATTATTGTAGTGCACCATTTTATTCAGATTGTGAATACTTTCAAAACACAATCCCAGACCGTTTTTTGGACAAATCCATATGTCTTTGCTAATATGGGCATTGTATCACCATGGTAACTGCTTAACATTCCACCAAAGAGGTACATGTAGAACCCCACCAGCATGATTTCACCGTAAAGTATGAACTGTACATTGTTTCCCTTGATATTGCTTAAATAAAAAGAATATAATAAAATAATACCTGCCAAAAAATTCACTGCCCAGCACTACTCTGTCATTTTGAACTTTTCCCAGCTTTATTTCACAAACTGTCACTTGACTGGTGTAAAACTAATAAAATATTTAGCGCGGGTACTATCCCAGTAAACAAAGTAATAACTAGAAAACATGAAAGCTGTCAGGTAGCTGCAGTATCTCTGAGCAGGTTTGTTTCAGTCGTGGTTTCCCTGTCTGTAGCTCTGTACCTGACATTCCCTGATGGCTCTTTGCTTGGCTGACTCCCTCTGCTCCTCCGGCAGGCGTTCACAGCGCACCTGTCAACTGCACCTGTCTCCGGGCTAATGCTAACAGGTCTACGACTGCGCACCGCTACAGCACCTGACGGACAGACGCTGGGGCCATCAAAAATGAATAGACAGTGGCTTGGTGGAGAAGTTTGTGGTTAAAATGATTCATCTGTGGAGATTCTGCACTACAACAGACTCATGTACACAGTGTAGACTTTTAAATGGACTATTTTTTTTCCCTCAAGTAATAATTTTTACCCCAGTCGATAAATATATTCTATACGCAGCTTTTCTTAGGGTCAAAATAAGGCTGTGACCTGTCTGCATCTAATTATACATTTATACATTACATTTTATTATTCTAGTTGATGACATGACAGCAAAACTCCGCTCTGGTCTCTAAAGTTCTAAAGTGTGTGAACCAGGAAGCACACTGTTGGCATGCTAGTTGTTAAAAGCATTACTGTGAAAAGTGTGAGAAGTGCTAATAAACTCATCAAGGTGAATAATTAGGATGCTAGGAATGCTTAAGGAAACTAAGAAATAAGTTTGGAAACTGAAAACTGCGTAACTTTTCAGGTTCAGACGCTCCACAATATGGTATTAAACTTATATAAGATGCATTTATTCAATTAAAATATCAAAAATATCTTGAAAAACATGCATTCTGACAGGGAGTGGGCTCGCCTCTTCACAGATCTCACCTGTAAACTGGCATGGTGATGTCTCCTGCTTGTCTCTATGGGACTGATAAGTTTAATGCCATACTTTGGAGCACAACAGGTAGGCCTAAAGCAGTAACATCTCCATGGAAACAACTACTGGCGGGCCCTCTACCAGTGAAGTAACACTGCACCTTTGAGTAAAATAGGACACATTTCTTTCTAACACAAGGACAGTAAACTGGACCTTAATTATAACAGATTCGTTCATAGGATATTGGTCTGTTTCAAGTGGCATCACAACAAAATGAATAAATTCACAAATGTTGACCCTGATCATTTCTGTAATTACTAGACCCCAGAAATCACAGTATAACAGCTCAAACGCACCTCCATCTGTTTTAAATAATACTGGCCTATAAAAAATAGAAAGTACAAATGCTTCGGCCTAGCTCCAAAGTACATCTGTGACATGTCAGTGCCGTATGAACCATCTGCACTCGGAGGAGCTCAGGGACCGGCCTCCTGCTGGTGCCCAGAGTCCGGACTAAACTTGTGGAGTCAGAGTTTCAGATTCTTCCTGCAGCTAAAACCTGGAACAGTCTGAACATGTGAGACAGACTCTACTCTGACTCTGTTTAATCCAGGCTAAAAACGGTTCTGTTTAGCTGTGCGTATGACTGAAAGGTTTTCATTCCGCACTCTTCTCTCTCATTCTATGTCTCTTTTCTCTTTTTTATGATGATTTTTTATGTTTTGATGTATCTGTATTGTGATTTTAATGTATTTCTTGCTCCGTAAAGCACTTTGAATTACTTTGTGTACGAACTGTGCTACACAAATAAACTTCCCTTGCCTATAAAATGTTGAGACGTCTTATGATACCCATCCATTTCTAGAGCTTTATTGGACCCAAAAACTGTCACAATATCGTTAGTTACATTTCAAACTTCTGAGTCCCTATAAGCGGGAACAGCTCATCCTTTAGTGTTCCCTTGTTCTTACATATTTTACACATCTGTCTCTCCCTCCATGAAACATTTGGTGATGATGGTGCTGGTTTATACAATACAAGTGTCTTCTTCTGCTGCTGTCGTCTGATTGGTCAAGAGGCCCCTTAATAATTCCCATAGCGGAGGCAGGCTCGCTCTATTGATTGTTTCACCAACTGTTGTAGCATCGAGGGAGCTAGTTAGAGCGTCTCCAACTCGCCGCGCTCCTGTCTGTGGAATATTTGACTTTAAAGCTTTGAACGGTTAGTGATATCAAACAGAACTTAACTGGTTCTGGTCGTCTTCACTCGACCACTGTCCTTACTGTTTGACAAGGACATGTACTTTTTTATTGTAGATAGCTATTTTATATATATTGTTAATTGTAAACCGCAGTATTGATCTATGAGTCAATGTTAAACGTCCAATATTGCGCAAAATTGACTCTTGTGAGCTTTAAGTCATGTTATAATGGTGTTACCTCATCAAACATAACAAACCTAGAGTTGTGTTTTGTTTTTCTTCATACATGTTTGAGTAATCCTTTATTATTAGTCTGTCTACAAGCTCAAAATGCTCTGTTCCACTTTGTGACATCAAGAAGTGGTAAGTTTTCAATTTTAACAGCTACCGTTTCCTTTTTGTTCAGTAGAGATCGACAATTCCAGGGCTGAAATTATCCAAATGATTCTAGTGAAGGTGTGTGGAGTTTAAAAACACGGTGGGGCACTTCCTGTATTACCACATGACATCACAAGGTGGAGGAGAGTGTTTTCCGTCTGAGAGAACTCCTCCTCCTAAATATACATGTGGGTTTGTGTGTTCAACATGTGTGAATGAAATAAAACAAAACTCCAGGCATGTTTGTGATGAGAAAACAACATAAAATAGCGTAATATAAGCCCTTTAAAATTACATTAGCAAAAAAAAAAAGTTTATGATTGCCTGACAACAAAAAGTAAATAAAATAAACACATTTAAACAACACCTCTGATGAATACAGATGTTCATGGTTCTGTTTAAGTTGATTCCGGTTCAAATAAAGTTCAGATTAAAGTCAGACAGAGCATGCCTACAGTTAGCATCACACCCCAAGATAATGTTGAGGACAGCAGCTGCGAAGTATCTAGTGCTAGTAACGCCGTAAGCTTAAAAATAGAGCCCTAAACAAAGCTAAAGGAAAGGTAATGTCTGTCTTTCATGGCCTGTGCTCTTGCAGTCGGTGTGAAATTAAGGTCTGATTGTCTCGCAGCAGACGCCTGTACACTGTGATATACTGTCATTTAGAAATTAACCAGCCACTCCGCCACTGCTGCTACCGCTAATCATGTTCAGGGGAGAGGAGGCGATTCGCGACGCAGTTTGTCAAGGATAAAGTCATTAACCAGGGTGGGAAAAAGACAAGACCCACTGGAGCTTGAACCTACATCGTGGGGCTGTTTACATGGTCCCATTCATGAGGATCCGAGCGAAAAATGACAGCGAAGTGCGTCAAACTGTGGTTCTTAAAGGTCCGATATTACACAAAATTGACTGTTGTGAGCGTTAAGCCATGTCGTAATGTTGTTACCTCGTCAAAAACATACCTGGAGTTGAGTTTTGATTCATTCGCACATGGTTTAAAAGAAAAACTCAGCCTAAATATGCAGGGATTGTGTATTAAAACAACTCCAGATATGTTTTTGACGCAAAAACGTAGATAAAACCACAGCGTGATATAGGCCCTTTAAATAACCTTTTAGGAAGAAAGCGCTGACTCATAGGAGGAGGTGCGGCGTGTGATGCTATGTTAGCCGCTCCTGCCAACCCAGGTTCAAATGTTATTTTTCTGTGCTACTTTTTGGTATTAAAACCTTGGTATTTTTAGTCGTTGCTTTAATTTAGAGGTGCCTCCCACAAACTTCGTATCCATTCTTGGCAGTGTTTGGTACATTAGCTAATTACACCGAGCAAAGGCCAGAGTATGCTACAACGCTGCACTCACAAGTATCCTCGGACCTAAGAAAATGTCCAAAAATAAGTAACACGGTCAATACTAGTCAATTATAAAGGATCTCCTAAAATGTTACTGACAGAGATGAGTTCATTCGCTGTCATGAAGCGAGAGTTTCCAAGTTAACATCTCCTTTTACCTTTAGTGCAGTAGAGATCGGTAATTCCAGGTCTGAAATGATCCAAATGATTCTAGTTTCCTGTATTACCACATGACATTATAGAGAACTCAGCCTAAATATGCAGAGTTTGTGTGTAAAACATGTAAAAACAAAACACAACTCCAGGTACGGTTGTGATGAGGACAAATTATTCTAACAATCGACCTTCATAATTGTTAATAATATTGCTCCAACTCCATTAAAGAAATTCAATCAAATATGTTCGGGAAAAAACAACTCGGACAAGTCGATGCTCGGCCTTTGCACAATCAGCCTTTTCATTCAAAACCGTCAAACAGTGGAACCAGCTCTGACAGTCTGAAATTGTAGATTTGCAAACTTTTTCTTGAGACATAAAAGAAAAACATAGTGTCAATAATCCACTGCGCCAACATTGGCCCTAACGCTGTGTTTACGTTAACCGTGTATTGCTCACTGTGTATTTGTATTGAGTATTCTTAATATTGATCAATTTGGGTATAGTAACGCTTTTAGTAAATGTATTTTTATATGAAATAGGAATAGAAGTAAGTATTTTTATAAATGAGCTAATGGTAATTTTGTTGTGATTGTTTGCCTGGGGACTGCAGATGGAAAGTAGCTTTAGCTAAATCTGGTCCAAAGCGTCTCTTCTCTTCTCATTAATGTTTTTGTACATTGGCCCTGATAAATAAATGATAAACTAACCGATCAGAGTACAGTAAGTACAGTAATAAGAAAAAGTAAAAAAAATAAATAACACGGACAGCACTAGTTCATTATAAAGAATCTCCATCTGAATCTCAAAGTTAACTTGTAGAAAATTGTGTAGCTTTTGCAAACTAGGGGAGTAACTTTGGCCACAAGGGGTCAGGAGCGAAACAAATGGATTTTATTTTACTGACACTTTGCCTGTAAGAGTTAAACGTTGTTAATTGTTCTGTTTTCTATTGCAAGATTTTAGTCTGAATTAAATAACTGAAAAAAAACAAAACAAACCTAACCCAATGTCTTGCCCCAGTACAGTTATGTTGTAAAAGCAGCTCTTGAGGTTAAAATAAGTCTGTGTACTGTCTGAGAATCAGGAAGTGTGTTGTTAGCATACTAGTTGGCCTCTAAAAGTTGTCAAATGTGCTTAGAAACTCATCCCAACGAATAGCTGGATGCTGGAAATGCAAAATGGCGAGTGAAGAATAACTTTGGACAAACTGCAAACTGTAAACAATGAACTGAGTTTTGCTTCTTATATTTTTAATAAACAAAAATACAGCATCTTAAACTGTATTATAAAACAAAAATAAATGTATTCTTGCAAAATAAGTCGGTATAATTTGTATCTGTACACATTTTACCTACAACCCACCATAAACCTTTCAGAATTTAGTTAACGATGTCATTTTTGTGTATTAAAATATAAGAAACAAAACTAGTTCATGTTTTAGTTTGCAGTGGTCCACAGTTTTTCCTCTTTTACCTGATGCATTCTGAGCATCCCATCATTTCTTGTAATGAGTTCATAAGCACTTCTCACAACTTTTAGAGCATGCTAACAATGCACTTCCTGATTTTCTGACAGAACACAGCTGATATTTTGACCTCGAGAGCTGCTTTTACAATATATCTGCACATATTTTGTTCAAATACATGGAAAAAAACATGGTGCACCAGCCCTTTAATGAGTACTTTTTCCAGTTAAACCATTAAACTCATTATCGTTACACTGGTTCCCATGGGAATACAAGTACGTCAGTCCCACATCAATCCTGACAGTTCTTTTTCCCTCTCTCTTGTCTAATTGCTTACCCTTTTTGGCACAAATCAACCCACCAAGTATTTCCAAATTTAAAGCAGTTCACATCTTTCACACTCAGGTTCTGGCATTAAACCCTATGGAGCTGGGCCTGATATTAGCTGCTTGGAAAATTCACACCCATTACAGAAACAAGGTCCACGGATCAGACGTCTGCCAAATCCAGCCTTGGTTCTGTTTTTGGAGCGAGCTGGAGGTAATGATGGAAGTCTATTAATCTTGTTAGGTTACATTTTAGTAATGAAGGGAGCCAGGCCAGAAAAAGAAAAGTTAACTGGCAAAAGTGTCTGGCGATGTGATAAGTAACGATGCTGTTGTGGCTGTAAGTATATTTTAAAAAGGCGCTCTCCATGGTGCTCATAACAACTCATAAATACCAAACATACTGTAAGTGTGATATAGCAGTGAGTTTGAAGGTGAAAAAATTAAAAAGGTCCTATATTACACAGTATTGACTCTTGTGAGCTTTAAGTCATGTTATAAATTTGTTCCTTCATCAAAAACGTTCCTGGACTTGTGTTTTGCTTCATTCACACATGTTTGAGTAAACCTTTATTATTAGTCTCTACACCTCCAAAGCTCAAAATGCTCTGTTCCACCTTGCGATGTCATTAAGTGGTAGTTTTCAAAGTAACAGCCGCGTTTTACGTTTTGTTCAGTAGAGATTGGCAATTCGAGAGCTGAAGTTATCCATATGATTCTAGTGAAGATGTGTGGAGAAAAAACACAGTGGAGCACTTCCTGTATTTCCACACGACATCATGAGGTGGAACGTTTTCGGTTTGAGAGAAGAACTAAATATATGCAGGGTTTGTTTGTGTAAAATGTGTGAATGAAACAAAACACAACTCCAGGTATGTTTGTGATGAGGAAACATTATAACATAGGTCAGAAAATACGGTAAAATGGGCCCTTTAGATGATGATAGCTAATAGCGCAAAGCAGCAATGACCAAGCAAAATGCATTATATATATATATAAAAAAAGACTGTCATTTTCTGATATGAGATGTCACTGTCCATGGTGCTGAAAATAAATGTATGCATTGGTTTATCTAAAATGAGTGATTGTTCTTTTGCTGTTGTATAGAAATTGATAAGGTCTTCTCAGTATAAATGGGCACTCTTCCTGGTGCTGAAAAACAAAACAATACATCTTTACATAAACAATAATAATAAAAAACAACAACATAATAATAATAAGGAAGGACTTTTATTACCTTTTTCAAACCAGTCAGAAAGTAGGCTACATATTTTAAAGGGTCTATATTTTGCAATTTCCTTATCTATGTTATAATGTATCATGCGGCAAAACAAACTCCATACACCTTCACTAGAATAAGTCAGATCATTTCAGTCCTGGAATTGCCGAACTCTGAAGTGAACTAAAGGCAACGTGAAAACGGCCGCTACATGACATCACAAGGTGGAACAAAACATTTTAAGGTTTGGCAATGTAGACAAAGAGCATAATAATAAAGGGTTACTCGAACATGTGTGTGTGAATGAAACAAAACACAACTCCAGGTATGTTTTTGATGAAGTAACAAAATAGAACTTAAAGCTCACAAGAGAGACCTTTGAGAATACGGTATCACATGTAATGACAGAAGGCATACGGAGCTGTCCATGGTGCTTCCACCGTTTTGTTTTTATATAGAAAATGACAAATAGATGTGCTATCAAGAAGCATGTACTTTAAACCCAATACTCTCCATGGTGCTGAAGCTTAACAGAGGACTGCTCTGGATTATAATATACACTTTCACATTTCAAGTAAAAGACCATCTGATATTGAGCTGAGAGAGCACTCCAACATATAAAGTGTTCCCAATTCTGTAAAGTGGTGGAAGTGAATATGAAAAAGGCATTATTCCTTTGGCCCCTGTTTTATTAATATGAGTAATATAAAGATACTGGGGAGTCTTTGAAGGGCCCATATTACGCCATTTTCTGGTTTTCAGATTTTTCTGAAATGTTGTTTTCTCATCGCAAACCTTGTGTTTTGTTTCATTTGCACCTGTTTAACACACAAACACGAGTTCAGTCCCGCCTTGTGATGCCATGTGGTAATACAGGAAGTGCACCACTGTTTTTTAGATATTGTCAAACCTGGAATTGCTCATTTCTACTGCATTTTGAGCTCCGGAGATGTAGAGAAACTAATAATAAAGGATGTGAATGAAACAAAACAACTCCAGGTATGTTTTTGACGACGCAACATTATTATAACATGGCTTGAGTTGTTTGAGGTAAATGTAGCCAAAATATCAAGAAAAATATAACAAAAATACATGTGTGCTACAACTGTTATAATCATTAAAAGCACAAGTAACAATTTCTTTCAAAAATACAAAATTAATCCAATTATTTTCCACCACTGTAGCCCGGATAATGTGAGATATTCTGAAATGACCGTACTCTGACCTCAGTATTTTTAACCGTGTTGCCCCAGCAGACCACGAAAGAGTTTGAGAAGGAAATATACGTACACAATGGGACAATATGCGTCTTATATAACTTATTGTATTTATTCATTACATAATGCTACTCCACAAACCATCACGGTCACTTCTTTATGCAGTACATTCATGGAGCACAATGAGCCAAGGACAGTTACACAGAAGCAGCAATTGTACACATTTCATTCACATGTAGAGCGATACACCCAGAACATACGTGGACGTGTCCTGGGCTCTTACTCAGTGATCAGTGCAGTAAATAAAAAGAGGAGGCTTTGTTAGGACGGGGAGTGAGGTCCTGGAAGTGTCTGTTTATTTTTTAATAACATTACCTGAGAATAACTAAGGGGCAGAGCTTAAAATATGGTGTAGACATTCTAGATTACACTAAATTAAATCTTGTACTTTTGAGCCATAAACATACAGTATAAGTAATGAGTAAATGCAGGATATATAGAGATATTATGGAACAATGGAGCAAGCATAATAATAATACTTCTACTGTAAGCACGACTGTTACAAAACACCAGTTAACACAAGTAAAATAATAAAGTATTGCACTTAAGTATACATTTTAGATCTGTACTTTACATGAGTACATTTTACAGCTGATACTTTTTACTTATACTTCACTACATTTGAGAGCAGGTGTGTGTACTTTCTTCTCCACTACATTTTTGAACCAGGACTGAAAAGTAAAATATTTTTTTTATGATAGTTTGAGACCTGCTGAAAAAGTTGAGGTTTTGTTTTTAACACATTATTACTTCGAGCAAACAAAAAATATACAAATAAAAATTGCTAGGGAAAAAAAAAAAGATTTGAATTTTTTTTCCCTGCTCAAAATACTTTCAATTTTCACTCATTTGTACAAACAGGGACGTTAATAGAGTAACTTTAAGCTAATTTTTGCATGAGATACTTCTACTTGCGTATTTGTTTGCTCCGGTATCTGTACTTCTACTTAAGTAACACAACCGAGTACTTCTTCCACCACTGCCAATACACAAGCATGGAGAAAAAATTGCAAATAAAATAAAATAAAATAAAACACTCCCGAGTGTGGTATCTGGTATACTGCTGATTATACTTTATTTTCCTTTCTTTTGATGGTTGTTATCTCATCTGTGGGACTACTAGTTTGGAGCATTAAGGTGTCAGAGGTTAGGAGGATGTGCCCCCTAAGGACATTTGGTGGGACAAATGGTTGGGTTGTAAAAGTAAGATTGGTCTGTGTGAAAACAGCTTGAGGTCTCTAGACGTTTGTTCTGGAGCCTAAGAGGGTAAAAGTACAGGAGACACCTGGTGATAACTAAGCATGTTAGATCTTATATGGTTGGGGGTTGTGTTTAAGCCTTTGTTTGAGAAATTCCAGATGTAAAAGTGGGATGTCCTAGGGAACTATAAATGTAACTTTCACCCTTCATTCTGGGTCTTCCTGCATTGGGCTTTAAGGGGATCCAGACTCAAATTGTCTGTAAATTGGCTGACTCTATTATCTGTAAAATAAATCATATTTACATTTATTAGAGTTGTTGTTGAATCATTTCTGAGCATCTCCCTCCTGTGAAGCATCTGGGGAAACACGGCTACTTTAGGGTAAGTCTTTGATTTGGGGATCTTAAACTACACGAGTTTTGTCCACAGTCTTAAACACACATAACTTCCATGTAAGTAACACATTTGAGTACTTCTTCCACTACTGCGAATACCCGAGCGCAGATACAAAAGTATGAATAAAATAAAATGAGTTTTGTTGCGTCTTAAGCTCACGCTGAGGCCCTGGTTGATCCCAGAGGCGCTGGTCTGAGATCACAGACAGAACAGGGGCCGATGAGACGCTCAAGTGGGTTATACAGTTATATGTGGAACAACGCTCCGTAATTCCCTCTTTGTCGGCTCTAAGCTTTGATAGCATCAGCTCCGTGTGACCTACATCCACTCCCAGCTGTGCTACATCATCCCTCCGTTTTTAGACCTCTATTCTTTCGTTTTCAGATGGCGTTTGTTTGTTTTTTTGTTTTTTTTTGTTTATACGTGCGAGTTCACCCGGTCGGGCTGTTCGACGTGAAAATGTCCCAAAACAAGCTCAAAGAGAAAAGGAGGGAGGGAGAAAAAAAAAGAGACACAGAGAGAGAATGGGAAAAAAGACAGAAAAAAGAGAAGGAGAGGGATGGAAAGAGGGAGAGAGAAAGAGAAGGAGACAGAGAGAGGAGGAAAAAGGAAGCTAAGGAGGAAGGGAGAGAGGGAGGTAATGAAAAAGAGGGGGGTGAAGGAGAGATGGAAAGAGAACGGGAGAAAGTGGTGGTGAAGAGAAAGACAAGATAGAGAAAAGAGAAAAAGGGACATGGGAGAGAGGGAGGAGAAAAAAAGGGGGGGCGGAGCAAGAGATGGAGGGAAGAAGAGAGAGAGAGAGGGGGTGAGATGGAGTGGATGATTAAGAGAATCTCAGACAGGGAAAAACAAAGTGGGAAAGGAAAAATGAAGGGAAGGGGGAGAGAGGATGAGGAAAAAGGAAGAAAAAGAGATAAATGGGGGGCTGGAGGGAGAGAGGGCGAGAGAGAGGGAGGGAAGGAGAGACCGAGGGCGGGAGAAAAAGAGAGGGAAACAGAAAAAAGAGAAAAAGAGGGAGAGAGGGAATGAGAGGAGAGAGTGGGATAATGAAAGTGAGGGGAGGGGCGAATAAGAAATGAAAACAAAGAGAGAGAGCGAGAGAGAGGAGGATGGTGGAAAGGCAAGAGGGGAAAAAAGGGACACGGGAGAGCGAAAGAGAGAGTAAGAAAGAGGAGAAGCGAGAGAAGGGGAGAGAGAGAGGAGGAAAAAAGGAGAAAGGGGGAAAAGGAGAGTGGAGAGAGGATGATTAAGAGAATCTCAGACGGGGGAAAACGAAGTGCGGTGGGAAGAAGGCGGAGAGGAAAAGCGAAGGAGAGAGGGAAAGGGGGAGCGGGGATGAGGGAAGAGAAAGAGAGAAATAGAGGGAGGAGAGAGAGACAGGGGAGGATGAGGGAGCACGCGATGGAGATGTGAAGAAGGGAGGGAGATGAGACAGAGAAAAGGATGGAGAGAGGAGGGGTCGTGGAGACTGTAACGAGACTTAGGATCTATTTTTAGTCCCCAGCTGTGAGTCATTGCGAGACGGTGTCAGGGAGCTCCGCCGTGTGTTTACGTCTTAACAAAGCTGTTCTTTATGGAAAATGTACTGAAAGAAACAAACACAAGACACGTTCATTTAATTACACTGTTTTCTGATCTTCTGTGTGTCGTTTCCTCATCACAAACAGACCTGCTTGAGTTCTGTTTGCTTTCATTCGCACCAAAAACACGACAACAGTACAGAACGCGGTGGGAAGTGAACCGTGAACCTTCTAGTTAGCGGGTAAACGTGCAAACTAGATCCTGCGTTTGTTTATTTTCTATAGTTACACATTCAATAACAACTGCAAAACATCGAGAGAGAGATTTTTAAGCATTAAATTTGGACAGAATGAAGTTAGAATAGGCAAATTTCTTTATTAATATGTGAAAAGTTCTCTGGCTAAAATGAAAAAGTGCTTGTAGTTTAATTTGAGTACAGGAATATTTTAAAAACCCAAGTCAATTTTACTGCTATCAAAATATTATCCAATCCCTTCTAGATAAAATCCACTATACAAACTGTATAGTAATAAATATATAAACTGTCACTGATTGATTGAACTAAACGAATCAAACTACTTTTTGGTCATTTTGCCAAACGGAGATGTGTGTTTTTGCTACTGAAGTCCTCATTTGTTGTCGTATGTAAAAGCGTGATCCTCTTCTTGTGTGTAAACTGTCGTTGATTGCGTCGCGTTTGCAGATTCTCCTCCAAAGCCGTTCCTCTAATCTCATGTGTATGTGAGGAGCAGTCTCATATCCACCGCCCATATGTTCACATAAGCCATTTAGCAACACTGCACACGGGGCGATATGCACTAAAGGCAATGTCATGGTCAGGAGGGTGGTATGGGCTCATAGTGCTGCAGCGAAAAACAGGACATTAAATTCACATAAAAAATTAAAAACAAGGAAAATAATACATTAAAATAATACAAAAAACAGAAAGGAGTATGGTCTGATAGTGCTGCAGCTAAAAATAGGACGATAGATTAAAATAAAAACTTAAAAACATAGAAAATACATGAATACATAAAAAAAAAAAAGAAAGAAAGGAAAATATCCCCAAAAATTCCAATTAAAATTTAAAATATAGAAAATAATACCTAAAAATAATACCAAAAAAAAGGTATGGTCTGAGTGCTATAGCTAAAAATGTCCCCAAAAAATGACCATTAAAATTAAAAATATAGAAAATAATATATAAAAAGCTATGTCTGATAGTGCTACAGCTAAAAATGTCCCAAAAAATGACAATTAAAATAAAAAATATAGAAAATAATAAATGAAAAATTATATATATATATATATATATATTTTTTAAAGAGTCTGGGTGGGGGTGAGGGGAGCGGGGTATCTTATTGTATTTATCTTATCTTATTTTTGATTTTATCTTATTGTATTTATCTTATCTTATTTTTGAAACTTGATTCTATCTACATGCTCTTGGTCGGTTGCATCTGTAACGAAGAAAATCTCCCCTCGGGGATGAATAAAAGTAATTCTGATTCTGTATGATCTGACAGTGCTGCAGCTAAAAATGTCCCAATAAATGCAAAAAAAAAGATAAGTTATAAATGTATGAAATTTAAGAAAGAAAGAAATGCATAAATATAATTCTAAACATTCAGCCTATGTTCACATAAGCCTTTTAGCAACACTGCACAGACGACTACACACAGCGTCATGTAGATAAGGAGGTCAAATTCAAATTTAAAAATACAATTTATAACATAAATAATTATATGTAGCTTTGTAAGTGTCATCATGGAGATTATATTATTAACCCTAGATCAGAAAAGTACTGGTATAGTACTGAGTATAGTTATTGCAGTAATTACCTAATATTGATCCAGATGATTTGCATTTAGTCATCGCAGAAACTTAAAGAATAATATTTATACACTACCTCAAAAGTCTAAAGTTTGGACAGACCATGTCTTTGCTTCTCTTGATTTTTATTCATTTCTACAAAATGACATCAAACATATGAAGTAAGTTAAATGGAACTGGTTAGCAAAGAAAACGTTTTTTAATATACTGTATGTTATATTCAAATTCTCAAAGTAGCTGATTTTATTTGTCAAAAGTTATTACGTTTTAGTGTCATTTCACTTCTTCACTACATAATTCCATGTATCCTGCTTCATATATTTGATGTCTTCTGTGTGTTTATCAAATGTCGAAAGTAGTAAAAATAAAATAAAAAACAGTGAATACCTTTACCTTTGTCCTCCTGTGGGCTCACCACCTGCAGAGGGGTTCATAGGGGGGGTCAGGTGCTATGAGTATTGGGCAGCAAGCTGCCCCTGCGACCCAGCTGGATTAAGCGGGAGAAGATGGATGGATGGATGGATGGAATACCTTTTGAGTGATGAAAAAGAGAAGCTTAAATCCCATTGTAAACAGTGAGGCCGTGCAGCTCACACATGGCCGCTCTGAACACATGGTGACTGCACATTCATGGTGAGTCAACAGTTACACACTCCATATGATACAATATGACACGTAATTATTGGTAACAATTACACTTCATACATGGGCTCTTCTCCAGCAGAACACAGCCATGAAGACCAACTGGTGTCTAATTTAATGAGTATTATGTAACTTTTCAGTGTGTCACCATGAAGATGATATTTGCCTGGAATGTGGACCCTGTGCCAGAAAAGTACTAATGTTGTTTAGACACAAAGTTTTGCTTCATGTTCATACAGAATTGTTGCCTTACCACAGACCTAAGTCAAAGGCTCTACACAACTCGACAAAACAACAAATTGTATCTGAATTAAATTGGTGTTTTAAATTGTGAAACAGTCTTTTGGGCTTTCGCATGCGCAGTGGGAAAGGTAAGTGTAAGGCTGCTTATAACGTTGTTTTATAACGTTTCCAGACACTAATGAGTGAACCAGGCAGAGCGTTGTGTTTGTTAGACTCGTGGCAGTTGTAAGATGGGTTAAAGTGGTGTTAAGCTTCTCCAGTGTGGAAGTTAAAAACACCCCGATCACTACACTAGTTTGTTGCCTTGACAGACTCCGAGATCTCTGGCAACACTGACCTGTGCCGTTTTTTGTCTTCTGACAGTGTTCGACCACCTCTAGCAACGGACTTTAGCTTCAAATCTATTCCCCTTTAATGTTTTTTTATGGAAAAATGTCTGTGGAAATGTCTCGACTTTGGGGCAGGCAGATTTATTAAGCTGGTGGAGAATATGCGAGACATTTCGACAGACATTTTACCAGAGAAAACCATTAACCAGCAGTTCCGCAAACCTACAGCGGGGCTCTTCTGGTCGCTGAGAAAAATGTCTATAGTGTAGCAAAGAAATAATTACATTTAATGCTATAGATGTACAGTTTTTACGTTATTCAACTCTTTTCTGTTATAATGTTGTTTCTTCATCACAAACATACATGGATTTGTTTTGTTTCATTCACATAATACACTCTGTTCCACCTCGTGATACAGGAAGTGCTCCACTATGTTTTAAAACTCCACACACCTTCATTAGAACCAGTTGGATCATTTTAGCCCTCGAATTTCCAATCTTTACTAAACAAAAGGTAAAAAGTAACTTGAAAATTACCGTTTCATGACATCACAAGTTGGAACAGAGCATTTTGAGCTTTGTAGATGTCGACAGACTAATAATAAAGAATTACTCAAACATGTGAATGAAACAAAACCCAACTCCAGCTTTGTTTTTGAGGAGGTAACAACATTATAACATAACAAAGCTCACAAGAGTCAATTTTGCATAATATAGGAGCTTTAAATGACAAGTACATTTTCGGTTTGAATATTTCTGTCACAACTTTCCGCTGTAAACTATCAAGAAGTTTGTGTAAAAATAGCCCTCACCTTGCGTGTCCCTCTGTGATATATGCCTAAAATACGTTACATTATAGAACCCGCGCCCTTTAATGAAATCTGAATCTCCTCCAAGATCACCTGACTGTGCCGTGTCAGAGTTTTGAAACTTATGGCAGATCTCCAAAACACAACTAGGGCATTGGAATGGGGTCGCAGAGGAGAGAGGGAGAGAGGGAAGAGGAATATAGTGAAAATCTTACTCTGACAGGCCTAAATACCAAAGTGGGTGAAGGTCTAGAGAGGAGGAAGTAGCCGGCAGAAAAGTTCCAAGTTTTGTACAAGTAGGTGATTCTGTTGAGAGGGGAGGAACCTATAGGAGCGGTGGTGCTGACAATCTGACTGCAAGACTGTAGCGTAGCCCCGAGTTGTGTTTAGTTAAATTTTAAGCAAAAAATGAGCGTATATTGCAATGTGAGGTTTGAATCCAATGTTAGTTTCATAGATTGCTTAAGGTGGAGCTCGGGTTTTGTGCAGTTCAAGTTCTGAGTAACGCTAGAGACCTGGTTTTAGAATAGATTTAGTTCTGTTTAGATGATTTGGGACTGAAAACATTTCTGTCGGAGGATCTGCCATTAGTTCGTTACTGCACAGTGTGACCTTAAACAAATATATCTTGTATCTATTCAATTGCAGATGTTATTTCTCAAAACTACAGTAAAAAAAACATACATTATTGCTGTAAACGGGCCCTCTTCTCCACAGATCTGACCTGTAACTTGGCCTTGTCATGTGGCCTGCTTGTCTCCATGGAGATAAGTCAAATTAAATGCCATCCTATAGCACATTTCAAGGAAAAAAAAACATTAAAACCTCAGTGGAATCAAACTGGTGGGGTCCCCTCTACCAGAAACATTACAAAATGAAAACAGTAGGAATGTGACGAAACTGATAAACCAAGAAATAGTAGTAGTAGTTGCATTTTTTTTCCCTCAAACCAGTAGAATGTAACACAAAATAATAGAAGCCTCCTAAAATAACAGCATGTGGTCTTAGTCCATTAGTCTGTTTACATCTCCAAAGCTCAAAATGCTCTGTTCCACCTTATGATGTCACAAAGCAGTAATTTTTAAGTTAACGGCTACATTTGACCTTTTGTTTAGTAGAGAGGCAATACTAGAGCTGAAATCATCCAAATGATTCTAGTGAAGATGTGTGGAGAAAAATACACAGTGGAGCACTTCCTGTATTACCACACGACATCACAAGGTGGAACGTTTTCTGTTTGAGAGAAGAACTAAATATATGCAGGGTTTGTGTGTTAAACATGCGTAAACTGTAATTTTCTGATATGAGGTGTCGCTGTCCGTGGTGCTGAAAATAAATGTATGTATTGGTTTATCTGAAATGAGTGATAGTTCTTTTGCTGTTGTATATAATTTTTTTGTTTGTCATGTAGTGGTAGTTTTAAAGCTAACACTGTTTTTTTTGTTGTACACGCTGTAAATAAATTGCACTTTTCTTAGTTAAACTTCTCGGTTTTATTTGTTCTTTCTCTTTTCCCCTAGCAAGGGCAACGTAACAAACACCAATGCTTTACCTTTTTTTCAGTAGAGATTGGGCGAAACTGATCCAAGTGATTCTCGAGAAAAGGTGTACAGAGTTTAAAAACACAGTGGAGCCCTTTCTGTTTTCTGTTCGAGAGATGAACATGGCCAAATTATTCAGGTTTTTTGTCTTAAACATGTCTAGAATGAAACAAAAAACACAACTCCAGGTATGTTTGTGATGAGGAAACAATTTTATATAACATAGATCAGAAAATGGCGTCATATGGGCCTTTTATGTTGTCTGTATGTTTCAATCCAATCCAATCCAACACCATCTCCCCATCAAGCAACAAATAACGCACATACTGAACATTTCGTGAGATTGGCAGCCGTGTTTCTACCAGTCCGCCCCATGGCATCTGTGGCTAAATATAACAGTAAAAACCTCAGACGACTCTCATTATCACACAATCGCTCAGTGTTCAGCTTTAAGAATACGTGCAATTACAGTACTTCCAACTATAACCCAGGTCCGCTATTAAACCTATGCTCAGAATAAACGGGCACACTGTATTCACACTTTGCGGTCTGCTTGGTTAATTAGCCTAAAGAGGGCGAGGATGGCCACGCTGAACCAGCTCTCCGCTCCAATGCCCAGATGCTATACGGCCTTAATAAATACCCTACGCTATGCTCTATCCTGTGGACATATTAATATTGTGTAATTAAAGCGCCATATGCAGTAGTTCGTTCATTTGCATAGCGTAACGCCCGTTTTATTATTAGGAACGGCCTCATGACTTCTACCAAGATAAGTAAGGAAGTAAACTTGAACTTTTGGTATGGAATTGAGGTTTTAAAGGTCCAGTATGACGCAAAATTGACTCTTGAGTTGTTTCCTCCTCAAAAACACACCTGGAGTTGTGTTTTGGTTCATCCACACATGTTTGAATGATCTTTTATGATTAGTTTGTCTACTCCAGATCAGTAAATGTCTTCAAATTAAAAGGTGAACTATATGTCACTTTTCTAATGGAGGGTGAGCCATCTGCTTGTTCCCATCGTCTTAAACATCTAATCTATGGAGAGAAGCAGGAGTATGTGAAGATGCGACCCCACTTACATGAAAAATTAAGGTATTTCATAATATTTTTCTCAATCAGTCAATCATTGCATTTATATAGCGCCTTTCAAAACACCCAAACTAGAACTACTACTGCTGACGTATCTGACGGCCACAACAAGCCATTTTTAAAGCAATAATTTAATGAATGTGATTGATAAGAAGCCGGGATAATTAAATGCCAAACACTTCACCTTTAACATGTCTACTGGATGATTTGGTCAGTTCATTTTCCCTTCCCATTTTGACCTTGCAGTTGTACTTATTGGTGTAACTGTCTCATACAGGGTACAGTATATATATTTTTATCTGCTAGTTCAGCCTGAAAAGTCCTGTGTCATGGTTCCTGGGCCTTTGCACGTGTCTCCTTCATGACGTTGCATCTCCAGCTCTCTCCTCAAGCGCACGGAGCTGATTCGTGCTCTGGCCTTGAGGGAATAGATCAGTAAAGTAGTCAAGACGCTCTCTGCATACAAGAGGATGTGTGGAACGCTCTGGTTTGAGCTGTACTGTAGGATATGTGGAGTATATACACGGGTACTTCTCTAGTTCAAATATTTATGCTAGGGATTTTCAGTGGTGTAGTACTGGTTTAGATCTGATAAGCAGTAAGTAGAGGGTGTTTTTTTTTTTTTTTTAAGATTTCACTGGTTTTGTAGGGTCCTTAATCTGGGTTTAGTCCTGTCTCAGTTCTGCTTTAGTCCTGGTGAAATCCTGACATGGTCCTGGTTCATTCTTCATAGTTTAGTTCTGGTTTAGTCCTGGTTTAGTCCAAGCTTAAGACTTCTCATGGTTTAGATCAGGTTAGCGCTAGTTTTGTTGTGGTTTAGTCCATGTTTACACTTAGTTTAGTCCTGGTAAAGTCCTGGTTTAGTCTTGGTAATGTCCTGATTTAGTCCTAGTTTAAGCCTTCTCATGGTTTTGATCAGCCAAGTGGTAGATTTGTGGTGGTTTAGTCCATGTTTAATCCAGGTTTAGTCCCAATTTAGTCTTGATTTAGTCCTGGTTTAGTCCTAGTTTAATCGTTCTCATGGTTTTGATCAGCCAAGTGCTAGATTTGTGGTGGTTTAGTCCATGTTTAGCTGCGACTTAGTCCCGGTTTCGTCATGATTTGGTCCCGATTTTATTCACAATTTTGTCCCGGTTTAGTCATAGTTTAGTCCGAGTTTAGTACGGGTTTAGTCCTGGTTTAGTTCTGGCTACTCCTGTCATAATTTGGTAAGGATTTCGTTGCTTAACAAATATACAGCTCTTATCAATTCTTATATCTTAGCCCCTGGTTTAACCCACTGTAGTTGTATTTTGGAAACCTATATTTTTATTTTTTTTATTTCAACATCTCAATCGTAATATCATCTGATGTTTAACCCACTTTGAACTTCCAGATTGCACTTCATAGATTTGACAGTTAACTTTCATCATCTCTGCATTTTCTTTAACCCCTTTAACGTCAATTTCTTTACAATCACAAATAACTCGGTGACTGTTCAACCCAATAAAGTTAAAAACAGACAAGGATCATTTCTATTTCCACAAAGGTTCCGTTAGCTGTATAATCGAGTAGAAAATCAGTTCGAGCACTGTACACTGACGCAATGTTTTTTCACATTTTTTGTTTAATGTAAAAATAAAGCTTGGGCACTTTGATCTGGTGTGGGTTCAAAGAAAGAACATTATGGGTGACGCAACGTACAAGCTACATGATGATATCTCCGTTTTTATATTCGGAGGAAAGTGGACATCTACTAAAGGGCTCATATTACGATTTTTCGCATTTTTACGATGTTTTGTCGTTTCCTCATCACAAACATACCTGGAGTTTAGGGCTGGTATCATTAAGAAGTTGCAGATACGATACACATTCCATGATAAGTTTGTTTGTTTATTTATTCAAAAGGGACAATGCACATTAATGGACACATGAAGACAAGTGTAAATGTGCCGTTAGCATACAGCTAATTTACATTCATAGTCCCTTGGCAGGTTACTTACAAGACAGACACATTTACTGTTACAATCCCTCACAACATTCATTACAGTTACACACAACGGGTGCTCTGGTGCTTATCTATAAAGTGCAAGTGGGTCATAAAGTGCTTTTAGTATGTTTAAAGTGCTACTGTTTCAATATAAATATATAAATAGGTCATAAATAACAAGGTGCAGTCGGACATACATTCATTCTTTGGTACAGATACAAGTGGTGGTCGCAATTATAATTACAGGATAAACATGCGGTGCAGCCTACATACGTATATGTTTACATGCACCGCCCAACAACAACAACAATAGGAATACAATATAACTGTTCAGACAATCATGACACATGCTACATACGTATATGTATCATGAGGTCCGAACAGCTCTAGTGGGACAGTGTTAGTTAGTTTTGAGCCAGTGTTTGAGTGGTTTTGAAGGTGTTATATGTGGGAGATTCTCTCATTGTGTGAGGGATGTTACAGCCTCTGACTGAGAGGACTGACTGTGCAGAGGTGGTGCGTCTGTGAGCATCTCACAGTCGCCTCTAGTCATGGCTCTGGTAGTTCTGCCCATGATTGGTTTTAACTTAATGTATTGTTGTAAGGGTGGTGGTGCGAGCCCATGTAAGGTTTTGTGTATGGAGCAGGCGTATTTGAAGTTTTTGATATTTGCAAAGCTTAATAGATTGTGTGTTTCCAGTATATGACAATGATGATATGAGATAGGTTTTCTGGCAAATATTTTAAGCGCCCTCTTGTACAATGATTCAAACTTTTTGAGTGTGACTTCTCCAGCTAGAGTCCAATTTGTAAAGCAATAATAGTGTGAGAAAATCATAGCGTGTAAGAACATTTTTGCCGCTCTAGTTGTTAGTGAAAGTTTTTCGATGCAGTGCATTTTCGAGTCAATACAATTCGATATGATATATTTCAAATCTGTTCGATACGGTTCAGTAAAAAACAAAGGCTAAATCATGGCTGTGATGCTAAAAGTCTTTATTAAACTACTAAGTTTGTGAAAAGTTTGTTTTACTCAAACACTGAAAATGTCAAATGTGTTGCATAAACATGTTTCCTTTCTCCAAACAAGCAACACAACAGTAGCTCTTTCACAAAATAGAGTAAAATATCCCAGAAAAATACTCTTGGTGATATGCAGCCCACGATATAAATACTGTATCATCAAATTAAACAATACGATATATTGATATTTCAATATTTTTGCACACCCCTGGACTTGTCTTTAGTTTCTTTCACATGTTTAACACACAAACCTTGCATTTTAAGGCTCTTCTCTTAAACGGAAAATACTCTGTTCCTCCTTGTGATGTCATGTAGTAATACAGGAAGTGCTCCACAGTGTTTTTAAACTCCATACACCTTCAGCCCTGGATTTGCCAATCTCTACTGAACCAAAAGTAAACGTTGTAGCTGTTAACTTAAAAATGAATGCTTCATGACATCACAAGGTGGAAGGCTAAGCATTTTAAGATTTGGAGACACAAGATTTGGAGACACATAAACTAATAATAATGCAAATGTGTAAATGAAACAAAACACAACTCCAGGTATGTTTTTGAGACAATAACAACATTATAACATAACTTAAAGCTCAAAAGAGTCAGTTTTGCGTAATATAAAACCTTTAAGAAAAGCAAATCCAGTTTTATTCTTGCCACTACGCATCTAAAATCTTGTCCAAATGTATCACTTTTGCTTTGCACTGTTCTATACGTGTCTTTATTCCACTTCATCTCATCTTATCGACTCACTGCTCAGCTCTGAAAGTCTAACTGTACCTCTTGATGTCAAATATTGTGCGAGTTTGAGCCTGGTACAAAAGCGCATTTCCCAAAAAGCTGACAGTCATCGAGATTCATGTTCTCCCACTCTGGTACGACATGCTATGAATAATTCAGAGAGTTATTAACCCGGAGCCCACTCCTCCAGCCCAGGAAACATCATTATGGAGATCTGTCTGATAATATGTCACCGTTTAGCTTCTGAGGGGGAGCGCTGGAATGTGTTAAAGAATAAAGTGACAAATACATAATCTTTGGACACATATAAAATACTATGTGTAGATTGCATGTTTTGTTTTCTTACATTACACAGTCGTTTAAAGGTCTATTGCACAACTTTTCTTGTGGAGGGTCTGTCACCTGCTTGTCTCCATGGAGATGTTATTGCTTTGCCTGTAATGTTCCCTGGTATAACATTAAACACATTTATCTAGCAATTATTCAGTATGGGTGTTTCTATTGCTCAAAAATACACAGATCTGACCCGTAATGTAGCCTATAGTTGACTCAATTGAGATAGATAGGTTTAATCTCTAGACAAAGCAATAACAGCTCCATGGAGACAAGTAGGTGATGGAATGTCCACCAGAAAAGCTGCGCAATGCACCTTTAAATGTCCTATATCAGATTTTTTTTCCAGTATTAAGTGCAGATTTATTGTATAAGCAGGTCTTGAGGTCAAAATAAGCCCACTGTTTAGTGTATGAATGTAATTAGAAAGCATTTTATTGTCCGTTAATCAGGAAGTGTGTGTTAGCATGCTAGTTGCTGTTGAATTTCATCATGCCAAAACTCTGCAGTCGTCTCTGAATGTTGAAAATGTTAACATACATACACCTTCATGAGAATCATCAGCCCTGGAATTGCCAATCTCCACCACTGCTACTGCTCCAGCTGCAACTACTACTACTACTACTACTACTACTATTACTGCTACTACTACTACTACTACTACTGCTACTGTGTCCATAACTTCTCTCTAATGTTGGACTCTTGCTTCTATCTTGTTCCATCTTGTCTATGACCTTTCCCATCGTATTCTACCACTGTCCTGCAGGTTTACTCAATATTCTGTACTGCTACTACTACTGCTGTTACTGCTACTGCTACTGCTACTGCGTGGGCAACTTGCAAAGTATTTCAATATTTCATAATCTCTCTAATGTTGGTCCCTTGCGTCTATTGTGTCCGTGGCCTTTCTCATTGTATTCTCCCACTGTCCTGCAGGTTTACTCGACATTCTGCTGCCGTTAATCCAAAATCCAAGCACTTCATAATTCAAAATCAATAATCACCCCCGGCGTCGGCATAGCAACCGCTGAAACATCCACATACCCAGAGAGCTAGGGGCCCTGATGCAAGCATGTGTGTGTCAGCGTTAGCATTTCATAAACCCGTCACTGAGGCGAGGAAAAGGCCGTTTGACATTTTACTGCACAGATTGAAACTTCACCGGTCCAAACCTGACAGATCTCCTCAGGTACACAGAGAGGAAAGAGGGAGTATTATATCTGTTTACAGTGATAATAAGATAGAGGTTATAGGTTATCATATCAACAACCGATGCTGCTAATACTACTACTGCTGCTACTACTGATGCTACTACTACTAGTACTGCTACTGCAACTGCTACTGCAAAGGCTACTAGTACTACAGCAGCTGCAACTACTACTATTGATGCTACTACTACTAGTACTGCTACTGCTACTACTACTGCAAAGGCTACTAGTACCATAGCTGCTGCAACTACTGCTCCTGCAACTACTACTAGTACTGTCATTACTAGTACTGCTGCTGCTGCTGCTGCTGCTACTGCTACTACCACAGCTGCTGTTACTCCTCGTACTAGCACTACCACAGCAACTACTACAGCTACTACTACTACTGCTACTATTTCTACTACTGATGCTACCACAGCTGCTGTTACTACTAGTACTAGCACTACTACTACAGCTACTACTGTTACTACTTCTACTACTATTACTGCTCTTACAACTACCACTACTACTACTGTCTATCCTATCATACATGAGTGGTCCATGTTAATAAAAGGCTTTGTCTACAAGTGTTTTCCCCTCTTCAGTCCAGAATACAGAGAAAGACAAAATTGAAAAAGTCAAAATTGTGCAGAACATAAACTTGGATGTTGTTGTTACTGGCCACCACACGGCTATATCTATATCTATATCTATATCTATATCTATATCTACCATGTACAGCCAGCCTGTCAGACTGGAAAGGCTAATTGCAAAAGATACACAGTTACAAAGCAAAGTTATCTTGGTTATATGATTTTTTCCGGAAGGTCTCCATAGACACAACAGCTAAATCTTTAACTTGTATCACCACTACGACTTATAATACTATGACTGCAAAGAGAAACTACTGCTCACACCAAGTATTACCAAAGAAAAGATATGGCTTTCTGAGTACCACCAGATCAAAACCAGGTCTATAACAGGACTATTCCAGGTCTAATGAAGGTCTAAACCAGGTCTTTCCACTGTATTTCTAAACAGGAAAAATTATTCAATGGAAAAAACTATTACCAAATGATAAGCCCAGATTCGAAAAGGTCAGCAGCTAAAATGGCCTCACCTCTGCCTTCTCCGGTTGGGCTAAACGGTGCTGAACAGCGCTAAAACCCTTTTTTTTTGTGATTAGCCCCTATTCAGAGCTCTGAATTAAATTAAAAAGTTTGAGATAATTCTCACCTCAGTAGCTTTTTTGTCTGTGGTTTCTGAACTGTAAAAACTGTAATAACACAGCGCAAACTTGGTACAATAGTCAACAAGTAAAGTGTATACCACCATAATTGCCTATATACAACTCATTTCTCATATCATATCAAAATATTTAAGTCCATTCATAGCGAGAAAGAGAGAAAAATATTATTTCCTACCATTAGTGGAGGGCCTCTCTTTCTTTTAGCCAGATCTTTGTCTTCTCATTTTGGCGTCCACTGCTTCTGCTGGCCCCAAGCCTGGAATAAATAAATAAATAAATAAAAAATACTATGAAATCAAAATAGTAATGTACCCCTGGTGAGAGAAGAACTCTGTGTTTGTGCGTTAAGCGTGTGTGAATGAAACGAAACACAACTCCAGGTATGTTTTTAATGAGGAAACATTATAACACAGATCAGAAAATAGTGTAATATGAGCCTTTTAAATCTAAATTAAACTAAAAATATATCTGGAAAATAGTCTTCTTGTATTGGCAAATGTTTAAACTTAATTACCAAGTCCACAAAATTCTACTGTGAGAGCAGCAGTTGTTCTTTTATTCACTTCTCGGAAAATTCAATCTCACCCGTCAATACTGAACCAAGGGGCATTTGGAGTCATTACTGTGAATGAGGAAAAGATGATAAACATACGCAAAGTTTTGTGTGAATGTGTAAATAACTAATATTTGTACTTTCATAAACAGCACATTTAATGAATTTTATTTTATTTATTTGTCTGGAAATTTTCAATAATGTACAAAAGGCAAAATATTGGACGCCGATTAGGAGGTGGGTCCAGATCACGGTTTCTTATAAAAGCTTGTCTTGAGACTATGGAGCTCAACAGTGCCAGCCCGCCCCTGGGTCCAGAAGTAAATTTCCCATTCATTTTTCCCATAGACTTCACACAAAAAAAGTATGAATAAATAAAAGTTTGAAAGCTTGCTCACGGCTTTGTGGTTAACCTTGCCCAATAAGATGGATTCTCACGATATTTGTGAGTTCAAAACAAACACGGAGACACCAACAGACAAACTTCAGCCTGTTTTAGTCACAAACAAACTATTCTGTTTGTGAAAAATGTGCAGAAGGTAAACGCTTTGAGCATTTGTGGACAGGGAAGTTGTCAGTACTTTTACCTCAATTGGATTTAACTAAACACGCTTCGAACCAATTAGATTCAAATAGTCAAACAGTCAGCAGTTCAATAGTTGAGCGTTTTCCGATCAATTTAAGGGAGAGCCATCCCAGATATTGACTGATAATGTGAGGAAGTCAATTCTACCAAAAACAAAACAATCATTTTATTTAAAATCTGAAACATTAACCACCAAGTTATTAAAGCATTTCACTGAGTCTTGCCCTCTTTAAATTTGCATTTTGAACTTAAAAAATTACAGTAAGAAGATTAGTCACTCCATAGCTGCCTCCATGATGTCTTTAAATATTTACTTCAAGGTCCAAAGCCGCATTCAAAGTGAGCGGATAGTATGTGACTGTTGAGCTCCATTGGCATTGCAAGATATGATATATAGTGCCTTGTCGGTGGTTTGTTGAAATTATGCTTTTTTTCTTTCCATCTTCCTTAAAATCATCTTACAGACTTGTGCATCAATCATTTTTTAACTGCCTGATGTCATTTGGAGGTCACGGCATTTACTTTTGATAAGAAAATGAAGCGCGCTCTGTAGCGTAAATGCATGATGTATGCCACGCTAGCATAGCCACGTGAATCCATTAGCTGGCGGGCTGTGCTTTGAAAATGATCTTGAATCTCGCATATTAAGCTTGTGTCAGGGTCGGCTCCCGTATAATTTCAAATGTGACACTTGGATTGTTATCACATCCATAGAAGACTTCCTCATATTTCCCCCACACTATTCATCAATATTCCCAGAGTATACTTTTCAATCAGAGGAGAAGGGCAGGGGCGAAATGACTTGGAGCTATGAAACATTCAGTGCTTATTTTGGGAGATTTATGACGGTGCAGAAACATGGAATTTGCACATGAGGCTTTCGACGTAATTTTCTGACAAGCACAACTTTTGATAAATGTCAGGCATAATTTGGATAATGGTGTGTGCCTTCAAACTATAAGAGTGAAGTCATGGAGACAAACTGGGACATTATGAAAGAGCAGGCGAGGAAATAGGAAATCTCCAAGGGTAAGCCAAGGCTGGGATTTATTTTTATGTGTGGATTTATTCAGCTAAATGTATTTTGAAGAGTAAGAATAAATATTTTTTTTAAGTATATATATTAATATGGTCAGTGAAGGTCGGAGAGTCAATTCCTGCTCAGACCAACTTCTGTTGGTGGATTTTTAGATAAGAAACTTCACTCACATTCACAGTATGAATGTGGTGTGTGTGTGAGTGTGTGTGTGTGTGTGTGTGTGTGTGTGTGTGAGTGTGTGTGAGTGTGTGAGTGTGTGTGTGTGTGCTCGAGTGTTGGTGGTGATGGTCGGAGGGGCCAGTGGCACAGATTGGCAGATTTGCAGTGATAACAGTGATACAGTGATAGCTGTGCGTCCTGTTCCAAGTCTTGCTCCATATTGGTAAGAAATATAAAGTGCATTCACATTATGCATGTTAAATGATCACTGCATTTAGCTGTTCTTGTGCAGTATGCAGCTTTTACACACTGGACATAACATACATGGATACAAGACATGTGCCAGACATCCACATTTAACCAATAGCCTGTGTGAGGACTTAAAGTTGTGTCATTTTCACCAGTGGGCGCTCACACGTGCAGCCCAAATCCCCCGTGGCTCGTGGTGAGTGGGCCATTTGACCATGGGCCCTCCACAGAAGCACCCTGTGGCTCGTCAAGCCCAAAATGGTGCATGTTTTCTGGGTCTGTTCCGGATCAAGTTCTACTTGTTCAGGCGGGTCTTGGTTATTTGGTCCGGATCAGCATTCGCTTGTCTTGTTTCACACCAAAAATAAAGTCCAGACTTGCAGGGGAATCGACTCTAATCAATTTTAATAACTAAAAGCCCTTAAAATGTGCAACTTTTTTGTATCTTGACAATATTTCTTATCCAATTTAAGTTCTGAACCACATTATTGGACAAAGCCTACTCATACCCTTTGGCAATATTTTTTTCTCTATCAGGCCAATTACTATACAATATTAAGGAAAGTAAGTACTTTCATTGTTTCTATTCTATATAATTAGCTTGATCACATCTTTCTTTTCAGCACATGGGGTTATAGTATGTCCACCACTGCATGTCCTGGCATTTAAACAAGGCCAGACACAAAGTACAGAACAAAAGCCTTTCTTTGTTGACTCTGCAGGTTAGACAGGACAACTGTCTGGAGAACTACACTCTTCAAACAACAACAAACTCAGAAGAGCTATAACAAAACCTTGGAGAATACAAAAGGCCAAAATGAAAAAATGACCATTCAAACCCCAAACTACTCCACACCATCAAGTCCAGCCGTTAGAAATCAGTCAGGGGTGGATTTAAAACCTAGTAATTAGCCGTGATTGGTGGACAGCAAGTAAAAACGAAAATTGTAGGTCAATTTGGAGAAGGACTGACGTTTTGAAGCTGGACCAAAATTGCAGCTTCTCAGACCAATCAAACAGAATGGCCAGGGTGAGAAAGATTAGCAAGTCAAGAATATGCGTGGCTGTCTTTTAAGATGTTAAGTCCATCTGTGAGTTCAAATTGTTCACCTTTAAACTCAAATCTTGGCTCAAGAGAAACCAAAGATGTACCCATGTGTAAATAATGTTAGAATGTATGAATGAATCAGCTGAGTGAGTGAATGAATGAGTGTTACATGTCTTTTATTGCTGTAGTTATATAGATGAAATTTGATTGTTTTATATGTACGTTAGTGTAGGAAAGCTCAACCAGGGACGGGGGTTGAAAATTAGCATTTGCTAAACCTTGTACGCATCACATCAGCTGCAAACTTTGTATGCAACTATGTCTGATTGCATTGTTCCTGTCAAATAAATAAATAAATAAATAATAAATAAAATGTGAAAATGCTCGATGGGTTAAATACCAAATACCAATTAAGATGCTACAACAATTTCTTCTTGTACTGCTACTACTAGAATATAATTTCCTGTCACGTACATAAAGGGTTACTACTCTAATGTCCAAAAATCAATCTTAAATGTTCACAATGGGTCAGTCCTCCAGCATAGAGATACTCCTGATCATTATCTTCATCATTACGATCATTAAATCTCAAAAAAATTTAATCTAGATTAATACTGCAACGATTACTATGGCAACTACAATTTCTACTACAACTATACAACTACTGCTATTGCTGCTACTACACCATTTGCATACAATAAAGGAATAAAGGTGCAGTATGTTATGCTGTATGTAATTATTTTGGTGGCGGGTCCACTTTCTGCTTGTCTCCATGGAGATGTTATTGTTGTGTCAAGAATGTTTCGCAGTATGGCTTTAAATATATATCTTTTCCTTATGAAGAAAAGTTGATGATAATGAAACCTACTCACAGTATGAATACATGTTTTTCGAGGTGTTTCTTGGCAGTTAAAAAAATGTAATTAAAAACATGCAATGTAAACGTTTAATGCTCTGCGCTGGAACATCAATAATATCTCCATGGAGACAAGTAGACCCCATCTACAGAATTTACATAGTGCTCTCATAGAAATACAAACAAATCCTGATATATCAAATGATTCATTATTCTTCCTTTCTTCCTTTCCTTTCTTGAGAAAGTTTAGCAAATAGTTTATCTGCAGTGTGTATAATGCATTCATTTAACATTACAGTTTTGTCAAAATAACATTGTTTGTGTTGTGAGTTGTAATGTAAAGTATTTAACAGATTATTCTCTGATCTAAAATCTAAAGTTGTACATTGAATACAAAGCTGATTTATTTAGAGCTCGGTAATGGCTGAAATTCTACTCCAAAACACACTCACAAACTCCAAACTCCATCTCTATTGAGCTAAAGGTAAAAGGAGCTGTTAACTTGTAAACTACAACTTCATGACATCACAAGGTGGAACAGGGCATTTTGACCTTTGAGCTGATATAGGCAGACTAGGGCTACTCAAACGTGTGAATGAAACAATCAAAACACAACTGCAGGTATGTTTGTGAGGAGGAAACAACCTTATAACATAGATCAGAAAATAGTGTAATATAGACCCTTTAATGCCCTAATCTGGGACATACCAGGTGAATCAAGAATATCTCTATGGAGACAACACATCCTCAAATATCAAAACATTAAGTCTTCCAATTAAGACTAATACTTAATCTGCAATGTTCATAGCCGTGCCGTAATAGCATTAAAAAGCCACAACACAAACGACGTAAAGTGTTTTCCAGATGATTCCCTGACCTAAAATCAAAAGTTGAACATTGTATAAAGCTGGAGCTGATTCATTTAGAGCCCGGTAATGGTTGAAAACTCAATAGAAAAAAAGAAGAAAAAAATGCAATTATAAAAGGTTTAGCAAAGCAAAAGCGCATCTGAGCGGCGTCAGAGCGTGACGGCTTACACGCGTAATCCGCCTGCAGAATGACTGGCTGCTGTTTGTTTGTGGACTGTTGATACCGAATCAGGCAAAAGCAACAAAGTCATGAGAAAATAGATGCAAATATGTGAGGGGTTTAGTGCGCAGTCAATTTAAAAGCATGCAGTATTAGCGTATGTGTTGGTATAGAATATAATGCAGGATAAGCAGAGAAGTGGGTCATACTAGTACATACAAGGGTAATTGGTTTGCGAACGTTGCATTGTAAATGATAGTTAAAAGTACTGAAGGGTAGTTATGTGGGTTTATGTACAAAGGTGATGCGTAATGGAGGGCATCAGGAGTACATGTTATAAAAATCAGCATGTATACTAGTTTATAAATGGCATGAGGTCTGAATATATATGAAATACATGTGCCACCATATTTTTCAGAATATAAGTCGCAGTATACGTTTTTTTAGGGTTTGGGTGGTTCCTGTGACTTATACTCAGGTGCGACTTATATATTACATTTTCCACACTGACAGTCCATTGACTATATATATATATGAATCGTATATATGAATCAAAAAAAAAAAATCGTTATCAGTTTTTTCATTTTGGTTTCAGATACAAATATTAAAGAAAAGAGTTTTTTCATTTTCTTATTTTTGGTTCTATACTGAAAAACGAATAAATGAATGATACACGGATTGTTCACTATTCGGTTGTTTTTTATTACTATAACTTCTATAACTTGCCTTTCAAGCCCTAACCCTTTCAAATTTCCCCCCAAAAGTGCGACTTATACATGTTTTTTTCTTCTTCATTCCGCATTTTTTGGCTGGTGCGACGAACCCAAAACATGCACTGTAGGTGTGAAAAGCCTCCGTCAGTCAGTCCCAGGGCAGCTGTGGCTACAACAGTAGTTTACCACCACCGGGTATGGAGTGAATGAAGAATGCTGTGTAAATAATCCTCTGTAAAGCGTCTTTGTGACATATGTCTGTGAAAAGCACTATATAAATAAAATAAACACTTATAGTCCAAAAAATACAGTATACTTCTACTACTACTGATGCAACTAATCCACTTATTATTATGATGTACGGCTATTTTACTCATATTCCTCCTATGCTACTACAACCACTACTAAAGCTACTACAGCTACTACTTCACTGTTTTATTTTCCTTTTTTTAGATCCTAGCCCAGAGTAACCTAGTGAGAAAAAAAAGATGTGCCTCACGGTTGACTCCAGTATGCTGTTGTTTACCCATAGACTGTATATATAAAAGAACATAGCTAACACTAAGTGCCCATAAGAGGCGCTCACTTCAACAGCCGCACTCTGGATTTGCTCTTTGGTTGCTATGATACACGTGGTCAGAACTCGGCTCCAAATTCAGCTCTATAACAGCGATCCTCAATGAGCTTCATTTGACTGGAGACGAACACGCTCCCTTAGCCCACTTCTTTATGCAGTCTATGGGTTTTCCAGAGATTAACCCACTTCGCTTACTACCACTACCACTACTACTACCACCACCAATATTTTTTTATGTATTTTATTTAAAACAAGGAGAGTGCACAAAAAATATTAAACTCTGAGAAAACATGCTCTGTGCCAGGTTTTGCTACAAGCTACTTTCCATCTGCAGTCCTTGGGCAGGTTCAAAACACCTCAAGAAAACTATTTACATTTGACCAACTCGAGCAACACTTCATCATTAGCAGTGTCTCCTTAAAATAACCACTATCCAATACACCATTAAACATTTAAAACAATAAAAAATTGTTTTCTAATTTCCATAAATACAAGATTTCAGATTCATCATTATCTTCTAAAAATGTTATCGTCGTCAGTATTCTCTAAAGTGTACATTTACCAAATCCAACAGGGTTATTATCCTCTAAAATAGAACACATCAACAACATGACCATCGAGATAAATGCCATAAGTCAAACACACTTACATCTACACAATACATATGTAGTTCAATCAGTCATAATGTTTAAATGTTTGAAGAAGCCTTATGTTGACGCGCCTCGTGCTCAGAACATACTATTTAAGCCCATGAGAACGTGTGGAGGTTAGTGCAGGTTTTAAGTTCAGCTGTGTGTTCCAGTTTGTAGCTGCTGTGTGTGAGAAAGCCGACTGTCCCATCACAGGACGTTTAAAGGAAAGGCCAGATCAGAATGTACAGACGCAGAAGGAAGAAGCGTCTTAAAGCAGGGGGAGGAGCATTGTGGCGAATTCTACGGAGCAGCCGTGTCTCAGACTAAAAAAAAAATCATATTATCAAAGTTTAACACGTATCTGTTCAGTATGTTACAATAATGACAAGTTCAGGATTTTTTATCAAAAACTTTGAGGACTTGCTTAAAAAGAGTCTCTACTACCATAACTACCACCACCACTACTACCATCATTACCATTATTACCACAACTACCATGACCACTACTATCACCACTACCACCACAGCTACTACCACAACTATTACTACCACTACTACTAGCACCACTACCACTACCACCACCATTACCACTATCACTACTACAACTACAACTACCATCACTACCACAACTTCTACTACCACCATTACCACTACTATCACCACTACCACAACTACAACTACCACTACAACAACTGTCACCACCACTACCACAACTACCACTACTCCTAGCACCACTACCACCATCACCACTACCACCAGTACTACTACTACCACCACTACCATCATTACTACTACCACCATTACTACTACTACTACCACCACTACAACAACTACTACTACCACTACTATTACTACTATTACCACCACCAGCACCACTACTACCACTTCACAGTAAATCAAGGTATGTAGTTACAGAATGGAGACCTGAGTGAACAAAGTAAGGAGCCCATTTCTGTAGTACTACACATCATTCAAACGGTTCACATAAAAAGAATGGAGATTCAGTGTGATCAAACGCACACGTGGCCTCATTATTCTTAAGTAAAACACTATTCTGAGTTTTAACGTCACTTATTTCTGTAATGGTTGTTTCATTAAGAAGAAGTATGGAGCAAGAATGGCCGGTTGGCATGGAAACTTCTTTAACAAGATTTAGTAGTACTTCTAAAAATAAATCCCTCATTACTATATGTCTGAACACTGAACACGCGCGCTAACGAACGGCTAACAAGCAGCTCATCAAAACACCCATACCCGCTTGTGACATCATCAAAACGCTTCCTTTGTAGTTCTTTTGACATGTGATTTGTAGTTCTGGTTTTGTATAGCGCAAACGTACACAATTACATTATTTAACAGATGGAAAATTTAAGTAAAAGTGTTAAATTCATCATTAAAACACAAAGTTAAATGTCAGAGGTGTTTTTAATCACACAGTTTGGAGTAACGACTGGAGCCTGTTGCATTAGTGTTACACAACCTGCCTGCTAGCTCGCTAATTAGCCTATAGGCAGCCATTAGCATAGCGGTGCACATGTGTGTACAGAGGAGATACTGTGCACCTTTGCCTTCTCTTTCTAACAGCTAATTCCTGCATAAAACAAGAGAACATTTTAATAGGCTTAATGGAAGGGATTAAATATGTTTTTTCTTCTTCCCACTTCTTTTTTGCACTAACGTAAAGACAACTGTGTATACTGCTTACATGTTTTATTTATTTATTTTTGAATTTAACCTTTATTTAATCAGGAAAGTCCCACTGAGATTATTGATCTCTTGTTTGTGTTCTTGTTTCTGTCGATATGACCGCACTGATGTCAGTGTGGATGTTATGTTCCATTGTAAAATTAAATTTAAAAAAATATATTAACAAAAGGGCTAATATTTTTGTTGCATCCTAGTTTCCTGCATATAACATATTTAAACATATTTTCTATATTTTGTACGATCATAAACGATAAACTTTTGTGCCTTCGTTCTCATTATTATTAGTTTGTACAACGACAAGTGAAAACCAAAATCCTAACTTTTTCTTATTACTGTTTACTTTGTACATTCATGAAAGATAAACTTTAGCGCCTTCTTCATCACTATTATTAGTTTGTACGACTATAAACAAAAACCAAAAATTCTTACATTTTTCATTCTCATTACTGTTGGACCATAAATGAAAATAGATTTGTGCTTGTATGTATATATGTGCAAGTATAAGTGTCAGCCACGTGTTTATGTAAAACAGTTGGGGTAGGACACTATAAGCTTGTTGCACCTTGCTCAAACAAATAAAAGGAATGAATGAATGAACATGTGTAAATATATCAGCTATGGCAAACTAATATACCGAGCATTCACCAGTATTAGTGTATACTGTTTATACATCTTTTGTAGGATTCATTTGTCATTTGTATTCATCACATGTTCGGTCGGTGTCTGTCTGGGCCTGTGAACAACAAGTGTGAATTCTACCTGTCTGAAAAAGGGACTGACCACGAAATGTCACATTGTGGTGTTATTAAAATTAAAAAAGGGAGATCCAGAGTACTGCAGTGTGAATCTGATAGATGGATAGACAGACAGACTGATAGACAGATAGATACTGTATTGATCCCAAAGGAGATTCAATATTTGGCAGCAGCAATAATGAAACCGTTTTTTTTTTCTCTACATTTTTATATCTTTGGACCCAGCATGCAATCACAACTTTCATAGGATGTACATGTCTCTAAACTGTCATTACTATAAGATCTGAAACAGTCCATGTGAGTTGAGTCCATAGCTCTATTCCACATTGTGATGTCTTAACAGCTATTTTTTTTACCTTTTGTTCTGTAAAAACTGGTTTCAGAGCTTCCAAATGAGTTCAGTGGGATCATATGGAGTTTAAGAACACAGTGGAGCACTTCCTGTATTACCACATAACATCACAAGTTGGAACAGAGTGTTTTCCAGTTGAGAGAAGAACACCTAAACAGCATTGGTGATAAACACGTGTGAATGAAACAAATCACAAATCCAGGTATGTTAGTGAAGCAGAAACATTATAACACAGATCAGGAAACAGGGTAATATGGGCCCTTTAAATTTGCCTATAGATCTTCAGGTGCCTTGAGGTAACAGCTTTGCCTATAGGCTTAAGTACTGCATGCTGCCAGTACCATCATGCTTAATTAAAGCTGATCGAATCACGTTAAACCATTGTAGCAAAATGACACATCCTCTTGGAGAAATATAGCAGTCATAATTAGTGCAGATCCAGCCCGGTGTTTGAGCGCGCATCAAACGGTTAGCGACGCATGTGTCAAATCAAACACTGCTCCATGTAGCCTCATGCTGCCTCTATTTTTAGCTTCAATGTGCTTTTTTATATAGGACACACGGGCGGGTTGCTTTGACAAAACGCTGATTTGCAGCAGTGGAATATATTCACACATCTGGCATGGAAGTGTTTGTGAAATTTTAATTTGAAATTCAATCAACACGGCCTAACCGTGACTCCAGATACAAGGTAAAAATCAAATACAGTTTTTACTGACAACAGCTGTACTGCTGATTTAATTTTAATTACAAAACATCGGGGCATAACGGCCATATTGATGTAATAATTTGGTGTTTGGGTTTTCAGAAAGCGGAATGTGCCTTACAGGAATCTGTAATTGCGTTGCCAGTTTAAATCCGGAAATCCAGATGGTTTAAACCTAAAATATCTCTCTCTGATCTGATTGGTCACTACCTAAACCCCAGCACGTGCAGCCAGTCATGAACCAGTGCTAGTGCAGCCTCTGCATGAATTCTGGAGGTTCTGAGCTTCACATAAGCCATGGCCTGTCCAGATTATTACATGAATATCAGCACGGCGGATGCTGAAGTTTCAATGGTAGCTAGCGCTGTGTCAACACACTAAAATAGTTTATCGCTGTGATAAAATAAGTTAGAAATTATGCTAAATGAACATTAGTGAATGGGACATGGCTTAATGACCTATGTGCATTGGTAAATGACGAGAATAAATGTCTAAAACTTCAGTAACCGAACATCCATTCATACTTGATGGACACACCAAGCCCCGCCCCTGAGGAGAGCCTGAAATCGAGCTGACACTGACATGATACAAGACAGGACAGGACAGGGGCTCTTTCTGCAGGAGACATGTGCAGCAGAGCAGGACTGATGTAGTCTGATAATCCCTCTATACTGAGAATGAGAAAAACTTATGTGTCCTCAATCTACAGGTTAAGGCTCTGACAACACAGGTCCAGGTGTGACTGGAAGCACCGCGTGGAGCAAAATAATATATTAACTATATGTATTCCAACACATTGTTATTTTACACCTGATGCCCTACCTTACACTGCATCATAAACACCACACAAACAATGATTTAAAATATAAACTAATTTGCATATATAGCAAATTATAATTTATCTGACAACTTTTTTTACTTTTTACTGTTTAAAATCACAGTTCATTTCACAGTGCAGCTTTCTACTTTTTATACATTTGAGGAAAGTGAACAGCTGAAGCAGGAACCCCATGTTTTTCAGAGCATAATATGAAAGACTGCTCCAGGACATTTAGTTCTATGCCAAAGTCTTTTTGCTATAAACATTTGGGGAGTGTATGTATGCAAATTTGTAGTTCTAGCAAATCTTATAGCCTTCTCTAACTATTCAATTTAATCAGTCAAGTTTGAATTTCTTGCATATTTGTAAACTTTGAGGCCCAAAATACTACTAATTACTATTAAGGTGCTCTATGTAACTTTTTGGTTCTTATTTCTATTGTTTCTATTTCTACCTTACCTTATATTCTAAATTACAGGTGTTTTTATAGCTCAAAAACACCTAGAAAAACTTCAGGCTTTCTGACAGTGAGCGGGTCTGAACTTGGTCTGGTTTGGTCTCCACGAAGATAGAAAGGTTTAATGCCGTGCTGGACAAAAGTATCTGACAGACCCTCCTCCAGAAAAGATGCACAATGCACCTTCACTTGCTATTAACTTCACCCGCAATAAAGCTTTGACTTATTACTTCTGCTTATTTATCTCACATATTAAATCCAGCCTTTATTTATGTTATTTCTGCTAAGCGTGTGGGCGGCTATTTTCAAATTTATGCATGGTTAAAAACAGCCCGGCGCACCTGGCCGACACGCGCATATTTTCATTCTTTGATCGCAGATTCAAAGTCCCGAATGACACCAGCCGAAGACTTCCTGTTTTTCCATTTATCCAGTTAAATAATCTTTTAGGCTATCACTCCGGTCTCTGCGGCAACTACAGGCAAGAAGGTGACGAGAATTATGTTTGAAACCTGCGCAGTTCTGCAGCTCAGGCTTGCCTTGGCGTGCGTTCAAAGTTGTACCAAAGAGGTCCCAAGAGGAGCCTGTGCAGTTTTCTATCTATTCTTACTTTATCTGTAACTCTTCTCTCCTCTCTCGCTCCAGCTTTGATTGTGCTGTACCGGGGAGACTGCGTTTGCCATGTTAACGTGATTTCACTGCTGTGGAAAACCGAGATCTTGCAGGAAAAGATTCAAAATTGGAACTGATTACATTTTTTTTTAGTTGGACTAGTAACGAAAGACACTGCAGAAGCTAACGGCGTTATCTTTGCTGTAGACTTAATATCGTAGAGGTAATATATTGCCAAGAAATAGTTTGCTAAAGGCTTTTAACTAAACATCAGTACACATTTAAACAGTAACAGTTATATAAGCTTGTGTGGTAAGTTCTTATTTTATATATTGTCGGCATTCCATAATTGCAATAATTACTGTTTAATGTATTATTATTTCTTTAAAGCTGCACTAGCTCATGTTTCGATGTGGGATCTATCACCTATTTGTTTCCATTAAAGGTGCACTGTGTAACCTTTCTAGTAGATATGGCTCTGACTGATTACGCTAATATGACCCCACATCCAGGGCAATTTCAATAGGCCTAGCTAACAAACAGCAACTGTAAGTAAGCAGGGTGTTAGTTTCAGTGTAATTTTATAGTAGCCAGATCCTCCCTGCAAACAGATGTAAGTTAGTGTCCTCCAGCATTTTGACCAGAACTGAAGAAGCAAATAAACTTTTGTCCAGTTGAGAAAATGAATTTCTCTTTTGCTGCCACCTGCTTGTCTCCATGGAAATGTACTTGCTTTGACTTGAATGACAGTGTGGAAATAACAAGTTAGGACAAGTTACTGGATCTTATCTTTACCACTATGAAAATGTAATTCCAAAACGATGCTAAAAATAGATCTGTTTGAGGTGCCCCTTATGGCAGCGATCTGTTAGGTCTCAGGGTGTCCTGAAATTCTTTCATCTCTTTTTCTTGTCATATCTTTGTGTACCAATTTATCTTCTTGTCTATAATATATCAACTGTTTTTAATGTATGGATGTCAAATAAAAGAATCTGAAATCTGAATCTGAGAAAGAAGCAAGTCTGCGCACGGCAAGAACTGTTATTTTTCCAAGGTGTTTTGGGGCTATAAAAAACCCTGTAATTTAATACATGCAAGACAGATAAGTTTAATGCCATACTGTCGAACATGCAATGAAATAATATAGTAATAATAATCTCCATGGAGACAAGCAGGTAGCTGACTCTCCACGTTAGAAGTTACAAAGTGCAACAAAAATGTTTGAGTATTACTTTTATTAAATCTTAAATGCATTTAATAAGTGCAAAACAAATACAGGTACATGAATTCTTACTGTGGGGTCACCAGTCTAGAGATCTGACCTGTAACTTAAGCATAATCGTGCCACTTTCTCTCCATGGAGATTGTTCAAGCCATACTGTGAAACATTCCTGGCCGCACCAGTACCTAAAGCCAAAACAGCATTATTTTTTAATTCTCTTGCAGCTTAGGGGCTCTTTCAACAAATATGGTCAGTAATTTTAGCACACCTCTTTCGAATCTTGCCTAAAGAGGATAAACTTGTAGAGCATATTGTCCCTGTGAGGCTTCCATAGCCAGGCAAAAGTGCACATTTTGAAAATAACAAAACCACACGCTGTATCAAATATCGAAATTGACGCCAACGTTTGCAGTCGGTTTCAACATCTCTCCCAATTAATCCACACTATAAAAAGCATTAAATGAAAAGTTACTTGCGGCAGTCGTATATTATAATAAAAAGTGTATTAAAACTGCTTTATGGCCAAAATTAAGGGCAGATGTGTGTAATTAGACCAGACAATAAAAGCGTCATCGCCATTTCAGTCATTTCCACTCAAATCATCAACTCTGCATCATTTTTCGCTGCCGCACTCCCTGGAGCAGATGCCGAGGCAGAGGCGTTCACAAGCTTTAATTGGGTTAAATGTGTCATGTGAAGGACATTGTTTTGAAGAGCGGTCCGGAGCTTTGAACTGCCAGAACAAATTCCATCACTAGGGGGCGCTCTTTGGAGGACCGACTTCAAACAGGCGCTAGTAACCGGATGCTAGTTCTGCCTCCGCTGCTGCCGGGGTGAAGAGACGAGATAAGAGCGAGAATGTGTGCCAGTGTGGATAAGGGACAATGGACTGAGAGGGGCTTAGGGCTTGGAGAGGACAAGATGAAGTCACTGCTGTTTGAACACGCACAGAAAGCTATACACACTGCTGTGTGTAGTCAAGTCTGTGGAGCTGGATTTGTCACGACTTTGTAAGCGGGAGCTGTACCATTAAAAGTCAAATAAACAGTAAGACATGATTGGAAACACTAACAGTAGTAAAGTGTTTTTTTTCTTTCCATCTGACACCAAGTAATACCAGGCTGAGTATAATATGGTACTGGTAATATATCAAACTGTTATATATCAGTAAAAAGGTAAGTTACTCATCTGCTCGGTATAATTTGGTTTGACACTGTAGAAGGACGACCACTGCCACATAACCTTGCAGCTTTACATGCCCCCGCGGGCGTGACAGGGCGTGACAGGTGGTGGTTTGTGCAGAAGCCAAAAACAAAGCGCCCAAATGAACCGAAGCAAACATGGCGACGCTGACAGACGTATTTCAGCCTATTTTAGAGTCAATTCAGACTTATAGTAATAATAATACATTTAATTTATTAGCCACCTTTCTGGACACTCAAGGTCGCCTTACAACAACACAATAAGATAAACACTATTCAAGCATACGGTTAAAAGCCTCCAGTTAAAGTGGGACAGTATTTTAATTGATTGTTTGTTTAATTGAATTTTATGAAAAATGAGTAACTGGATTTAACAAAAGTTTGATTTTTCACCTTCGACCAATCAGATTCAAATAGTCATCATGATGTTTTGCATTTTCCGATGGCTTTCAGTGAAACAAAAAAGTCTAAAAAAGTTAATTCATTTGATTGTCTGTCTAATCCCTCAGTCTCAGATCTGCTAAAAGGAATTTGATTGAAAAACTGTTAACTGAATGAATTACGCACTGTTAGGGTCATAATTGGTGCTGATACTGTACTTGAGTGGAGCAGTACTTATAGTCAGTCAGGTACATTTATTTTATTTTTATGAAAATTGCACTTCTCTGGTTCGTTTTCATTTACTTCTAATTACTTTTAACACTACTTTCTACTATTTTGAACTATTATTTTGATGTAACAGTACTCTCACTCTCACACATCAGTCAGCAAAAGAAGAGACAAAAACAAAACCATAAACAGACTTCATAAGTGTGAAAAAGCATTCAAAAAGAACAATGTCTCTTTGTATATCTGCATAAAACTCTTGCGTTTGGGTCACTCAGGTCGACTGGGTTAACTGAGGAAACATAGTGCTACACAAACACAAACACAAACGCACAAACAGGTGGGTGATTCATAATGTAAACAAATATTGAGACTGGAGCCTGATAATCCTGTAACCTTCTTGGTGAACCCCGAGAGCCTGGTGCTGGTATCTCTGCGCTGTAGCTTCTTGTTAATTACAGTTAATGACATTCACCTCATTCTCAGGTGGAAAAGTGCGCGTGATTATACAGCAGCCTGTCGTGGCGTGGAGGCTGCACGGGCTAATGGCTAACCTTTACTGCTAAGAGACATTCGGAAAGCAAAATGTCACCGGAAAGTTAGGTTCAGTGTCACCTCAGGGTACTGCATAGAGTCTAGTACTGTTGCATAAAGTGGCAGGTATTTTCTGAAAAGCCAGACAATAACTTAAAGAATCTACGACAGCATAAAAATATGAGCCATACTACCCAATTTGTAAGTTTAATAAATACTAACTGTGAACACATTTGAATTGAATTAAATGAAAAGTCACAGTACAATTTTACTATATGCTTGCATTGCCTGGAATGATCCACAGTATGGCATTAAAATGATCTATCTATAGGGTGACCAGTCCCCATTTACCCTGGACAGTCCCAGTTTTGAGCCCCGTTTCTCCTGTCCCAGTGGATTTATCCAAAACTAGTGATTTGTCCCAGTTTTATACAAGAAATGTCCCAGGTGTCCCTATTTTTGACAAGTTTGAAACCTGCCAACAGTAAAGAAAGGGATAAATTGTCTAGTTTTTTTTATTTTAGGTTTTTGTTTAGGTAAAATGACAGAAAACGCTAAGAAAATGTGACTATACTGATTCTTATGTTATTGTGAATAAGTCATGAATGGGCCAGGTGCATAACAGTTTTCTTTAATTCTCGTTTCACATTTGTATTATTACCAACCACGACCAACCCAGGAGTGTCCCAGTCTCTGATTTTGTAAACCTGGTCACCCAATCGTTCTAGCATTTATCACAGAGTCACAGAACGCATTTTTACTATGAGCAGGGTCACAGCTCCACTTATCTGACCTATAACTTGGTCTGGTTGGACTGAACCAGGACTAAACCAGGACTTAACAGAACTAGGACTAAACCAGATCTTAGTCAGAACTGATCTAAAACTAAACCAGGATTTGACCAAGACTAAACCAGGACTGAAGCAGGACTAAACCAGGACTAAACCAGGACATAAGATCTAAGACAGAACCAAGACTGAATCAGAACTGAACCAAAACTAAAGCAGGACTGAAGCATGATTAAACCAGGGCAAGACCAGGACTAAACCAAAACTTTGCCAGAACTAAACCAGAATTGACCATAACAGTATTAAACATGGACTGCACCAGAACTAAACCAGGACTAAACCTAAACACAACCAGGACTAAACTATAGGACTGACAAAGGACTAAACCAAAGGACTAAACCAGAACTTAACTAAAACAAGACTGAACTAAAACAGGACTGAACCAAACAGAGGACTAAACCAGGTCTAAATCAGGACTAAACAAGGGATAAACCAGGACTAAACCAGAATTAAACCAGGATTAAACTATAAGACTGACAAAGGACTAAACCAGAACTTAACTAAAATAGGATTGAACCAAAATCAGGACTAAACCAGGTCTAAACCAGGACCAAGGCAGGTCTAAGCCAGGACAAAAACAAGAAAACAGAAATAAAACCAAAAAAATAAGGACTAAAGCAAAACTAAATCATGAACCAGAACTGAACCCCACCAGAAAAGTTCAAACTCCAGCGCTGAATATTATTTTTAACTATCTGCACATCTCCTCTTACATGGTTTCATTTGTGGAGCAGTTTGGAGTGTGATGTATTCGGCGGGCGACCTTAGATTACCCAAGATTTACCCAGAATGCACTGTGCCAAAACAAACCCAGGCGACATTACTCACGGCATCAATGTTTCACCCGCAAACATCAGCGGTGCCATTTGCATATTTGTACCATACATCAAGAAGGACATTCACGTATTCAAGTCATTTCTGGAGTCACTTTCCCTCTAGAGCTAATAAAAACAGACACATGAATGCATCTTACTTAAGTTATTGCTTATTTGCAAAGGATTGTAAAAATGCATGCAAGCTAAGCGCACTGGAGTATCACAACAATTTATAACCCTGACTTATTTAAATACGCTCTATTGTTTTGCATGAATAATTAATAAGTACAAAGTTAAATTATAATAGTTCACTATGTTATTACAAATGTGGACGATTATTTTTAATGACTACAACCTCTGCAATTACCTGAATTAACTAACAAGTACTACAGCTAATGTGTTTATGGGTTTCAGCAACGTTTTGAGGACTTTTGCCCATTCAGAAGAGATCATATTTTGATTTGAGTTATTACTATGGCAACGGTCCAGTGTCGTTTCCACTCTAAAATCTCTGTAGTAGTCAAAAAACTTTGCTGTTTCTAAATATAGGTTATCGTAAAGGGCCCAAATCATATTACACTATTTTCTGAGCTATATTATATTGTTTCCTCATCACAAACATACTCAAGAGTTGTGTTTTGTTTCATTCATTCATGTTTAACACACTGCATATTTAGGTTCTTATCTCAAACAGAAAACACTCTGTTCCACCTTGTGATGTCACGTGGTAATACAGGGGGTGTGTTTTTAAATTCACTAGAATCATTTGGATGATTTCAGCCCTGGAATTGACCATTTCTACTGAACAAAAGATCAAATGTAGCTGTTAAGTTACAACTTCATGAAATCACAAGGTGGAACAGAATACGTGTGAATGAAACAAAACACAACTAGGTGTGTTTCTGTTGAGGTAAAAACATTATAATGTGACTTAAAGCTCACAAGAGACAGTTTTGCGTAATATAGGATCTTTAGTATGCTTTGAAGGGACGGTCTGCTGTGATTGGTCATTCAAAGTGATGAGGTAATGAGAAAATGGCACAAGATGGAGCCAACTATCCAGTACCAACATTTCCTTAACCAGTGGTGACATGGTTAGAAGAAATAAGCCTGCAATTTGTTGAAGTTGAGTCTAGTTTAACACAACGTCTTTTTACAGGCCTCACTGCTGTTTTTATCCATGCTCTGCAGTACAAAGTGACTAAGTAGAAAAGTAAAAGTGCTTAAATCAGCACAACTTCATCAGGGTCATTATACTGTATATTTTAGTCCTCAAAATCTCATTTATTCTCGTAAATTTCTTTACAGATTGCCTGTCATTTTTTGCTCTTGTACTGTAACAAAATTGAGTAGCTTTAGTCTACTTCTTCACACTATGCAGAATCGGACTGGTATCAGTATCGGCAAGTGCAATAATGCCAAGTATCGTATCGGATTGAACCCCAGCAAAATAGTGTTGGAATAACACTAATAATAATCCCCACAGACAGAACCGACCAAATGTTTCATCTTGTTTATGAAGTATAAAGAAATACAAGCTCAAGACACAGCATAGAAAATGAACAAAAGCATAGAAAAATAATAGTACTGTCAGAAATATTAAGTTATTAACAGGTTAATGCAAAACTATTTTAACAGCATTCATTTTTATTGTGAGATTGACACTCTTTGTGACCTAGTGATCTCGTTTTTTCATAAGCTGTAGACGCTGCTAGTCATGTTAGAAAAACTCCGGCTGTAAAACAGAAGCGAAACAATTTGTACAAAACCGAGGAGCCCTGTCAGGTGCGCTGATGTCACTCATACGAGGAAAACACGAAATAAAGCCCAAAGCTCCAAAACATACAGCGAGTCCGCGCTTACTTTCAATAAAAACTGACAGAAACAGAAGGTCTGCAGCCTCATCTAAAGCTGTCCTCACTCCTCTGCGCTGTTATTATATCCATAAACTCACAGGGGAGCGTATCGCAGCAGGACTCATGTCTGCCTCGCTATTTATTACATATTTCATGCTGATGGACTTATTTTCTCAGTTAACAGCAGTTAGCTTTGCTGCGCCACAGGTAAACAAACAGCACCATGTGATGATGTCCTTGTTCTTAGTACAGGAGGCGTTGGGCCAGACAAACACAAACAAAGCAAATCTATCCACTTTTCCAACTTCATAAGAGTATTAAAATGATACAAGGAACAAAAATGTGCAATTAATTTGTGATTGTTAATCGATTGGCAGCGCTACAAAATAATAAATTCAATAATCTGTTTAACCAATTTGAACAAAGATATAGATATTTTGGCTTTACCGCTGGCCCCTTTCTGACTGAAACACCGGCCATGAATCTATGAGGAAAAGGAGCCATGCTGTGCGACTCAGCGGGCTCACCAATCTTCACGCTAACATGTAATTTAGCGCCACAGCCCGCCCTCCACTGGGAAAGACTACAGGCGCAAACAAAAGAGCATCCGCCGCTAATGACTCCCAACAAAACCCAGCCGTACATCATGACGGGAACGGGGCTGGAGATGGATAGGAGCACGGCAGCCGCTAACCAATCTCCATTTTGAATTAGATCTGAAATGTGTTTGCTAGTTCGACTTGGATGAGACAATTTCCTGTCTTCATTACGCCCATAAATGGTCGCTCATTTTAGATCACTGTGAATACATTTGATTATTTTTTTTCCACACGCAAGAGATAAGGCGGCAGAGTCGAATTAGGAAGCCAAGGCGAAACCTGTCGCTAGCAATGCGCACGAGCGTCGTCATTGTCATGTATTAGGCGTCTTTCAGATGTTTTGAACAGAGAATTGAGAACGGTGAGAGGAATTTATTGACGGGATAAAACAATAATGGGGGTTGTGGTGTTGGACGTGAAGGAGTGAGGAGGCCGTTGGATCTGCTGCTGCGTTGGGATTGGAGAAGAGGAGAAAGTGTAAGTATTGACACTTACGCTGACATTTAGGCTTGTAGGGCTGTGCTATTAATTGAATTTAAATTGTGATTATAATTATTACAAAAAAAAAATCTGTTCTGAATATGGGTCCTTGTTCTGCCCATCGAAACTACAGCAGCACCACTGGTCTAATCTAACCTGGCTCATGTCAGATTGATCCGTGTGTGTCACTCTGAACTGAGTTTTACACATTATCAATCTGATAAGACCAACGTTTATTCTCTGGCTTTTAACGCCATGTGAGTTGTGTAGTCCTCGGTGTCTTTTATCTTAATCATTTTTGCAATAATTCTTAGCATTATGTATGTTTTATTTATTGTCTTTTTATTTATGATGCTTGCATTGCCTGGAATGATCCACAGTATGGCATTAAAATGATCTATCTATAGGGTGACCAGTCCCTATTTACCCTGGACAGTCCCAGTTTTGAGCCCCGTTTCTTCTGTCCCAGTGGATTTATCCAAAACTAGAGATTTGTCCCAGTTTTATACAAGAAATGTCCCAGGTGTCCCTATTTTTGACAAGTTTGAAACCTGCCAACAGTAAAGAGGGCAGGCATTGTCTAGGTTTTTTGTTTTAGGTTTTTGTTTAGGTAAAATTACAGAAAACTATACTGATTCTTATGTTATCGTGAATAAGTCATGAATGGGCCAGGTGCATAACAGTTTTCTTTAATTCTCGTTTCACATTTGTATTATTACCAACCACGACCAACCCAGGAGTGTCCCAGTCTCTGATTTTGTAAACCTGGTCACCCAATCGTTCTAGCATTTATCACAGAGTCACAGAACACATTTTTACTATGAGCAGGGTCACAGCTCCACTTATCTGACCTATAACTTGGTCTGGTTGGACTGAACCAGGACTAAACCGGGACTTAACAGAACTAGGACTAAACCAGATCTTAGTCAGAACTGAACTAAAACTAAATCAGGATTTGACCAAGACTAAACCAGGACTGAAGCAGGACTAAACCTAAACAGAACTATGACTAAACCAGGATTAAACTATAGGATTGACAAGGGACTAAACCAGAACTTAATTAAAACAGGACTGAACTAAAGACCAACTTTTATTCTCTGGCTTTTAACACCATGTGAGTTGTGTAGTCCTCTGTGTCTTTTATTTTAATCATTTTTGTAATAATTTTTTGCATTATGTATTTTTTAGCATTATGTATGTTTTTTTATTTATTGTCTTTTTATTTATGATTTACAGTCTTTTATTGCATTAATTTGTCTGTGCAGCACTTTGGAAACTGTCATTTTTATAAAATATGCTATATAAATAAAGTGGATTAGATTGGGATGGTTTTCGATAAAAGTGATGTGGAGTTTGAAACTGCCAAACCTCAATGTTAGGCCCTATCACACCAGCGGGCGCCAAGATTTGTGACTTTGTGATCTTGAGAATCCATCTTTCTGTAAAAGGTTAGAGGTCTAAGCTACAGCGGTTTTGAAAACATGAACCCAAGTCTCTTCTTAGTGGTAAGATTTGACTACACATAAATATTGTTTACATTTTTATATTTGATCTTTTTTTTTCTTTTTTTCAACAGCTTAGGAGTCCTAGGTTTTTCGATGCTGGATGAGTTTTAGTTATTCACATGATTAAGATCAACTGACTGAAATGTAAAAAGCAAAAATTACAGATGAAGCAATCACTGTCACTATTATGGGCTAAAAAAATACAAAACACATCTCGTCTATACACTTTTCATTTTATTTTGCTCATTATACATTTATGTCATCATGCCATTTTTTCCATACTGCCTATATTGTGTGCAATCAGACTGTACCGAAAACACAGCGATTGTTTTGACACAGAAGTGTGTGATCTGAGCCTGTATCCCCCATATTCACTCATTACTGCCATCCCTGTGCAGTTATTTATGCTATTTCTATATTTATAACTGTGAGCGCTAATGTGGCAATTACCAGTTATAGTTTCATACCCCCAACAGGCACAGATCTCATTAGGAAGAGACACAAACCGTCAGCCATTTCCTGCTCTTTCTGATCCCATACGCCAACAGTATTACGTAAGACACTCCAAGGTGCCGGCGCTTTGTGTGTCCATAGTCTCATCTGAATCAGTTATACAGGTCTTTAGTTTGGCAGCGGGAGCCAAACTTAATCCCAAGTGTAGTGGGCATAGATTGTATAAAGAAGTGGACTAAGTGAGTGAGTTCCTTATTAGCAACATCGACTCCTCTCTCTGTAACTGCTGCAGTTCTTCAAACGTTCATGAGACTGGGATTTTTATTTCGCTATTTTGCCCTGGCTCCAAATTCTCTCCTATGCTGTAACTGCAGGCCTCGATGAGCTTCATTTGGCTGGAGCCGAACGCTGTGGGTCACACTCTCTTAGTCCACTTTTTATACAGTCTATGATTAGGAAGAGGAATTGCTTTATAGCGGAATAAAAACACCAGACTAATGTAGAACGGGTTAATGCGAACATTTTAAGATGAAAATAAGAAACCTGACAGCTGTAGTTACAGAGAGAAAGGCGACATTTTCCCCCTCAAAAGTCAATTGGAGTCGATGGAGCCATAAGTGCACTCACTCCTTTTTTGGAAGGCTGTGGCAGGTTAACAATGTCCATTTCTATATACAGTCTATCGTAGCGGGGAAGACAATATAAAATAATGAAGATGGATAGGTCTGTTTAAAGGTGAGTGCCAGTCTCCCAAGCAGGTTTTAAAAAAGAGGCAGAAAGTCGTGGATTTTTGAGTATTTTTGTTGTTTTTAGTGCTCTTTTCTACAAAAAATGGAGCTAAAACTGCATTTTCTAGACATTAGCTTGAAAAAAATAAATATAGTTTTGTTCATCTTGATACACTTCCTTAAAAATATTGTTTTATTTACGCATGTATGTATGTATTTCTGTATTAATGCAAATAACACCTGGATTTTTAGGAGATTAGTTTGACTGCCTGTCAATAACATAACAGATAATGAAAAAATAAAATTCCCGTATAGCTGCATAAGTTTTCCATATACAGTGCATGAAGTAACCTGAACACAACCTTTTCTACAACTACTTATGTTTACCGTCAGTAAAGTATTTGACGCCAACTTAATTGCAATACATAAAAAAGATTTACGAAACAAAGATTCATAATTGACTCAAGGTAAGTTTGCTTTTGCCTATAGCTTTAATACAGTCTATATTTTCAGTTGGGCTGTGAAAAGTTGCTGGCTGCCCTCAATTCACTGCTATTTTATTCTCTGTAAACCTTAACACGCACAGCTAAAGTGGTTCAAACAAAGCTAACAGAACTGAAACCCAAGTCATAAAGTAAACATACTGTGAGCTATAGGTGCCTTGGCAGACTTGGCACAAATATATTTTAAAAAAGTCCATAAACATATCTTGCAGTAATGTCCTAAAATGTCCCTTTGTCGCTTTGTTATATATTTTCCAACACTCAAAAGCACAGGCGTCTCCAGGCTAACGTTAAAAACACAGCAAAACAAAAACTTTGGCTGTTGCTGTAGTTGAATTAAGGTTAAAAAAATGTGGACTTGCTTTATAATGGGGCTGTAAAATGTTTTGATGGCTGCGTACGGTTTGGACATACATGCTCTACACAGGAGGTATGTTGAGGTAAGTGACTGTTATTAAGTGTCTCAAAACAGCGTGTTTCAAATAATAAAGGTTCTTTTTATTGTTACTGTTAAAATGGTTTCTCATTACTGTAAAAAGGACAGTGATGTTTGGAAAACGTTGAAAGATTTGGAGTTTAAGGTGGATTTATTTACAAATATAATAACTCACAATTATAAACTACATATAAACGGACATAGCTAACGGGAAGTGAGCATGGGGGCGCTTCCGGCTCTATCGGCTCTGGCTCCAATTCGCTTTACATTGCAAAATTAGCTAACAGTTATTTTGTCCGTTAATAAATTCCTATTCCTAATGCGGATCCGGCCTCGATGAGCTTCATTTGACTGGAGCTGAGCGTTATGGGTACCGTCTATGCTCACGAATTTACTAAATAATCCAACGAATTAATTAACGTTGCTGTTCTGTTTTATTCTGATGAGAAAATGCAATAAAACTGACCGTTTTTTAAAGTAACAAAAGTTGAAGGTTGTACATTGCTTTGACGGAGACACTTTTTTGAACAAGCTTTTAACCAACTTCTGATGTTTTCCCTCATGTAATTTCAGTGATTCGTGTCTGGTTGCGTAACCCTGCTCTGTCTTTCATTTAAGACCTGAGTCATTCTGGCTGACCTCATTCTTTTTTCCCCCAAGTTTTGCCGTCTCAAGCAGGAAGTTAATGGTCCCGTTTCAACCATGCCGTTTTGGATCAATATTGTGCTTTACGGTGAATAAAATCTATATACATATGTTTAGTGCTGTAAGCTTTTATTCATTTACTACTACTACATGACATCACAAGGTGGAACAGAGCGTTTTGAGCTAATAAAGAGTTACTCAAATATAAAACACAACTCTGGGTATGTTTTTGATGAAGTTGCAGCATTAGATATGTGCATATTATAGGTACGTGTATTATATTTGTAGTACTGTTTTGCATTTTCTGTACTTATTTATGGGAGTTACACCAATGACTTTTTAACAGACACATTTCATTTGCCAGTAAATATTATTATTTTCATTATAAGCATTTAAATGAGGCAACATCTGAAAGGAGAAGTTAAAGTTTTAGCTGAAGATTTGTATCTAATCTGTCTTTATATAAGTACGTCGCTTCCTAGTATTTTTTTTTTCTGCTTAACTAGTTGTTTTTGCATGAACTCTCCCTGCAGGTGTGGTCTTATGACTGCAGTGTGCGTCAGATCCATAGAGATACGCAATAGTTTTGAGATCTTTTGCCACGCCACCTTTTTCGTCAACAAATCAATGTCCTGAGTCAGCTACAGCTCTACAAGTTAATACTACAAAATACAAAAAAACATGCATATGGCGATTTCTTATTCCAATTTCTAACATTTTCTATTAAAAAAGCACTCAAATCCCTTAATTAGAACTTGAAATCGCCTCATCAGCCTACATACCCGCTGCACACTGCTCTATAGGCACCTCTTATCCACATGTGTGACGCACGAGGACCTGAGCCAGCTGGCCCGAGTCCCTGTTCACTGGACTGGCCCCAAAGCCCTGGCCCCCACCTCCCACCCCCGTACAACTGCACTTAACGCACTGTCAGCAGAGTCTAACAGGCGGGGGCGGGGCCACGAGTCACATGATCCACGTCACATGACCGCCCGTCGCAGCCTGGGATGACAAAAGCAGCTTAGTGATATTAAGAGCTCTACCGGATCAAAAACACACTTCGTTTTTTTTTTTTTCTTTTTTTTTTGGTCAGCGCGTCGCAGATGGGAGCGGCGAATTCAGGATCAGCAAAAATACAGGCCTCTGCTCACTGTAACAAGGCTCAGCAGACAGCATATCCGCCCACTCGAAAACATTTAACAGAGGGAGAGAAAAGAGGAGAGGAGGGAGGGATGAGATAGAGAGAGATGGAGTGAGGTAGGTAGGGAGAGAGAGTGAAGGAGGCTGCAGGGGAGAGAGAGACAGAAGAGGAGGAAGCAATAGAGGAGAGAGGAAGAGGAGAGGAGGCAGAAGAGGAGGAAAAGATGGAGAAGGCAGAGAGTGAGGCTGACGGAAACAAAGAGATAACAGAAAAAAGGAGGTAGAGAAGGGAGAGAGAAAGAGAATCAGAATTGGACAGAGTGAAAGATGAGAGTAAAAAAGAGAGGAGCTGACGGAGGAGTGAGAGAGAAAGAAGCAACAGGTAAAGGGGTTGAAAAGAAGAATAGAGGGAGCTGTGCAGAAGAGAGAGAGAGATAGTGAGAAAGAGATAAATACAAGTGAATGTGAAAGAGAGAAAGAGAGGGATACATAAAGACTGACTGAGAAAGAGAAAGAGAGAGGGAGGAAGGGAGAGAGAGAAGGGGGGTAAATAGTGAGTGACAGAAATAATAGAGAGAGAAGTAGAAATGAGGCAGTGTAGAGACAGAAAGAGAGAGAGGAAGGGTTAATAGAGAGTGACAAAGAGAGAGAAAGAGAGATACAGAGAGGGAAGTAGAAATGAGGAAGTGTAGAGAGAGACAGAGAGAGAAAGAGACAGAAAAAAGGGGGTGTAGAGAACGCGAGAAAGAGAGGGATAAATACAGAGGGGGTGGTTAATATAGAGTGACTCAGAGAGAAAGACTGAAAGAGAAATAGAGAGAAGAAGAAATGAGGAGGCGTAGAGAGAGACAGAGAGAAAGAAATGGAAAGGGGGTGTAGAGAGAGCAAGAAAGAGGGATAAATAGAGAGAGAGGGGGGAGGGTGGTTAATAGAGAGTGACAGAGAGAAAGACTGAAAGAGATAAAGAGAGAGAAGTAGAAATAAAGTGTTGAGAGAGACAGAGAGAGAAAGACAGAGAAAGGGGGTGTAGAGAGAGCAAGAAAGAGGGATAAATAGAGAGAGGGAGAGGGGTGGTTAATAGAGAATGACAGAGAGAAAGACTGAAAGAGACAGAGAGAGAAGTAGAAATGAAGTGTTGAGAGAGACAGAGAGAGAAAGACAGAGAAAGGGGGTGTAGAGAGAGCAAAAAGAGGGATAAATAGAGAGAGCGGGAGAGGGGTGGTTAATAGAGAGTGACAGAGAAAGACTGAAAGAGACAGAGAGAGAAGTGGAAATGAAGTGTTGAGAGAGACAGAGAGACAAAGACAGAGAAAGGGGGTGTAGAGAGAGCGAGAAAGAGAGGGGGATAAACAGAGAAACAGAGAGAAAGAGAGAGAGAAAGAGCCCACGGCGCCTGCAAACTACTTACTGTATGTGTGTGTATACGTTACAAACTGCAGTCCACCAAAACTGGCAAGTGAAGAGACTCACGGCGGCAGCTTGAATATTTCCCGGAACAATGCAAACTCATCTCCTCCTTAAAAGTGTACAACATTATTCATCTGTGTGAAAGTGCAAGGGCTAAAGAGCTTTATAATGAAAACAAGAGTACAGCACCGACACTGCATCAGTAATACCGGCTACATTAAAGTCAACAACAGAACCACAGCTTTGGGTAGAATAAGGCGGAAAGTGTTTATATAGTCTATAAGTGTCACCTTAAATGAACTGGGTTTAATGCTCTTCTATGCTATAAAAAACCCAAAAAAACAAACTGTAAATGCAAGAGGCGCTGTTTACAGGTCTTATATTATGCAAAATCGACTCTTGTGAGCTTTAAATCACGTTATGTTGTCGTTACGTCCTCAAAAATAGACCTGGTTTTGTGTTTTGTTTCGTTCACACATGCTTGAGTGATCCTGGTTTGTTGCGGTCTACATCTCCAAAGCTCAAAATGCGCTGTTCCACCTTGTGATGTCATGAGCTGCATGAAGAGTGTTTTCTGTTTGAGGGAAGAACTCGGCCTAAATAATCAGGGTTTGTGTCTTTAACATTACAGCATAGCTCAGAAAATAAGGAAACTACTATTGGAAGATCTTATCCTTCATATTTCTTATCGTATGACTTAAAATGATGTATTTTCATGGTTACTTTTCAGCCGTGAGTAAGAGTAAAAGGTCTAAATTAGTGGTGAATGGATTTTATAACTTTAAGCTTTTCTCCTCTTGGTTTTTAAATTGAACCTAAAAAGAAAGAAAAGAAAATATTGATTTCAATTTGTTACTGTTGGCTGCAAATCTAAAAGCCAGCAACACTAATTATGCACTTCTCTGCCTATTACTGAAGCGCTATTTTAAGAGACACTTTAACTTTACTACTTTACGCTATAGAGATATGGAAATATTATTTTGCCTTGAATGTTCCACAGTATGGCATTCAACATGTACATCTTGCACGTTTTCAGTTACATGTGTTATAGCAAAAAAAAAAAACAATAAAATCACAATTCTTTCAGAGTTTTTAACAGTTTTAAAGGACCTATATTTTCTGATCTATGTTATAATGTTGTTTCCTCATCAGAAACATACCTGGAGTTGTGTTTTGTTTCATTTTCATAGGATGAATACTTGCCTCAAACGGAAAACACCCCAAGAAGTGCTCCACTGTGTTTTTAAACTCCATACGTCTTCACTAGAATCGTTTGGATAATTTCAAGAATTCTGAAAATGCCAATACAAAACAACAAAACGGTAAAACAAAACAACAAAACAGTAGAACAAAAGGTACAACGTAGCTCTAAAAAACCGGGAACAGAGCGTTTTAAGCTTTGGAGATGCAGACGGACTAATAATAAAGAGTTACTCGAATGTGTGAATGAAAAAAAAACACAACTCCAGGTCTGTTTTTAAGGATATAACGACATTTTAACACAAATTAAAGCTCCGAGAGTCAATTTTGCTTCATGTAGGACCTTTAAAAGCAACGACAACATATGAAGAAAAGGATCTAGTTTGAACCAGAGAAACACGGCTCCGCCCCGCTCCCGTCTCCGCGGAGACACACCCGGAGGCAGGCGCTTCTTCTTCTTCTTCTGTTTTTCTCTATCTTTGTCTCTCTGCAAAACACATGCTAGGATTCTGCTAACACTGCATATTCAGCTGCTTTTGTTCTGGCCTGTGCAACTCGACTGTACAGTGGGAGAAAGTTGGAAAGTACAGCCCAAGGGCAAAGCACCGTCTTCACACAGAAACATCACAGAAACATGTATTTAACTGTAAGGGGGGCATTTAAACCGAATACAGAGAGAGAGACGCACAGAGCACTTTCTTAACACAAAAACATGTATTTAACTGTAAGGGGGGCATTTATAAGAAATAAAGACACACAGAGAGACAAATAGAGAAGAGAGAAAGAGAGAGAAAAGTTGAAAAACATGTATTTAACTCACTGTAAGGGGCATTTAAACGAAATAAAGACACAGAGAGAAAGAAAGAGAGAAGAGAGAAAAGTTTCTTAACACACATACATGTATTTACTGTAAGAACTTTTAAAAGAAATGAAAAGAGAGAAATAAAGAGGCAGAAATTGAGGAGACAAAGAGAGAGAAGGGGAATAAAGAGAAAGAGACAAAGAGAGGAAAAGAGAAAGAGGGAGAGGTGGGGAAATAAGAGAGAGAGAGAGAGAGAGGAAGGAGAAATATAGGGGAGACAAAGAGAGAGAAGGAGACATAAAGAGAAAGTGAGAAATAAAGAGGGAAAGACAAGAAGGGGGAGATGGAGAAATAAAGAGAAAGAGAGGAAAAGAGAAAGAGGGAGAGATGGGGAAATAAGAGAGAGAGAGAGAGAGGAAGGAGAAATATAGGGGAGACAAAGAGAGAGAAGGAGACAAAGAGAAAGTGAGAAATAAAGAGGGAGTGAGATGGAGGAGAGAGAGAGGGAAATAGAGAGGAGACAGAGAGGGAGAGAAAGAGGTAAATAAAAAAGAGAGAAAGAGAAATAGAGAGGGAAACAGAAAGGAGAGGGGGAAATAAAGAGAGAGAGGCAGCAATAGAGAGGAGAGAGAAATAGAGAGGGGAAAAAGAGGAAGAGATGGAGAAAAAGAGTGAGCTGGAAGAGAGCGACAGAGAGAGAGAAATAGAGAGGACAGAGAGAGAGGGAGAAATAAAAAAGTGAGGGAGAAATAAAGAGGAGACAAAGAAAGTGAGAGCGAGAGGGAGAAATAAAAAGAAAGTGAGAAATAGAGAGGGAAAGAGAGAGGGAGAGATGAAGAAATAGAGAGAGAGAGATGAGGGGGAGGGAGAAATAAAAAGAGAGGGGGTAAACAGGAGAGAGGGAGCAATAGAGAGGAAAGAGAGGGGGAGGCAGAAATTAAGAGAAGATGAAACGAGAGAAGGAAAAATAAAGAGAAAGAGAGAAATAGAGAGGGAAAGAAAGAGAAAAAGAGAGAAATGCAGAAATAAAAAGAAGACAGAGAGAGGGAGCAATAGAGAGGAAAGAGAGAAATAGAGAGGAAAAGAGAGGAAGAGATGGAGAAAAAGACTGAGATGGAAGAGAGAGCGACAGAGAGGAGAGAGAGAGGGAGAAATAAAAAAGTGAGGGAGAAATAAAGAGGAGACAAAGAGAGCGAGAGGGAAAAATAAAAAGAAAGAGAAATAAGAAGGAAAGAGAGAGGGAGAGATGAAGAAATAGAGAGAGAGATGAGGGGGAGGGAGAAATAAAGAGAGAGGGGGTAAAGAGGAGAGAGGGAGCAATAGAGAGGAAAGAGAGGGGGAGGCAGAAATTAAGAGAAGACAAAACGCGAGAAGGAAAAATAAAAAGAAAGAGAGAAATAGAGAGGTTAAGGAAAGAGAAAGAGAGAAATGCAGAAATAAAGAGAAGACCGAGAGAGAGGGAGAAATAAAGAGAAAGAGAGAGGTAAAGAAAGAGGGAGAGAGCGCAAAAATAGAGAGAAGACCAAGAGAGAGGGAGAAATAAAGAGAAAGAGAGAGGTAAAGAAAGAGGGAGAGAGCGCAGAAATAGAGAGAAGACCGAGAGAGAGGGAGAAATAAAGAGAAAGGAAAAGAAAGAGGGAGAGAGCGCAGAAATAGAGAGAAGACCGAGAGAGAGGGAGAAATAAAGAGAAAGAGAAAGGTAAAGAAAGAGGGAGAGAGTGCAGAAATAGAGAGAAGACCGAGAGAGAGGGAGAAATAAAGAGAAAGAGAAAGGTAAAGAAAGAGGGAGAGAGCGCAGAAATAGAGAGAAGACCGAGAGAGAGGGAGAAATAAAGAGAAAGGTAAAGAAAGAGGGAGAGAGCGCAGAAATAGAGAGAAGACTGAGAGAGAGGGAGAAATAAAGAGAAAGAGAGCGGTAAAGAAAGAGGGAGAGAGCGCAGAAATAGAGAGAAGACCGAGAGAGAGGGAGAAATAAAGAGAAAGAGGTAAAGAAAGAGGGAGAGAGCGCAGAAATAGAGAGAAGACCGAGAGAGAGGGAGAAATAAAGAGAAAGAGGTAAAGAAAGAGGGAGAGAGCGCAGAAATAGACAGAAGACCGAGAGAGAGGGAGAAATAAAGAGAAAGAGAGAGGTAAAGAAAGAGGGAGAGAGCGCAGAAACAGAGAGAAGACCAAGAGAGAGGGAGAAATAAAGAGAAAGGTAAAGAAAGAGGGAGAGAGCGCAGAAATAGAGAGAAGACCGAGAGAGAGGGAGAAATAAAGAGAAAGAGAGAGGTAAAGAAAGAGGGAGAGAGCGCAGAAATAGAGAGAAGACCGAGAGAGAGGGAGAAAAAAGAGAAAGAGAGAGGTAAAGAAAGAGGGAGAGAGCGCAGAAATAGAGAGAAGACTGAGAGAGAGAGAGAAATAAAGAGAAAGGTAAAGAAAGAGGGAGAGAGCGCAGAAATAGAGAGAAGACCGAGAGAGAGGGAGAAATAAAGAGAAAGAGATAGGTAAAGAAAGAGGGAGAGAGCGCAGAAATAGAGAGAAGACCAAGAGAGAGGGAGAAATAAAGAGAAAGAGAGAGGTAAAGAAAGAGGGAGAGAGCGCAGAAATAGAGAGAAGACCGAGAGAGAGGGAGAAATAAAGAGAGAGAGGCAGAAATAGAGAAAGTGAGAGCATTTTCTTCACACAAAAAGATGAGAGAAGCGCGTATTTAAGCGTAAGATGTAACTCTAACGAGGACACAGCGTCGTCTCCGCTCTCTGACAGTCCTGCACACACCACTTCAGGCACAAACTCACAAACGGGACTTTTTTTTATTCCGGTCTCGCGCCGGGGTTTTAATTGGACGATTCACGGCGCCGACACTTCTCCGGGGACCACTGTGCTTACTCCAGAAGATATGGCTCCCGCAACGTTTACTTGACATTTGAGTTAATCTGCGAGAATGTAGTGCTTCTGAAATCGATGCATCTTCTCCGGGTTTTTGGGATCGTTTAGCTTGATTGCGGCGGCGCTTGATCCCGAGCCAGTCAACAAAAACATCCTCCATATTTAGGTCTCGAATGTTGTATTTTATTTGTACCCAACATTTACCCACATGATTGTACATACACTTTTTTAATGTTTAGATCCGTTTCTGTATAGCTGTTCATATGACTGAAAATGTTTTTATTTCTGTACTCTTCTTATTTGTCTTTTAATGTTAATTTCATGATGATTATTTACATGTTGATTTGACTTTATTGTGATTTTAATGTCTTTCTTATTCCGTAAATCACTCTGAATGACTTTGCGTACAAACTGTGGCAGAGTGGTTAGCTCTACTGTCCTCCCTTGTTCAATATCAGGGCATCGTGCTGAACTTTTACTGGCCAATTATTATTATTCTTATTCTTACATACACTACCGTTCAAAAGTTTGGGGTCACTTAGAAATTTGTTTATTTTTTAAAGAAAAGCACTGTTTTTTTTCAATGAAGGTAACTTTAAACTAATCAGAAATACACTTGATACATTGCTAATGTGATAACTGACTATTCTAGCTGCAAATGTCTGGTCTTTGGTGCAATATCTACATAGGTGTATAGAGGCCCATTTCCAGCAACAGTCACTCCAGTGTTCTAATGTTACAATATGTTTGCTCATTGTGTCAGAGGCTAATGGATGATTAGAAAACCCTTGTGCAGTGACATTAGCTCAGATGAAAACAGTTCAGCTGGTTCGAGAAGCTATAAAACTGACCTTCCTTTGACCAGGTTGAGTATCTGGAGCATCACATTTGTGGGGTCGATTAAATGCTCAAAATGGCCAGAAAAAGAGAACTTTCATGTGAAACTCGACAGTCTATTCTTGTTCTTAGAAATTAAGGCTATTCTATGCAAGAAATTGCCAAGAAACTGAAGATTTCCTACAATGGTGTGAACTACTCCCTTCAGAGAAGAGCACAAACAGGCTCTAACCAGAGTAGAAAGAGAAGTGGGAGGCCTCGCTGCACAACTGAGCAAGAAAATATGTACATTAGAGTCTCTAGTTTGAGAAATGGACGCCTCACAGGTCCTCAACTGGCAGCTTCATTAAATAGTACCCGCAAAACGCCAGTGTCAACATCTACAGTAAAGAGGCGACTCCGGGATGCAGCTTTAGGGCAGAGCGGCAAAGGAAAAGCCACATCTGAGACTGGCCAATAAAAGAAAAAGATGAACAAGGGCAAAAGAACACAGACACTGGACAAACTAAGGTTGGAAAGAAGTGTTATGGACAGACCCCACTGAGCTGTTGTGGAGCAGTTTGACCGTCTGATACACAAGAAGTGCTCATCCAGCCAATCCAACATGTGGGAGAAGCTACTAGAAGCGTGGGGTGAAAATGATCCAGATCCTTCAACAAATTAACAGCTAGAGGCCAAAGGTCTGCAAGGCTGTAACTGCTGCAAATGGAGGATTCTTTGACAAAAGCAAAGTTTGAAATAAAAAATTATAATTTCAAATACAAATCATTATTTCTAACCTTGTCAATGTCTTGACTATAGTTTATTCATGCAACTCATGGTGGTAAATAAAAGTGTGACTTTTCATGGAAAACACAAAATTGTCAGGGTGACCCCAAACTTTTGAACGGTAGTGTAAAGGTGCACTATGTAACTTTTCTGAATGGGTTTCCACCACCTGCTTGTTTCCATGGAGATGACATTGCTCTGCCTCGACTCTTCCACAGTATGGCATTACACATACTGTATATCTTTTTGCAATTGCATATAAAAAAAATAAAATAAAATAAAAAATTGATTTTTACAGTGATAGGGCTCGCCTCTTCACAGACCTGACCTGTAACTTAGCGTCAATTGCTGGTCTCCACGGAGGTAGAAAAGTTGAAAGCAGTGATTTTAAAGTGCTCTACACATAAAAGTGCACTGTCGTGTATTGGGCAACAGTGGAGCAATTTCAGGCAACACGATAACATCTCCATGGAGACGAGCAGACGGAAAATGGATGTTTAAAAGTGCGAATGGGGACATGTGTAATTTCTTTAGCTAAATAGCAGTTGTTCCTGGTTTTAGCCCATGTGGAAACATTTGTAGCTTGAATAGTCAATCTGCAAACTACAATAACTGTAATAGGACCTTTAAACAGGCCTATCTATCACTATATCCAACTGTGATTTAACTGTTCACTATCAGGACACTATAACCGAGCACAATGCAGCTTTCGACTTACAATTCATATTTAAGAAGCCATTTATTAAAGGTACATTGTGTAACTTTTCTGGTGAAGGTCCGTCAAATGCTTTTCTCCATGAAGATGTTATTGCTTTGTCTGGAATGTTTCACAGTATGATTTTAATCCTTTCTATCTTCATGAAGACCAAACCAGAGTCCTGCACGGGTTCGGGTACACGCAGATACCCGACGGGTGAACTGCAACTTTGAACGAAACGGGTGAAAAACGTTGTGCTGTGTCGGATTCGGGTTCAGCTCGGGTCGGACGCAGGAGAGCGCGGGTCTAATCTGCGGTTTACAAAACATCATGTGCGAACAAAAACAGGGCTGTATTTTAGTGAAATGCAAAAATGGTTTGTTTGTTTTAGCAAGATGAATCAATATTAAATCCATATGTTTTTGCCTGCACACGCGCATTCCCAGAAATCTCTGCCCATTTCATTGTCAAACCTCGCATGTGATGTCGTGCAGTACAAAATGACTCCCGAAGGAGCTGAAAAGAACATCAAAAATACTGTATTCATTTTGTCTTCTTAGTGCTTTAAATTCTTAGGTTCTTTTTTAAGACAATGTAGCCAAGTGTATTCACCTTGTTGACATGTTTCAGCTGCTGCATCTTCAGAACTGTCACCGGTGTTGGTGGTGACGTGTCGTACATCAGCTGTTGTTACTTCCTGTGGGCGTGGGCGGCCTGATGGGGCCTGCAGGTCGCTCGGACTGACCACGCCTCCTGTCGCCCTTTGCTCTCTGGAGGAGGGTGTCCCGGGTGTGTGAAAGGAGGAAAACGCCGTCATCTGTGCCTCGTTTCCTGACCTCGATGGCCTCCCTGATCCAGCGTTTGAACTTGTTTTTTCTCCGATCCAATGACCCGTGCCCCGCCCCAATCCATAATGTGGTTATTTCTTTTACAGTGGTCTGATATGGCGGATTTTAGGTTTTCCTGCTCTGCTTTGTCTCTTTGTGTTCTGGTGAGTCTCCCTGCTGTTTCTTTTTCGCATTCTTTTTGGTGTTCCTTTTTTCGGATGTGAAATGCCCGGCCTGTTTCCCATATGTGTGATATATTGCACGATTTGCACTGGATTTCATAGATGGCGTTGCATTTTTCTTCTGGTGGTATTTTGTCGTTGGGGTGTACTAACTGTTGGCGGAGTTTTGAGTATGGTTTGGCTACTGTGCTTATGTTGTGTTTTTTCATTGCTGAAAAGAAAATTAGCGAGTGGAGAGTATAAAGTTGTGGCTCTATTGTGACTCTCGGACTGATTTTCATTCGGGTGCGGTTTGGGTATCGGTATGTACTTATAGCGGTCCGGATGGGGCGCAGAATTTTGTTTAAATTTTGTTGGAAAACGGGTCGGGTGCGGGTTGAGATATGTCGGGTACGGCCGAGTACAGTTCGTCTCCGCTCACAGTCAGAATGTCTGTTTTCTACTGAGCTATAAAACCACGTGCAATTGAATAAATGTAAGGTAGAGCTGTTTAATGTCATACTGTGGAACATTCCAGACAGACGAAGGACATATCCATAGAAACAAGAAGGGAAAGGACCCCCAACCAAAAAGTTACATCGATTTATTATATGGTCAAAAACAGATAAGAGCTATTTTAAGAAGTTAGAGCTTTGCAGTTTAGGTTTTTTTTTCGGTTTAGGTTTACACTTTAGTCACGTTTTCAAAAGACAATTTGTATTTTACTGTAATCAAAATAATCCTCCATCTGTCCTGTTAAAGTTCCGAGGGGGTTGATCAGGGCGCTTGTATTTTTTCTTTAGTCATTTCTGTTTGTCCAGTTTCTGATAAAAGGGAACTCTCCACCTCATGGACATGCAAAACAATAATGGAAATCTGTAACCTGCTTATTTTCTGTCAAATCAACCGTCCTGAGGAGGATCTGGATCTGTAATTAATAGGAATTTGATATTCATTCTACCTGGACTTGTTTGGCTCCTTACAAGTTTCTGATAATTTATTTTTTAGAGAGATTTGCTTCAGTTTTCACATGGGAACTGTCAAATTGTCAAGACCAAACAAAGGCTCCCCAAAGATCCCCAGGAACACAAGCTATACCTGTTCTTATATTTATCCCAGAAAATGTAGGCAGAATTTGAAATCTCTTGTGTCGAACGTGTTCCCAATTCAAACTAGAGTACAGAGGCAGTTAGAGGACAGCAAAGGCCGAAACTTTTAAAAAATTGATAATATCTGAAGCACGTAGCAACGGAAAGTCTGTGTTTGTGCAATTGAACCCTTCAACTGCAGACAGTTCCCAGTCCTGCCACATTTCCTGTTGACATTTGTCGTTTGGAGTAATCAATCAATAAACAGTGTGTATCTGACATGAAAGGACGGCCGTGACAAGCGCCCCCTCTGGCCTGATGGTGACAGCGCGGGGACGGGCTGAAGGCTGGTGTCAGTGAGTTACTACGCTGGACGTCCTTCCTGCGGTTACCGTGGTGCATATAAAGCCGTTACTCAATGCATGCTGGGTAAATAAACATTACGTTAGAAGGATTAGGTGAATATTTTAACTGGGCAGCTCGTGTGTGATTTTAGTGCATATCTGTACATTCAGTAAGTGCGAGTATTTCACAAGAAGCTTACTTTTTTCGCGTACGTGTTGCTATGCTATTTACCATTGCAAATTGACTCAACAGTACTTTATCTTTTAATGAGCCTTTTTATTTCTGTCTTATTATTTCAAGCTAATAAGTGTTGCAACCGCGCTCACAGTATTTTTAGCTATAAAACCACCTGTAACTGAATAAATGTAAAAGTAGTTTAATCACATGCCGTGGAGCACTGCTGGCAGAGCTATAATAAATCCATAGAAACAAGGAGGTTTCTACGGATTTGGAACCAAAAAGTTACACACTGTACCTGTAAGACGTTCAATTCTCAGTGATTTTTATTTGTAAACTCCAGGGGGCATGACAGGTTTCTGACTTTTTAGCCAAAAACAACAAACCTAACTGTTAGCGGGCTTGCATCTCCACAAACCTGACCCTTACTTGGCCCTGGAGGGTGACCACCTCCTACTAGTTTCCATGGAAATGTTTTCTCTTTGACTTATATATTCCACATTATGCCATGAACCTTATCAATCTCCAGCAAGAATGTTTTTAACTTTGTATTTCTAAGGAATTATGCAAATAATGTGGCACCTCTAGAAAATGACATGTTGCTTTAAAGGTGCACTGTGTAACTTTACGGGTTCTTGTCTGCATGGAGATGTTGCTTTGTCTAAAATGTCCCGGGATGGCATTAAACGTATATATCTTGCCTGTACTCAGTAACATGGGTTTTTATTGATGTAAAAACTTGCATTCTTACTGTGAGTGGGCTCACCTCTCCATAGATCTAGCATGAGACCTGACCCTATGGCGCCACCTGCTGTCCCCATAGAGAAAAATAAGCATAATGCCATACTGTGGAACATTCCAGGCCACATCTTCAAGGAAAGAAGCTGGTAACGCATCAAAATAGTTCCACAGTGCATCTTTAAATGAGTCTTACCTGATCTGGCCTCTTGCTGGCTGGAGTTTACAGGTCTTCTCTTCATCTTGCAATGGTTCAGAACTCTTTTATTGGTATCGTGCCAACAAACTTAAAAAAAACTGCATTCAAAAGTACAGAAAAACCTCCTATAAGCTAGATATGATATGTGATATAAGATATGTGAACAGATCTTATGTGATACCGCACTACCTCTGCTGTGGATTTGTATTCTGCTTGGCGCACAGTTCATATGAATGCAATACAATATTCAGCACCGGGTCCAAGGGCTAATCTGCATTAAGTTGGAGGAGCAGCTCCCTTCATATCACCCTCACTCTCACATGCACCAATGTAAATACTTTAAATATATTTCAGCCGGCGCAGATACACCCAAGGCCAGCTCCAGCTCGGGCCCCATAAGGTTAACAGATAAGGTTCAAGTGCACACAGCGCTGGCCCCTCCCAGGATCTTTAAGCCCCTCTATATTGGTTTGTTCTTATAAAAGCACGACCTTTAACTCTCATTCAGATGGCAGATCTCACAGTTCAGCTCACCTGTCAATAGCAATAAGACGTACAGATGGAGGTGGGCTTAAAGCTACCAGCATGTGACCCAGCTACTGTAAACCAGGGTGACACAATTTTACCCTTTGTGTATTGTATATTTCACTTATTTGACTATATTACCCAATTTTCTGATCTATGTTATAATGCCCACTGTGTATCTAAACTCCATTCACCTTCATTAGAATCATTTGGATAATTTCAGCCCAGAAATTGACGATCTTTACTGAACAAAAAGGTAAAAGGAGCTGTTAATTTGAAAACTACTGCTTCAAAACATCACAAGGTGGAACAGAGTACTTTGGAGATGTTTACAGAATAATAATAAAGGATTCCTCAATCATGTGCGAATGAAACAAAACAACTCCACATATACTTTTGAGGAGGACATTATAAAACAACTTAGACAGTGTTTCCTGCAGTGCTTTATGGTACATTCACACTGCAGCGTCCAAAAACGCCCCTATTTAGACACCTTTGCATTTGAATTCAAACACCCCCCCACATGCGTCTTGGTCTCTGTACAAAAACAGGAGAAAAATACTTGACGTGCGTCCAGGCCGAGGTCTGAGCTGCTGAGATCCCAGCCGGGGAGCTATGCACTTCAGTTCTCGGTTCTTTCTCTTTCTTCCGGATAATACCGACGCTTTTTCAACTTCTGACACCGACGCCCTAGACGCGTGTCCACGTAGACTTTGCATGTAAACTGGAGGCCGCGGTCTGAACGGGCCATTATTAAGGCAGCCATCTTGACAACAATTATCCCCTGCCTTGACAACCTCCCTCCGAACCACATGACTCCTCACAAAACTACAGTAGTCGCGCCCCTGTCCTCACTTTCACACAGTATCTCCGCCACCTCCCCTCAGTCACCACCTTGACTAACCAACTTTCTGCGGGAAACACTACAACAGTCAGTTTTGTCTAATAAAGGACTTTTAACATTGAAATGGCTAAACCGCAAAGGATCTATTAAGCTATTATTATTATTATTATTATTATTATTATTATTATTATTATTATTATTATTACAACTACAAATCTCACCCCAAGTATCCTACATGTTGCTATGTTGAAATTAGCCTTCTTGTGTAAGTAAAGAGCTCCACTCAACCTATATTAAACCACTTCAAATTAAAATACACAGACATACACACACACACACACACACACGCATTGCAGTCTACGCGGAGATGTTAAAAGGGAGCGAGAGGGCCAGTGGGGGGCCTGCTGGAGTAAATTAGCTCTATACAATGGGTCTATCAACAGTCAGCGGTAATATGCTTCAGCACCATCGGATCATTGGCCTTATTATCTGAGTCAGCTCCGTGTTGTGTTCAAGTGCAGTCCATCAATCTGGATTTAAAGGCTATATGTCTCAATTAGGACCCGGAGAGGGAGGCTGCGTTCAGAACGAGGGGAATTGCTTTGTTTCTGCCTTTATCTGTTCTACTTGTTGAGCGTTAACTTTGGATCTTTGCGAAGCATCTTAATTTGCTTATTACTGAATAGCGCTGTAAATATAATTGCATCTTATCTAAATTAACTGACTGAAAATAGTTTGGTAGCTGTAAGTAAAAAGGAACTTTGGTACTATGCATAATGCTTCTTAAATGGCATTAAAATGATTTATCTCCATGGAAACGAGATCTGTGGACTGGTACAGATACAGTAATAATACAAGTTTTTCCCTTTTTTGTTTATTTTTTGTTATTTTTGGCAATAAAAACATCTGTAATTGAATACATGATGTAGAGCTGCAACTATCGAATATTTTTGGAATCGAGTATTCTGTCGATTATATCATCGATTAATCGAGTAATCGGATAAATCACACTTTTTTGTTTTTATACAACTATATCAATAGTGTGTAACGCAACATGAAAGGCCTCTTAAAATGAGCAAGCAATTGCTGTTATTCCTCACAAAAAAGGTTTTTATTTAAAGTCAACATTTTTTTTAAACAAGTGTAAAACCTTTGGCTTATTGGCTTATAAAACAGGAGTTTTCTAAGTGACAACGTTAATCCTTTAACTAGCCTAATTAATAAGCTAAATATAGAACTAGCGAACACATAAGTGTTCGTAAACGTCGGTAAAATATTTCCTTTCTCTGATATTGGAATTGATGCCAGCGGTTCTAGATTAAATCAGATTTTTGGTAAAAGTAGAACAACGAACTAGACGTTTCTGATATGGGAAACACCGAGTGTGTGCGTGTGTCTGTGTATACGTGAGGAAGGGAGCGATTTGAGTGAGATCATTTGCTCTCTTGCTGCTCATTATGCCTCGTTACTATCGACTCATAACACAGGTTACAAATAATTACAAATACTGTACATTCTAATAGGCGTTACTTTTCATTTCAGTTAGCAATCGTAAAAGTATATTACCTCGTAGATTCTCCGACTCCGCTTAGAGAAGTACAGTTCACGCTTTAAGTTTCGCTTTAAGTGCTGCAGCATTGAAGACGTACTGTTGTGGTACATCAGGTTGGCTTTGCCAGTGCACACTGGCACCGGCCACATCATTATCTGCCATTTCCACACCGTGGAATAAATCGCGCCGCTTCAAATCTTTGAAATGTACGTCATTGATAACTGTCCGTGTGAAACAGTGATCCCAGACTGGCGCAGCAGTCTACAAAGGAGGAGTGATACGATAGCAGAGACATTTTAAATACATTGACTTTGGTGACATGAATTAAACGAAGCCTCGAGGCAAAGAATTTGCCCCGAATATTTTTTGTAATCGAATTATCCGAGTTACTCGAGTAATCGTTTCAGCCCTAACATGATGCAAGATTTATAAGTTTAATGTTGAGCTGTGAAACAATCCAGGCAAAGCGCACTGCTGACCGCAAAAGTTACACAGTGCTTCTTTTAAAATCACATGTTTTGTAGCGTATGGTGTGAATCCACCCAAAGCACAATGGAGTTAGGTGCTATTATTATCTACATCTGTGTGTGTACAGATCTGACAGCTGCATGTGTGTGTGTCATCATGAACCACAACACATCTAAAAAAAAACAGATGGGACATTAAGGCAGATATTTCAAAACACACCTCTTAAATTTGCTTCAAAGCCTTAGAGATAAATGAATAAGCCAATAAATAACTGCATTAAAACAAATGAACATGACTCAATTAAGAAACTCATTAGCTAAATTATAAATGCATTAGAAAACTTAACAGTTTCAAACCAAACAGTATTATTTAATTATGAAAAACTGAAATATGTCGGGGTTTTTTCAGATTTTAATTTCATATATTCATGAAACTTATATACGATACCCTTTTCTATTTAAATATTTGATGCTGATCTATATATAAATATTGCATAGCGCCTTTCAAGAAGCTCTTTACACTTTACACAGCATTATTCATTCACCCCATACTTGGTGGTCTAATATTGAAGCCGGAGCTGCCCTGGGACGGACTGACAGAAGCGAGGCTGATGGTCTGCGCCATCTGACCACGTTCGCAATGTTGTGATCATTGTGATTTTTTGAGTCTTTTTTGTTATGTTTGTTGTTTGTCCACACTAATCCAATGGAAAACGGCTCCGGAGACGGAACAATCTGGATACGCCAGCTCCCACGTATTCGCCTGAGTACGGATCTGATCCGGCGCTGTGTGGACGTGTGAAAACGCTGAAAATGCTGATACACTGACACTGGGGCTCTAGCTGTCATTCTTATTGGACCGCGTCACTGTGACTTGCGCCTTCCTGATTCGCTGGGTTCGTGACATCAGGCATGCGACGCCATTTCAGAAAAGTTTACACAAACCGTAGACAAACGTGAAAACAACGCTGGTCCACAAAAAGACTGTTTTCATGCGTGCTACCGTCCTCGGCTCGAAATCGGCTGCTGCAACTTCAATAGAACTACAGCAACTTCAGACACGGCGCTCGGCTCCTGTTTTTACCGGCCACGTGGTGTCATGACAACGTGTCGCCAGCCTAGTCATGTGACTAGTGTTTCACGCAATCCAGACACGACATGTGGACGCAAATCGTTTCCAATATACGCCAATACGGTGATTTGTTTCTCTGAATCTTGATTACATTTTACAGACACGCCCAACACTCAAACACATGTGCTACTTTGATACTCGGCAACGTGGGTTTAGTGTCTTGCCTAGGGACACAACAACAGCTTTTTGTCACTGGCGCCCCACTGTAGCACATGATTTTCCCAGCGCTCTCCCATCCAAGTACTAACCAGACCCAGCCCTGTTTAGCTTTTGAGATGTGACCAAATCAGATTTTGGCCAACAGGAATTTATTATCTCTTGAAACGGCATCTTTATACATTTTATGAAAGTCAATATTTCCTTTGCTTCAAAATGAAAATGTGGTTGCACCAGGGAAGGCATCTGACATAACAAAAGGGCGTGAATCAATACACGCTTTGAGACAAAAGACTATATTAACACTGCACTGGCCCACACACGCTCCACACAGGCTCCACTCACATCACAAACATAATATTTCCATTGTTCTGTAGCATCTGTTCTTCTTCTCTCATTGTCACATGTGCTTTGATTGCCACGTCACTTATCGCCATTGGACCACTTCAAACATTCCACTCTGAGCTTATTTCCCCCTCTCCGAACTCTCACAGCTGCACATGGCCTACAGGTAAGAGTCCCCCTGCCTTATCCCAGGTTTCCAAGGATTTGGGTTGAGGGCTCGGCGCACACATGAAAGGGAATTTTTGTCAGAAGTCGTCCATGAATTATGCAGCGCCAGGGTGGATTTGCAGGTCTTGCTGAAATTAATATGATAGTGAATAAAGAAATAAGATGGAGGGTTTGGAGAGGGAGGGGAACGAGGACTTAGTGAGGGGTTTGCATCTCATTAAAGGCTGGAGTTTTATTTTTTAACATGTGGCCAAGTTAAATAAGACACGATCTTCTGAGCTGTTATAATGTCGTTTCCTTGTCAGAAACATACCGGGAGTTGTGTTTGGTTTCATTCACACATGTTTGAAGCACAAATCCTGCATATTTAATGAGTTCTTCTCTCAAACCTCCAAACCAAATCACTTTTTTCCACCTTGTGATTTCATGAGAGCTCCAGGGTGTTTTTAAACTTCATGCGCATTCACCAGAAACATTTGGATGACTTCAGCCTTGGAATTTATTGTTATTCTGCCTCTTTTCATCATATTTAAAGACAGTCGATTGGCCTATGGGATTTTTGTATCATATTCTAGCCAGTAAAGAAAGTACTGTCAGTAAACTATCGCTATCAGCCTTTAGCAGTAAATGCTATGGTAATTAATGATCTGCTAAATGCTGATAATTCACACTTCTATTCACAGCTCATTTACATATCAGTGCATGTCCAGTAATATATATACGGCCATTATAGTCACTTTACAGTCGCTAATAGAAGAGAAAACAGCCTGATTATGTGTGGGAGCTACAGCAGCTAATCGCTAACCAATGAGAAAGAACCAAAACGAGCTTCAAAACTGACACATTTTCCAACATTCACCGCTCACACAAGTACTAAAAACTGTCCTTTTAATCCAGACTCAAACTGATTGTCCGTAAAATGAATATAATCTCAGTGTTGTGTACACATAGAGCGTATATGTGCACACATGGATCTACGGCTGCGGGTGTAAACAAATGCACATGGCGATGCGTTCAGGGGCGGGATGGACACAGACAAATGACTCCGCAGATAAATACTGATGCAGAGCCACATATTTGGACATTTATCTGTCTGTAAATTGGATTAAATGGGCATAATAGAGTCTGAGCTTTATAACAAGGTAAAACATGTCCACGTGGAATATCGACCCATATTGGCAAGATTTAGGCCAACTGATATATCGGTCAGGCCCTAGTCTCAGAAAGTTCGAATTTTTGCTTACACAAAGTTGTTCTGTAGTTATTTGAGGATAACAAACGGCTCCATAACATATTTGGATAAGTATTGTCTTATTTTATTGTTGTTTAAAGGAAATACTGTTTTCAGTCTCTGCTCTGGTTGATATTGGGTATCGGCAGATTCTCCAAGTTTTGGATTGAAATTTGGTATCGGAACTGAAGAAACTAGCACGATGCATCCCTAAACAAACGCTTAAAGGTAGCTGTTAACTTGAAAACTACCACGGCATGACATCACAAGGTGGAACAGAGCTTTGGAGCTGTAGACAGACATGTGTGAATGAAACACAACACAACTCCGGGTATGTTTTTGAGGAGGTAACAACATTATAACATGACTTAAAGCTCACAATGATAAACTTTGCTTAATATAAGACTTTTAAAGCCAGTAAAAATCAAGTACTGCACCATAGTTTCTCCCTCGTCTATATTTTTAAGTTTTCCTCAAGTTGACGCCTGTCTCTGGAAATACGAGGCAAAGGCAGAGTTTTGTTTGGGGCTTAGTCAAATTTAACAATACTGAAAATAACAGGCAGGAGAGATCATTACGGGGAGGAATCTGGAGCTGTGTGCAGGGATAATGGCTCCTATTCTGTCTCTGGTCTGCGCTGGGCTAATCCAAGAATACAGCTGCTCCAAACTCCTGTCACCATCTATGCTCCCGTTTATCTCCGAGCCACGACCACACCACGACTGTTTACACACTTTAAAATGGTGTTTACGTTATTACAGGAATATGCATTTGGAGCCGAGTTCTGTAATAGGAGAACTGGAGAAATAAAAACATCATGTAGAGCGGGTTAATACGGATATTTTAAGACCAAAATGATGAGGCTCACTGCAGCAATTACAGGGAGAGTCAATTGGAGCCCCCATGAACACTTCCTATTTGGAACGTGGTGGCTAGCAGATTAGCTATGTCCATTTATATATTCAGTCTATGGTAATAACAATTTTAAAATTATTATTACTGTAGTGCAGTGTTTGATTTAGATGAAGCATAATTTCAAAGGTAAACACACTCTTACATTCAGTTTGAATTACTTTGAAACTAATGTGAGCTTTGGTCATTTCTCTCTGTAATTATAGTATTGTTAAAATGAGTTCTTATCCTGTATGGACAGAGGTAACCTGCTAGCCACCACTATCCAAATAGGAAGTGAGCATGGGGGCACTTCCGGCTCCATCGACTCTGGCTCCAATTGACTTTACATTGAAAAAGTGTCGCCCCTCTCTGTACCTGCTGCAGTGAGCGTCATTTTGGTCTTAAAATGTTCGTGTTAACCCGCTCTACATGATCTTGGTGGTATTAAGGCATTTTGTCCGTAAATAAATTCCTATTCCTAATATGGGACTGGCTCCAAATTCACCCCCATAACTGCTAGCCTTGGTGAGCTTCATTTGACTGTAGCTGAATGCTTTTTTGACGCCATAATCCTTTAGTCCACTTCTTTATACAGTCAAAAGTGCCAGGTTTTGAACACCGCTTTGCCATAAACATACCCAAAAGATTCAGACGCCTTAAAGTAGCCAAAAGTCCCATGACTAGGTGGAACATTCCAGGCAAAGCAATGCCATCTCCATGGAAAAGTCCACAGTGCCACTTTAAATCGCAGCGGACTTAGTATTAGGACAAACTGCTAATTCAGTTCAAACATGCAACATGCACCGACCTTCTCCTCTCCCCTCATGTACGCGCCGCACTGCCCCGCGTCGCCGTAGTGATAAATCACCACGGCGACAGGCAAAATGTCACACTCGACGACACTTGACCTTTGACCTCCCACCGCTATAAGAGCGTACGGCCCTTTAAATGAAGACGGATGGCAGCTCGGAGCGGGTTACGTGAAACATTACAGACATACCACCGATGGAAATGATCGGGACTTTATTAAGTAATGGAAAACTATTGTTAAATATTTACGAGACAAGAGGATTTAGTGTTATGACATTATGCATACAATGTTTAACAAGCATGCACGGAGCGGTGAGATCACTGAGAAAGCCAATTAAAATAAATATGAGTCCACATATTTACATACAGAGAGAATTACGCCGCGAATACAAACGAGAATTAACATAAGTGTGGAGAAATAATGTTTTCATTGAACTCCGTAGATCAGGAAAAAGAGGAAATGACACAGCCGGGGTGAAGCAGTTTGTATTGATCTGATCTGAAAGGTTTCCCCACTGTTCTAATCATTTGGGAACATTTTGAAAGACTTAATGACGGGACCGGGGGGAATCAATAGGGATCGGGCTGAAGGCCGACAGTGTCATTTGAAACTCCGAACGTGAAATGCTAAAAGTGAAACGCATGCGTTAAGGGAGAGATTAAAGTATCATTTCAAGGTCCAATTTGCAGAATAATTTGACACATGTTAACTACAAAGGTTTGTAAGAACTTCTGATATGAGGCAAAGACGTGCATTGGCTAATAGGAATACATCGGGATACTTTCACTAGTTATTCTACAAGATTTCCAAATAGCACAGTACAGACTAAAATAAAAACACTTAATTCTTGGAGCAGGATGTGAACAACTCCAGGAGCATTAAAGGTGCATTCTGAGACTTTTTACAGTTGGGAGTCTGGCACCTGCTTCTCCACATTATGACATGAAACAGCTCTACCTCACATTTATTCCATTACAGGTGGTTTTATAGCACAAAAATACTTAGAAAAACACGCATTTTGACTGTGAACAGGGTTACCTCTCCACAGATTTGACCTGTAACTAATAGAAGGGTAGGTGTAATGCCATACTGTGAAACATTCCAGACAAAGCAATAACATCTCCATGGATAAAAGCATATGACTGACCCTCCAACATAAAAGTTACACAGTGCACGTTGAGCATTTAAGAGAAGCAGAACTGATAAACGCACAAAGCGCAGTGGCTGAACAGCGAGCGCCCACGCCTCACTGCCAGAAGGTTCCCGGTTTGATCCCTTTCTGTGAAGAATTGACAAGTTCTCCCTGTGTCTGGGTTTCCTCGGAGCACAATAGTTTCTCCCATCAACCCAAAACATGCACTATAGGCCATAGGTCAACGAGATGCATTGTTGAGGTGCGTGGTTGTATTGTACATGTGTGCTGATGTGTGAGTGTGCGTGGGTCAGAGAGTGTACAGTTCTTATTGCTGGCTGAATGTAACTGCACTGTATTATTTATTCTGTAAACCAGGGACTGCAGATAGAAACTGGCTGTTTAGTTATAATCAAATCAACACATTTTCCTACAGGGACAATCATGTGTATCTAAAGGCCGCCACACACGACAGGAGAATTTGCCTCATTTTGTTTTTTTCTCCCCGAGTTTGAGGAGGCGTAACCCGATTTTTTGTCTTTGTGTGCAATTTAAAGCCGGTGTGATGTCAGTGTCAGATCGTAACCATCAAACATCAGCAACGCTACGGTAACAGCCGATAAAACAGAGCATCAGCGGCAGAGGAGCGACGGACACAGAGACACAAGATACAAACTCGGGAAAAAGCGAAAATAAAGACTTTTTTTCCTCACCTCTCGTCAAGTGGTAAATTTAAAGTGCAGCATCTTATCCACATTATCCATAGAAATTGTCATCCATAAATAATGACATCCAGACCACAAAACCGCGCTATTGATCCTTAAATCAACATTAAAGAGCTCTGATCTTATGAGCACTTAAGAGTCTTAAAGCGACTCGTTTTACTCTAGACAGGAAACGGCAGACGCCATCGCGCTCACAGCTTTATAGCCTGTTTTACGCAGCCATATCTCGCTGCAGTCAGAGATTTTAAGTCTCATAAGGTTCTCCTCGTGTCTGTGGTGTGCGCTTTTTGTCGCACATTTAAAACAAAAAATCCTGTAGAGTGTGGCGGCCTTTACCTTTCCTTATAATGCATTTCAAAATCTCTGTAAAGTATCTCAACTGGTGCAACATGATTTTTCCATATAAAAACTGGGCTTCTTTACAAGGGACAGTCTAAATAATTGAAAACTTTGTGCTTCAAATATAAGTATGTCAACTCAAAGTACTATCTTCAAATCAAATACAATATCTGGACAGCCATATAGAAAATAATCCTTTGTGATTACCTGTACGCAGGCTCATAAATGGTCCATAAACGCTGCTACAACCTTTGCAAACGTGATAATTCCTGGCTGCAGTAAACAGGGCTCCAGTTAGCGAGCACAAGTAATTGGACTGTCTGTATCGAGTCTTCAATCTAAAAGAAATCAAGAAATGTGTTCCAGGGCACAAAAACAGCACTAGAGCACTATCTCACAGGAGCAGGTGTGTTTCATGGCAACTGTTGCGATATCCATCTATTATAGAGCAGCCAAAAAGTACAAAGTTTGAATATACACTGGAGAATTCGCGCACACACACACACCTCAAAAAAACGCACACACAATTTGGTTTCGCATTCATCTTTTACACCACAATCTGTTGAGTTGTGTCTGCTGGGTCCTACGCTTAAATAATAGATGCATTAGAAAAGGGAGCGTTTCTAGTACTGTAAAAGTCTATGAATAAATTGGAGTTATGAGCGCGTGCATGTTTTCACTGGGTCTCCAGGTATTTAAAAAGCCCTCCCTGCCATTATTGCACTGTATGCGGGCCCTCCCGTGGATTTCTTATGATGTTTTGTAGTCATATTACTTAGAGGAACATGTGGGGTAGAGTACTTTAAAGGCCAAACACGCCACGACGCTTTGATTCGCAGCAAAATTGAAAAGGAGCTTGAAAAACTCACTAAAACCTCCTCAAACCAGCGCCTTTCCTCTCCTCTCACAGCCTCACACTCTGTCTCTCATTATATAAGTAATGTGCAAATAAAACGTCCATTTATAACATGAGGCATTAGAATACTTAAATTACTCTTAACATCACTCACTGGTAAAAAATGGTAAACCAAATAATTACACAAGATTCCAGCAGAGATTGCACTCGTATTTTGATGGGGAAATTGCACTACTCTACCAAGGACTGCCCGAGCTCAGTCCTCGTTATCTGGCCATTAATACAATACTCCCTAGAAGCATAACCAGGTTTGAATACCAGAAAGTGTTGGGTTCATTTCTAAAAAGGTCCAAATAATGAATGAAAACATTACACAAAATGGATTCTTGTGAGCTTTAAAGCCATGTTATAATGTTGTTACCTCATCAAAAAACAGACACCCAGTTGTGTTTTGTTTCCTGGCTTATTACTTTTTCTACATCACCAAAGCTCAAAATGCTCTGTTCCACCTTGTGGTGTCACGTAGAGGTAATTTTCAAGTTTGAAGCTACCTTTTACTAGCCTGATTCAGCCAGTTTCACGTCGTGGAAACCGTCTGACCTCGCAGCATTAGGAATCGTTCGCTCGACGGTAAGTGGGTACTTTTTTTATTTAATCAATCGCTGCTATTTGCTCGTGATGTATGTAATGCGCCAGAACGCTCAGTGGTGTCCAAGTTATTACTGGCAACACAGCAAGCAAAGCAGAGAGTGAACATGTCTGTCAGTGAGCACTGTCGTTTCTGCGAGGTGAACTTGTGAATTAAAGGTACAATAAAAAATGTAAAGTTATTATTTAACAAAGGAAGTCCAAAGGTGGATAGCGTATGCAGTCTGCTGTTGCAACTCAGGCTGGTTTTGGCCAACATACCGCTTCACTGATTGGCTGGTGTGGCGACTACAACTTCCGGGGTTCTTGCAAAGCGCCGAGTGTGTTCAGATCCCTGACTAGTTGCTGAAGAGAAATGAAATTGAGCGGAGGCACTAGGTGGCGCCAGCCTGGCTAACCTTTTATCTTTAGTCCAGTAGATTCTAGGGTTGAAATCATCCAAATGACGGTGATGACGGAGTTTAAAAACACTGTGGAGCACTTCCTGTATTGCCACATGACATCACAAGGTGGAACAGAGTATTTTCAGTTTGAGAGAAGAGCTCAGCCTAAATATGCAGAGTTTGTGTGTTTAACATGAATGAAACAAAACACAACTCCAGTTTTTTTTTGTTTTTTTGAAAGAAACATTATAACATAGACCAGAAAATAGCATAACATTGGCTCTTTGATGCAACTAAAATGGAAAGTATTACTAGAGCAGCACAATTTTTGAATAAAATGTGGTCACTAGGCAACAATCCAATTTTGGGGCATCACAACTAGTTTCACGTGTCTCTCAAATACAGAAGACATCTCCTCTTGACGAGTCTGAAATTGATAGCTTCAAATCCAGGCTGTGTCTCAGTCCTCTGTGTTCTTTTTGTACTTGTAAACCGCCATGTTTGGTTAGACACGAATGAACCATGCATTTCTCTGATTGTTGAATCCACCCGTCAATCACTGTCAACCCAGAAAGCAACCGTATAGGAGGGAAAGAGTAGAGTAGTAAAAGAGTAGAGCTGAGCCAATTTTCCAGTGCAGACCCAAGGGCATTTCATTTTACCATCACAAAAAAGAAGAAATATTTCCAAAAGCAGGTGCAAAGTTAAAAACCAGCATAGCTTCAGCTTGTGCACACAGCATCTCGACATTTTTTGGAGCTCCTCTCTTAATTGGGCAAGTTCATTCTCTAAGCCAAGTAAGTACAGCACATTTTTAAGGTGGTGGAGGGTCTGTCAAATGCATTTCTCCAATGCTTTGTCTGGAATGTTTCACAGTATGGCATTAAACCTTTCTATCTTCACGGAGACCAAAACAGACCAAGTTACAGATCAGACCTGTGCAGAGGCAAACTCTGCACAGGCCTGTTTTTCCCAGGTATTTTTGAGCTATGAAACCAGCTGTAATTTAATAAATGTGAGGCAGAGCTGTTTAATGTCATACTGTGGAACAATCCAGGCAGGGCAATGGCGTATCCATAGAAACAAGCAGGAGACAGACCCACCAAAAAGTTACCTACTGCAGAAAAATGTCAAATATCAACATTATTTCACATCACATACAGGAAATCGAGGAGTGAGGAGTGACAGTACGCCTTTGTAAAATATTTAAAAAAAAAAAAAAAAAAAAGTATGGACTTGCAGTATTTGTACAATTTCCAAACCACCAAACCTCACCAAAACAGGAAACTATAACTTGGGAGTGTTTTGAATGCTTGTCTCTCCGTGTGCAGACTTGTATTCAGATGATGGCTCTCTTCACGGTCGTTTTTTGTTTGAATTGAGACATCTCTGTGTTCGTTCGGATATCAGCGGCGGTGATGGAGTGACCCCAGCTCAAATGGGAGCCTCGTACTTGTCTAAAATGCTGTTTTGTGTCTTATCTGAGCCGGCTGATGTCGTGTACAAAGACGTATGTGGATGTCAGCTCCCGTAGACAGATTACAGGGGCTTATCGGACAAAACTGCTTGGATACTTATTGTTTTCAAGTCTGCAGAGTGAAGCATCACCATATAGAAAAATACAGAAGAGACACTGCTTATTTCCACTGCAAAGAAAGTAGCAAGTGAACAGTGTGACCGTGTTTCCTTCAGCCAGAACCACACGCTTTGACAAAACTTTACAAAGACGAGTGGGTCTGGAGCTGTATCCTGTCTCCGTGATTTCAGAGAGGGTGATTGACAGGCGGATTACCAAATCAGAGAGACACATGGTCCATTTGCGTCCAAACTGCAAAAACAACATAAAAGACTGAGAAACAGTGGGGATTTTTGCAGAATCCACAATCGAAACAACAAACTACTACTAGGGATGTAACAATAACCGAAATATGGTGATATCGTATCGTCAAAGGTCTCACAATAATATCGTGGACCATCGCAATATATCGAATCACAAGTCTCTTTACTTAAATGAACAGTTCTGATGCAGAAATGGCTAAAAAAATAAAATAAAAATAAAAACGAGGGAACTACATAGACCATGATCCTTTGCTCAGTTTCAGTGTAAACTACATGAAGAAATAACTGTTCCAAGCACTTTGAAATCTTCATTCTTTGGATTAAGTCTTACAACATATTGCAATAAATATCGTACCATGAGCTGTATATGGTGAAAATATCGTGCAGAGATTTGGATATCGTTACATCCCTAATGACAATAAATGTACCAAATGACTGGTCAAAGCATATTATAATGTCACTCTTGTTATTATATAAAATATCGTAACATCGTGAGCCTCCCCACCATATCGTCACACAATATCGCAATAAATATCGTACCGTGACACTTGGATATCATTACACGCTTAACTATTACTGATTTCAGGTAAAAGAAATTGTTAAAAGAATTTTCTAGACTACCGCATTTGAGAGACACGTGCTACAAACTGGCAGCTGTGGTTCGATCGTCTCAAAAAAACCTAGTTAAACAGGCATTCTGACTGTGAGCGGGGTCGCCTCTCCACGGATCTGACCTGTAACTTGGTCCGGTTTGGTTTTTCTCTATGGAGATATAAAGGTTTAATACCATAACGCGAAACAATCCAGACAAAGCAGTAACATCTCCATGAAGAAAAGCATTTGAGCAACCCTCCGCCGGAAAAGTTACACAATGCACCTTTACGTACAGTACTTTACTACGTCTACTTCGTCGTGCTCCACCACTGACACACGGAGCTGGATTCTCATTTGCTAAACCCCGCCATTACAAACACATTTTCTGCTGCTTTATCTAAAACGACATTCGGGCTAGGTTAGCAGGCTTGCACAAAAGATTAGATTTTAAATGCAATAATAACGCTGAATCATTTTTTGAAATTTGGGAATTTTTTTGACGTCTCCTCGGCGCATACTTTTAACTTTTCGGGGCCAACGATTCTCTCACTGCCATTCACAAGCAGGTGCACAGTTTCAGAGGCTGGATTTTTTTGGGCATTGTAGCAGAAGCAATCTCGAGGTAATTATAACTATTCTGCCCACTGTAATTTACTTGCGAAGAAAGGTGTCAGCCAGAACAACTTAATTTATTGTTCGGAGTTCTTTTGTTTATGCATGAGACATTTGGTGTAGTTTTTTTCTTTCTTTTTTTCTGTTGATTCTGAACTCTCGTGACCCAGGGATTTTCAGTGTTCCTATTATTCTGCTGTCCTCAAATGCCTCTTCGCTAAATCAACACAAGCTACAAAGCTACTTTTATTGCTTTTATGCAAACCTGAAATAGCGCAACATTCTCTGCATAATGGATTTAATATGATGCTTAATAATACACGTATCTTCACAGAATGGTTGGATTTTCAACTCTGTTCAGGGTCCAAATCAGGTTAAAAAGGTGAAAACTGCATTGTGTTACTTTTCCATGTGGAGATATTGATGATTGCTTTGTCTGGAATGTTTCGCAGTATAGCTTTAAACTCAAACCAGACCAAGTTACAGAGCAGATCTATAGAAATGTGACCCCACTCACAGACAGAACACCTGTTTTTCTTGGTATTTTTTTTGTTAAAAAACCACCTGTAATTGAATAAATGTAAACTAGAGCTGTTTAATGTCATACTGTGGAACATTACAGTCAATGGTGTATCCATAGAAACAAGGAGGTCATAGATCCCCCAACTAAAAAGTTACATAGAGCAGCAAAAAGGTGGAGTAACAACATTATTATTTTATAAAAATATTTGATAAAAGGTGTTTTGAAGTTTTGCCCAGAGCATTAAAATAAAACCGAGACATAAATGGTTGTGAAGGTTACAGGGCTACATTTACAAAGATTTAGACTTGACAAGGTAAAATTATAAAAGACCTTAATTATAATCACTATTTTTCATCCAATTATAGGTGTTTTAAAGGTGCACTGTGTTTTATTGCTTTTATGACACTATTTTCTGATCTATGTTATAATGTTTCCTCATCACAAACATACTTGGAGTTGTGTTTTGTTTCATTCACATTTAACACACAAACCTGCATATTTAGGCTGAGTTTTTCTCTCAAACAGATACAAAACAAAAATTCAATACACCTTCACTTGGGATGATTTCAGACCTGGAATCTAGGTAAAAGTTAACATGTTAGCTGGTAACATGTGTGAAGGAAACAAAACAACTCCAGGTATGTTTTTGATGAGGTCACGGCATTAGAAAACTCACACAAATCCATTCTGCGCACATTAAAATCGGACTAAGTGAAGAAAAAAAAATAACTAGACTTGTTTGTTGTGGCTGGAATCATCTTTGACCATATTCCTAATTTGCAATACAAAACAAATATAATTATTCTGTATTTTGAGTGACCACAGAAAAAGGTTGCATTTCATTTCATATTGGGATAAAAGCTTTGGCACTATCACTACTTTTGGTCACCTTTAGTCCATTGTTTTGAATTAAAGCTGTAATTACTCCTGGTGAATAGCTAACCGGTTGGTGGTTTGATTTCGAGAGCTGGTTTGAATATTTTTGTTAATATATTTGTTTAATACACACACTGCTCACACACTCTTATTTTTGGAGGCTGCACAACCATCTTGCCTGCAACCAAATATTAAATTATACTGTGGATCGCTTCAGGCTTTTTCTGCATTTCAGATCGACAATTTGTTTCTTAATAACCACAGCAATACTTACAATTACAATTTAAGATGACTACTCCTTAACTAGTCTTATTAAAAAGTGTATTATGTAGCTTTTCTGGTGCCGTGTGTTGTTATCTGGTTACTGCTTTGCCTGAAATGTTCCACAGTATGGCATTAAACGCATCAACCTTGCATTTCTTCAATTACACATGCTTTTATTGCTTATAAAACATGAGTATTATTGCCTCTCCACACGTGTAATGTGTGACTTGGCTTGGCGGTGTCACGTTTTTGTCCTTATGAAGATAATTTTAAAGTAGTACTGTGGAGTATTCTGAACAAAGCAATGGCATCCCCATGGAGACGGGAAGGCGACGCATCCTCTATCATTAAATCATGAAGAAATACTTAATTAGAAAACTTTTAAGCCAAGAAACAGACTAAAATAACACGGTTTTGTTGTTCTTTCTTTGTTTATTGCACTACAAATTGAATAAGATGTTTTCTTATTCTGAGTGGGCCGGCATCTCCACAGACCTGATTCCCAATGGCCTCCCTATGATCGTTTTCATGGAAATATCATTCCTCTGGGTGTAATCTTACACACAAAACTCATCTGGAGAATGTTCTGAAGTACGGTTTTAACTTTCTATTTCCATGGAATTAAGCAGGTGACACGCCACCTCTAGAAAGTAACATACTGCGGCTTTAGCTTCAGATTTTGTGACTATTTTGTGAAAACCTCTTCCTTATTTCCAGTTGTATCCTCCCTGTTTTTTATTGTATTGAAATCCCTTATTTTTTTTGCTTTTGTTGCGCGTTGCTATGTAATGTCAGGTTATGTGTTGTGATAAGTTTGTTTGGGGCTCTCCGCTCATGCAAATCCTGTGACTCGGCGTAGTGGAAAATTCCTTTATCTCCTATAGAAGTAGAGCTGCTATGGTACCGTGAAGTGGCTGCTGTTTTTTGTGGTGTTTTTTTGGCTTGTTTCGGTCTGTTTCCTAAAAGGCTTTTCGAAACAATAACGTAATTAGGCCAAAAACTCTGCAAGCAGGAGAATGACAATAGCCTGGGTGTGAATGGGCCAGAGGAGCAGGGTTAGAGCTGCTGAGAGGTGGGAGTTATTTCAGTGAATCGGAATTACACCAGAAAATATGGCTGAAATAAAATAAGGTAAAATAAGTTCTACAAAAATGCTCCTGGAATGCTCCACAGTATGACATTAAACATCTCTACCTTACATTTGTTCAATTACAGGTGGTTTTATAGCCCAAAAAAACCTAATCATACATGTTTCTGTCACGCTGGATCTCACGTAAACAGAGTGGATTATTTGATTTTTGGTTGATATGTGGAAATTTTCAATCTTTTAACAGTAAGCAGCTAACTCTAGCATCTTTACGCCATAACTTTTTATTTAGTGTTTAGTGTTTTATTCAGAATCAGGATCAACAGCGCCATAAAACAGAGCTTGTATCTGCTTCATTCAGTCGTGTTGTGTCCATTTAAAGACCTGCCTCATTTGTCAAGTCTTTAATACGTTGTCAGGGATATTCACAGACCACTTGCTGTCCACTGTGTTACTTTTAAGCATTAATACATTTATCGTGCAAAAAAATAGTCTGTATCTGTCTACTGGTGTTTTTTACGACTCTCGCGACGCATTGTGGTCTATACTGACGGGACACTACTTTTCAAAGTGCATTGTGTGAAATTTTGAGTGCACTACATTTACAACAGCTGGAAATTCAGACCCTAAAAATGACGTGACCCAGACTACTTTTTTGCACACTAAAACAAATCCTATATAAATACTTAAAGATGACATAGTGAATATCATTGACAGCATATTAAAGACTTCACAAATGAGGCGGACACTTCTGTATTTACAAAGATAGGTCTTTTTTGTCTCGATGCTAATGCTAATTATGAGGCATAATACATAATAAATACAATAATGATTAACTGAAGTAGTCTACATTTGAAAAGAATTGGGTAGTCTTTATTTAAATTGGGTGTTTGTTTTATGTTTTGTTTTAATAGAAGCATTTTCTAGCTAGCATGCTACTATACACAGACCCCATTATGTAATTACTCTTCTAACTGCTAACACATGAATTTACTATATATATAGGTTCCCTCTGTGTTTAGGCTATATTAGCATTTCTTGCAGAAAAATAATTGCAAATCAAAATGAAATTCAAATCATGCAGGTTGAATTTTAAACCTCGACACAAATGATTTTAATTTGTTCAAATCTTCAGGCAATCACAAGGTTCTGGTGAGCCAATCTACCAGATATTTCCACAGTGGAGCCTTGTTAGAGACGCCAGTCAAAATGTCAGTGAAGTAACATTATGAAGAACAAGAAGAAAAACCCGTGTTATTTGATTTGACTCACGACGTATCATGAAATATATTTCACAAAATGGGCTCTTGTGAGTTTAAAGCCATGTTATAATGTTAACTCTTCAAAAAGACAGCTGGAGTTGTACCTTTTACTTTAACTCCAATAGAGATCAGCAAGTCCAGGTCTGAAAATATTCAAATGGTTCTAGTGAAGGTGTTTAAAAACACAGTGGAGCACTTCCTGTATTACCGCATGACATCACAAGGTGGAACAGAGTGTTTTCAGTTTGAGAGAAGAAGGGTTTGTGTGTTAATAAGCTATGAGATTTGGGTATGTGTTACTGTATTAGGTGGGTGGCAACAGGTTAAACATTTGTGAATGAAACTCCAGGTCTGTTTGTGATGAGGAAACAACATTGTAACATAGATCAGAAAATAGCGTAATATGGGCCCCTTAATGCAGCTCTTCAGTATTCTGCAGCTAAATATATTTACAAAGTATTCTCACCATCACTGCTGGTATAATACTCACAGGACACAGTAGGAAATGCTTTGCATTCACTCCAGACACACACACATAAGGTTCACGTGAGGCTAATATCTATCTCAGGACTATAGGTGGAGGTGGTGCTAATAGAATCACTGGCACGGAGCAGTTTGTGGAGTCTTCTCAAAGCAGTTTATAACACACACATAAAACCCCCCAAGGACTCCAAGTCCCTGTCAATCAAACTCAAGAACATCAAGACATTACGATTTCCAAGGTTAGCCCCATTCCACCATTCTGTGTGTGTGAGAAAATACAAATCCAGTTCAATGGAACTAAGTGTATTAAACATTATCCACATATGAACTGAGGGTACTGTAGGGTAACTTCATTATTTAGAACAGCTGGAGGCCTATGGTGGAGGTATTCTCTGAAGTAACAGCAGTAAAGCCGTAGTAGTAGTAGTAGCAGTAATAGTAGTAGTAGTAGTAGCCGTAGTAGCAGTGCTAGAAGATGTAGTAGTAGAAGCAGTAGTAGTAGCAGTAGTAGTAGTAGTAGCAGTAGTAGTAGTAGTAGTAGCAGTAGTAGTAGCAGTAGTAGTAGTAGTGCTAGAAGATGTAGTAGTAGAAGCAGTAGAAGAAGTAGTCGTAATAGCAGCATCATTACTAATAAAAATAGTAGTAATAAAACGAGGTTCCTAACGGATAAATAAAGTTATTTGAATTGAATTGAAAAGTAGTACTAATAGTAGCAGCAACAATAGTAGTAGTATTAGTAGTAGAAGTGGTACTAGAGTAGTACTAGTAGTAGGAGCAGTGGTAGCAGCAGTAGTAGTAGCAGTATTAATTGTAGTTGGAGTATTGTAGAAGTAGTAGCAGTAGTAGTAATAGTAGTAGTAGTAGTAGTAGTAGTAGTAGTAGTAATAGCAGTAGTTCTAGCAGTATTGCTTGGACAGAGTCACTTACACTGCACATATCCATATAAAGCAGTGGTACTAAAGTCACTTACAGCCCTTTCATTTCTTACATTAACATATTAGTGAATTGGTTAGCGTCGTATCAAGCACCTTTACATTCTACCTCTTCATCCTCCTCTCCCTCCTCCTCCTCTCCACAGGTCTGTTTGAAATGGCCCACTCTTTATAATGGCCAGTCCCTGTGAAACCATCATCACATTTCAAGTGCTTTTACTTTGATAATCCTCTCGGAATTTGTTTGATCAAGACTGCAGAGGCTCCATATATTCCCCTACACTTCCCAATATGAAATCCCCTTTTACAGCGTGCAGTTCTTTTACCACGTCTTCCTCAGTTCAAAGGTAGCGTGGGAGGATTTCTTCATCATAGACCCATGCGTATACAGGCTACATATTATTACTTTAATGTGAGTTGTAATTAAAAGCAATGAGCCCCCCATGGGAAGACTCGCGTTTTCATTAAGGGTGGTTTTCATAATTCATTTCCACTTGTTTAAATGTTTTGAAATTACTTAAATAGCCACATGTGTAGTACTTGAAGGAAGTTATCGTGGTATGACTGCACTTAAAGGTCCTATATATTATACAAAATGACGATTGTGAGCTTTAAGACATGTTATAATGTTGTTATCTCATCAAAACAAACCTGGAGTTGTGTTTTGTTCCACACATGTTTGAGTAATCCTCTATTATTAGTTTGTTTACATCAGAAAATAGTGTAATATGGGCCCTTTAAGAAGTTAGAAGATAACAGAAAGATAAATGATTAAAATACAACTGCGTACACTTTATTATACATTAGTCCAATAATTATTTTAGGTTGAAGCAATTGTTTATTTTGTGAATCTCCATATAATTTTAGTCCCCAAGTCACAGCAGCGTGCTTTCTCTGGCTGAAAAATTGCTGAATTAAAGTCTGCTTTATCTTTAGTTCTATATTTTTGTTTGTTTGGTGGATGTGTAGATATTTACTTAGACCCTTTAAAACACTTAAAAGGGACATTTGGCAAATGAAAACAACCCAGACACATGTTTAAAGGTGCATTGCGTAATTTTTCAGGCTGGGGGTCTTTTCAGGATGTTCCACAATATGATATTAAACTTATATAAGATGCATTTATTCACTTATGGGTGTTTTTATTGCTCAAAAATATCTTTAAAAATATGCATTTTGACGAGTGGGGTCGCCTCTTCACAGATCTCATCTGTAAATTGGCCTAGTGGTGTCTCCTGCTTGTCTCGATGGAGATGGATACATTTAATGCCATACTTTGGAGCATTCCAAGGACACAAGCAGGTACTGGGCCCTAGACCAGGAAAGTTACACAATACACCTTTAACAACATTTACAATTGTGTTTTATGTTATTTTTTAATTATGAAGAGATTATGATAGACATTCAGCATTTTGACAAAGGAAAACTCCAGATTTTTTGGTTTCACTGGACAAATGCTCACACAAAAGTTGAGCTCACTATAGTTTCATCATAAATTATACATTTTGTAAAGCTCAAATCCAATTTTGAGGTTAGAATTTTTAAAGTTAACTATTATGTGTACATTGGAAATTCTATGTTTTCTTATAATGCCATAAAACCATTAGTATTTAGATCTGTTTATTAGTTAAATTAGGTGCATTGTGTAACTTTTCTGGTCAAGGGTCCATCAAATGCTTTTTCTCCATGAAGATGCTTTGTCTGGAATGTTTCACAGTATGACATTAAACCTTTCTATCTTCACGGAGACCAAACCAGACCAAGTTACAGGTCAGATCTGTGGAGAGGCAACCTCACTCACAGTCAAAATGCCTGTTTTTGCAGGTATTTGAGCTGTAACACTCCATTTAATTTAATAAATGTAAGGCAGAGTTGTTTAATGTCATACCACAAAACATTTCAGGAAACGCAATGGCATCTCCACAGAGAAAAAAGCTTTTGATAGACCCTCCAGAACCCGAAAATTTACAGAATGCATCTTTCACTTTGGCTTCACTTCCAGAATTTGAACATTTAATTCTGGTGACATGCGATTTTGAAGAATCTATTAGTATATGTGGGTGACTACACAGCACATCCGCCCACTGCCTTTTGTACCATTACTTCAAGCATGTACTGTGTTCGAACGATTGCGCAAGCTGCTATTTTTAGGCCCTGGATTCTGTCTCCAAGCATCTGTCTTATAGGCTTTGATGAGAAGTGTTCAAGTGAAGCATGGTCAAACCCTCGATGACCACAAATAATAAAATAAATAAAGTTACCTAACCTTACCTTACCACAGATCTGACCAAACAGATCAAGAAATTTCCTCGAGAGACAATACGAGGACCAGTGACCTGAACAACCCCGACTGTTTCTCAAAAGACTGCAGTTATTACTTCCAGAAACCACAGCAAAATTAACTTCGCGTTTTGATTTTTGGATTATTTTAAATTGGCCTGTTTTGATTAGATGCTTTTCCTTCCTTTAAGCTTTTCTATTCCAAGGTAACCACAAAAACTAATGCAAAAATGGATTTATCTGAGGAAAAATGCGGGGATGTTTTTGCATTAGATGTTACGCTAGATTACTTTAGTCTAATTTATTCAATGAACAAATTAAAACAGGACGTCTCATTACTGAAAAGGCATATTACATTATTTCCTGGTCTATGTTATAATGTTAGGATGACTCAAACATGTGAGAATGAAACAAAACACAACTCCAGGTATGTTTTTGACGAAGTAACGGCATTCTAACATGGGTTAAAGCTCACAAGAGTCAATTTTGCGTAATACTGGACCTTTAAAAGATCATAAATAAATCCAAAAATAAGAGGAACACAACTTTTCTTCATTTGTTCATTCACTTTCTGCCTATAACTTCACAATCCAAGCCTATGGGGAACCACATATTAACATTGATTTATCTTGATAGCATTTTTTAAAGACAACAACACAACAAAACGCAGCTACAAATTTGTTAAACATCATAAATAAATAAAAAAGTCAGTTATGTAGACACCTGCTTGTCTCCGTATTGACAATGTATGTTGCTTGGACTTTTCCACAGTGCGGCATTACTAACGTTACAAACTTGACTTGTATCTCCGTGGAAAGAAGCAAAGAAGATATTTTGGCGAGTGAAAACAACACAGTTTGAAAGGTAATGAGTTTAATGCCACACAGTGAAACATCAAGAAGCTGATTTGGTGAGATTTAGTTGGTTTGTTTTGTTTGATAATGATCTTATAATGGAGAGAAAGATCGAAAATGTCTCCAATAGCAACACGGAGAGCCGGCTTTGGATTGCACATTAGCCTGTTAAATTAGCTCCACTAAAACGTAAACACTGTAGAATTCTGGAGCCTTCAAATACTGAATAATATACCAAAACTGGCTGTATTTTTGCCAGTGGTGGAAGAAGTATTCAGTTAAGTCTGAAGTGGAGCAAAAAAAAAAACTCAAGTAAAAGCATCACATGAAAAATCAACGTAAGTATGAAAGTACCTGTTAAAAAATGTACAAAAAGAATAAAAAGTAATGGAATTTTGTTCAGATTTTGAGCTCTAATAAAGCTTCTAATGTAGTGATTTCTGCAGAATTTTGTTCAACAGAAACAATTAAATCCATAGCGTCTAGCTTCTTTTTCTACCTATGAACGTGCTAATAATATCCCCCAGTCTTATCAGCAGGTCTCAGATTATAATAAAAATACATTTGTTTGTAAGCCCTGTTCAAAAATGTATTGGAATTGCAAGTATAGATACCGAAAATGTATTCTTAAAGGTGCACTATGTAACTTTCTGGTTGGGGGTCTGTCACCTGCTTGTTTCTGTGTCATTACTCTGCCTGAAATGTTGCACAATATGACATTAGATAGTTCTACTTTACATTTATTATATTACAGGTGGTTTTATAGCTCAAAAATACCCTCCACCAGAAATGTTACACAATGCACTTCACTGTACAGTACTTTACTACTTTTACTTCGTCACGTTTCGCTACAGATTTTTGCCCTGTCTCATCACTCACGTTTTCTTCACCTCCAAACAAACCGTCCCTGGCCCCTGAAGCAGCGCTCACCTCATACCTGATCATTTAACTGTGGGCTGCTAAGTGTGTTCATTATGCAAAATATTAGCATAGTGCTGTGCTAGGCTAACAATGCTGCTGTTTGGTTGCTATGGAAAGGAGAGTGTGTTTCCCTATACCCCAATCGCATCAAGTTTGGGGTAAAACACAAACAACGGACTCTTATGGGGTTTAAGTCCTGTTATAATGCTGCTACCTCCTCAAAAACAAACCTGGAGTTGTGTTTTGGTTCATTTACGTGTTTGAGTACGTAAATGATCTTGTGATGTCATGAATCTGTACTTTTTAAATTGTTCAATGAAGGTGTATGGAGTTTAAAAACACAATGGAGCACTTCTCAGGTACATGTTTACTGTAACCTGGGTAGTTTTGTATGTTTTGACTAATGTATTTTTAGTGTTGACCATTTTTTTGGGATCCATTACAGATACTTGGCCTTAGTATACTCGCCGATACCAATACCAGTCTGCTAACAGATAGTGTGAAGAAGTAGGCTAAGGCTACTCAATTTTTTACAATACAAGCAATAAATAAATCTACTAAAAGGCAAAATTTTCTAAAGAAAATCTAGAAGAATACATTTTATTTTGAGAACTAAGCGTTAAGAGTCAAATATATAATGATCTTGACCAGAAGTAATGTGATTTAAGCACTTATACTTTTCTAATTTGTTACTTTCTACCACAGAGCATGGATAAAACCAACAGTGAGGCCTGTAAAAAGACGCTCATCCTCGGAGCACATGGCTAATGCAAAGTAAACGAAGTAAACAAAGTCAGAGATAGCGATGTTGCCACTGTTGTCAGGATGCAATCAGTTTTTCAATTACAGAGAGCATCCACACTAAAGGCTAAATGAATGCGTCAAACAAGTAACTCCAATGTCTTTTCTAGCTCTTCATTCTGGAAAATACACAGTAGTATTGGATAGGTGATGTAGGCGGAGTACTTGCCAATACAATACCGAGAAATTTCCGGTTTGGAGCTTTTGCTGATGCCAGTATCGATATCGGCACAACCCTAGTATTTTTGTGTGTGTGTGTGTGTGTTTTACTCAGCTCTCTGTCTATATACAAGTACATTATCTTAAGTTCTTAAAACAAAACAGAAAAAAAGCACAGTGGAGCACTTCCTGTATAACCACATGACATCACAAGGTGGAACAGTGTTTTCTGTCCTCAATATGCAGGTTTTATGTGTTAGACATGTATGAATGAAATAAAACACAACTCCAGGTACTAATGAGGAAACAACATAACATGGTTGAAAGCGTAGATCAGGAAATAACATTATACGAGCCCTTTGGATGGATTGTGGAAGTGAAAAGTTTTCCGAATACACAGGTAGGTACTGTGTGTATGCGATATTGAGTCATGCTTATTTGCGCTGCTGCTGTGAGTCTTATCGAGTAGAATGAAGGGGGGATGTTTACCATATCAATACAGGCTGCCACATGTTCTTACACAGAACAGTGCACTTCCCCTCCCAGGGTATAATACGCTGACGTCAAAGACGCCTTCAAGATGGCCTCTCGTGTCTTAGCTGATGCATGCAAAGTCTGTCTCGTGTCTTCTCTATTCATACTTTGCAGATGATGTCGTCAATGTGATGCTAACGGGAAGCACTGCTTCGTTTGATGCCGTGTTATTCAATTTCGTCTTAATCTGAGCTTTGTTTTAACCCAGTTTGATGAGTTTTTTGTTGAAAATCAAAGACCTAAACAAGACCGTGAACGCACACATTAATCACAGGCTGCTGAAAATGAGTTCTTAAAATCCATTTTGTATATATTTTTTTGTCTTTTTGAGTTTTCAGACTTGGACAAACTTTATTAATTCACAAGGGAAATTATTCATCTCACACATCACAATTTAATATAATAATGAGAAAAAATATATAAAATTGGTAATAAAAAATTCTAAAAAAGTAGCAAAAAGATAGCAAGAGACATAATTATGTAAATGCATATGTACAAGTCAAAATAAAATAGAAAGGCAAGTAATAAAATATAAAATCTCAGCGATATACAAGAGGTCTATGCCAATGTGTGTATTGTGTCACCATGGAAACTGCTGAACATATTTACAGATACAATAGTTACAAAAAAGAAGATCTGCAAAATGAGTCGAAATGGAAATACTCATGTTGATTTGAGTTTAGATGCATTTGGCGTTGCAGACAAATTTCTAAACAGGACTATAAATAATATTGGTCTGGGCCAGTCTAATCACAGAGGAGCATTGTGGTTTGGGTGGGAGCCAAAGGTGAAGATCTCAAACGAGCCAAAGCCAAAATGGCAGCGCTGATGGACGTGAATTGGCAGGTTTTTTTGTAGAAATATGGACCATTTGTTTTGAACGATGTTTCTCAACAGTATTAGCAAAAGCTTTATTTCTCTGTCCACTCTGCCCTGAGACGCTTCGACCAATCAGCTTTAAACACTGCACTGTGGAACTTTTCTGGTGGAGGGTCCGTCACTTGCTCGTCTCCATGGTTATTGTTTTGTCTGGAATGTCCCAGTATGGCATTACCCGTCTTGCATTTGCTCAGTAACATGGGTTTTTATTTATTTATACTGAACTGCATTCTCATGTGCATGGGCTCGCCTCACCGCAGATCTGACATGTAAGTTGGCCTTACGGTGTCTCCTGCTGTATCCAGATCAAAAAGTGTAACGCCATCCAATCCAATCCACTTTATTTATACAGCACATTTCATAAACAAGAGTTTCCAACGCGCTGCATAAATAAAGCATATCCAATGGAAATAAAAATAAAGCTCTAGTTGCCTCCGCTAATCCTCGTAAAAATAATAAAACTAGTCAAATCTAATAAGAGCAAGAATATACGTAAAATAATAAAAAGGTAGACTGCTGCCCCCGCGACCCGGCCCCGGATAAGCGGAAGAAGATGGATGGATGGATGGAATAAAAAGGTAAAATAAAAACATTAAAATAAGACAAGACTTAAAACACTCCACAGGAAAGGCCCCGTTTTCCCTCGTTTTAAGTCTCGTCTCGGCAATATCATGGAGAGAAGCAGGTGACAAACCTCGCACTAGAAAAGTTACACAGTGCACCTTTGTTTCTTTCAGTTTGACATGCACAAGTACTGATATTGGTATTGAATATCAGCGCTGATACTGAAAATATCCGCTGGATCGATTATCGGTTCCATGGTATTGGTTATACTGATATTCTGGTACTGAATATAATTATATATTTACAGGCTGATTTTGGCCTATTTAAACTATAAGCTGTTGTGTACTTATTTGAAGAGGAGAAATAACAGTTACATAACACAACTGGATCTCTTGTGCAATAAATGTGTTTTAAATAAATAAGTGCCATTTTCCATCCCTACACTGGTATCGGTTAATATCGAGTATCAGCAAACACCAAAAGTCAAAATCGATTTGGTATTGGAAGCAAAAAAAGATGGAGAAGTGCCTCCTACTTTCAGTGAATAGACAATGTGAGCTTTTATATCAAGAGTGGTACACATATAAAGCAGGTATAAATGAATATATGTAAAACAGATGAGTTTAATGCCATATTCCAGGAAAAGCAGAAATATTTGGAGACTGACAGACCGATCACACTTACATGACCACAAAAGTTACACGGTGCATTTTTAACCTGCAATAATCAAGACTTCATAGCAAATCTTGCTTGAACTCATAAACCAATGTACCAAAAATGCTCTGAAGGGGCAGTGGCTGAGCGTGGAGAGCACCAAAAGCAAAAATAAAACTTACGAAACATAGCGAATACAGCACTTTCAAAACATGAGTGAAACAAAACACAAGTCCAGGTACGTTTTTGATGAGGTAACAACATTATAACATGGCTTACAGCTCAAAAGAGTCAGTTTTGGGTAATATAGGACCTTTAACTTGCAATAATCAAGGTTCCATTACTGATTTTGCAACCAACATAACCAAAAACTGCCAAAAAAACTTGAATTTGTATTGTCCCTTGTATGCATTCTTTGCCATGCATTGGGAACCAGAGCGGATTGTCAGATGTAGTAAGGTCCCTGCCAAAGCCACACAGGGGAGCTCATACATAAATACCAAACGGAGGAAAAAAAAGCCCCTCTTCCAGTTTATCTCTTAAAGCTTCCGAAAGGCTTGGCAACTTTTTGATCTATTTGCCAGGACTGCATTCAAGTACTATGCATGAGTCTCCTACTGCGTGAGATAATTCCCAAGATGCTCAAACCCACACAGATCTTCCATCGGCACAATGAAAGAGCCAAGGGGATGGAGGTTGATTGAATTTCCAATTTTATATCCTCTCCGTGTGGCTATGCCCGTCTATGTGCTGGAGAGGAGAGGGAGGATAATGAGAAGAGCTCCCAGCAGATGATGCGCGCCACCTGGACAACGCTCGGAGAGATAACCGGGAACAAAGATACGGTTAAATCCCCCAGTGCGGAGTCTACTGTACATGCACGTGTACAACTTTGGAGGCTTTGAGTGTGAGACGCATGTGATGTGGAAAACAAACACAAAAACAACACGAAGAAACACAAGACTGAAGTTGTATTGTACTGATTTTAACTGACTTTTAAATGAATTGAATTGAATTTTATTTGATTTGATTGAATTATTTTAATTTATTTTATTGAAAGCAAGTTTATTATTTTCCCTCTGCATTTGGTACTTGGTAAAGGACTATAGTTGGGGTAAGCACTTGTATTGGGAAACTTTGGATACTTTGAGTGGATGATGAAATAAAAATAAAAATAACCATACAAAGCCAGAATTGTACTGTACTGATATTTTATTTCGGTCTTAATTTTCTTTTATTTGAAGTAAGTTTATTATTGTCCCTGCTGGAAAATATGTCCTCTGCATTTAGTACTTGTAAAGGACTATCTACACTATGCAGGGATATACACTTCTGTGAGACAACTTTCGAGTGCCTCAAGTGGAGGAGTTCAAGTATCTCGGGATCTTCTTCATGAGTGAGTGGAGGATGGAGCGTGAGATTGGCAGACGGATCAGTGCAGCGTTCAATTTTATTCTATTTTGATCAATTATGTCTTTAGATTTAGATTTTTTTTTTTTTTTTTGATTAAATGAAGTTGTTAAACTGTGCAATAGTTTTCTCTATATCTGTTAGGAGGCAACCCCACTTACATTAAAGGTGCATAGTGTAACTTTTCTAGTGGATAAGTTACTGCTTTGTCTGGAATGTTTCTCAGTATGGTATTAAGACTTTCTGATCAAGTTATGGGTCAGATCTGTGAAGAGGCAACGCCGCTCACAGGCAGATTGTGTGTTTTTCTAGGTATTGAGCTATAAAACCACCTGTAATTGAATAAACGTAAGGTAGAGCTGTTTAATGTCATACTGTGGAACATTCCAGGCCATAGAAACAAGAAGGTGAAGGACCCCCCCCATAAGAAACATTACACAATGCACTTTTAAGAATGCATGGACTTGGATCAATACATGCAGGATAAAACAAAATGCATAAAGCAATACTGTGGCACATTCAAAACAAGGCAATAGCATCATAAAGACAAACGTGGCGATTCCTCCCACCAGAAATGTTACATAGTGCACCTTTAATCTTAATATATAAAGAAGTGAATACTAGTACATTCCTAGAGATATGAGTGAAAGTTGCAGCAGTAGCAGAAGCCCAACTGTGCCCTGAACCGAACTTGTTTGGGGAGAACAACAAACAAAAAAAAAGCCTAAATAAAATTGTCCACTTATGTGCGTTATTAAAGCCCAGCCTGAGTGTATCAACGTGCCTTTTCGCTGCCGCCAATGATTTGGGGTCAGCGGTGGACGCACGGGGCTTTCAGGGCAAATTCAATTGGGCGACGGTCAGTCTCGCTAAATGGCGTGCTTCAGGCTGTCTGCTCCACCAGGCAGAGCCCTGTTTTGATGCCATTTCATTGATTCAGGCATGACGGACAAGATCTGATGTCTAACTTGAATGTATTTAGAGCGTATTTGTATTTTATAGGACTTAAAATTGACTCTTGTGAGTTTTTAATCCTGTTCGAATGTTGTTACCTCATCAAAAACATAGCAACTATATCGTACACTGGTCCAAAACTCATCTAATGTACACAGAAATTATAATTTGACAAACAAAAATATAGGAAAACGTCTTTACTTGGTTGAAATTATGTTTAAATATCAGAAAAAAACAGAACTCTGAAACAGAACTCTCTACATCATGTAGTTTTCAACATATTTTCCGCTTGATTGGTGTAAAATGATAATTTAAATTTACAACAGGTATTACCTGACCAAATTAAGTAGAAATTAGAGAAGCATAAAAACCCCCACGCTTCTTTTAAATTGGAGAACTTCAAACTCCGGCTTCTCCCTGGACAAACGATGAAACGCAGATATGTTCAGAGACTTTTGGATGGGAGACGGTTCACTATCATTAAATCGCAGCCAAAAGAGAAGCATCCTTGGATAAAAAGGGAGAACTGAGTCTTGCCAAAAGCAGAAAATCTCACTTAGGCTGTGAAATGTAGCTTTAGCACGGCTCCCTGGCTCTCCCATTTGAGAGGCTGATGTAACCAACAACACATGCTGGAGGATGGCCTGGAGACTGGGCTTTTGTACTGCTCTGTCTGCGCTATCTGCTTTTCATCACACTATACGAGGAGTTACAGGACATATGGAGATATATACGCAAAAATCATAACAAAAAATCTGAATACATCGGTTGAAAATGTAATCAGAAGAAGAATATGAAATGATAACATTTGTATACAACTACAATGTTTGGACTCACCCTCATTCATTATTTTCTTCGTGTTTACTTCTTTCTACATTTGATATACAGAAGACATCAAATATATGATGCAAGATATTATATATGTATGGAATTACGTAGCATAGAAAAAAGTGTAATAAGTAAACTCTTTTTCCTCACTTTTTCTACATAATTCATATTCAGATCCTCACAGTCGTCTTTCTTTATTTTGTTGACAGTGCAGCAAACCCTTGGGTTTCTCTCAATGAGCTTGTTGAAGAAGTGTCCAGAAACGGTTTTCGCTTCACATAAATGTCAACAACACAAACCAGGGCTCAAGGCAAAGGATGGCTATTTTTTATTATTATTACTATTTTTTATCTAAAACAAGTTCTACATCCCAGAGCAGAGATTTAAAACTGTATTTAATTCCTTTAAACAAACATAAAATAAGACTAAACTGATAAATGTGTCATGTAGGTCTTATTTATCCCTCAAGTAACCAATAATTTTGTGTCAATGCAAACTAACTTCCTGAAAGAAATATTCTTTTTACATCCATTTATCTGTCCAACCGGGATATCGACTAAACCGATATTTGCAAGCCGATGTCTGACGCAGCTAAAGTTTTTCAGTATCAGCGCCAAACCTAATGATTTTATAAATATATGTAAATTAAAAACATCACATTTCCAAGACATTTTTTAATCAAGCATAGAACCAAATCAAGTTGCGCAGAAGGTCAGAAGTTAACAATTAAAAAGGTTTTAGTGACTACGAGTGGAAAGCGTACTGTTGCTCGCATTTATTTTAACTGGACAGAAATTGGAAGTTCATAACAAATCTGAAGAAACTAGTGCTGCTGAACTAGATCTGAGGCAAGTACAAATCAGTATTACTTGTATTTCTCATTTTGCGATTTCCCAGACTTGTACAGGAGCTACAGTGGGTCTTTCCTCGGTCTCCTGCAGATCTCTGGTTTGAAGAGCAGAGCTTTGGTACCTGCAGGCTCTGGCTCACACCGGGAGGAGACGCCTAATGAGCTGACAGACCTTGAGTGGGCCGAGCAGTCCTCCTCTCTTCACCGGATACAGGAATATACAGAGGAATACACACAGACACAGTACTACGTATAGAGCGCTGTACATATACTGCGGATCTCAGTTCAGAACACTGCTCAGAGAAGTAGTGGTCTACACCTACACGGGTTTTGATTTTTATGTTTTTCTCTCAGAGTGAAGGAAAAATACATTTGGGAAAACAGTAAAAGTGCACAATGCATTTTCCAAGAAGGATGTGAATAAGAAGCTTGTACAATTCCTGTTTAACTTATTAAGTATGATTGGTAATAGAATAGTACTAATACAAAAAAGAAGTGACTACTACTACTACGAAAATTAAAGTGAATATTACTTGTTGAAGGCTTAGACCAGCTCGCAAGTATCACTACTACCACTTTTACTACCACCATACTGCCACAATCACTACGGCTACTACTAGTACTACTGCTAAATACTAGCAAACAGAGGAAACCACATGGACACAGTACTGCAGTATATCGCTCTATACATTCTGCGGATCTCAGTTCACAACAGTGCTGGGAGAAGCAGTGGTCTGCACCTACACTGGCTTTGATTTTTTTATGTTTTCCTCTCAGTGAAAGACACAAGAGTTGAAGAAAATACATCTGGGGAAACGTATAGAAAATACACAATGTGTTTTTCAAGACGTATGTGAAGCTTGGACAATTTCTCACGTCTTTATCTACCACTGATTTGTAAAAGAATAGTACTCACCCAGTATTACAAATCACTACTACCCACCACCACTACTATTACTATACTACCACTGCCACCACTACTATTACCACTGTTACTAGTACAGTTACTATTTGATAGAAATCCCATTATATTCCCAGGCCCATCATGTGTATAAATAAAGGGTCAATAGGTGGGATTGTTGTTCTATAGGTTCCCATTTGAAGTGCACAGCCTGCTCGATCATGTGTGCACTCGTCTATATTTTACACTACGTATGTAATAGTAGCTCCTCCACTATTAGAACTATTATCAGTACTACCCATCACTACCACGACTGCAATGTCACCATCACCACTACTACTATAACTACTGCTAATGGTGATCATTACTTGTTGAATGCTTAAACCAGTTTTTAAGTAGAGACAACCACTACTACTACTACCACCACCAGTACTACCATCACTATTACCACCACTACTAGTACCATCACTACTACTATTACCACCACTACTACCATCTCTACTACAACTACCATCACTGCTATTACCACCACTACGACGTTAACTACTACTATTACCACCACTACTACCATCTCTACTACAACTACCAACACCAGTACTACCATCACTATTACCACCACTACTACCATCTCTACTACAACTACCAACACCAGTACTACCATCACTATTACCACCACTACTAGTACCATCTCTACTACTATTACCACCACTACTAGTACCAGCACTACTACTAATTCTACTACTACCACCACCAGTACTACCATCACTATTACCACCACTACTAGTACCATCACTACTACCATCTCTACTACTATTACCACCACTACTACCACTTCTACTACTATTACCACCACTACTAGTACCACCACCAGTACTACCACCACTATTACCACCACTACTAGTACCATCACTACTACCATCTCTACTACTATTACCACCACTACTACCACTTCTACTACTATTACCACCACTACTAGTACCACCACCAGTACTACCACCACTATTACCACCACTACTAGTACCATCTCTACTACCATGACCACCACTACTACCATCTCCACGACTACTAGTACCACCACTACTATCAATTCTACTACTATTACCACCACTACTAGTACCACCACTGGTAGTAAAATTAAAGTGAATAGAGACCACTACTACCCCCACTACTAGTAACACCACTGCTAATACCTCTAGTACTGCTACCTATTCTATTCTCAGGCCCAGCGTGTATAAATAAAGGGTCAGTATGTCAGATGGTTTTTCTATAGGCTCTCATTTGAAACGCGCCAGCTGCTCGATCATGTGTGGACTCTTCTTCTATATTTTAAACGACGCTGCAGCCTGACATCCCCCCAGCTCCGGTCGGCTTGAGTCTGTTCCTGACCCTGATCCATGGCTCTGGTGCCCACATGGGAGCTCTTTGCCAAACCAATGGGCCGGTGACCATCTCCTGCCCGGGCACGCCGCCAACAAGGCATCCCAGAGAAATCAGAGTCTCCACGCCGACCGCAGCGAAATGTACAGAGAGCTTTGGAACGTCATTAGGAACGCACGTCCACTTTAAGCTGATTTACTCTGGTGGCTGGATCCAAAAGATTAATTCAAAAATAGTTTTAAGATGTATTGAATAAATGAGATTTGTTGCATTAGTGCTTTGTCTTTGTATGAGAAACTGTTTTCTCAATGACCTTCAATGAATAAGCATACATTTAGACAGCGAGACAAGCTACAGTCTTATACATTTACCCTTGACACAATAAACAAATGTCCCATGTTCAGAAGCGCCGATGGCACAGATTGTCAGTCTACCCTTAGGCAGCTGTGGCTAAGTCAACTTTCTTTTATTTCATGGATAAAAATCAGCACTTTTTTACATGAATAGGTAGAAATAGAAAAAAAAAAGCAAAATATACAATAAGAAAACCCACGCAAAGCTTAAAAAGTGAGGACACATAGTTAAAAAACAAGTATAAAGTATAATAGAGAGGCTTTGACATTATCATTAACCTTTTCAAGACGCACATTTCATTTTCAGACACTCAGCCAGCCTCAGCAGCAGTAAGTACAAAAACGATAAATACTTTTTCATCAAAACATGACTAAACCCAGATGTTCATACAGTAGTCAGTATATATAGAATAGTTTGTCCATTTCATCTCCACTGCAGCAGAAAAATGAGTGACTTTTTCAGCCAGCTACTACAACTACACCTACTACTATTTGATCAAAACAGGACTAAACCTAGATATTCACTAGTCAATATATAATAGTATAGACAGCTACAGTAGTCGTAGAGTATTTTTAATTTCAGTGATTACTCAGGTAAACAGGTTGTCCTTACAGTAATAAGTTCTTACATACTAAATCGTTTGTTCTTTTTGTAAAATGGAATGCAATTTTCTTTAATACAAATCGTTTTATTATTCTGAGATTTTTTGGCAATGTGACTCCACAAATATGCTTCACTATTCACTCTCTTTAAAGCAATTTTGTTCAGAATTACGGCATTTGCATAAACCACTGAAAAACAATACCCAATTTCAGTCTTCTCCACCATCACACGATAACCGCGCTGTGTAACTTTTCTAGAAGGGGGTCTGCCAAAAGCTTGTTTCCGTGGAGATGTTATTGCTTTGTCTTAAAGGTTCCACAGTATGGCATTAAACTGATCAACGCTGCATTTATTCAATTAGAGGAGTTTAAGTGCTCAAAAATACTACAGAAAACATGCTTTCCTCCACAGATGTGACCTGTAACTTGGCCATTCTAGACAAAGCAGTAACATTTCCGAGAAGACAAGCGTTTAACGGACCCTCTACCAGAAACGTTACACAGTGCACCTTTAAGATACATTTTCTTTTGACCTACTTGTAACCACTGGCCCCATACATGATCGTGGAATCAGAGCTTCCCACAAAGCTGCTAATAGAACGATCAGATGTGGTGGGACCTAATTACTGATTTATAATTGGCTAGTATTGGAAGTGGAGTTGTGCGTTCTTCAGCGAGTGTGGAGATAAGTGGGAATAGGAGCGAGCCAAGACGTGATCCTCACACGTATCGGTAATGAAGTTAATGTACACGCTTTCATGGTACCTTCAGTCCACATTCAATTAGATTCTCTCATAATGGACAATTACGGTCTTGCACTCAGCGGTTTCTATATAATATTTTTTTCTTTTGCTGCTTTTCTTCAAGAATATGACTGCTACTGACACTTCTAGAAAATGTACAATAACAGCATCATTCTGTAATCTCTCCGACTCAAACTCAAACTGCATTCTGCCCTAAGCCTATTACTACGACAAAACGACCATACCACCTTAAAAATACCCAATCTCCTCTGATCTTAGAAGCTAATCAGGCCTGGTTAGTACTATGGGGCATCACTCAGAAGATACATAATCCATACAATTTAAAAAACCCAAAAATGGCATATAGATTCATGTACCATCACCTCACTGCTACTGCTACTACTACTACTACCTCTACCACCACTGCTACTACTACTGGTACTGCAACTACTATTACCTCTACCACCACTGCTACTACTATTACAGGTACTGCTAGTACTACTACTACTACTGGTCCTGCTAGTACTATTACTACTGGTCCTGCTAGTACTACTACTACCCCGGGTACTGGTGCTAGTACTACGCCTACCACAGGTACTGCTACTGCTACCACTAGTATGGGTACTACTACTACTACTACTACTACTACTAGTACTACTAGTACTGGTGCTGCTGCTGCTACTACTACTACTACCTGTTCCATGGAAGTACTACTATTTCTAGTACTGCTGCTAGTGCCACTACCACCCCTATCACTACTACTATCATTACTACCACTACCAACAATATTAAACCAGCAACACCAGATCCTATAGGAAACTTTTACAACTGCAGAGATTACACACTTGTATTAATACCGTCTTAACCGATAAGTCATATTTAGGTCCAGTACAGCTCAATGTTTCTCTTGCTTTTTCAGTTACTACCCTTATTTTACCTATTACGAGTCGTAAAATGATCGAAACTCAACAATGCGCAATCTTTCACTCCGTGATACCTGTGCGAGCATTTCGCCGTGTTATCTGTCAGGATTAAAATGGCTCTCTGTGCTTTCCTCTGATTGACACCTCACCTGTAGCCGCTCTCAAGGTGAACCCTCTCCTCTCATCACCATCGATTTATTACCACGGCAACTCGCACACACAAATAAAACACACACACACACACATACACATACACACCGATCTGCGCTATCAAACATGAGCCAAGTCAATAGTGTGACAGGTATCCAGGGCAGCCTCCTCGCTTCTTCTTCTCTGCTTTTTATTGCAGCATTCCCACAACACACAACAATCTGCGGTCATGTGCTCCTGTGTATTCATTATTATGTGTGTGGCCCACGTATTCTGATAAGGAGAAACTGCCGCTAGAGTGTGCAAAGATGGTGCAGGAGCTGTTAATGTGTTAGTAAAGGAAAATTCAGGTTTTGTTATGAAAGGGAGTTTACGCATGCAGACAGAAAATGCTAATTTAGGGTGCAGTAAATGGCCTATATGGCATTAAAGGGCCCATATTATGCTATTTTCTGGTCTACCGTAAAATACAATATAAGAGCCAGGTTCCAATCAACCACTGTGTGCCCTTTAAACGTTGAGTGCAGATGTACATTTTGATAAATAAACACCGATTCCAAATAAATGCACACACTGGAAGACAGAATTTGTGCTGCAACAACAGGAAACAAGACTGATGCCGGCATTGAAAGGAAACTTAAAACCACATGGCTAATTTGCTAAAATTAAAAGTGCTGAAAAAAACAGCACTCCTTGTATGCTGATGCACAGTAACAAAACTTAAAACAACATGGCTAATTTGCATAAACTATAAACGCTGAAAAAACACGTTTGTTGTAACATTTCAAATTAAATCACCATTGTCTGTATAGAAAGTCGCCTAAATTATAGTCATACGGGTTGAAAGAATTTTAGTATATTTTCCCAGTTTTGCTGATCTGACTGAAGATTTTTGTGAGGAAGGAATTAATCGCCTGTCCCAAATTGTCACCTGGTCTCAAATAAGAGCCTGGCCTGTTAAGTGACTGAAATGAATAAACACCCCAGCTGTTATTTGGTATTTTTTAAATATGTTATGTTGTTTCTTCATGGCAAACATACCTGAAGTTGTGTTTTGTTTCATTCACAAGTTTGAGTAAACAATGTTATAACATAGATCAGAAAATACACATTCATATTAGGTCACAAACCTCAATAGAATATTACAAATTAAAAAGCACACCCACAACCTCTGGAGCGACATTTAATACAGCTACTATGATGATTCCTAAATTCCTCTTTCTATTGCTCGATTTAGCACTTTGTTTGATACTGATTATAATTATGAAAATATTCCGACCCTGTAGCACTCGGACACATTTTAATTGGTATTACGCACGATCAGATTATACATTTAAAAAGTGTAATTGCGGTAGGTTTGCCCTGTATTCTTCTTCCTAAAAGCCTTGGTGAGTTATTCTGAATAGTTATAGTTAAAATTTTGACTGATGTTTTAAAATGGCGTCAGAAGCTCAGTTGGCGCAGTTTTAGTCAGCTGATCTAAAGTTTGTCGGTTCAAATCCCGCTCTCAACATAAACATCATTGGCTGTCCGATCCTGAAAGATCCAGGGCGCAGCTGTTACTGCGTCACTGAGCAAGACACTTCAACCCACCTCGCCCCCAGTGTCTGTTTACACTGCTCCGTACTTCATTTGCCAGTTTTAGTTGATACATGTAGGATTAAGCAGTGCTGCATAGTCAATGTGCTTTTTTCTACTTTTATTACTGCTACTACCACTATTCCTGTCAAATAAAAATACTTTTTCTTGCACGTATACTACAAATACTATTGCCATTGGTTCTACTTCAACAACTACAACAATAACTTCTGTTACTACTCATTAGATGTTCATACGACTACAGCAACTATTGTAAACTACTACTACTAAGAACCTTGGGAGTTGAAGGTGGAAAAGTACTGTGCAAAAATGTGACACTTTCCCATTTTTACTTATAATCCACAGAGTTTTAAACAATGTACCACTTCTGAAGTTGTACTTAGAGTGATTCATGCAAGTCTGAGTCTGAGTCTGAGTAATCTTTATTCTCCTGTGTTCAAGCCGTCACTTCTCCAATCAACCCTGTATTCAACTTCACAGTACATGCACACTGTTCTGTACTTAGTTCATTCGCCAGTGTAATTTGATACATGTAGGATTCATTTTGGTACAAATGAAAAAAATTGAATAATCTGTGGCTAAAAAAGGTGCTGAAAACACTGTGACTCTTTGTTGGTGACGTTTATGGCGACGTCAGTTCCCATTGGACACCGCAATTTTCTAAAACAGAAGGCAGTAAAATCACAGGGTCCTTCATAATTAGATTCACTCTTGATACAGCAGCCCATAATAACAGTACCGTATCATCACATTTTGTAACACAATATATACAATATTTCAGTATTTTTACACATCCCTAAAAGTCAGTGGATTTGCTTCTTTTATGAAATCTTTTTAGTTGAATATAGTGATTTAAAATACCCAAATTACAACATAATGTCATTGATTATAACTCTACAGCAAACACAAAAGGTCTTCTTTAAGCCTCAAGTATAGTTCTTAAAAGTGAATTGCATAGCTTTTCTGGTGTAGGGCCCTTCAAATGGTTTTCTCCATGGAGACGCTATTGCCCAGTCTGGAGTGTTTCACAGAATGGGCTATATCTTCATGGAGACCAAACCAGACCATGTTACAGGTCTGATCTGTGGAGAGGCGACCCCGCTCACAGTCAGAATCCCTGTTTTCTAGCTATAAAACTACCTGTAATCGAATAAACGTTCGAGCATCCCAGGCAAAGCAACAAAAGTAGAAATAGCAATTGAAAGTGCACAGGTATCTTTCTAATCACAAAGAAACATGATCACTATTTAAGACTAGTTCTGATCTTCCCCTTTTTTAGTTTTGGCAGCGCATCACTCCAGAACAACAAACAGATTCAGTGATGGAGCTGCATTATTAATGGGCCCAGGGACGGTGCAAAGACGTGCCTTAAGTGGCCCCTGAATTATAGCACTGTTTTGAAATGAAATTAGCAAAAGAGAAAGACAAGGTTAGCGCGCGAGGACGGTTTTAAGGGCTGTTTTATCAAAGAAACCTTAGCCTAGCGTCATTCTCAGCGTAATAGGCTTTGAACCGGGAAGGTAAAAGTGTAATTAATGGCTCCCAGGCGAGTGATGACTGTAACTGGGTTTAACTCGAAATGTGAAATTATTAGAGGAGGAATTTGGAACTGCTGAGGCTGCTGAAAATGAAGATTGAAAAATATTGAGTGCATATTTTGTCATTTTGTGAAAGCAGTTAGTCCCTAAATGTACTTTGTCTACTTTTACTGCCACGACCTCTGTCACGGTGAAAGAACTACTACTTCTTGGACATTTACTACAAAGATTACTACTATTGACTTTTTTTCTATTTCAGCTACTACAACCATAACTTATATTATGCCTGATGATGTTTCCATATTACTGCTATATATTTCTACAACAACCAGTACTGTACTACTACTACTAACAGCACTGTAAATGCGAATAAACCACTACTACTTCCACTACTACTACTACTACAATTAATTCATTTGATCATAACTACTTACTGTACTGCTATTGTGGCTAGTACTTTTTCTATCCTTTTAATACTACTACTGTCGCTACTTCTACTGCAACTGATGCTACAACTACTACTGCTACTACTACTGCTATTGCTGCTGCTGCTGCTACTACTGCTGCTACTGCTATTACTGCTTCTTCTACTACTACTCCTGCTGCTGCTGCTGCGGCTACTACGACTACTGCTGCTGCTACTGCAACTGATGCTACTACTACTACTGCTATTGCTGCTGCTATTACTGCTTCTACTGCTACTACTACTCCTGCTGCTGCCACTACTACTACTACTACTACTACTACTGCTACTACTGCTACTGCTGCTACTACTGCTACTACCACTACTACCAGTACTACAATACCTTCACCATGTGTTTTTCATACAGCCGTCTGTCCCACCGATCAATATTGGTGTGGATTATGTTGTCTCCCGCTGAGTTTGTGTCTGTAGCTTTAGGCCAGGCTTAAACAGCACAATACAAAAGATACACAGAACTCTACTGCAGTACAAAGGGTCACACCAGGATCCTCTGTCTACATTTATTTAAATACTGTGTCACTGAAGAAACCACAACGTATCTGCAGAAGTATATTAATAATCATCAAAGCACCACTAATACAAAAGGCTCATACAGTCATCAATATGTGGTTGAACCTAAAGGCGAACTGTGCACGCTTTATTCAATTACATTACAAATCCCTAGAAAAAAGGCATTCTGACAGTGGGCGGGGTCGCCTCTCCACAGATCTGACCTGTAACTTGGTCTGGTTTGAGCTCCATGATGATAGAAGGCTTTAATGCCATACTGTGAAACATTCCAGATGATAACATGACTAAACATTCATACAGTCAATACACAATAGCTGTCACGTAAGAGTACTTTTAATTTCAAATATTACTCAAGTTAATTAAACACGTTCTTATAATAATTAAACAAGAAGGAACCAATTTATTACAATGTGTTATTTTAGTTTATTTTAAACTTTTTTATTAATTGCATTTTATCCCTTCTTGTTCATTTTAATACATTCTGAAAATTAAACACTTTTTGCACAGTAGAATGTCGTTTTCAACACATAATGATGGTAGTTTGTGTAATATTGTGTGTAATTAATTCTGATGTAGATTAACACTATGCTAAAACTTTTTTCATTATCAGTACTTACTCAAATTACTTTCTAGTGTTGATACTAGTTTTACTGTTGGTTAGTGTCTGGGTATCATTTTAACAACAACAACCACCACCATCATCACAATCACCACCACAACAACCACATCAACAACCACCACATCAACAACCACCACCACAACAACCACCACCACATCAACAACCACCACCACAACAACCACCACATCAACAACCACCACATCAACAACCACCACCACAACAACCACCACCACAACAACCACCACCACCACAACAACCACCACCACATCAACAACCACCACATCAACAACCACCACATCAACAACCAACACATCAACTACCACCACATCAACAACCACCACATCAACAACCAACACATCAACTACCACCACAACAACAACCCCCAGAACAACAACAACCACCACATCAACAACCCCCAGAACAACCACCACCACATCAACAACAACCACTACAACCACCACAACAACAACCCCCAGAACAACAACAACCACCACAACAACAACCCCCAGAACAACCACAACCACAGCTACAACCACCACCACCACATCAACAACCACCACAACAACGACCACCACGTCAACAACCACCACCACAACAACCCCCAGAACAACAACCACCACCACCACATCTACAACAACCACCAGAACAATTACCACCACAGCAACCACCACAACAACCACCACAACACCACCCACATCAACCACAACCAGTAAAAAACGAATTACAAACAAAACAATTGAATTTTATAATCGATTGGTTGCAGTGATCAACATTCCTGGGAGGCATGATGTTAACTGAAAGCACTGCTCTGTTTGAAACTGTTACTCAAGTTAGGCTTGATTTGATCTTTATTTTAACACAATCTGATCAGAAAGAAGTCACTTGACTGGAACTACAACAGATGAGATGATTTGTGCACTTAAACAAGTCTTTGCTGAAACCACTGATCAATTCAAATCACTTCTCACTTTTGTTTAATCCGTCTGTTCGTCCCACCTAATCACACTCATGTGTCTGTGTGTGTGTGTGTGTGTGTGTGTGTGTGTGTGTGTATGTGTGTGTGTGTGTGTCTGTATGTGTGTGCTATTGTAAAGCTTTGGGTGTCTTGAAAAGCACTATATAAATGGAAGGTATTTTTTATTTTTTATTTTTTACACATAAAATTATAGTAATAAGCTAGCTAGCATTAGCCAACAGTTTTTTTTTTTCAATTAGTCATTCTCACCTTTTAGTTGAAAATCAAACACCTCAACAGGACCACGAAAGCTCATAATGATCAGTCTCCTGAAAATATGTTTTTAAAAATACATTTTGTCTTTTGCCATGAGTTTTCATATTACCTCAAAAATACCATCAATAAAGATACATAACACCCCCAGCATGATGTACGCAAAGTATAGATGCTCAAATAGAGATGCATATGAAATGACTGACCCAAAAATAAATCAAAACAAAATTATACAGGATATGTTCTGAAATTTTCCATGCGGGTGTTTGAATACATCCCTGTAGACTCCCTATAGAGGATTTAGTCATATTCAGGCTAAGTCTTCTCTGGATGCATGTGAAATGAATCCAATCGCTGTCCAAAGCACAAATAATGAAAAACGTACGCGGTGGTCCCTGTCTCTTCCCTGGTACATTACCCTTGTATTGTGTATGTTGGTTTGCGATAAAGCTGCCAGAATACACACACAGCAACATGGCCACTAGAAAAGGATCATCAATTATGTTCAATTATCCACAGTGAAAAGCCAATTAAAAAGCATTCACACACATGGTGAAACATGGACGAGGATTCTCCAGTTAAGAAGCAAAGGACGTCCATGCGCACTGGCCAAATTACAACTAAAATGTATAAAAGGAGTATGCCGCAGTGTTTATCTGTGTTATGGGCGATTACCTGGAATGAAAGAGTACCAAGGAATGTTAAAAAAGATATAGGCTTTCCAGATTTTCTTTGTAAATGTACACTGCATATACACATAGATCTGCTATTTTGAGACTGTATTGTTTCAAATGTTCCTTATTATGGTATTAATAATTGTATGTACGTATGTATTTGTCCATCTATCTCATGTTCAGGTGTATTTATTGCTCATAAATATCTAGAAAAGCAAACATTGTTACTCTGAGCAGTGTCACAAGTCTGAAGCAATAACAGCAATAACTCTATGGCGAAAAGCAGCTGATAAACCCTTCACCAGAAAAGTTACACAGCGCACCTTTAAAATAATGTTGAAAATGGTCATGCAACTCAATTATGAGAGAAAAAAAATGGTAAAAGTACAAGTTCTTTTTTGCAAGTAAGCTACATTTACATGCTACATCAACTGACGTTTCCAGTACTCATATTTCGTAGCACCATCAGTTTGTATTACATTATGTGATTACAAAGCTGAGCGCAACTTTTCAAAATGCCACAGTCGTCGTTATTCATTCACTCCACAACAATCTGCCCTGGGGTAGACTCATGGAAACAAGCCTGACAGTCTGTGCCATTGGACCACACTGCATCCAAACCAGGCAAGGTGGGTGAAGTATAATGCCAAAGAGCACAACTCACAGTAAACTCACCCATTACTGAACGTTTAAATGTAATCCGTAGACCTAGAGACATGGCTAACCAAAAAAAGTGAGCGCTTCTGGCTCCATCGACTCGTTATTTTGATCTTAAGCCACTCTGCATGACCCTGGTGTTTTTATTTCGCCATTTTGTCCGTAAATAAACTTAATAAAATACCTGCAAGCCTCACTGAGCTTCATTTGACTGGAGCTGATCGCTATGGGTGACGTCATACTCCCTTAGTCCATTTCTTTATACAGTCTATGAAGTAATCTGGACAATAGTCGAGCCATCTGGCCAAGAAAGGAGAAAAAACATAAAAAAAATACTTGCTGCAACTACCAACTACTACTACTAATGCTACTACATCGACAACTTCTCGACCTGCAGCAAAAAGGAATGTACAGTATCAGACTATGCCGCACCAAATCATAAACTCCATCTCCTCCACACAAGCATAGGCAGCATGGACATCTCTGGAGCTCCATGTATCTATCCCCCATACTGTCTCCTGTATTTCTCTCAATGTGCTGAATCACATTTGGAGAGTAACCTTTACACCTGATTATTCCAACATATTCATTTATGCTGTCAATTACTGTGCAGGACCAGTGCGGAGAATGTCAATACATCTGCGAAACCTCCAGTGCTGAAGGTAATGAAGTACACGTACTAAAGCATTGCACGTAAAGGTGCACTGTGTAATTTTTCTAGTGGAGGGTCTGCCACCTGCTTGTCTCCATGGAAATTTTATTGCTTTGTCTAGAATGTTCTACAGTATAGCTTAAACTTGTCTACTATGAGGGAAAGAAGCAGGTCAAAGCATTAACCTGTAATTACAATTCAGATCTGTGGAGAGTCGCCCTCATTCACAGAAGGAATTATTGTATTTCTGAGCAATAAAAACACCTGTAATGAATAAATGCAAGAAGGATATGTTTAATGTCATATCAAAGCAATAACATCTCCATGGAGACAAGCAGGTAGCAGACCCTCCACCAGAAAAGCTGCGCAATGCATCTTTAAGTAGAGAAGGTATCTTTACTTTCTACTAAACATCTTTTAACTGAAAAGGAAAAAGTACTTTTCAAATGATTTTAGGGGGTTATTTTACTTTTACTTAAAGGTGTATTGTGTAACTTTCCTGGTTGAGGGGCTGTCAGATCTGTGGAGAGGCGACCTGGCTCACAATCAGAATGTTTGTTTTTCTAGGTATTTTTGAGCTACAAACCCACCTGCAACTGAATAAATGTAAAGTAGAAATGTTTAATGTCACACTGTGGAACATTCCAGGCAGAGCAATAACATCTCCATGGAAACAAGCAGGTGACGGAGCCCCAACCAAAGTTAGAGAGGGGGCGGCCACAATGGGACCACATGAGGAACAGGTGCTGCTGAAAATGTGTCTTTTTATGAAACAATTGAAGCTTGTTTTGGGGTGATTTTGAGAGAGCAGTTTCCCATTTGGTGTTTTGAATGAGATTTTCAACATCGCAAAGCTCGCCTTCTGGGATTTCTGTTGCTTTTGATATTAAAATTTCATTGTAAAAACAAAGTATTTAGAGATTAGTATCATCGTGGCCACCTGAACTTGAAAGAAAGTGCAATGAAAACATCTAGAAACTGAATTTGGAACATGGAACATTTAAACAGACCTAATCCAATAACATTAGCTCAAATAAAACAGCACTGATTATGTGTTTCCATTTATTTACAGGTAACCATGGATACAGTGCAGTTCAAATCTCTTTGGATAAGATATTCAGCAAATGTCAGTGCTTTGGTACAAAATATTCTGCAAAGTTAGAAATACAGAGGCTGAATTTAGATCATATTTGAGAAAACTTTTGGTCCACTGAACATTGACGCAGGCTAATGGCTCTTTCTATATAAAGTAAAAGGTATAGACAATTTTAAAGGACAGCAATTTAGGTCATTTGAACCAATTTTTGTTAAGGTTGACAATTCACATCTTACATTTGTTGAGCAAAAAGAAGCAGTCCCTGACTGACCCCGGTGTGTTCACAGGCCAGAGTCCTCTTCCTGTCCTGGGTGTCCCCAGGACCTCCTCCTGGTGGGAACACCTCCCCAGGGAGGAGTCCAGAACCGATGCTCCTCTCAATGTGGATGAACACCGCTCTACTCCGAGCTCTGTGTGACTGAACTCCTCACCCTCCAGAAGGGTTCCATATCCCAACTGCCCGACGCCATGCCAATGGACTGGGTTGTTGAGGCCTCTTTCAACCCCTGCCCTGTCCTGTCTGCACCTGTCTCCTGTTACCCCTCTGTGAGTGAACCCACATCATCTGTGAAGGTGAGCCCCACTGGGGCCCGTGGGCAAAGGCCCGGGCACCAGGCGCTCACAGACAAGGCCCAACCCAAGGCCTGGCAAAATGCCCCGGACATCATCGCTCCTCGGATCACAAACTCCCCGACCACGGCGAGGTGGCAGTTCAAGGAGAGGAGGAGGAATATGATTTTTTTTTTCTTTTTTTGGCTCAATGCACATATTTTTTACTAGGCCCTTTGAAATAAAATAAACAATTGTACTTTTATTTGAGTCATTTCACAGTAATTTATTTTACTATGGTTATTTCCGATTATTGCCGGGTCGAATAAAGCCAAATCTCCATAAAACATGAGTTGGTAGATTGCACATTTTTCCTCTCCAGCCCAAAGCCTATAGCCCCTCTTGTGAGTCTGTGCTCTCCTCTCCCTGCACACTGTCTGTGACACAGCCTGCTCGCATTAGTCCTGCTACACTGAACTCACAGGAAAACCAGGATTCAAATTCAAATGGTTGGACATGAGCCCGGCAAGCAAAGCAACGCACGACCGAAAGGCACCGACTGGAATTTACAAAACAAAAATTCTTGACACAGAAAACTAAATGCAACAGCGTGATTGAAATATACAAGTTTAATACAGCTACATTTGTTCTGTTGAATATAGATTGACACATAAAAACTACAGCATGCACCAGTAATGGGGTTCTTGGCACTGCAGTGTACATATTAATATAGATGGCTTATTTATTCGTTGTTGTTGTCATTTAAGAGTTGCCATAAAAAATGATCAGTCTTTCTTGACATCTCCAGTAGGGCTGAAACGATTAATCGAGTTAATCGATTAAATCGATTAGAAAAATGCATCGATTATTTTTTTTTTGCCTCGATGCTTCATTTTATTTTCATACGCTCGGCGATGGCCGGAACCTTTTGTGGTAGAGGTAAAGTTTCCGCACGACCACTGCACTTCATTGTACACAAAACAGCGCAGCGCCCATGGATGTGTAATAATGCTCCGCACCCCGCATCTCCCGTACGCCGCACGCTCCTCATCTCCCGTAATCTGCGCGTGGATTGTGTCTTGTCGCGTACACTCTGTGGACCGCGCTTCCTCCTGTGCGCCTCTAAACCAGAACTCACACCAGGACTAAGCCAGGTCTAAACCAGATCTAAACCAGATCTAAAACCAGGACTAATCCAGGTCTAAAACCAAACAAGAATTTGCAGGAGTTGGTTGCTACATTTATGTAGTTTTAAAAATCATGACAATATCAAGTAATCCAAAGTATTCAGATTACGTTACTTTAAGTAATTTAATTGATTACGTCACGGACTACATTTTGGGGAATGTAATCTGTAATCTGTAGGGGATTAAATTTTAAAAGTAATCTTCTCAACACTGATGCTACAACATCTAAACAGAAAGCACCGTACATTACATCAAGTGGAAAAGAAACCGCGAGGTGAGTCAACCATAGCCCAGCGATAATTAAGTTTTTCATGTCCAAAACACGTGTATCTGTCAATGCACGTGGTGTGTACTTCACATGTGCAAAGTAGACACGACAATAACAAACGGTTACTCGATTATTCGAACAAAATAATCGACAGAATAATCGATTACTGTAATAATCGATAGCTGCAGCCCTAATCTCCAGTTCTCGTTCCTGGAATGTTCCACAGTGTGACATTAAACAGCTCTAACTTACATTTATTCAATTACAGGTGGTTTTATAGCTCAAAAAATACAGTGAAAACTATGAGAATGCCTGTTTTTCCAGGCATTTTCGAGCTATAAAACCACCGGTAATTGAATAAAAGTAAGGTAGAGCTGTTTAATGTCATACTATTTACATTTTAGGTCCATTTTAAACCTGATTCCCATCCTTAGGTAAACAGATGCTGAGATAGTGGAGATTCCCTCTATTGTTTTATGATAAGAGTCCAAACACACACACACATGCATATTTACTGTGTGCAGACAGTTTAATGGCCTCTGCAATGCGTGACTACTGCTCCCCCCCTCTCTCCACGTCTCTGTACTCCCCCTCTCTTTGGCTGCGTCCCTCCCATGTGTATTTTCGCCCTATCTGCTTCTCTCTCTTTACGTTTCTCTCCTCCTCACTCCCTGTTTTCACCTCTTCCTCTCTCTTTCTCACCCTTTTGCTCCCTCTATCCCTCTCCCTATCTTTTGCCCTAACTGCTTCTCTCTTTCCGTCTCTCTCTCCCTCCCTTTCTTCCTCTACAATATCTTCCTCTTTCTCCCTCTCCATCTATCTCGCTTTTTTCTCCATCCCTCCCGTTCTCCTCATTCTCTCTCCACCTCCCTCATCTCACTGCACTTCACCCCCTCTCTGTCTCGGTTTCTCCCATGTCTATTTCACCCTATCTGCTTCTCTCTCTCCTTCACACTTTCCATCTTTTTCTCTATTTGTTTGTCCCCCACTATCTCCCCCCTTTCTCTTCCACACTCCATCTCTCTCGCTGTAATTCCATATGCAGTATTTTTTGTCTTTTTCTCCCTCCCATTTCACTCTTTTCCTATTCTCCCTCTTGTCCTCCCTACCTCATCTCACTGTCCTTCTCCCCTACTCTCTTCATACATCTACCTCACTCTACCCCTTTCCCTCTTCCTCTCCCACCTTTGCACCCGGCCCTTTCTTTTTCTTCCATCTCCCCTCTTTTATGCAGCTGTTCTGTTGTTTAGGAGAACAATGTAAACTTAATGGGTTAGAGCTGATGCCTTATTCATGTTTTGGACACATACATTTTATGGTATTCTTAGCTAAAGTTAAATAGAAAAACAAAAATCACCCACTCACTTTTTGCTTTCAACATTTCCGGGGTAAATATAACTGAAAATGTGCCAAATTTTACTCTTAAAAAAGCATCTGACATATTATTACAGGGCATGTTTATAGCAATACAAACACATGCAATTGGAAATACACAAGCTATGTTTAATGCTATACTGTGGAACATTCCATGGGGACGAGCAAGTGGTGGAAAGCACCTTTAACCCCATACATTTCCATGACTCAAAATTTCCAATAGTATATTCCAGGTCATCTTAAAAGTGTATTGTATATTTGTCTGTCAAATGAGATGTTATGGCTTTGTCTGGAATGTTTCACAGTATGGCATTAAATCTTTCTATCTCCATGGAGATCAAACCAGACCAAGTTACAGGTCAGCTCTGTGGAGAGGTGACCCCGCTCGCAGTCAGAATGCCTGTTTTTCTAAGTATTTTTGAGCTATAAATCCACATGTAATTGAATAGATGTAAGGCAGAGCTTTAATGTCCTACTGTGGACATATCCATAGAAACAAGCAGGTCAGACTATCCACCGGAAAAGCTCCACAATGCACCTTTAAGACAATTAAAGCTGTTCTCCATGATAAAGCCATAATGTAGAGAACATTAAACAGTAAAAGCTCTGCTCATATGATCTTGAGGCCTGTCAGTGGGACTTGGCCGTGTCAGGACGAGAGCTCAGATCTTCACGAGAACAAGGAGGGAGAGTGGACACAGAGGATGCTGTCATGTTACGCGTGTCTAAGAATAAGACACATACACGTACATATATGATCCTAATGATGTGTTCTTTTATGTAAGGCCAATTTATATAACAGTTAAATTGGGCTATATAAGAATCAAGGTTGGTTGTAAGTGTCAAATCTTTTACAAATGCATTTATTAGAAATTGTCATAATGTACAGTTAAGTTCAAGGTCCTAAAATACAAAAAAATGGACTCATGTGAGTTTTTAGACATGTTATAATGTTGTTACCTCCTTAAAAGTATATCTGAAATTTTGTTTCATTCCTTCCTGATTAGTCCTTTTACTTTTAGTTCAGTTGAAATGGGCGATTCCAGGGCTGAAATGATCCAAATGACTCTAGTGAAGGTGTGTGGAGTTTATAAACACAGTGGAGCACTTCCTGTATGACGTCTCAAAGTGTTTTCTATTTATGAGAAGAACCCAGCCTAAATATAAGTAAATAATGTAATATGGACCTTTAAAAATGTGTCTTAAACAGCCCTATCTTTTTGTTTTTCGTCTTGAAATATTTGGTAACCTCTCACGACTGGATAACAATACAATGATTACTTTATGCAAACCGCAAGAACAATAAAAATGCAAAAATATAAAAATACAATATGCGTGTGACTCAAATTTCAAGAAAATTCTCAATACTCGATAAAAACTTTAATACTACATTGATAACAGTGATATTATAATGACAAAACACATTATTTTTCAGCAGAATCTCATTTTCAACTCCAAATAACAAATAATCAGATTTGTTTGTGTTTTTTTGGTTTTATGTTTTCATGTGGTCTTATTCTTTACACGTTAAGCCAATAGAAAATATAGTGTTTTTGTTTCCTACCTGTCACAGCATGGGCCACAGTTCTGCAAGCAGCATCAAAGACCTGTAAGTACAAAGTGAAAGTCAAAAGAAATAATTATAGAACGATAAAAGCGGCAGTTTTCAAAGCATTTTCAGCCAAACGTGACAAAAGTGCACGGCTGTAGCTTTGTCATTTACATGTAATGAAATGTCCAAGTTAATCCCCAAAGCAGCGGGGTCCAAGAGGGTGAAATACTGCAGAAAGACCGAGGAGGATTTGGAGAGGAGCTGGTACTGCGAAAGGGGTTTCTCCGAACGCAGAGGGTGAGAGTGAAGGATTGTGGGAAACCTGAAGCTAAGGACAGAGAGGAATGATTTAAAAAGTAAAATCGAAATATATAAACAGGAAGCAGAAGTGACAATTGACAAAGCTGACACACACTCAACAACACTCAAACTCAACACATGAAATAAAAAAAATAAAAGCAATGATAAAAATAATTACTTAAATATGCAAATTAAGCTGTATACTTTTGTTGCCATAGATCTGCTCTTATGAATGCACTGAGATTGTGAAGGTTAAATCTTTAATTGAATTTAATCTGTAATTTCACAGTTTATAAAGCCATTTTTTTGTGTGTGTGTGTAACTGAAATATAAATAACCAAAAATATATATATATACTGTACTGTATGTAACTAATTAAGTTTAAAATTGTTGTTGTAATCCATCGGTTTCAGAGTGATAAAAATGTGTGTTTCCATAGCAATTAAAGGGCCCGTATTACGCTATTTTCTGATTTCCTCCTCACAATCAGACCTGGAGTTGTGTTTTGTTTCATTCACACATGTTTAACACACAAACCCTGCATATTATAACACTCCACACACCTTCACTAAAATCATTTGTATACTTTCAGTCCTGGAATTGCCCATTTATACTAAACTAAAGGGAAAAGGTCGCTGTTAACTTGAAAAAAATACCAGTTCAGAGCAGATATGTAGACAGACTAATACTCAAACATGTGCGAATGAAACAAAACACAACTCCAGGTATGTTTTTATTAAGTAACAACACTATAACACAGCTTAACACTCACTAGAGTCCATTTTGGTAATATAAGACCTTTAAATATTCAAAACAAAATAGCCTATTATATCTTGGATGGTCAAAAGTCCTCAAAATGTCGCCTATGAACAGGAAGTTGAAACCGACTGTATATCTATCGCACATCTTATTTAATTAAAGGATGTTGAAAATGGAATAAAGTGTATGGTTTGAATATATATGAGTCTTTATTCATAATCGCGGCCAAGCCAATCTAATCCTCATTACCCTCCAGAGCCCTCATTAACCTCCAGAGACTAGTATTCTGCCGCGTTTGTCTGAACCATTCTCCGTCCTGATCCGCTCTTCAGTTTTCCTTCAGCTTTGAGGAGGTAATTACACAACTGCTACAACCCAGAGGCCAAAGTTCAGCGCTGCTACAAGATGTCAGTTTCTCTCCCTAGTTTTTTTTCTTCTTCCCCTCTCTCCTCCCTCTGCTCAGCCTGTCAGCAGCATCAAGCCTTCGCGCTAAAAACAAATATGACGCGAGACAGGCGCTTGTCAAAGAGCACGGACGGAGCGCGGCGAGAATGGAGCTCGCGTAACGGAAATTACAATGGTATAGTGGGAAGCAGTGGTGGAAGAAGGGCTCGGTTGTGTTATTTAAAGGTGCATTGTGTAACTTTTTCTGCTGGAGGGTCCGCTATGTGCTTGTCTTGCTTTGACTAGAATGTCCCGTGGTGTGACGCTAAACATATCCATCTAGAAGAGCGTTTCTACTGATCAAAAAAATACAATATTGTTTGTTTTTGTGAATAGGGACGACTGCTGTATCCTCCTGTCTCCCTTGTGATAGATCAGTTTAATCTATACTGTGGAACATTCTAGATAAAGCAATAATATTTCCATGGAGACAAGCAGGTGGGAGACCCTGAACTGGAAATGTTACGTAGTGCACCTTTAAGTAAAAGTACAAATGCCGGAACAAAAAATATTCAAGCAAAAGTATCACATATAACAGTATTAAAGCACCGGTTTGAGAATGTACTTAAGGAGTAAAAAGTATTTCAAGGAGATCTTATAAAGCTTCAAATGTTGTGATTTTGATAGATTTGTGCGGAATTTTGTTTAGTTTATTTTAAGAAAAAATTTGTTTTCTCAAGCTACAAACACAGAGACACATCTTTACTTTTCAGCCGAGTTCAAAAACGTAGTGGAGCAGAAAGTACATATACCTGCTCTCACATGTAGTGAAGTAAAAGTAAAACATGCCCACTCTAAATGTACTTTAAAAATGTAAAGACACCTACAATTTACAACTTTACTACATTTACTTTGTCACTTTCTGGTGCTGAACTAGACTCTGAAGTAGTTCTACAGTCCTTTTAATGGTACATATGTAGAGTAATACTTAGTGATGTAAGAAGTATTTTATATCGCGCTTTTCCATCTTCAAGACTCTCAAAGCACTTTACAAGAGGGAACCACTCACCTATTCGCACACACATTCATACACCAGTGTATGCAGACACTGGAGTGGTTTAAGTGTCTTCAGATTAGTGGACAAATCCTCCACCACTACCAGCAGAAATGTAAAGTTTTTTCAATATAGGCATCGGCGTAGACAGTCATAGTTTTAGGTTGATTTTGGTTATACAACAGATGTCGTTTCAAAATGTTTGGCTTGTGAATTAAACTGTATTTTCTTCTTATTTATTATTTAGTTTATGTATGAGACAGGGACAGTGCACAATATACATTAACCTCAGCAGGAGAGATTTCCACTTGTAGTCCCCGGTGCATGTTTTTTTAGGTTTGGTGGGGGAAACTGGAGTGGCCAAAGGAAACCCACTCAGACACAGGGAGAACATGCAAAATCTACATAAAAAGGGACCTGGAGATCGGTACAAAGTCTGTTTACAAAATTACAAGTTTGAAATAAATAAAGTTCTAACGTTTAATGCCGTACTGTAAAACAATTCGGGCAAAGTAGCAACATCTCCATGGAAACCATCTATAGGAAATACAGGAAGTTACACCGTGCAACTTCACTAGAATCAATTGGATCATTTCAGACCCAGGATGTCTTCAAAGCTACCACTGCATGACATCATGAGGTGGAACAGAGTGTTTTGTTTGCGAGAAGAACTAAATAAGACTAAATGTGCAGGATTTGTGTGTTAAATATGTGTGAATGAAACAAAACACGACTCCCGGTACGTTTGTGAAGAGAAAACATTATAAGATAGATCTGAAAATAGCGTAATATTGGCTCTTTAAAGTAATACAAGCTCAAGAAGTTTATTCATTGGACATTTAGCCAATATCTCTGCATTTCTTTCAGACACTGACCTTTTTAGACGAGGCGTCACATTTTTTTCAAATCGTCACATCTGGATAAACACTTAAAAACTCCTCCGTCCTCCTTCCTCATCTCTGCATCTCTCCCCGACACCATTTTATAACAAAATGTCTCCCCGAAAAGCACTTCTCTGATATCATTTTCTGCCAATTACCATCGGATCAGGCCGGCTCACGCACATGAACATTTGAAGGGGGTATCTGATCGAGTGAGATGAAGCGGTTTCCACGGCAACAAGAGACACAGTGGCACTAATTGTGACGACCCCAAAAAAAAAATCAAATATGAACGAAATCTTGACTTTTGCCATTTAAAGAGTCTTAATTCGTCACTAAAGTGTAAGATTAAGTGCGGCATAATGATGTAATTTCCGACCTCGCGTTGAAAGTTGGAGTCGAGTTGGAGGCAAAATGAGTGGACAGGCTGTGCTTTATGGATTTAAAGGTGCACTTGGCAATGTTTCTGCTTGTCTCCATGGAGATGTTATCGCTCTCCCTAGAATATTCCATGGTATGACATTAAAGATCCTATATATATTATGCAAAACTGAATCGGCAGCCATGTTCTGATGCCGTTACGTCGTCAAAATCATACCTGGACATCCCTAAAGCTCAAAATTCCACTTTGTGATGTCATGCAGTGGTAGTTTTCAAGTTAACAGCTACTTTTTACCTTTAAGTCAGTAGTGAATAAAACACAACACACAACTCCAGGTATGTTTTTGACAAGGAAACAACATTATAACAGATGAGAAAATCACGTAATATAGACCCTTTATACATTTCAATCAATAATTTATTCATTATAGGCGTTTCTAATGCTCAAAAATACAATGATTTCTTCTGTGAACAGAGGCGCCTCTCCACAGATCTGTTTTGTAATGTAGCCTAGTGCTGTAACCTGATTGCCTCCCTCGTGATACAGTAGGTAGGTTTAATACTATTTATACTGTGGAACATTCCAAACAAACCAATAACATTTCCACAGAGTTGAGCAGGTGGTGGACCCCCATCTAGAAATGTTCCGCAGTGCTCCTTTAAAGCAGAAATCGTAATCTTGTAAGAAAGCCCGTGTTAAAAGCGCAGAGGCAGGTGTGTGAAATTATTATGTAAATTGCAACAAACGTCCTATTTGCATAACAGTGTTTTCCCCATTGACAAAGTATGTTTTGTGATTCAGGGGAGCCACAGACATTAGTGACAATCTCAAATCGTGATGAACACAAAGTCATGAAAACAGACGCTTTTCGAACCCAGATGCCTTTACAATGCTGTTAACATGTGGCCACTTACCCTCAGATATACATTTTTAAAGAAACTAGAGCTAAACTGTATATTTCCGCCAGTTTATGTCGAGAGAGGTATTCGAACCGCCAACCTTCAAATCAGGGGAGCACTAACATAGACAATAACCACACTGTTTTAGGTTCAGGGTTTACAACAAATGCCCTTTCATTATAAATACAACACATCTGAAATAAAAGGTTCAGGGTCTGTCTGTACTTGCAATAAGGCCAGATTAAAAATACTGTAGATACGTTTAGTGCTGTACTAACACAGATAGTAACACAGTGCATCTCTTAAGGTCCTACATTAGGCCAAATTGATTCTTGTGAGCTTTGAGCCAAGTTAGAACGCTGCTACCTCATCAAAAATGGACCTGGGGTTGTGTTTTGTTTCATTCACACACAGCAAAAAAGCTTAAGATATAAACCTTTAAATCTATCAGAAAAGTACTTAAAAGTAGTGGAATTATCTTGCTGCATGAACAGATAATTATGGAAGCCTATTTAAGCCAGTAAAAGAAAAAAAGATGGCTATGTTAAGTCAAAATTATGAGATAAAAAGTCATAATTATGAGATAAAAAGTCATAATTATGAGAAAGTCATAATTATGAGAAAGTCATAATTATGAGTTTAAAAAGTCATACTTTGTTTTTTTTTATCTTGGACAAGGTGGCTTTTTTTTTACTTTCTTAACATAAACATTCTTGTACAATATCAAAATCAAATGAAAAAGGTGGTACAAATATACAAAAGAACAATCAAAATTGTCACGTCCAAGAAGGAGTGGGGGGAAGAAAACTTATTTAACCCCACCCCCATTACTCATTTATACATATCACCATAAATAAAGAAAACCACTTCCATTTTTCCATGATAATTCTTATCTGTTATGAACTCTTTTTTTTTCTTTCTTTTTTTACTTGGAGACAAATAACCATGTAGGATACAGGACCCGAATACTAATTCCAGCAATGGTAAGAAAAGCACATACCAGCGATGGTAAGAGAAAGCAAGTACCTTAAGGTAAGGAAAAGCACATACAATGATAAGAGATGTTCCAGCAGAACTAGTTTTGCAGAAGACAGTGATGAAATTACCTTAGACACTCTCCATATACTGTGACCATAGTTTTGTAATGTAATTTAAATGTATTGACACTTTGGTTTTGCTTGCAGAGTTTGTCCAATCTGTTCCAGAGTTTCACACCACGTACAGACACACAAAAACTTTTTTTAGTGGTTTTCACTTTGGGCAATTTGAAGTCTCCACTCACTCTCGCTCACACAGTCACTCTTGTGGGTTCTCTCACTCAGAGTAAATAGTATTTGCAGATTTTTTGGTAGTAGTTTATGGTATGCTTTAAACATAATAAGTGCTGTGTAAAACTGAGTAAGGTCTTCAAATTTTAAGAGCTTGGAATGTATAAAAATATTATGAGTGTGTTCTAAAATCCCAATTTTGTGAATAATCCGTAGGGCTCGTTTCTGTAAGACAATTAAAGGTTTTAGTGTAGTTTGATAAGTATTCCCCCATACTTCAATACAATATGTGACGCAAGGAAGAATCATTGAGCAATATAATGTACGCAATGCACTGTAATCAAGGTGATATTTTGTTTATTTTTATGGAGAGACTTTTGGAGATTTTTGTTTTTATATGTCTGATGTGGGTTTTCCAAGATAATTTATTGTCTATTATGATTCCAAGAAATGTTATTTCAGCTACTGTCTCAACTTGAACATTTTCAATCGTAAGTGGTTTTGAGTTTGTTTTTGCATTTCCAAATAGCATAACGTCTACTTTTGATGTTATTATGTTATAATTATGACTTTTTCTCTCATAATTATGACTTTTTGTCTAATAATTTTGTCTTTATCTCATAATTTTGACTTTCTATCTCATAATTTGGACTTTTTTATCTCACAATTTTGACTAAACATAACCATCTTTTTTTCTTTCACTGGCGGAAATAGGCTTCCATAGACAATTTTACTTGACAACTTTTCTTAAAATAATCTACCTCTAGACTAGAATGAAGCAATCTCAGAACTCATAAGCAGACAATAAATCCGGAAACAAGATGAATAACCTGATATAAGTTTTAAATCTTGGCCAGATCAGCATTTTTAGTCCATCTACATCTCCAAAGCTCAAAATGCTGAAATGATCCAAATGATTCTAGTGAAGGTGGAGCACTTCCTGTATTCCCGCACGGCATCACAAGGTGGAACAGAGCGTTTTCTGAGAGAAGAACTCAGCCTGAACATGCAGAGCCACAGACATTAGCGACAATTTCAAATCACGAACACAAAGTAAGAAAAACTGCTGCTTTTTCAACCCAGATCCCTTTAAAATGTTGTTGTTAATATATGTTCACTTCTTCTCATTTAAAAAAGATCTAAACAATGTATTTCCAACAGTTTTCTGAAAAGCTTTACTTAAATAGCAGCTGGAAACCGGAAATAATGAGACTGAAAATTTCCCTTCACAGAGGACAGTCATTTAAAAAGCAATAAAAAAATAAAAAAATGCCTCCATAAATACAAGTAGACTGTGGAAAACAAATAAATCTTAATCTGGGTTATAATATAGAATAATAAATTAAAGGACCGCTATGTAACTTTTCTGGTGGAGGGTTAGTTATCTGCTTGTTTCTATGGAGATGTCACTAGGCCAAGTTACGGGTCGGATCTGCGGAGAAGCAACCCTGATCCCAGCAATATTTTTCAAGGTATTTAAACAAAAGTAATCCAAACTAAATAGAAAATATGCAAGATATATGAACATCTCCATGGAAACACGGAGTTCACAAACCCTCTGCATCTTTAAAATAGCCTGTTGTTGCAATGTTTTTATAGGTATTTTTGAGTAATACGGACACCTGTAAGTGAATAGATGCAAGATATGTGAACATCTCCATGGAGACAAGAAGTTGGGAGACCTTCCAAAAGAAAAGTTACACAGTGCAACTTTAAACTAGCCTATTGGATGAGAAGCAACAACATTCATAGCAGTTTTTTTAGGTATTTTGTAGCAATAAAAACATCTGCAAGTGAACAGATTCAAGATATGTGAACATCTCCATGGAGACGGACCCTCAAACAGAAAATAGGCTACATGGTGCACCTTTAAACTAGCCTAAGTATTTCTAACGCATAAAAACACGTATAATTGAATAGATGCAAGATATGTGAACATTTTCATAGAGACATGATGTTGGGAGACCTTCCAAAAGAAAAGTTACACAGCGCAACTTTAAACTAGACTGTTGGATGGGAAGCAACCCCACTCATAGCAGTTTTTAAGGTATTTTTTTTGCAATAAAACACCTGCAATTGAGTAGATGCAAGATATGTGAACATCTCCATAGAGACAAGAAGTTGACGGATCCTCAAACAGAAACAAGTGGCATACTGCACCTTTAAACTAGCCTGTTGGACGAGAAGCAACCCCACTCATAGCACTTTTTTAAAGGCATTTCTAACCAATAAAAGCACCTGTAACTGAATAGGTGCTAGATATGTGGACATCTCCATGGAAACAACAAGTTAACAGACCCTTTAACAGAAAAGTTACACAGTGCACCTTTAAACAGCCTGTTAGAAAAGAAGCAACCCCACTCATAGACATTTTTAGGTAGTTTTGAGCTATACAAACACCTGTAACTGAATAGACGCAAGATATAAAAACATCTCCATGAAGACAAAAAAACTGGGAGACCTTTCAAAAGAAAAGTTACACAGTGCACCTTTAAACCCGCCTGCTGGATGAGACGGAGCGGAGCAGCTGTCTTTAGTATCAGTGGCTCTTCTTAAACTGTCATTAGAGGAGAGTTTTGTGGACAGTTCTGGTCTTGGACCGGGGCCACACGTTACGGCGAGCTCCTCATGAATGTTTAAATGGGACAGTGATGGAAGGCCCCGCTCTAAAGTGGCAGCAGGGGACACTCCAAACAACTGAAATAATGTTGGGAGAGGATTTGAGACAGCGCAAGTCTGATTTAATGTTTCAACTTATGACAAATGGTACAGAGCAGAAGCCAGACATTGTCCACTATTCCTGTGCATACTACATTAGTGCTGTTATATGAAATTAATAAAGCTTATCCTGTAGAATGAAAGATGTACGTTATTTAAAGGGCCTATACTACGCATAATAGACTCTTGTGATCTTTAAACCGTCTTGTAATGTTGGAGTTGTGTTTTGTTTCATTCACAAGTTTGAGTAATCCTTTATTTTTCATCTGTCTACATCTCCAAAGCTCAAAACGCTCTGTTAGGGTTCATTTAACAGGGATTTTTTGCCTTTTGTTCAGTAGAGATTGGTAATTCCTGGTCTGAAATCATCCAAACGATACTAGTGAAGGTGCACGGAGTTTATCAACACACTGGAGCACTTCCTGTATGACCACATGACATCATAAGGTGGAACCGAGTGTCTCCTGTTTGAGAGAAGAGCCTCACCTAAATATCCAGGGTCTGTGTGTTAAATATGAATGAAACAAAACACAACTCCAGGTATGTTTTTGACAAGAATACAACATTAAAACATAATAGTGTAGTGTGGGCCCTTTAAACAACGTTTCATGCCACATTATAACTACTGGCGCTGCTGCTTCTATTATTACTGTAAATTGACAATGACATAACTTTTGGATGTGTGCCACTCTGCCATAAAAGTTGAAATTACCCATGACTCCCCATTTTATTGCTAGAATAAATAATAATAACGGCATAAACACAACAAAACAAACACGAATAAATAAAATATTATGCAGCACGGGAGCAGGAATTGAACCAGCAAACTTTAGATCTAAGCGCTCTACCAGTCGATGTCCCAAATAATGACTCTTACAGTTACTAACTCATCACAATTACCTCTTATAAAGCTGCATTGCGTAACTTTCCTGGTGGAGCGTCCGTCAAATGCTTTTCAACATGGAGATGTTATTGCTTTGTCTAGAATATTTCGCAGTATGACATAAAACGTTTCTATCACCATGGAGACCAAACCAGACCAAGTTACAGGTCGGATCTGTGGAGAGGCGACCCCGCTCACAGTCAGAATGCCTGTTTTTCGAGCTATAAAACCACCTGTAATTGAATAAATGGAAGGTTAGAGCTGTTTAATGTCATACTGTGGAACATTCCAGGCGGAGAAATGACATATCCATAGGAAAAAGTAGGTGACGGACGCTCCAAAAGAAAAGTTACGCAATGCACCTTTAAGATCATTTCTGAAAACTACATTCTAAGTGTCTTTTGTCCCTCCTGACCTGCTGTAGTCGACCGCAGAGAGCAGAGAGGCTGATTCAATTGGCATCTGACTCATTTGGAGGCCTCCATCTGCGCGCCGACAAAAAAGCCTTCTTCTTCATCAGACTGATTCCAGCGTGCGCTTTAGTCACTGGCCTTGAGAAAAAAATAATGCGCTAATACTTCACAAACTCAACAGTGAGGCTGGCTTGGCTCGATCTCCTTGAAAACGCACAGATATGAAAGTAATTGGAGGCAGTTATTATCACAGCGAGAGGCCGGAGCAGCTGTCTGGGGTAAACAGCGGTGAAAGAGTTTACTTACCAAAAAAATGATTTAAGGAGGTTTGTTTAGCTAGAAAGTGTACAATTTAAAGGCCCTACATCATACATAAATTGATTCTTGGGAGCTTTACTGGTCCTACATGACACAAAATGGACTCTTGGGGGCTTTTAGTCATGTTAGAATGTCGTTACCTAAATATGCAGGGTTTGGGTGTTCAACGTGTGTGAATGAAACAAAACGCAACTCTGGGTATGTTTGTGAAGAGGAAACAACATTATAACATAGATTATAGCGTAATAGAAGCTATTTAAGATAATATTCAACTGCTAGTGCTGCTACTTCTATTATTACAACCAGTTAAATTATACAACTTTACTGTAAATGGACAGTAGCATAACTTTTGGACGTGAGCCATGCTGCCATAAAATGTGAAATTACCCATGACTCCCCGCTGTATTGCTGTTATAAATAATGCTAACACCATAAACAAAAACAAATAAAGATTTTGCATTCTGTATGACATCAATTTATTTTGTGCATTGTTGTGAAGATTGTGAAATGGGCCTCGCTAAATTTACACAGTTCAAATAAACTCATTTTCTGACTTTGCGTTGAGACTTGATTGGTTGCTACTACTACTGCTACTGCTACAATTACTACTACTACTACTGGTGCTACTGCGACTACAACTGCTATTGCTACTACTACTTCTACTGCTACTGTTACTGCTAGTACTACTGCTACTGCTACTGCTACTATTACTACTACTGCTACTACTACTTCTATTGCTACTGTTACTGCTATTACTACTGCTACTACTACTACTTCTACTGCTACTGTTACAGCTATTACTACTGCTACTGCTACTACAACTGCTATTGCTACTACTACTACTACTTCTACTGCTACTGTTACTGCTATTACTACTGCTACTACAACTGCTATTGCTACTACTACTTCTACTGCTACTGTTACTGTTATTACTACTGCTACTGCTGCTGCTACTGCTACTACTACCATTGCTATTGCTACTATTACTACTACTGCTACCACTACTACTACTAGTACTACTGCTACTGCTGCTGCTGCTACTACTGCTGCTACTACTACTACTGCTACTACTACTCCTCCGCCTACTGCCACTACTACTGCCACTGCTACTGCTACTACTAATACTCCTACTGCTACAACTTCTGCTAATACTACTGCTACTGCTACTACTATGTAATTACAACTTTGTTGGTATGCTGATATATTATTGTATGTTAACTCTTTATAGTTAAACATGAGTGGGCTTTAGTACACAAACTTGCCCTTGTAAAATAAGATTTTACATTTTTAGAATTGAGATGGTCTGATATTTTTAAATCTCTAGAAAAACACTCAAATCCTTTTCAATGTTGTACAAATCATATCATAATCTGGTGTATTTTTTATGAACATGAAGCACCCTCTTTAGTTTCATGTCTGCTTACAGGGCCTATTTCCTGATCTATGTTGTGATGTTGTTTCCTCTTCGCAAACATACTTGACAGAGAGCAAACATGTGTGAATGAAACAGAACACAACAAAACACCACTCCAGGTCTGTTTTCAAGGAGATAACTGCATTATAACCCGGCTAAAAGCTCACAAGAGTCATTTTGCGTAATGTTTGACCTTTAAAAACACTCATCTGCATGAAGAACTGAGAATTTTTCATGACCAGACCAACACAAATACACAAAACCAATGTATTGTGGCTATATTTCCTAGCTGTACTTGAACTGCTTGCACCCGGCTCTTGCTTGTGTGTACATTTGCAGATAGATGCGTATTGATTTCCAGTCTCCTGTCTTGCTGATTCGTCATAGAGCACCGCCGATCGTTGCGTTGGGGGCACGGCGGCCATATTGAATTCCACTACGCACTTGAACCATCTTTTTCTCCTCGTGACATTTCTAAGACCCCCGAATATGTCAAAATATTACACGAGGATTAGAGAGAATTGACTAAAATGTGCCAAGTTAAAGAGAGCTTTTAGTGATAAGATTCCTCCAAGCAAATCCATGTCATATTTATTTTGATAATAGTTGTTTATTGATCTGTTTCTGAATCATTCGTAATGTCTGGAGTTTTATAATTGGAGAAAAACAAGTATTGATGGGTTTAAAACGGTCAAATTAAAATAATTCAATTCATTGTCTACTGCTTAATCAGTCCGGGGCTGCCTTAGGAGTATTACACAGACAGAAGAGTTAAGAAAGGAAAAGACAACAGACAGTATTGATGTTGATAAGAAGAAGGTTTGAGGCTACTAATACTATTACTACAACGACTACTACTATGACTACTACTACTGCCACAGCTTCTGCTAATACTGCTGCTGCTGCTACGGCTACTGCTACAACTACTGTTATTGCTGCTGCTGCTACTACTACTACAACTACTTCTATTACTATTACTACTACTACAGCTGCTTCTGCCGCTATTACTACTGCTACTACTACAGCTGCTTCTGCCGCTACTAGTACTACAAGTACTACTATTACTACAGCTGCTTCTGCCGCTACTAGTACTACAAGTACTACTACTACTACTACAGCTGCTTCTGCCGCTACTAGTACTACAAGTACTACTACAGCTGTTTCTGCTGCTACTACTACTACTACTACAGCTGTTTCTGCTGCTACTACTACTACAGCTGCTTCTGCCGCTACTAGTACTACAAGTACTACTACAGCTGTTTCTGCTGCTACTACTACTACTACTACAGCTGTTTCTGCTGCTACTACTACTACAGCTGCTTCTGCCGCTACTAGTACTACAAGTACTACTACAGCTGTTTCTGCTGCTACTACTACTACTACTACAGCTGTTTCTGCTGCTACTACTACTACTACTACTACTACTACTACAGCTGCTTCTGCCGCTACTACTACTACTACTACTACTACAGCTGCTTCTGCCGCTACTACTACTACTACTACTATAGCTGCTTCTGCCGCTACTACTACTACAAGTACTACTACAGCTGCTTCTGCCGCTACTACTAGTACTACAAGTACTACTACAGCTGCTTCTGCCGCTACTACTACTACTACAAGTACTACTACAACTGCTTCTGCCGCTACTACTACTACTACTACTACTACTACAGCTGCTTTTGCCGTTGCTGCTACTACTAAAACTACTACTACAGCTGCTTCTGCCGCTACTACTACTACTACTACTTCTGCCGCTACTACTACTACTACTACTTCTGCCGCTACTACTACTACTACTACTACTACTACTACTACTACTACTACTACTTCTGCCGCTACTACTACTACTACTACTACTACTACTACTACTACTACTACTACTACTACTACTACTACTACTACTACTACTACTACTACTACTACTACTACTACTACTGCTACAGCTGCTTCTGCAGCTGGTGACCATATTTTCCAGGTATTCTGTAGCAGTAAAACCACACATAATAAAAAAGGTAAGATCTAAAATTTTAAGGCCATACTGTGGAACATTCTGGGGATCTCCGTGGAAACAAGCAGGGGGCAGACGCTCCATCAGAAACGTTACATAGTGATTAATTCAAATTAACCACGACTTGTCTTGAAAGTGAGTGATTTGTAATTAACTGAACACTTGAACTTCTCCAGACTCGAGTTGCTGTAGCTGAATCCAGGTCAAAGAGAAGTCTGCATCGGCGCGCACGCTAAGAAATACCAAAGTTTATGGCATGTGACAATCTCAGGAGGGAAGAGAGGAGCCCGGGGCCAAACTCTTGATGCGGCACTTTCCTCCTAAACTAAAGGAGTGTTTTGTTGACGTTGGCGCGGCGGTGGTGTTAGCGGCGAGGTGCTTTTGATGTGCTTGCTAAAAGATAAATCGTATAATCTCCAAATATCTTAATCTTTTCAAAAAGCAGACTTAAAAAGAAGAGGCCGGGGGCTGGGTCAGGAAGCCCCGCAATATTACAATAGCATTTGCTGCACTGAAGGATTCTGAATAGGTTTCTCTCAGGGGAGGATTATATGTGAATTAACTTACAGGTGACAAGAAGAAGCCGAAGAAGAAATGACGGATCCAGGAAAAAGTTTAGGAAATAAAGGATTAGAAGTGACAGCTGTGTTTAAATAGAAACGATGTTAGGTGAAGATAACTGGAAAAACGTGCATTCTTCCTGTGAGCGGGGTTTTGTTTACACAGATCAGATCAGATATGCCCGGTAGCGCAACCTGCTTGTCTCCATGGCGACGATTAAGATTAATGCCACACTGTTGGACATTCCAGGTAATGAAAGACAACAATTCGCTCCTGATCTGAAGGACTTTGTGAGGACCTTTCACTATTCAAAAGATGTAATATTTGGATTTGACTTACTTAATGGCTGTGACCATGGAGACGGTTGCCATAGCTTGAACGCCGTGAATAGCATCGCCATGGAGACAAGCAGGCAGCATACTCTTCACCAGAAATGTTACACAGTACACCTTTAAATAAAAGAGAGTCAGAAATAATTATAATGAAACAATTCTTGCCCGTTTTTCAAACATCATACAAACAAATGTGTTATTTGTTTTTTTTTAATTGATTATTTAAGGGCCTATACTACACAAAATGGATTCTTGAGCTTTTAGTCTCACAAGAGCTTTTAGTGCTCTTAACCTTAAGGTGGCGGGCAATTTTCATTTTGAAAGAGTCAATAATGAGGTTTCAAAATACAAAATTCAGTCCACAATCAAATGAAAGGGCTCATATTATGCTGTTTTGTGATCTGTTATAGTGTTGATTCCTCATCAAAAAATACCTAGAGTTGTGTCATGTTTGAATAATTCTGGTTTATTAGTCTGTCTACATCTCCAAAGCTCAAAATGCTCTGTTCCACCTTGTGATGTCATGTAGTTTTCAAGACAGCTACCTTTTACCTTTCATTCAGTAGAGATCGGCAATTCCAGGGCTGAAATTATCCAAATTATTCTAGTAATGGTGTGTGGAGTTTACAAACATAGCAGAGCGATTCCTGTATTACCAAATGACATCACAAGGTGGTAAAATGTGTTTTCTGTTTGAGAGAAGAAGAACTCAGCCTAAATATGCAGGGTTTGTGCGCTAAACATGTGTGAATGAAACTAAACGCAACTCCAGGTCTGTTTTTGATGAGGAAACAACATTATAACAGATCTGAAAACATCATAATGATAGTATGGACAGAATTTTCGATTTTGAAATCTCATTGACTCATCCAAAATTAAATTTGCCAGGCACGTTCTGACTGGCTAACATTTGCGCACTTATTCATCAGTTTCTTTATTAGATTCTACAGCATCAGAAGAGCCCACAATAATTGATCATGCATTCATATAACAGTGGATGTGTCTCCCCGGGCCCCTCTCTGTGGCTTTTTGTGGTGATTACCGTTAATAGCAGGTTCAGAATCTCACCAGATTTGAGTGGGGGAATACGGGGGGAGGGAGGTGAAATTGCCAGCCATCTTGTAGCCTCTGATTGAATGTTATTGATCAGCTTTTGTGTTGTGTTTTTTTCCAATGACAACTTCACCATAAGCAAAACACTCCATCTCACGGGTCAATAATAATAATGATATCATTCTTTACACACACAGATCCAACAAGGGAAGAAATGCGTTTGGGAGAAAAGGGAGCAATGAAACTAATGTGGCGAGTTAAAACTGAAAAAGGCTGGTTATTTTTGCTTTTTTTTTGACAACATACTGCACATATAACGACAAAGGCACGTGTTTTCTATGGAGTACGAAAGCCTCCAGAAATGTTCACTTTTCAAAATCCATGCATGTTTGGCTGTGGTAGAGCATAAATTAAATATTCGTAAACTCCCGAATGAGTCCAGTCATACATAAAATGTATTGTGTGTATTTTATCCATCAGAATACGAATTGAAAAGTTATGACATCAAGAATTACAATCATATGAATTGTTGTAGTATTTTTAAGAGTTGTAAGCTTCTGGTTCTTTAAGACACCTCAGAACAAAAACGTAGAAGGCGTGGAGCAGTTTCAAAAAGATCTTTATTCCGGCTACAACAGGATACAGGCCTTTATGGTGGGTCTTCCCTCCTCGTCTCTGAAGGGCCTCCTTCTGCGAGACCTCTTTTATAGTTAAAATCAAACATTATCCCACCTGTTGATGCATGCAGCTGCTATTCTATCCTTGTTGTCTATGTATAGATCCTATATGTTAAGCTTCTAGCTCACCATATAAGGTAACACACAAGTCTTTACAGAGCCATCTCACTTCTTTGAATAGCCAACTTCAAGGGTCACAAGGTCAACAGGTTAAACTCCATTTGTCATAGGGTCCATATGTTCAAGTTAAAATAGAATCAAAGCACCTATGTGTTTCCTTCAATCATTCCTTAATATTAACACAAGGAAATAATTCACAGAGTTCATTTTGTTTATTATTCATATTTTTGTCCCACTTTGTCCTTATTTAGAACTACTTCAGACCATGAATAGTCCTATTTCAGACCTGATTTAGATCTGGTCCTCTTTCCTTAAGACGCTGTGAAAAATATTAAAGTCTCTGGCCTTAGTGATACTTGGACAACCAGCGGACCAATCAAAATATTCTATGCTATGATGTAATAGACAGCCAGAACGGTGAATGGAGCTTTCGATTTTAATGAATTTGCATTGATTAAAAACACTATTGACTCCTTAGACATTTCACATAGAGCAGAGTGGAGCATTGAATTAGAAACCAAATCAATCAGAAATGGATGCATTGATGTAGGCTTTCTATAGCACTAAATATGGGATAAGGCGAGTGTCAATATTGGGTCTAATTACTGCAGATAAGAATAGAAATAATAAGTCAGAGGCCAGGATAGTTTGGATTTTTAAGGTCCTTGATGGTCCCATTACACAAAATTGACTCTTGTGAGCTTTAAGTCATGTTATAATGTTGTTACCTCATCAAAAACATGCCTGGAGTTGTGTTTTGTTTAGTCTGTCTCCATCTCCAAAGCTCAAAATGCTCTGTTCCACCTAGTTATTTCATGAAGTGGTAGTTTTCAAGTTAACACCTATTACCTTTGCATTTCCATGGTATTCATAAGCCATTTCCTGATCCATTGTATGTTATAATGTTGTTTGCCCATCAAAAGTTCTTCTCTCAAACTAAAAAAACACTGTTACGCCATGTGGTCATACAGGAAGTGCTCCATTGTGTTTTTAAACTCCATATACCTTCACTAGTATCACTGGGATAAATTCAGGGCTGGGATTTCCGATATCTACTCAACTAAAGGTAAAAGGGAGCTGTTCACTTGAAAAATACAGTTTCAAGACATCATAAGTGGAACGGATTATTTTGAGCTTTGGAGATGCAGACGGACTAATAATAAAGAGTTGCTAAAACGTGTGTGACAAACAAAACACAACCCTGAGTATATTTTTGACGAGGTAACGACGTTCTAACATGACAAAAACCTCACAAGAGTCGATTCTGCGTAATCTAGGACCTGTAATAGTAGCTCCAGACACCAGCCTCTGCAGCCTCTCGCTTTGACACCGTTCACCTTGGTCCCATGTGATTCTCCAGACCCCGTCCCTGGTGCCATTTGTTTGCCCTGCGCCTTTATATGCAAGTGACATCCAGGCTCCTCTAGTCCTGCGTCACGCTAATGCTGGCCGACAGTATTCGCGTCGCATCCTATCTGCTTGCCCCGCGCAATCTGCTCCTCGGGATAAATTCATATTCATAATCCAATTAGTTTTGACTATAAGATCAGGGCGCTTTTTTTTTTTCTCTACACCCCTCAGTGTAGAAATGCGATGTATCCTGTTTAGAGGATTATTATTCGGAGAGGGGGGTGTGGTAGGGGGAGGTGGGAGAGGGGGGAAGAGGAAGAGGGGGATGGGGAGGTGGAGTCAGCATTGTTGGGCTGTTAGCTGGGACAGTGAAGCGTGACCAAGTTGACAATGGAAAAGCCCATATGTAATGTGCGGGACATGTGTACAGTGAACATGTGGTAGGTTGTGGCAACAGGAGCAGCAGGGGGTCTTCAGAGAACAGGAGGGGCAGGAGGAGAGGAGGGGATGAGAGGAAGGTATAAGGTATGTATGTGAATGACTATAGTGTACAAAGCTATTCTTATTCGTTAAATACGTGGATTGATGTGTTTGTTTTGAGCTGTGGACTAAAACTAGCCAGGTTGGTGCCATCTAGTGCCTCCGCTCAATTTTAATTCTCTTCAGCGACTAGTCAGGAATCAGAATACACTAGGTGGTTTGCAAAAACCTCGGAAGTAGTAGTCAGCGCACCGGCCAATCAGTGAAGTGATGTGTTGGCCAGTTATTAGTTATATTACTGTTATTGGACTTCTGTGCTAGTCACAGTTTGTCCATAACGAACACCATGTTCGAGCACAAGGGGGTCCATCAGTGCACATGGCACCAGGACTCCCTAGGCCGGAGGTCGATGATCGACTTTGTTGTCGTGTCATCTGACCTCCGGCCGTGTGTCTTGGACACTCGGGTGAAGAGAGGGGCAGAGCTGTCAACTGATCACCACCTGGTGGTGAGTTGGGTCCGCTGGCGGAGGAGGAAGCCGGAAAGACCTGGCAGGCCCAAGCGTATCGTGAGGGTCTGCTGGGAACGTCTGGCAGAACCTTCTGTCAGTGCGGCCTTCAACTCACACCTCCGGGAGAGCTTCACCCGGATCCCGGGGGAGGCTGGGGACATGGAGTCTGAGTGGGCTTCGTTCTCGGCCTCCATTGTCGATGCGGCTGCTCGTAGCTGTGGCCGTAAGGTCTGTGGTGCCTGTCGCGGCGGAAATCCCCAAACCCGGTGGTGGACACCGGAAGTAAGGGATGCTGTCAAGCTGAAGGAGGAGTCCTACCGGGCCTTGCTGGCTCGAGGGACTCCTGAGGCAGCTGACGGGTACCGGCGGGCCAAGCGTGCTGCAGCCCGGGCGGTTGCAGAGGAAAAAACTCGGGTTTGGGAGGAGTTTGGGGAGGCCATGGAGGAGGACTATCGGATGGCCCCAAGGAAATTCTGGCAAACCGTTCGGCGCCTCAGGAGGTGGAAGCAGTGCTTCACCAACACTGTTTACAGTGCGGGGGCAGAGCTGCTGACCTCGACTGGGGATGTTGTCGGGCGGTGGAAGGAATACTTTGGGGATCTCCTCAATTCCACCGTCACTTCCTCCGAAGAGGAGCCCGAGGCTGGGGACCCAGAGGCGGACTCGTCCATCACCCTGGCCGAAGTCATTGAGGTGGTTGGAAAGCTCCTCGGTGGCAAGGCTCCGGGGGTGGATGAGATCCGTCCTGAGTACCTTAAGTCTCTGGGTGTTGTGGGGCTGTCTTGGCTGACACGCCTCTGCAACATCGCGTGGCGGTCGGGAACAGTACCTCTGGACTGGCAGACTGGGGTGGTGGTCCCTCTGTATAAGAAGGGGGACCGGAGGGTGTGTTCCAACTACAGGGGAATCACACTCCTCAGCCTCCCCGGTAAAGTCTATGTCAGGGTACTGGAGAGGAGAGTCCAGCCGATAGTCGAACCTCAGATCCAAGAGGAGCAGTGTGGTTTTCAGCCTGGTCGTGGAACATTGGACCAGCTCTACACCCTCTATCGGGTGCTCGAGGGTTCATGGGAGTTTGCCCAACCAGTCCACATGTGTTTTGTGGACTTGGAGAAGGCATTCGACCGTGTCCCTCGTGGTGCCCTGTGGGGGGTGCTCCGGGAGTATGGGGTCTGGGGCCCTTTGCTAAGGGCTGTCCGGTCCCTGTATGACCGGAGCAGGAGCTGTGTTCGCATTGCCGGCAGTAAGTCAGACCTGTTCCCGGTTCATGTTGGACTCCGCCAGGGCTGCCCTTTGTCACCGGTTCTGTTCATTGTATTTATGGACAGAATTTCTAGGCGCAGCCAGGGGCCGGAGGGGGTCCAGTTCGGGTACCACAGGATCTCATCTCTGCTTTTTGCGGATGATGTTGTCCTGTTGGCTTCATCGAACCAGGACCTGCAGCGTGCACTGGGGCGGTTTGCAGCCGAGTATGAAGCGGCTGGATGAGGATCAGCTGCTCCAAATCCAAGGCCATGGTTCTTGACCGGAAAAAGGTGGATTGCCCTCTCCGGGTGGGTGGGGAGTCTCTGCCTCAAGTGGAGGAGTTTAAGTATCTCGGGGTCTTGTTCTCGAGTGAGGGGAGGATGGAGCGTGAGATTGACAGGCGGATCGGTGCAGCGTCGGCAGTGATGCGGTCGCTGCATCGGACCGTTGTAGTGAAGAGGGAGCTGAGCTGAAAGGCGAAGCTCTCGATTTACCGGTCAATCTACGTTCCTACCCTCACCTATGGTCATGAGCTCTGGGTAATGACCGAAAGAACGAGATACAAGCGGCCGAAATGAGTTTCCTTCACAGAGTGGCCGGGCGCTCCCTTAGAGATAGGGTGAGGAGCTCGGTCACACGGGAGGAGCTCGGAGTAGAGTCGCTGCTCCTCCACGTCGAGAGGAGCCAGCTGAGGTAGCTCGGGCATCTGGTCCGGATGCCTCCTGGACGCCTCCATCGGGAGGTGTTCCGGGCATGTCCCACCGGTAGGAGGCCCCGGGGAAGACCCAGGACACGCTGGAGGGACTATGTCTCTCGGCCTGGGAACGCTTCGGGGTCCGTCCGGAGGAGCTGGAGGAAGTGGCTGGGGAAAAGGAAGCTTGGGAGCCCCTGCTTAGACTGCTGCCCCCGCGACCCGGCCCCGGATAAGCGGAAGAAGATGGATGGATGGATGGATGTGTTGGCCAGAACCAACCCAAGTTGCAACAGCAGACTGCATATGCTATACTCCTTTGGTCTTCCTTTGTCAAATAATAACTTTGCATTTGTTAATCGTACCTTTAAATCACTAGTTCACCTTGTACAAACGACAATGCTCATTGACAGACATGTTCACTCTGCATTGTTTGCTGTTATGCTGCAATTACTTGGACACCACTGAGCGTTCTGGCACATTACATACGTCACGACCAAATAGTCAAAAAAGACCAAAAAAGCACCCGCCGACCATCGAGCAAATGAAGCCCAACGCTGTGAGGTCAGCGGGTTTCCACAAAGTGAAACCGGCTGATGAATCAGGCTAGACTAAAACAGCAGCAGCAGTCAACATATTTTTACAACAAACTGCCCTTTGGAAAATATTATGAATTTGCAAGTAATATATGATTGATCAAATTTCCAATAAATTGTAATGAAACAACTCATTATTTAAAGGTCACACACTGTTTACGCAGTATGTTGTAATGTTGTTTCCTCATCCCCGGAGACTGGAGTTGTGTTTTGTTTTATTCACACATGTTCAACACACAAACCTGTATATTTAGGCTTAGCTCTTCTATCCTCCACTGTGTTTTTTAACTCAATACACTTTCACTAAAATCATTTACATAATTGCAGCCTTGAAATTGACAATCTCTACTAAACTAAAGGTAAAAAGTTGATGTTAACTACAGCTTCATGACATCACAAGGTGGTACAGAGCATTTTGAGAACTTTTCACTATTCTTGCATTTATGTGACCACCTTTATACAGTGGCAGAGTTACTAATTTGGGGGCCCTAGGCGAACTAGAGTTTGGGACCCTCACTATAATGCACTGTCTTTTTTTTTTTTTTAAATATTTGTTTTTCCCATTGTTCTTGAGACACGCTCATCTATATTTATCTGAATTATGGTGGATTGGAAAACTTGTCTTATTAGTTAGGCAGCCTCCTAGATAGAGCTCAAAGTAGTTTTATTTTTTGCTCGTACAATTACATTTTTGTTTACATCATTACATATGATTATGATGATACTATGATTATGTTCTAATCAGGGTCAAGCTGTTGTTTCCCATTTTTTCTAGTGCATTTTAACAGAGCCAGGTATGAGCAAAAAAAAACAAAACAAAGCAAAACAAAAATAACATCCTGCTAACCTTTTGTGCACACTTTCATTCAAGTCTGTTTAGTTTCCTATGGAAGGCCTGGCTTGTCACATATGGCTAGATCATGTTTTAAACTAGTCTTATTTATTGAATTTTTTATATTGAGTCAGAGAGATCTAAATTCTGATGGCAAAACCCTGATCAATTTGATGCAGACAATTTACAATTTAATACAGAATGTGGACTTTGAACTAGCTCTGAGATAAAATAACACTTGAGCTACATTCAAGGACTCTCCTCCTACATGAAATCAAACTCAGTGGGTGTGGTTTTGTCAGTGTTGGACTAGATCCTTTAAAAAAGTAATGAGGTACAATAAGCCTACGTTACTTCTCCCCCCAAATAACTGAGATAGAAACTGCATTTTTCCAAGTAAAAACGAGCTAAATTCAGCCTTGTTTGGATTGCAAATCACCAGATGCACCCAGAGCCAGAGTTAGGAACTATTTCCATCCACAGAGATCAAAAGCACAAGTGCACAGTCACAACAGCGAGAGGCAAACAGCTGTTCGCTTTACGCAGCAGACTGTGTCCAAACCGCATTTAGCAAACGCACTGATTGATATTAGAATTTCACAAACATGTGCACGCCGCAGGACAGCGCTGAAACACGGGTAAAACCAGAGCTGAACCGCCAAACAGGTGAGAGATGAGCTGCACTTACCTGAGCAACGTGAGGAGAAGCTGTGTCCACTACCGCCGCGCGTCTTTTTAGCGAACGCGTAAACTCCAGACGCACAAGTCCCTCCCGCGGTCTGTTTGCGCTCCCATCACAAAAGCGCCGCAAAACGACGAAGTAAATCCACAAAATCCACAAGAATCGGCAAATTTCCTCACCTGAGTCGAAAACAGCGAGCGCGTGTCAGTGCTAAACCAATGAAAAGTCAGGAAAGTTTTTATGGTCGCCTCCCGCCGCTTCTGATTGGTCAAATTTACAGTCGATCTTTTTTTCTTTCTTTTTTTTCTCTTTTTTTTTTTTTTGCCAATCATTGTTTTTAATCCCTCGCCTCGGTCTTGCATACTTCACAAAATATAGGGGGGAAAAAAAAAAAAAACTTTGTGGCTCCTCTATTATTTATTTATTACTTATTTCTATTTAATTTTATTTTTACTTGTACTTGCTATTTTTTACTACTTATTAGCATTTATATATATATATATATATATATATACACATTTTTCCTTTTTGTTATTATAATATATTGTGATGTGTAAGATACTGTGTCCAAATAGTTTCCCTTGTGTATCAATAAAGTTCATTTCTGTCCTGTGAATATGACTTTTTCAGTATCGATACCTGCCCAAATGAGTATCTATTAGTAGTTTCAATATTATTTTTAACATTGATCTGGTTTTTGATACTTTTCACATATCTGTACCCCTACTGCTCACCACACATCCAATTAATTAGTGTGAATGAGTGATACGCCCTTGGCTCCGGTCAGCTCGCCAGTCTGCCCCCTTCCCCCCCCTTTCCCTGTGTTCCTGTTTGCACTGAGGCTCACCAGGGACCGCCATCGACTATTGCTAACTCGCTTTAGCACAGACAACACCGGCGAGCGCGTTTGATCGGCGTCTCCGCGGGGGTCCTGGCCAATTTGAGCGTACGCAAGCCAAGCAGCCATTACAGCGCGAGGAGGGACTGAGGCAACACCAGGAGCGGCACAGGAAATGGTCCCTGAAGGAGTAATGTAAAGAAGCATTATATATTGTTAAGCTAGGACGTACCAGGCATTCAGGGGTGCCATGGAAAACATACAGACACTTACCAGGTTAGATGACACATTAAAAAATGTGTCATAATAGATTCTCGTTCAAGGTGATTTAGCTCCAGACGTGTTTACATTCGTCATATTTATAGTGAATAATACACTGGCTAATCAGATTCATACACAAAGACAAGAACTGGAATTTTAGACGAGTTTGCAGTGACCTCACATCATGCTGGGGGTGTTTTACATCTGCCTCTAACAGTGAAGTGTTTAGGAGTTACCATGGAGACCCAAAGTACACATGTTTCCATAGATATTACTGTTTTGCCTGCAATGTTCCACAGTATGGCATTAAACTTTCTTCTTTCTTCAGACCTTACATTCACTCCACAGATCTGACCTGTAACACAGCTTGGTGGCGTGGCTTGCTAAAATCAAACTGAATAAATGCTACATAGGTACGTTTAATGTCACACTGTGGAACATTCCAGGCAAAGCAATAACATGTCAAAACACACAAACAGATGACAACACCATCAACACCAGAAAAGTTACATAATACATAGGGATGTAACAATAACCGAAATATCGTGATATCGTATCGTCAAAGGTCTCACAGTAATATCGTGGACCATCACAATATATCGAATCACAAGTCTCTTTGCTTAAATGAATAGTTCTGATGCAGAAATGGCTAAAAAAAACAGAGGGAACTACATAGACCATGATCCTTTGCTCCGTTCCATGAAGCAATAACAGTTCTAAGCACTTTTACATCTTCATTCTTTGGATTAAGTCTTGTGAAGGCATTTTTAGAGGAAAAAGTAACAGATTCCTCCACAAAATATTGCAATAAACATCGTACCTTGAGATGTTTATGGTGAAAATATCGTACAGAGAGATTTGGATATCGTTACATCCCTAATGACAATAAATGTTGTACCAAAGCATTTTATAATGTCAGTCTTGTTATTATGTAGAACATCATAATATCGTGAGCCTCCCCACCACATCGTAAGCTTTCCCACCATATCGCGATAAATATCGTACCGTGAGGTTCATACCGTGACGATATCGTATCGTGAGACTTTGATATCGTTACACCTCTAAGACAAACAAATGACAGACCCTTCACCAGAAAAGTTACATAATACACCTTTAAAACAACTGCGTTTTAATCATGATCGGAGAAAATGTTAAATCAGGGTTTTTTCCCAAGTCTGGACCATAAAGAGCTCCTGGGCCCTTTGTTGGATATCTACACTGCATAAATTAAACGTCCTACGCAAAATTGACTTTTGTGAGCTTTTAGCCATGTTATGTTTCCTCCTTAAAACATACCTGGAGTTGTGTTTTCTTTCATACACACACGTCTGAGCAATCCTTTATTATTAGTCTGTCTACATCTCCAAAGCTCAAAACGCTCTGTTCCACCTTGTGATGTCATATAGTGGTAGTTTTCAGCTACCTTTTACCTTTTGTTCAGTAGAGATTGGCAGCTTCAGAGTTTAAATTATTCAAATGATTCTAGTGAAGGTGTATGGAGTGTAAATACTCACATTGGAGCACTTCCTGTATTATCACAGAGTATTTTATGTTTGAGAGAAAAACTCAGCCGAAATATGCAGGGTTTGTGTGTTAAACATGTGCGAATGAAGTGTTAAAAACAAGAAAACATCATTATAACAAAGATCACAACTGGAGCCTTTTAAATGATCTTACCTCATCTTCTTCCACTAAATGAGAGACTCGTGGACACTTCCTGGACACACTTGTCTTGTCCTAAAACATAAAATAAAAAAACTTATTTCAGATGCATCAGTTTTGCGCTCCCTTTGCTGCCCTCACAGTCCCTGAACAAAACACAAATATTCCCCAGACACCAGGGACTTTCTCTGTGAGTTTCTAGGACTCTTTTTGTAAATACAGACTAATGAGGCGATCCACACATTAAGACAGTGATTGGCCAAAAGCGCCCCGTTCAACAGCGACTGCCTCTGTCAATACAGTCTGGAGTCTCCGGGGTGAGCTAAGGTTTGGAGTTCACACAGAAGTTTCAGATCAGAAGAGTGTGAATAGAGGAAACTTTTCAACATGTTTTCTTCTAAATCACAGGGTTTTTCTTTTTTGAAGTCTGCCAGTCAGGAAAGAAAAAGATTAACACTAGTCATTAGAAGTAGCCTTGGTGTATTGTGATTTGATTCGACAGCAGTGACTGATGCTGACTACAATGCTTTGATGTAAAGTACAGTTTAGAACATGCTGTTTGGTTCTTCTATTTGTATTTAATTGGAAAAAAATAAAATCTTCCTGAATAAAGTACTCCAAAGTTTGAATGAATGAATACAGAATAAAAGTTAAAGCTGAAGGTTTAAAAAAAAAAAAGTATGAAGATGTTCCTACATAAAGTAATAAAATAAACACATGATTAAAATAAAATAAAGAACGTTATGTTTGGTTATTTTGTTTGTGATTAATGGGGAAAAAAAAGTAGACATGTTCCCAAATAAAGTACGCCAAAGTTTGAATGAATTAATAAATAAATAAATAAAAATGAAATAAATAAATAATAATAAAATAGTTTATAAGGTTATGTTTGGTTATTTTGTTTGTACTGAATGAAAAGAAAAAAAATAAAAATATAATAAAATGTTCCCAAATAAAGTACTCCAAAGTTTGAATGAATTAATAAATAAAAAATATTAAATAAATAATAATAAAATAGTTTATAAGGTTATGTTTGGTTATTTTGTTTGTACTGAATGAAAAGAAAAAAAAGAAAAATATAATAAAATGTTCCCAAATAAAGAACTCCAAGGGTTGAATGTATAAATAAATTATACAATGCAATAAAAAAGTTATGTTTCGGTCTTCTGTTTGTTGTTAATGTAAAAAAAAAAGTATGAAATTACTCCCAAATAAAGCAAATGGATGAATTAAAAAAAAATAAAAAATAAAAAAAATAAATACATGAAAATGTTGCTATGCTACCTATAGGTTTACGTTATATTGTGTGGGTGTCAATGCAGAATGAGTGGACCGTTTGCAAATCCCTGACCATTTCTTGCCCGTGGACCACAAGTTGGACACCGTACGCACTTGATGTTTTCTTACTTAGGGACAAGGACTGCAGAGATGGCACTAAATTATGCCCCCAAACAAGTTTCAACGCAGTTTGAACAGTGTGTGCGCATAGTGCCTCTTTGCCTGTCTGTGATTTGTGGAGACTGGACAGCTTTTAGTGTGTGTGAAAAAGGGAAAAGCGCGCGGGGACATAAATTCGCCATTATGAGACATTTGCCGAGGCAGACAGCGTTTAAAACCAACAGGTTAGACCCAGACAGACCGTGGTTAGAGACGAGCCCAGTCACCGGCGCACGATCTGGGAGTCCTAATGAATCCTCACCGCCCGAATCTCCTCCGCGTCTCCTCCGCTTCTCGACATGATGTCAGCTCCAACCGACGAGGGATATTTAACTTCCTACTTTTTTTTTTTTTTCTTTTTTGCTTCGCTTGCCCTCCTCTTAATTCCACTGCAGATGAAGCGGAGGGGAGGGGGCGAGTGGCGCGGTGCGTGAGATGCGTGAGGGTTGGGGTAAAATAACTACCTCAAAACTCCATGTATCGCAAAGAGGAGCAGATGAAAACGCAGGCTGGGACATCTGCGTAAACCTACTCGTTTTCGGGCTCTATTTTTGTCAAAAGACGAGATTGGAAGGGTAGAAAAAGAGGGACTGAATGCCACATACACTTGCGCATGTTCGGAGTCCGCTCTGACGCATCGGTTGTTGTGTGTGTGTTTTTTTCGAGGCATGCCTGTAGCGGAGCATTGTTTTTTTCTACCGCATTCAACAGTGTTCTCCCAAGCGAGAGGCGAACGCAAAAGTCACCAGGATGTCGCGTAATGGAAGAAGTGGATTAAAATACACGTCTTTTTGACTCATTTTTGCGCTTTCAGAAGAAGAAAAAAACTCTGCAGTGATCGGACTAAAAGTGTGGACATTTGGACGCGGATTGATTCTTCGCTCTCCCCTCGGCATTCCCTCAGTCCGCTTGCCTTCACAGCTCAGCAGAGGGTGTCAGATCTTTCTAAGAGGCACCGCGTAAAGGATGATCTGCGCGTTCCGTTTTATGTGAACACAAAGAAAGCAAAAAAAGGGGTGAATGTGAAAGAGAGGAAGAGAGGAGGGGATGGTGTTCGCCAGCGCTGGGTGTGTGAATTCAGCACCGGGGGGAGAGGGAACAGCTCCGACGCAGCGGCATCAGCAGCAGAGGCAGCGCGGAGGAAAGCGCAGAGAAACATATGAGGATTTGTTCGGCTTTTTCCCTCGCCAAGGTCAGTGTTAAATGAACTGAGCGATGCGGGACAGAGCCATGGTGCTTTCGGCGCTTTTGACCGCTCCTGCCTGCCCTCGCCACCGCGCCGAGGCTCTGGGGATCGCTCCGCTGTGAAAGAGACGTTTATGTGGTCATTTTCAAACTCCGGACACGAGACGAGCAGGTTAGACGCAGCGTGGATGTGCGTCTTTATCAAGCGCGCCGTCTATGTGTGCTTTCACGGCTGCTTTCCGCGTGATTACAGCCCCAGCTCGTGTGTCTTAAAGCGGGAATGAATTGCCCACGCTGAAAAATGCTGCTTTGGATTGTTCTACTGAATGCGGCTCTTTGTGTTGCCAGTGGAAATGTTACAAGGGACGTTTGTAAGGAGCAGATATGCTCTTGCAACGAGATCGAAGGCGATGTGCACATAGACTGCGAAAAACGGAGCCTGACCACGCTGCAGCATTTGACTGGTCCCAGCTCGCAGTTCTATCACCTGCTGTTGCACGGAAATTCTCTGTCCAGGCTCTTTCCAAACGAGTTCGCCAACTTTTACAACGCGGTGAGCCTGCATTTGGAAAACAACGGCTTGCACGACATTGTGCCAGGCGCGTTTCTGGGACTGCAGCTCGTTAAGCGGCTGCACATCAATAACAATAAGATCCGCTCGTTCAGGAAGAGTACATTTCTGGGATTAGACGACTTGGAGTATCTCCAAGCTGATTTTAATCTATTGAGGGACATTGACCCCGCTGTTTTCAGGGACCTAAATAAACTTGAAGTGTTAATATTGAACGATAACCTCATCAGTGCACTACCTATAAACGTCTTTCAGAATGTGCCCATTACGCACTTAGACCTGAGAGGGAACCGGATCAAAACGTTGCCTTATGAGGGGATTTTGGAGCAGATCCCGGGCATTGCAGAGGTGCTGCTGGAGGACAACCCCTGGGACTGTAACTGCGACCTGGTTTCTCTGAAGGAATGGCTGGAGAACATACCGCATAACGCTCTGATCGGCCGGGTCATATGCGAGGCGCCCACACGCCTGCAGGGCAGCGACTTGAACGAGACGTCGGAGGCGGAGCTTTGCCCGTCACAGGGCGAGGGGGCGGATACCAGCTTGGTAGCTCCGCCCACCCAGGATCAGACCTCAAACCCTGCTGCTCCCAACCCCCGTCCCACGCCTTACAAGCCCAACAAAGACGCCAGCGGACCCCCAACGCCCGTAGGAGGAGGAGGGGGAGGTGGGCACGGGTCGAAATCACGCTCCAAATCTCGCGAGAACTGGCAGCTGAAGACCAAGCCCACCCCGGTAGTGACGAGCATGGGCAGCGACAGAGACCAGCCACACAACTTGACGTGCCCACAGCCGTGCACGTGTAAGCTGGTGGGCTCCAGACAGGGGCTGGGGGTCAACTGTGAGAGCAAAAAGATCGAAAGCCTGTCGAACCTAAAACCTAAACCCCTCTCTGCCCATGAACTCAACATGAGAGAGAACAACATACATGCTGTGAAAAAGAACCAGCTTTTGAGCTACACCAGCCTCAACCTGCTCGACCTCGGTGGCAACAACATCAAGGTCATAGACAATGGCACCTTTCAGAACCTGAGCGAGCTGCGATGGTTGTATTTGGATAAGAACTATCTGGATACACTTCTAGCGGAGATGTTCGCCGGCCTTGTGAACCTGGAATACCTAAGTTTGGAATACAACGACATCCAGCTGATAGTGGCAGGCGCCTTCAGCCACATGCCCAATTTGAGAGTTCTGTTCCTCAATAATAACCTGCTCAAATCCTTACCGGTGGATTCGTTTTATGGGATTTCGCTATCCAAAATTAGCCTACACAACAACTACTTCACGTATCTCCCCGTGGCTGGCGTCCTGGACCAGCTCAACTCCATAATTCAGATCGATTTGCATGGGAACCCGTGGGATTGCTCGTGTAACATCATCCCCTTCAAACAGTGGACGGAAAAGCTGGGCACCGACGTCATTGTGAGCGACCTTAAGTGCGAGTCCCCCGAGGAATTTTGGAAACGTGACTTCCGCTACGTCCGAAACGACCTCATGTGCCCCAAAATGTACGACAAAATCTCCCCCACTTCGCTATCCAAAAACAGCACGTACACTTTAGACTCTGGAACGCGCTCAAACTCGTACGTAGAGCCAAATAGGGTTTCCATTTCCGTGTTGGTGCCCGGGTTGCTTCTAGTTTTCGTCACCTCCGCGTTCACCGTGGTGGGGATGCTAGTTTTCATCCTGCGAAACCGGAAGAGGTCAAAGCGACGCGAGGGGAATTCGTCAGCGTCCGAGATCAACTCCCTACAGACAGTTTGTGACTCCTCCTACTGGCACAGTGGAGCGTACCATCAGGACGGGGGCGCCCATAGAGGATTTGATTGCACGACGCACCTCTCCTCGCCGAATGACGCGTAGAGACGATTTTTAACTGTACAATCGGATTACAAAACTTTAAAAAAAAACACACAAAAACAACTTGAACGACTTTATTTCGCTGCACAGTTGTAATATATGTACATGCCCGCCACCCTGGGAGACTACCCCCACTGCTTTTCCTTTTCCTACCCTGGCCTCCTCCGTCCTCTCTCCTCTGCTATGTTGCCGCAACCGGACAATATGGATTTACGCGAGACATAACAACAAAAAGAAAACTGAAAAAAAGGGATCTTGGAGGGCGTGAGACCGGATTGGTGCACGAGAAAGCATGAATGTACGTGTAAATAACTGGACAGTTGTATCATAATCTGCATGATAAGATTTCGCATGGTTTCGACACACTGGCCGAAACTTACGCCCACCATAACCAACCTTTCATGTTATATCAATATGACATTATATATAGATATTAAGAATTATATATGACTATTACAAAAGTGCCATTTCTCTATTTTTTGTGAATCTGCAGTTAGGATTTGTATTTGTTGTTTTGAAAATGTTTGAAAAGGAGAAAGGGGAAAAAACGTAAATGTAGAAGGAAGGATGGACGGAGGAAGGGAAGGCTGGCTGTCAGTGCATGTAACTTTTCCGTTGATCATTCTTTTTAATGTGGGCATATTTATACTGACCTACCTACCTGCCGTAATAGATGGCGCAGATCCAAAACCCACATCGGCGCACTCATCGAATCCTTTTTTATGAATGTATCTTTGTGTTCTTTTATGGCGTGCCAATTGTTAACTTGCAGATATCCAGACGTGCAAATGAGCATGACCGATCGACAGTCACTCAGATGCTTAAAGCTGCAGAGTCAATGTAGCTACAATAACAGTTCTGTGAGTTTTCGTGTGTCAATGAATATAGCCTGCTTTGGGTGAGAGGAAGAGAGAAAAAAAAAAAGCTATCGTGTATTCTAAAGGGGGGTTTATACCATGGTATTTTTTCAGAAAATAACACAGCAAAGATTTTCAATTTGATGAGATAAAAGCAGTGGTTCTCAAACTGGTTCTGGTGCCATGACGGGGCCTGAGTGATTCATATTTGTTAGCATAGGCCTTGTAGTATTTTAGGCAATTTCAGACTGTTATTTTTAGAATGGTTTCTTGTTTACATTTCTGAGTCTATATCGATTGATTGCGCCTAACTTGCAGTGCACAGTATGATCATTAAGTGTATTCCTTATTTAGTTCTGGGCCTATTTTGCTGTTTACATTTTAAGTAGTTCATAGCAGTAGCATTTTAGCCTTAATTTATTCTTAGATCTGGATTATACACCATTTAGATCACACAGTCTTGCTTCGGTTCTGGTTTACTCCAAACGTAATCGTGTTTTAAACCTGGTTAAAATCCCTACTCTGGTTTAATCCTTGTGTATTTATAGATCTAGATGATCCATTCTTTTGACTGCAGTATTTTCCTGCTGTAGTCCCAGTTTAAAGACTATGTCACTTTTTGTTTTGGGGTCTGTCACCTGCTTGTTTCTGTGGATATGTCATTGCTCTGCCTGGAATGTTCTACAGTGTGACATTAAACAGCTCTACTCTACATTTATTCAATTACAGGTGGATTTATAGCTCAAAAATACTGAGATAACAGGTGGTCTGACCATGAGCGGGGTCGCCTCTCCACAGATCTGACCTGTAACTTGGTCCGGCTTCATCTCCGTGAAGATAGAAAGGTGAAACATTCCAGACAAAGCAATGACATCTCCATAGAGAAAAGCATTTGACGGACATGAGGGCAGAAAAATTACACAAAGCATCATTAAACTAGACCGGATTTAGACTTGAGATCCTGGTCTGGTCCTAGTCTGGTCCTTGTTTAGTCCAACGTCACTCATTCTGTAAATTCAGTCATTTCGAGGGAACATATTTTCAGAAGTGTGCGTGAACAGTTTGAGAACCACTGCATCATTGTATGTTATTGGATCTTCTGTATGTACACAGCGCAAACCTACTTAGACTAGAATGCTTTTATAATACCAGAAAAAAAGAAGATTCCTCCTCATTTGAAGTGTATGGCTATGATTCACTCTCATCATTTTGTGAGCTTTTGTAAAGCCATTTAATCCTGTCCAAATCAGACAACTGGAAACTCACTGTATTTACCACAACAACGTGCTTAAAGAGACTGCTGGGGTGAATGGCGGATTAGTGTGCTAGCTAAACCAGGAGGCGATACACAGAGGACTGCTATTAAGACGATTCAATATGCCTTTTTCAATTTAGCATTTTGATCTTAGCTCCTTTCCCTTCTCCTCGGGGGTAGCATGGTTTTCAGAGCGCCATGACTTAAACTGTTCTGTTGAGATCTGCAGACAATTCCACTTTGACAGTGGTGGAAGGGAACAAAGTACAAAAGTGAAAGTACAAATACTCAAGTACAATTTTTATGTATCTGTGCTTTACTTTTTGGTTGGGGGTCTGTCACCTGCTTGTTTCTGTACGGATATGCCATTGCTCTGCCTGGAATATTCCACAGTATGACATTAATCAACTCTACTTTACATTTAATCAACTACAGGTGGTTTTATAGCTCAAAAACACCTACAAAAACAAGCATTCTGACTGTGAGCGGGGTCGCCTCTCCACAGATCTGACCTGTAACTTGGTCTGGTTTGGTTTCCATGATGATTAAAAGGTTTAATATTCAAATCAAATAAAAAAGTTTATTGTCAAATTTCCATATGAACATATAAATTATGTTCTCACTCTCAATCTTCTAAATTAAATAATAAAATATTCCAGGCAAAGCTATAACATCACCATGGAGACAAGTATTTGACAGAGCCTCCACTAGAAAAGTTACACAATGCACCCTGAAGTACATTTTACAGTGGATATTTTTTACTTTCACTTCACATTTAAGAGCCAGTATTAAGTATCATTTGATATCATTCCGGACTGAAAAGTAAAAAGTATTTTTCTTTATGGTTTGAGGGTGAAATGGCTGAGGCTTATTTTCAGCACATTTAATTTGAGTTAATGTCCAAACTTTGAGCAAACCAAATGCACAAAAACATCTGGAAAAAGTTAGAAATCAATTGAATCACTACAGTTGATGCTTTATTTGCTCTAAAATAATCCTCTTTTACTCTTAAATAACATTTTTAAACAGATACTTATGGTTTTACTGAAGGACATATGTTAATTTGATCATTTACTTTCACTTGAGTACTGTTTTACCCCTGTATCTGTACTTTTACTTGCGGTAAAGAACTGTGAACTTCATCCACCACTGACCTTTAACTCAAGTTGTTTTCAAATGCAGGTTAGTAACTATTCCTTTCCCAAAAAATGTCCAAATTGCCACTTATGATTTCCAATGAATGTGCAGCTATTTTAAGTTGTAAGATTTATTTTTTTTATATATAGAATTGCCTACTATAGATGAAGTAATTTGGGTTACAGTTGCAACCTGAGCCAGCAATGCAGAATGAATAGTGTATAGCGTACCCCCACCCCCTCCTCCCTCTCCCTCTATCTTTATCTCTCCCTCCTTCCTCTCCACCTCTCTCTCCCTCCTCTCCGTTCCCTTCTTTCTCCTCTACAATCTTCACTAAAGCTGGGTTAGGCTTTGGCGCTGTCCATGGTGCTGAATCACTCCTCCCTCTTGCTCCCTGTTAATGTCGCTTCTCTCCGTTTGTCTCTTACTCCCTCCCCTCTCTCCTACCAGGTCTCTTCTCTTTTGTCTCCCCTTTTCATTATAGCTTTCTTTCTTTTACTTTCCCTCTTTTTCAGTTTTTATGTAAAGTTAAATTGACTTGAATTCAGAATAGTAGTTGACGTGAGTCGCTTTTTTATTTAGACTTTTTATTCAATTCCAAATGGTTAAAAATGCATCATTTATTCTTGTGTCAAGCTACAGTTTAACTCTTTTTTAATTGGGCATAGAGAGTAACAGTTGAAATCCTCGTTTGCTCATATGTTTTTGAGTACTACCTGATCTAAATCAAGTGTGTAACAGTACTATCCCAGGTATAATCTACATTGTAATTCTAAACAAGACATTATCTAAACTAAATAGAACTAAAGAACTGTCCAAGTACCACAACAACCATACTACACAGGCCATAATTTGAGAAACATTGCATATAACTGTTTTTTTTTCTTAAACTAAATTCAGAATTCAGGTTATTTTAACTCTAACTTCCTTGTTTCCTTTCCTTCCTTCTCTCCTACCCTCATCTCCTTCCAAAGTACCCTAGTTCTTCTCCTCCTTACTAGCAAACCTATATTTTTCAATCTGAGCATACCTGCCACACTCCCACACAAGCTCCCGCCTTCCCCGGCATTCCCGACCAATCACCTCGCTCCCCCGCTGTCCTCTGTCCAATCACGTGTGGGGTGGGCGTGGTCTGGGTAAACTACTGTGTGTCTCTTCTATGGAGTCTTATACTTAACTGTGCCACAGCCCACTGACGATTTTTCATCCTTTTCAACAAAAACGCTGTGTTTCAAAGTTACATTTATATGCTTTGCGATATTTGACCTGCTTCTATTTTGTTAAATAAAGTGTGGTTGAGGTTGAGTAAAAATCTTACGTTTGTTTTTGGGAACTTCTTTTACTGGATGGTGAAAGTTTTGAAAGTTTAATGGGGTAGTTGACATGCGATCCGTCTCAGATTGTACTCCTTCTATACTCATTATGCTTTGCCTAGGTTCTTAATACGAAACCATTACTTTTATATTAGCGTGAAGCAAATATCATTTAGTAATTTCATGGTCAAATGGCTTTATATCAGCAGACACCACTATAAAGCACTATATTGTTATACGTACACTTTATCCATTACAAAGTACAGGCATTACTGCATCGGTTGGGTCTTTTTAAGAGAATATGTTGCTTTCACTTGGGTAAAAAATTCAATTAACTAAATAACGTTAACTTTGCAAGAAAAGGGTTGGGTAGTTTCGGTATTGAAGGTCCGATATTACACAAAACTGACTCTTGTGAGCTTTTAGTCATGTTATAATGTAACCTCTGCAAAAACATAACTGGACCTGTTTGCGACGAGGAAACAACATTATAACAGGTCAGAAAATAGTGTAATATGGGCCCTTTAACATGCAGAATGTTCTAGCAAAACAGTAAGGACAATGCAAGTTAAACTGGTATTCAGATACTGGAATACTTCAAAATATTCACATATATTATAAAATCAAGCAGTATTTCATGATAGAAATTACAATATTTTTACTTAAAGCTGTACTGCGTAACTTTTTTGGTTGGGAGGGCTATGGAGATGTCACTGCTCTGCCTGGAATGTTCCACTGTATGGCATTAAACCGCTCTACTTTACATTTATTCAATTACAGGTGCTTTTATAGCTCAAAAATACCTTAAAAAAGAGGCGTTCTGACTGTGAGCGGGGTCGCCTCTCCGCAGATCTGACCTGGATCTCGGTCTGGTTTGGTCCCCGTGAAGGTAGAAAGGTTCCAACATTCCAAACAAAGCGATAACATCTCCATGGAGAAGAGCATTTGACAGACCCTCTACCAGAAAAGTTACACAATGCACCTTTAAGTCATGTGTCTTAATTACTGTACCAAAGAATAGACTCAATACTCGAAATTGATTTCAATACACAAATGATCATTTTAAAAGCTCTTTTTTTTAGACAATATGGTCATTTTCAACACAAATTAAAAGTATTTGCTTATTATACCATGTGGTCTTATACTAGTTCAGATGAAACTCAATATAAAAGGAAAGGAAAGGTACATTTAAAAGGACAGGAAAGGTCAAATTTGATCCAATTAAGTGATTTTTTCCCACATTATCGATACTAGTTTCAATCCTAGTCATGCTTAGTACTTGGTTTTCAATACTTTTGGCAACCCTCATCTTAATTTACCCCCCTACCTTTCACTAAACTACATACGAGCTTTCGTAAAACTATAAATTCATTCTGTTGTTGGTGTTTTTCTTGAGTACCAGACCTGTAATTACAAATGACATTCAGTCAATCTAAAATATCTGGCAGCACCTTTAATTCAGCATTTCCAACACATCCTTATCTTCAGACAAAACACTGTGACCAAATTGAATCAGACAACAGCAGTTTGTGAAAATGACTTGATTGTTTTTATTGTCGTTTTTAATGTTTCAGAAATTAAACCTTAGACAAGTTGAGACCAAACAGAAGATTTTAGTTATTTACATCACTTAAACTAATTAAACGTTAATATGGCTTTGTTAAAATGTCACTTGAGATTTGTTCATAATGTGTAGTTGTGAAAAAGAAAAGAGGAGGTAAAGGTGTATTTCTTTATTAGATTGTGCAGTTTCTATGTTTGCTCTGATGAAGTGCTAAAGAAGTTAATTATATTGTCAGTTTTAAAGGCTTTTTTCTAAAGATATATTCATAAAGATATAAAACAGACTCTATATACTATTCAATAACACTTTAACCATCTATAGAATGTGGAAAATAGGAGATCAGTGTTTCAATTTTCAAATAAGTTGAGTTAAAAAGAGTTGGATTCAGAGTTCAGAGGAGTTCACACAAGTACATATTAATGTGCTTTTACTAAATTACTTTTTTTTTTTTATTTGGCGCTTTTACATTTTTTTCAGTCAATACATTTTTCTTGTGTAAATATACAATATACAGGATTTTTGGTATAGTTTTTACATTTTTTAAATATATAATATATATTTTTTAAATCTCCTGTACCTGAGTTTCTGTGCACCACTAGTCCAAATAACTACTCAAAACACACCTCTTCCTCATAGCCTATAGCCTCCACACATGGCTGCTCCTCATTGCTGTTTTTGTCTGTCCTGTCCTTGTTTTGGTGTTACTTTATTGTGAAGTGTCTCTGTGTTACGGTGAAAAGCGCGATATAAAACCGATGTATTATTATTATTATTATTATTATTAGATCAAGTCAAGTGTATAACAGGACTATACCAGGTCTAATCGAAGGCTAAACCACGGCTAAAGGTGGACTATATCAATTCTAAAAAGGAAAGGATGTAATAAAGTGGATAAAATTAACTCTAAATTGTAAAAAGGCTCAAAACTCAAAAACTGTACAAGTGCCATCTGAAGGAGCTTGGACACCAACGATGGTACAATCTGTGGTTTGGATGGTTGCAATTAGACTCGGACTTCGACTTTATTGATCCACAAGGGAAGTTATTTGGATGCAGTGGCTCATTACACATTACAATATATTACAATGAGGTACAAAGGGTAAAAAATATAACAATGGCAATAAAAACTTCTAAATAAGTAGAAATAAAACGTGGCAAGAGGCTGGTGTCAAATAAGATGTAATTATATAAGGGTATATGCACAAGTAAGTAAGAAAAATACTGAAATATAGTAATATAAATACAGTAAAGCCTTAACTACAACTGTGCAGCATAAATTCCATATCATATCAAATGTAGTGAGTAACATTTAGTCAAAATGCTGCTTAGAGTGGTTAAAATGTGTACATATATAAGAGGAATGTTATTTTAAATGAATAGCACTCAAGGCGAATTAAAATGTAGTGGCCCCAATAATTGCCGAAGAGTAAAAACATGCTGTTTGAGTGCGGAAAAAAGTTTGTACGTTTAATGTATTTATAATTTGATTTATGATTTAATGAGGGATGCAAGTGGACAAAACTTTAAATCATTGAATCATAAAAAACCCAAACAAAATAAACCAATATCTGGAGGTAAAGTGTAAGAAGAAGAAGACGAAGAATCACAAATGTTCATTTTACTTCCAATTGTCAACATAAAGCTTTATATAGACTTACTCACAGTGGGATGAGTAACCAAAACTTTTCTCACTTTACTACTGTTACTTCAGACTAAATATTTCTTAATTTGCAAAATAAGTATGCGGACAGAAAACTTCTACTACTACTACTACTGCTACTACTACTACTACTACTACTACTACTACTACAACTACTGCTACTGTACAATTTCAATGTCAAGTACAATTTCATCCAAAAAGTTACTCAGGTAAATGTAACAGAGTATTACCCACCTCTGGATTTTGAAATACTTGAAGTAAAAGTAACACTTGTGTTATAATGTATGACTATGAGTTTATTACAAATACATTGAAAAGTAAAGTGTTCAGACAAGTTATAATTTTTAATTCAAACCAAAAACACGAGTGACTCTCTGGCTGAACTGTCTTATGTATTTTCTTTCACCTTCACCATTATTAATTTCACATTTAATCAGCAAATTCTAATTTTATGTACCACAAAAATCACAAGTGATTTTATATTCACTATTCGGTCTCATGTTTTCTATGAGTCCAATCCACTTGTGTGTTTGAACCCCATTAGAAACTGCTTTGTGTCCTTAGCTTGACTCAGAGCGAGACAAACAGGGGCCCTTTCATTCACGGTGTGGAGAATAGCAGAGAACTCTAGGCTAATTTACATGCTGCGCACACACAGGCCCGGGCTAGCTGTGTCTTGGCCCTACAGACTTGCCGTAGCTCCTGTGATAGTCCTCCAATGATCTGGCAACACTTAAATGACAAAGGTTAAAGTCAGTGATTTAATCTTGGATTCATTTGAACTGGAAAGGAGTCATATTTGGGCAATGGTATTAACTTAGCTACAGATTTAAAGGTTTAAATTATGCAAAATTGCCTCTTGTGGGCTTCATCAAAAACATACCTGAAGTTATGTTTTGTTTCATTCACACGTTTGATTTATCTTTTATTATTCGTCTGTCTCCAAAGCTCAAAATGTTCTGTTCCATTTTGTAATGTCACGAAGCGGTAGTTTTCAAGTTAACATCTACTTTTTACCTTTAGTTCAGTAAAAATGGGCAGATCCAGGGCTGAAATCATGCAAATAATTAAGGCATATGGAGTTTAAAAACAGAGCGGAGCACTTCCTGTTTTCTGTTTGAGAGAAGAACATGTGTGAATGAAACAAAACACAACTCCCGGTATGTTTTTGATGAGTAAACAACATAATAACATTATCTGTACCTTGTGATGTCATGTCACCCTCCATCTGAAGTACAGGAAGTGCTCCACTGTGTTTTTCAAACTCCATACGCCTTCACTAGAATCATTTGGATGATTTTAGCTTTGGGATTGCAAATATCTACAAATTACATTAAAAAATCGCCAAAACTACAGCTCTTTAGGTCTTCCTTGTCCTCGCATTTCTCTTATAAACGCATCAGACGGAGCAGTGCCTACAATTAGCGTCACATCTCAGGGAAAGTTGATGACATCAGCTGCAGTATTAATAATGTAAACGGTGTGTCTGATCTGTCTCTCTTTGCCCGGTGGGGATGGCTCAGTTCCTGTCCTCTCCGCAGTGCCGCGCTTATCCTCTAGGGGGGGTGGTGATTAGAGGGTATTATCCTCAGGGGGCCCTTGGTGTGAATCCCAGATATGATTAGTGCAAACAGTACATCAGACGCTGGGTGGAGAGGCTTGTATTACAGGGCTGGTGTGGGCTAAAAGAAGCTGTAATCTTCATAGTATTATTAGAGTACACAGGGTTAAGTACACAAGCCTTAAACGTGTATTGTGTCACTTTTCTGCTGGAGGGTCTAATGTTATTGCCTGCTATTGCCTTTTCTGAAATGTTTCACAGTATGGCATTAAAGTTTTCTATCATGGACAACAAACTAGAAGTTACAAGTCAGATCTGTGGAGAGGCGACCCCGCTTACAGTCAGAATACCTGTTGTTTTCTAGGTATTTTTGAGCTATAAAACCACCTGTAAATGAATACATATAAGGTAGAGCTGTTTAATGTCATACTGTGGAACATTTAAAGCATGAAGAGCAATGGCATATCCATAGAAACAAAAAGGTGAAGGACTCAAACTGAAAAGTTACACAATGCACCTTTATATTATGTTGTGACTTAAGAAAATATGGATGGACAATAACTACAACAAACCCATATTCCAAACACTTCCTGTCTGTTTCTATAAAGATCCAATTGATTTTTCCTGCATGTTCCACAGTATGGCTTTAAACATATAGCATTTATTTACTTTCAGGGGTTTTTATTCTTCAAAAATAGCTTTAAAAATGTGAATTCCTTAATGCGAGTGGCCTCACCTCTCCACAAATCTGAACTCTAACTTGGTCCTAACCCGCGAGCCGCTGTGCTCCAAGTAAGAAGTAAACATGAGCTTCCTTCTCCTTCGACTGTGGCTCCAATTGACTTTACACTGAAAACCGTCGCCCCTCTCTCTGTAACTGCTGCTGTGAGCCCCGTCGTTTCGGTCTTAAAATGTTCATATTAACCTGCTCTACATGAACCTGATGGTTTCATTTCGCTATTTGTCCGTAAACAAATTCCTCTTCCGAATACAGAACTGGCTCCAAATCCACTGCCTAAATGCATCCTGAGTGTCATTAGACTGGAGCCGAATGCTGTGGGTGACGTCACACTCCCTTAGTCCACTTCTTTTTACAGTGGATAAGTGTCACCCATTTGTCTCCGAGGACATAGAGAACGTTTAGTACCATTCTGTGGATCATTCAAGGTAAAGTAATTAAATCTCCATGGAGATCAGCAGTAAAAAATACCAAAAAACAAATGCAAGAAGAAAAATAAAAATCGAGATCACTGCCAGTACTTCTACTGCTACTACTGCTGATACTAATACTATTACTATGACTGCTACTAGTACTATTACCAGTACTTCTACTGCTACTACTGCTGATACTAGTACTATTACTACAACTAATAATAATAATACATTTTATTTATAATGCACTTTACATTTGATTTGCTGCAACTAATACTATTACTACAACTGCTACTAGTACTATGACTGCTACTAGTACTATTACTACGACTGCTACTAGTACTATGACTGCTACTAGTACTATTACAACGACTGCTACTAGTACTATTACTACGACTGCTACTAGTACTATGACTGCGACTGCTACTAGTACTATTACTATGACTGGTACTAGTACTATTACTACGACTGCTACTAGTACTATTACTACGACTGCTACTAGTACTATGACTGCGACTGCTACTAGTACTATTACTGCTACTAGTACTATTACTACGACTGCTACTAGTACTATTACTACGACTGCTACTAGTACTATGACTGCGACTGCTACTAGTACTATTACTATGACTGCTACTAGTACTATTACTATGACTGCTACTAGTACTATGACTGCAACTGCTACTAGTACTATTACTGCTAGTAGTACTATTACTATGACTGCAACTAGTACTATGACTATGACTGCTACTAGTACTATTACTACGACTGCTACTAGTACTATTACTACGACTGCTACTAGTACTATTACTGCTACTAGTACTATTACTACGACTGCTACTAGTACTATTACTACGACTGCTACTAGTACTATGACTGCGACTGCTACTAGTACTATTACTATGACTGCTACTAGTACTATTACTACGACTGCTACTAGTACTATTACTACGACTGCTACTAGTACTATGACTGCGACTGCTACTAGTACTATTACTATGACTGGTACTAGTACTATTACTATGACTGCTACTAGTACTATTACTACGACTGCTACTAGTACTAGTACTACGACTGCTACTAGTACTAGTACTACGACCCACAGTAATTAAACACAAACTTGACCGAAATGTTGGCTGTTCACTCTCATACCTCCCAGCCCACAGAGCCACAGAGCCCACAGAGCCCACAGAGCCCACAGAGCCACAGAGCCACAGAGCCCACAGAGCCCACAGAGCCACAGAGCCCACAGAGCCCACAGAGCCCACAGAGCCACAGAGCCCACAGAGGCCACAGAGCCCACAGAGCCCACAGAGCCACAGAGCCCACAGAGCCACAGAGCCCACAGAGCCCACAGAGCCCACAGAGCCACAGAGCCCACAGAGCCCACAGAGCCACAGAGCCCACAGAGCCCACAGAGCCACAGAGCCACAGAGCCCACAGAGCCACAGAGCCCACAGAGCCACAGAGCCCACAGAGCCCACAGAGCCCACAGAGCCACAGAGCCCACAGAGCCCACAGAGCCACAGAGCCCACAGAGCCCACAGAGCCACAGAGCCCACAGAGCCACAGAGCCCACAGAGCCCACAGAGCCACAGAGCCCACAGAGCCACAGAGCCCACAGAGCCCACAGAGCCCACAGAGCTACAGAGCCACAGAGCCACAGAGCCCACAGAGCCACAGAGCCCACAGAGCCACAGAGCCCACAGAGCCACAGAGCCACAGAGCCCACAGAGCCCACAGAGCCACAGAGCCACAGAGCTACAGAGCCCACCTTTAATCAGCTCCAGTGAGTGTGCTGTCCCTCTGTTCCTCCGGCTCCCACAATCCTTTGCAGCGGGGCCCTGGGTTATTGATCACATGATTGATTGGGTTTAGAGGGGGCCACGTGCCGGGCTATCGCTCACCGCTGGTACCTGATGTGATTACAGGCTCAGGGGGGACCGTAGCCCAGCCAAAGTAAATGGGATTGTACTTGTGTTTGTTATATGAGGAGAGCATATATTCAGAGCTAAGGATCTCCAGCTTATTGCTTTGGAGTTATTGGTGCTGTGCTAAGGCCTGGGGTTTTAGGGATGGATAGAGAGAGATGTGAATGAACAACAACATGATCGTTGGCAGCTGAAAAGAAGAAACAAATCAGAAACGCTGAAAATCTAAACAAAAGGGCGGGTTTAAAGCAGTCCTATTATGCACAGTGGACTTTTCAGCACTTTTAGCCGTGTTATAGTTGTATCTGGAGCGATTCGTGCATGTTTGAGCAATCTTTAATGACTTATTTTGCCAATCAACTTCCTTTTTCACTGCACCACACGCCCACTGCTCTGTACTTACTTCGTTCTCCTATTTCATTTTCTTAATAGGTGATACGCGTAGGATTCGGCAGCTACTCACTAGTGTGATCTGCAGCTATCCAATAAGAGGTGCTGAATCTTTGTTGTGATGACACTGGCAACGATGTCAGCTCCCATTGGACACCGCAGTTTCCTAAAGCGGAGTTCAGCAGACTTGTTTCTTTTATTAAAGGTGCACTGTGCAACTTTTCAGGTGGAGGGTGAGCTGTCTATGTCCATAAATGATTGCTTTGCGTATCTGCGGAGAGCAAGCTCATGCACAGGGAAGATGTAAGGTCATTTTGACGAACAGAAGCTCCTGTAATGGAAATAAATGTTAGATAAATATTTAATGCCTCACAGTTGAACATTACTGGCAATGCAATAACATCTCCAAGGACAAGCAGGCAGTGGAAACTCCTCCAAAAGGTTACACAGTGCATCTTTAAGTCATTTTAGGTGAATATTCTGATTTAAAACGTCCAAATTATAACATTATGATCCACATTTGTCATAGATTATCACTACAGCAGACACAAGCACTATAGGCCTTCTTTAAATCCATTTTGTATTTTTGCTTGAGTTTTTAGACAATCTTAAAACGTATATGGCTGTGTTTGCTAATGCAATTACGTATTGTGTCTCCATGGTAACCGGTGCACATTCCGCCAGTACACATACATGTAGAACACCCCCGCATGATGTCACTACAAAGTGTAAATCAAAACGCTCTCAATTAGCATAACTCACGTGTGTAAAACTTTAAGTACGTCTATCACAATACACCAACGAGCTGCATAAACAAAGTACTACAAGTATCAGTAATTAGTCATTAAATCGCCATGACGATAAGTAGAAAAAATACATTTACTAAAATGCTAAAAGCTACAAACCAGCTGCAACAAGAACAAAAAATTCTACTACTATTACTACCACTACTACTACTATGAGTACTACTACTATGACTACTACTACCAGCACTACCACTACTACTACCATTATGACTACTACTACTAATCCTACCAGTACTACCACTACAACCACCACTACTACTAACGCCACTACTACCACTACTACTACTGCTGCAAAGTAAACAAAACAAAGTAAAAATTAAACAAAATAAACAAAGTACTACAAATACACAATACAAAATATACTTAAAAACATTCCTAAAAAATATACAGGGTTAACACATTTTCTCAATCCAGCTCCACACTTTCCTCCGTTTATGGCGAGTACCGTCTGAGTTATTATAATCAACCTGTCTTGGCTAAAACGACACTTGAAATTGCAAATCTAATTATGTTTTATAGCACAATGTAATGAATGCTTCCATCTCAATCAGGCATATTCACAGAGGAGTACAGGGGCCCGTGTTTTGGTACTTTGCAATCAGCCTCGGGATAATGGGGCCAGATCTGTGCTGTTTTATGTGGTACCACTAAAGGGCCACACAAATTAAACAGGGAGAAGAGTGCGTCTTTTAGATATAAGCTTGTTTACGTCCTTGTTATTGTTGATTTAGGGGAGGTGGATGGAGTTAGGGCTAAATAAGTAGCAATTTTGTGTATTTTGAAAAGTGAGGAATGTGTAACTTTTCTGGTGGAGGCCCTGTTGCGGAGATAGGGGTGCCTTGCTTGGGTTGTTCCACAGTATAACATTAAACCATAGAAAGTAAACATAAATGGACATAGCTGACCCGCTAGTCGCCACGTTCATAAAAGGAAGTGAGCATGCGGGTGCTTCTGGCTCCATCGACTCCGAATCCACTTCACGTTCTATTGAAAAATGAATGAATGAAGTGATTTTAAATGCGTAAACTATAAAAGAGAAGTCACAAATAATGACATTGCAACAACAGTGACAATCAAAATATTAGATGGACACACAAAGGCCTCTCGTCAAAACTGAGCCTCGTCATTTTGGTCTTAAAATGTTCGCAGTAACGCGCTCTACATGATCCTGATCACCTGCTACCACTACTACTATTGTTACTTCTAATTGTGTGCTTCCACCTTGTCAAAAAGGTGCAAAAACAGTGGAAACGTGCATAATAATATTTACAGTGGACAGTGAGTTACAATTCAATTTACAGGCCAGCAGAAAAAAACAGAGTAGGCTTCCCCTTTAAGTCTCTAGGTTTAGCGCTCCCTTGCACGTTACCTTCACTGTAACCAGGCTCAGACTGACGGCAGAGCGGCAGAGTGCTCCTGTATAGCCCCATTTTCCCCTCCCACATTACCTAACAGAAGATCAAACTATTCTTTACACCATTTCCTCTATTAAATGGGGAAATTTCATGTGCCCAGAAGTTGGACATGGACAATAGCTTTATTATAACATAACAACGCCATATAGAACACCAAATAAACTGATAATAAGGATAAGTGAACATGCAAATTACGTGGGGCTCACATGACCCCCGGGGGATTTAGGCTCCCGGTGCGGATGTGTCCGGGTTTGCCAGTACGCCCAAGGGAGGAGGGAGCAGGCGGCAGCGCGAGTGGAAGGTATGATCGGTTTTTGGTGTGATTTTGAATGGCCAAACTCATGCTACTAAGTGTGCACCCTTAGTGCGGCAGAACACGCTGGGAAAGTTGTGTAATAGTATGTTTAATGTTAGTTTGGGAATGAAAGGGCTTGGCACACGGAGAGCAGCAGATGAGGAAACGGGTGCGCGTGCTCCCCCCCCTGCAACGTGCTTAGGCACAGGCCTGCTCTGTCACACACTATTACTGCTACTACTACTGCTACTACTACTGCTACTCCTACTACTACTGCTACTACTACTCCTACTGCTACCGCTATTACTACTGCTGCTACCACTACTACTACTGCTGCTACCACTACTACTACTACTCCTCCTCCTACTGCCATTACTACTGCTGCTACCACTACTACTACTACTGCTACTACTCCTCCTACTGCTACCGCTATTACTACTGCTGCTACTACTACTACTACTGCCACTACTACTACTCCTCCTCCTACTGCTATTACTACTGCTGCTACCACTACTACTACTGCCACTACTACTACTACTACTCCTCCTCCTACTGCCATTACTACTGCTGCTACCACTACTACTACTACTGCTACTACTCCTCCTACTGCTACTGCTATTACTACTGCTGCTACTACTACTACTACTGCCACTACTACTACTACTACTAACACTACTACTAATACTACTCCTACTACTCCTCCTCCTACTGCTACTGCTATTACTACTGCTGCTACTACTACTACTCCTACTTCTACTACTCCTCCTACTGCTACTACTATTACTACTACTACTACTGCTACTAAGATAAGATAAGATAAGATAAGATAAGATAAGATAGGACTTTATTGATCTCACAGTGGAGAAATTCAACAGTCACAGTAGCTCCAGGACAGTTTAGTGGAAAAAAGGGGGAAAAAGTGTGATGCAATCAAGATAAACAATAATAAAAATAGAAATAATAAAAAAAATAATAATATAAAGTGAATAAGTATATGTACAAAATTTACAAAGAGAATTGAAATATAAATACTATATATATAAAATAAAGAAAACAAAAACAGTGCAAGTTGTCACAGTCACAGTCACAAGTTGTACTACTACTGCTACTTCTACTACTACTACTACTATTGCTATTACTGCCACTACTAATACTACTATTACTTAAGTTAGTTTGTGTACTTCATCCACAGTTATAAAAAAACAGTTGCATAATGGCACAAGGACACGAGGATTTCAATGGTAATCCTGGTGTTTAATTTTTGGTTTTGAAATAATTGTTTTTTTAGAACCTGTAAGACGACTATTTCAAAGTATTCCACAGCACCCACTCTTAAAACCAAAATACTATGAAAATGATTTCATCGAATTTGAGCTTTTCTTAATTGAAAACGAAGCAATCCACCAAGATTAGCGCTTTCTTATGAAGGAGGGAGAGTTCTGTGATGCGAAAAGCCTTGGATCTTCTCAAGTAAAAAATAACGCCACTTATTCCAATTCCTCCAGCACAAAGTTGTACAAAGCTCTCACGTGTATTTGGAAATTATTGTGATAACCAGTAGTTTTAGTGGGACACTTTTTTCAAGCAATGTGCAGGGACTTTCACTGAAAAACTCACAACTTTTGCCAATACCGCTGCCAAATCTACAATAAATACGACTGAATAAAACTCTCGAATATCCTTAAAAAGTACAGAATCTTCAGTATTTATGTGTATGGCAGTTTAGTTTGTTTACTAGTTAGGTAGCTTCCTGTTACATGCAACATTTTGGTAACTCTTTTCCATTCAAGTTCATGTTCGTTTGAAATTGTCAATCGCTATGGCAATGGTCATATTTTTCATCATTCTAAAAACCTTTACTGTGAACTCTGAGTTGTGTCTGTGTTGACTGGAGGATGTTCATTACAAAAACATACAACCTTAGGGCTCACAGCACAGGTCAGTAAATGGCAAATCTCATAATGTCACAAAGGCAAAGGGCCAACTCTCTCCCGTCTACTTCTGACCCGGAAAAAAACGCAATTTCACTTTTCCGCAACTATTTTAGCTCCCAGTGACCCAGAGCTTTCTCTAAATGGCAATAGGGGGCAGAGGTTAGCCATTCAAATGTGAGCTAACTCCTTAATGGATGAAAAGGGCCCGTGGACTAAGAAAGTGTCATAACACCCGCACTGTTCCGCTCCAGTCAAATGAAGTTTACGTACAAAAAAGCGAAATAAAAGAAAGTCACGTAGAGCGGGTTAATATGGACATTTTAAGACCAAAATGACCACAGCAGCAGTTACAGAGAGAGCGGGGACCATTTTTCAACTTACTCGCTTACCAGAAAACGTCGGAAACATGCGGATGACGACTTCCGGTGTAGTTCCCGACACTGAGCATGTGATAAACCATAGATTTATCATCGTCAGCGCTCTTCACAACCTGCCAAAGCTTTCCACTAGGAACGTGACTCTAATCGCAGCTTGAATGTCGCTTACAGACACCTGGTCGTAACGGTTGATCTGCCGACTATAACGGATGACATCTTTAGACAATTTATAAAAGGAAAAAAGAAACAAAACAATGACATCTAGATGAAGAAAAACAGGCAGTTTTCTCAGTTTTTGCAGAGTTATGATCGTGAACAGAGCTCAAAAGAAGGTTGTCACCCGCATATTTCCAAACGTTTTCCGGTTTTGTGACGTAAGCGTGAATAGAGCCCGTTGGAGCTGGAGTCGATGGAGCCGGAAGTGCCCCCATGCTCACTTCCTATTTGGAACAGGGCAGCGAGCAGGTTAACTATGTTCATTTGTATATACAGGCTATAAAAGGGCCTTAAATGCAATGTCCAAAAGGAATGCAAAATGTGTCTCTTTAATCATGTTTTGCTATATGTATTAAAGGTATTCTGTATTTATATAAGTAAGATATAATTTTGTGAAACTTGATTCGCCAGATAACGTGGAAACGACTCTTAGCACAATTCCAAAATCTAATTATTCGAGGAAGCTTTACTTTTGGTATCAGTTTGGTATCAAAACATACATTTATCTTTGATGTAACATTTCTAGTTACGCGTCAGCCACCTCCCTGCCTCTATGAAGACGTTATCGTTTGGCCTGAAATGTTCCGTAGTATGGCATTAATCCATCCTTTTGGGGTTGCATTTAAACATTTTCCCTTATAAAGAAGTGTGGCCATACCGGCTTGTCAAAGCCTCATCCCGTCAGATCTCAGAAGCTAAGCAGGGCCGGGCCTGGTTAGTACTTGGATGGGAGACCACTGGGAATTCCAGGTGCCACAGTGGGGCGCCAGTCACTAAAAACTGTCGTAGTGTCCTTAGGCAAGGCACATTACCCACATTGCCTAGTATAAAAGTGGTGTGTGCGTGAATGGTGGTGGTGGTCGGAGGGGCCGATGGCGCAGATTGGCAGCCTCGCTTCCGTCAGTCTGCCCCAGGGCAGCTGTGGCTACAATAGTAGTTTACCGCCACCGGGTCTGGAGTGAAGGAATAATGCTCTGTAAAGCGTCTTTGAGTGTCCTGAAAAGCGCTATATAAAACTGATGCATTATTATTATTATTATTCACATTTTGACATCCTATATTTTACATCAGATGCCCTCCCTGGCAGAAAAGAACACTTTATTTGACCTATTCTTGCTGTATTGTTGTGTAGCTTTACTGTCGGATTTTTGATTTTGAAGATCATTTTCTGGACATTTTAATATTTTTTGCCTAAAAAATGGACATTTGTGGTTGGACTTGTGACATATTTTACATCAGATGCCCTCCCTGGCACAAAACAACTAGTTCTGTCAAAAATATTGCGTTACTGAGTTAACGCAAAACAATTTTAACGGTGTACTTTTTTTTTTAACCGCAATCTAGTTTTTTCATAAGCTGTGGCCACTGCTCTTAACGTTCTATATCTGGCTGTAAACAGGAAGCAAAACCATTTGTACGAAACTACTGAAATACCTTCAATAAGGACTATGACAGAGACAGAAGTTTTATAACCTCTCTCCTCTGGCTGTCCTCACTGCTCTGAGCTGTTGTTACATCCATTAACTCACGGAGGAGTGTGTATCGCATTAGGACTCATATCTGCCTCATTATTTAATAGATACTTCCACCATTAGACTTATTTTCTCCATTAAAAGCGTTTGCTCTGCTGCACCACGTGTAAACAAACAGCACTGTGTGATGACGTCTTTATTACAACAGTGTTGGGGCGACAAACATGGACCCAAACACAGTAAAAAAAAATGCACAAAGCTTATCCACTTTTCTATGCTAAGAGTATTAAAATGATTATTCAAGGGACAAAAATGTGTGATTGATTTGTGATTAATCACAAGTTAACTATGACATTCATGAGATTAATTGTGATTAAACATTTTAATCAATTGACAGCACTAAAAGCAACACTACTATTTGACTTATTGTCGCTGCATAAGTATTTTCAATTTTCAGGTGAATTTTAGGGGCCCATATTACACTATTTTCTGTTACAATGTTGTTTCCTCATCAAGATTTTTGCGTAATGTAAAACCTTTATATTTTACCAACTGTATAATCCACTAACCAATCTCAACTGCTCAGAAAGAAAGAAAGAAAGCCCATATCCTTCATTCCTGCACACTATTAGTGATGAAATCAATGCATCAATCCATCTATCACTGCACTGTATAGACCACAGCACACTTCTATTATGAATACTGATCAATAAAAAGCCACAACAGCTTAAAATGAATTGATCCCAAGCTTCCATATTAAACACAGCAGTTTTTGTGAATGAAATGGTCAATTGCGGGATGACACATGGCAACAGCTAAAACGGCCGCCCTTATTTCATCTTCACAGCAGTGTTCAGCCCCGGTGGACTCCCGTGGGCCCATTGGAATAGATATGTTTTGATTTTCTTCACTCTTTTGTCACACTTTTGATGGAGGGGAAATCGATATCCTCTTTCAGTTTGGGGACGGGGAGGTTCTGACAAGTCTGAAGCCCTCTCCGGTTTGGAATGAGCGATTGGGAAGAGGGGAGCAAAGAAAAATGGCGGCGGCGGTTCTTGTTGAGTGAGTGGGAGTGGTCAAACGTCAGACATAAGATTACGAGCACTGACAAGTTAAGAGCGCATTATCTTGTCATTTACTGGAGTAGTCTGGCGAGGTTAGAACACAGGCGGTAAGCAGGGTTTAAATGGATGGAAGGAAACTGGTAAAAACAAAAAACATACATAAAAAATACTTGTGGTTTTTAATCTTGAAGTCATCAATATAAACAACTTTGAATCACTTTAAATTAGGGCCATTTAATACAAATATAGGCCAAAATAGTCTGTACTCTGCTCCAAACTACATGCTTTTAATGGAAAAAGACTGGCTGTAAACCTCTCCATTATAACTTCTATTAATTTCATAGCAAAATATTGAAAATAAAACAAAACAAAACATATATATAACTGAATAACCTTGTAAAATCTGTATTAGGAAAAAAACTCCCCAAAAAACTAACAGAAACCAAAAAAAACGCCTTCTACGGGGCATTATTATGATTATTTTTCTTATTTAACCTTTATTTTTCCAGGGAAGTCCCATGGAGATTAAAAAAACATCTTTTTCAAGGGAGAAAACAAATTAAAAAAACAATTAAGATGACATAAAAATGACAATAAATTAATGAAAACAAGTACAAATTCAGGAGTCTGTTTCAACTGCTCTGTTTGGATTTAGTTAACATATGTGACCTTTGATTGGAAATAACATTAACTGTATAATAAAATTTTATGTATGTTTTTTGATGCTCCTTTTGCTCTCTGTTCTAAGTCACACACCCCTTCAGAGCACTATCACCACACAATCAGCGTGCGTCCAGAAACCGACTGAAACCCCTGCACATCGCATAAGGTTTATGAAGTTGTATTGCACAGTTTCTATCATGTTTTCGTATATTTATGAAGAATTGTCACGTGGGAGCATGGATGGGCTCGATTAGGGCTGAGGAGAGATCGCTAGATTACTCAAACATGCATGGAAAACATCAAAAATCGAACGTTTTTGAAGAGAAAACAACTGTATAACATGGCAGAAAGCTCCAAAAACACCCCCTGTTTGATCATAGCTTCTCCAAAACCGGTCACATATATTGAAATGACTAAAAAGAGTCTGAAAATAAAAACTGACAACTGCACAGGTCACGCAGGAATAAACGTGATCCTCGGCATGTCTTTGTTAAACAACACTAGAAACCGTGGTCTTCCATCCTGAATTACAATAGAGTCTGCGCTTTCCAAGAACATCTCCCATCTCATGCCTGGAGGACTATTTGCAGTTTACAAGCGCACATCCTCTGCTCCGACGGCGTGCAGGATTTGAGACAGGACTGGAGCCTTTGCATCTTAGCACCTCGGGCTAAGTAGCGCTAGCATCACTCTAAAGCTCCAGGGACGAGGGGAAAGAGGAGAGGAGAGGAGAGGGGGATGAGATGAGAGGCGCAGAGGTTTGTCGGAGGATGTGCCAAATGTACTGGATGTGTAAAGCCAAGGAGAATATGTGTACTTGAAGTATTTTTTACTTGAAACCTGCAGATTTGTTGGAACACTCGCTCTTGCTGTCTCTTTCTCTCTGTCTGTCTCTTTCTCTTCCTTTCTCCCCACTCTCCTCTGTCCTTCTCTTTCTCTTTCTCTCCCCTCTCTCTCTCTCTAACCTATTTGTAAGCGAAAGTCAGTTCAGTTCTGTTCTGCTAAAACTCAGTGTCTGCTGTTGTTTGGTTTCCTCTCTCTTTCTCTTCCTTCCTCTTCCTCTTTCACTTTCTCTCTTGCTCTACTCTCTCCATCTCTCTAATTTTATTTAAAAGTGAAGGACAATATTTTAACAATCTATGTTTTACTAAATCTCAGTGTCTAGATTGGTTTTCCTTCTCTCTCTTCCTTCCTCCTCTTTCTCTTCTCTCCTCTTCTCTCTGTCTGTCTCTCTCTTCCTTCCTCCTCTTTTTCCTCTCTCCCCTTCATTGGCTGTCTCTCTCTCTTCCTTCCTCCTCTTTCTCCTCTCTCCCCTTCTCTCTGTCTGCATCTCTTCCTCTTTTCTCGTCTCTCCCCTTCTCTCTCTTGTTCTCTCTTCTTTCTCCTCTCTCCCCTTCTCTTTCTTGTTCTCTCTCTTCCTTCCTCCTCCTTCTCCTCTGTCCCCTTCTCTCTCTCTTCCTTCCTCTTCTTTCTCTTCTCTCCCCTTCTCTCTCTGTCTGTCTCTCTTCCTCCTCTTTCTCCTCTCTCCCCTTCTCTCTCTCTCTCTCTTCCTTCCTCCTCTTTCTCCTCTCTCCCCTTCTCTCTGTCTGTCTCTCTTCCTCCTCTCTCCTCTCTCCCCTTCTCTGTCTCTCTCTTCCTTCTCTTCCTTCCTCCCCTTTCTCCTCTCTCCCCTTCTCTGTCTCTCTCTTCCTTCCTCCTCTTTCTCCTCTCTCCCCTTCTCTCTCTCTTCCTTCCTTCTCTTTCTCCTCTCTCCCCTTCTCTCTGTCTGTCTCTCTTCCTCCTCTCTCCTCTCTCCCCTTCTCTGTCTCTCTCTTCCTTCTCTTCCTTCCTCCCCTTTCTCCTCTCTCCCCTTCTCTCTGTCTGTCTCTCTTCCTCCTCTCTCCTCTCTCCCCTTCTCTGTCTCTCTCTTCCTTCTCTTCCTTCCTCCCCTTTCTCCTCTCTCCCCTTCTCTGTCTCTCTCTTCCTTCCTCCTCTTTCTCCTCTCTCCCCTTCTCTCTCTGTCTCTCTCTTCCTTCCTTCTCTTTCTCCTCTCTCCCCTTCTCTCTGTCTGTCTCTCTTCCTCCTCTCTCCTCTCTCCCCTTCTCTTTCTTGTTCTCTCTCTTCCTTCCTCCTCCTTCTCCTCTCTCCCCTTCTCTCTCTTCCTTCCTCTTCTTTCTCCTCTCTCCCCTTCTCTCTCTTGTTCTCTCTCTTCCTTCCTCCTCTTTCTCCTCTCTCCCCTTCCTTCTCTTCTCTCTCTCTTCCTCCTCTCTCGTCTCTATGTGAAACTTTTCTCACCCGAAACCTGCACATTTGTTGCAACCCTTTTTCTAACAATTCTACACTTTTCTAATATTTGTCGAGATTGGCTTCCTCTCTCTCTCATCCTTCCTCTTTCTCATCTCTCCCTCCCTCCCTCTCTTTCCGTGCTCCATAAACACTAGGTCAAATCCTCCAGCTAAGGCAGTTCTGACCAAACTCCAGATCTGCAGACGTGTCCCTGGGCTCTGCATCTGCCCACTGAAAACAGATTTGACAGAACAACCAGACGTCACTCACCCTAACCCTTCGCTTTTTGTCTTTTGCAGTAAACTTTTAACCTTTCACTAGAGCTGTATTACAAAAATCCATCTCGTACAGCTCCTGGCTGATCCGTTCACGTTAACAACTTTCGGTGTGGAGAAAGCAGATATTTTCCAACACAAAACATTTTATAAAGACTTAGTACCAAGCGTGAGAAACAATAGGTGAGATACTGCAGATTTATTCAGGCAATATCGATTTGACTGTATTTTCTCGACGGTTTTATTGTATTTTGCGTTTTAAATAGTTGGACAGTAACTTTGAGTGTTTTAAAGCGGCTCAATTCCAATTATTATTACTATTAAAGGTGCTCAAATGTTTTTCTCCACGGAGATGTTCTTACTTAGCCTGGAATGTTTCACAGTATGGCATTAAAATGTTCTATCTTCATGGAGAACAAACCAGACCAAGAGGCAGGTCAGATCTGTGGAGAGGCGACGCCGCCCACAGTCAGAATGCCTGTTTTTTTTTAGGTATTTTTGAGCTATAAAACCACCTGTAATTGAATAAATGTAAAGTAGAGCTGTTTAAAGTCACACTGTGGAACATTCTAGGCAGTGACATATCCATAGAAACAGGCAGGCGACCAGAAAAGTTACACACTGCAACGATGCAAAACGATATCGATCTCAGTTGGCAGACATTACGCAAAACCTTCAGGAAACAGTGAATTTAAAAATATAATGAGATTTCCATTTGATGAGCGCGTTTGGTTTCATTTAATGACCAAAAGTGCATTTGGTAATAATTATATGGATTTTTTTCTGACATTTTTTCCGAAATGGCCGAAATGAAAATCACCAAAAATCACTCTAATTACCATAAAACTAAAAGGGTATTTTGGCTGCAGGCGGTTCAGAACGCTGCAGCTCTCCAGCCCCACATCACAGTCTGAGCTGTTGTGATGTCGGTGTTAGCGAGATGGGCCCTCGTCCCCCTGAGAACACACACTCCCACACAAGCACCCTCTCCTCTTTCTCCCTCTCCTTCTTCCACTCTCTCCTCTCTCCCCTTCTCTCTTTCTCCCCTCTGTCTTACTCTCTCTGCATCTCTCTTCCTTCCTCCTCTCTCTTTCTCCATCTCTCTCTGCCTCGTTCTTGCGTTCTTCTTTCGTCCACTCTCTCCTATCTACCCTTCTCTCTCTCTCCTCGTTTCTCCTCTTGCTCCTCTCTCCCCTTCACTCTGTCCTCTCTTCTATCTCTCTTCTCTCTCTCCATACTGCTCTTCCTTCCTCCACTCTTTCCTTTCTCCCCTTCTCTCTCTCTTTCTTTCTTCTTTCCTCCTCTTTCTTCTCTCTCCTCTTCTTCTTCCTCTCTTTTCTCATTCCACCCCCTTCTCTCTCCTCTCTGTCTCTCTCTTCTGCTCTCTCTGTCTCTTTCTTTCTTCTTTCCTCCTCTCTTCTCTCTCCTCTTCTTCTTCCTCTCTTCTCTCATTCCATCCCCCTTCTCTCTCTCTCCTCTCTCCCCCTTCTCTCTTTTTGCCTCTCCCACTTCTCTCTCCCCTTCTCTCTCTCCTCTCTCCCCTTCCCCCTCCCTCCTCTCCCCTTTCTCTCTCTCTGTTCTCTCTCCCCTTCTCTCTTTCTCCTCTCCCCGTTCTCTCTCTCCCCTTCCCCCTCTCTTCTCCTCTCCTGGCAGTACAATCGCTCTCTGAGTAAATGTTGTCCTTAACCTGGCGGAGGAGAGGGAGCTCATGTCCGCAAATGCCAAACAGGTCAGCAGATGCCCCCAGCGCTGGAGCCAGGCACCGGGCACCGAGCGAGGGAGAGAGAGGGAGAGAAACAGAGAGGGAGGCAGAGAGGGAGGCAGAGAGAGAGGTAGAGAGACAGCGGGAGAGAGAAACAGAGAGGGAGAGAGAAACAGAGGGAGAGAGAGAGAAAGAGAGAGAAACAGAGAGGGAGATAGAGAGGGAGAGAGAAACAGAGAGGGAGATAGAGAGAGAGAGGGAGAGAAAGAGAAACAGAGAGGGCGAGAGAAACAGAGAGGGAGATAGAGAGAGAGGGAGAGAGAGAAAGAGAGAGAAACAGAGAGGGAGATAGAGAGAGAGAGGGAGAGAAAGAGAAACAGAGAGGGCGAGAGAAACAGAGAGGGAGATAGAGAGAGAGGGAGAGAGAGAGACAAAGAGAGAGAAACAGAGAGGGAGATAGAGAGAGAGGGGGAGATAGAGAGAGAGAGGGAGAGAAAGAGAAACAGAGAGGGCGAGAGAAACAGAGAGGGAGATAGAGAGAGAGGGAGAGAGAGAGAGAAAGAGAGAGAAACAGAGAGGGAGATAGAGAGAGAGGGGGAGATAGAGAGAGAGAGGGAGAGAGAGAAACAGAGAGAAAGAGAGAGGAAGAGAGAGGCAAAGAGACAGACAGCGAGAGAGAGAGGGAGGGAAAGAGAGAGACAGACAAAGGGGAAAGAGAGAGAGACAAAGAGAGAGAGAGAGAGGGAGAGACAGAGAGAGAGAGAGAGGGAAAGAGAGAGACAGAGACAGGGGGAAAGAGAGAGACAGAGAGAGGGGGAAAGAAAGGAAGGGAAAGAGAGAGACAGAGAGGGGGAAGTAGAGAGAGAGAGAGGGAAAGAGAGAGACAGAGAGAGGGCAAAGAGAGAGAGACAAAGAGAGAGAGAGGGAGAGACACAGAGAGAGAGAGAGAGAGAGAGGGAAAGAGAGACAGAGAGAGGGGGAAAGAGAGAGACAAAGAGAGAGGGAGAGACACAGAGAGAGAGAGAGGGAAAGAGAGACAGAGACAGAGAGAGATGGAGAGGGGATGAGGGAGAGGAAAAGAGAGAGAAGGGGAAAAGAGGAGGAGAGAGACAGAACGAGAGGGAGAGACAGGGAGAAAGAAAGAGAATATACAGAGACAGAGAGAGAGAGCAGAAGAGTGAAAGAGACAGAACAAGAGAGAGCTATACAGAGAGAGGGACAGACAAAAAGAGAGGGAAAAAGAGAGAGACAGATTAGAGGGTTTCGTGTGTGTTTAAAACAGCAGGATTTACACGAGGGCAGCAGCAGGTCAAAGTTAAATGTTTGAAATGTGATTTAACTGATGAGAAAAAAGTGTAAGATTAATATGAGCATTTCAGTTTGGATTTCCTCTTCCACAAATCATGTAATAGGACTACCAGGATTGTCATTCAAGATTAACAGAAAGAGATTTTATGACAGATGCCCTCCCAGACTTTCAAATAGCACAAAGATTGTATTTCAACTCTTATTATTATTGCATGAAGTAGATATTGACAAATTCAGAGACCCATGAACTGCATAGAGACTGCCAGTACAATTGCGAGTTAGGGTAATGATATGGGCTTTGGGGACTGAAATTAAATGAAAATCTTCCTCCTATAGCTTCTTAGCAAGTAGCAATAAAATCTGACTATATGACATTAACATGATACTCCCCTCATGGTAAAACGTTATTGCTAATCATTTGGGAGGTTATGTGTATTGTAGATAGGATAATATTTTAAATCAAAATGGCAAAGACTAAATGAATGTGAAATTATTATTCCAGTGACTACATTCAAGGGCCTATATATTGCAAAATTGACTCTTGTTTAGTTTTTGCCATGTTATAATGCTGCTATATTTTCTGCTCAAAATTTGATGCAAATAGCAACTACATTTTCAATATCGGTTTGACACCAATCTAATCATAACCGCTAATCAATACAGTTTTGAATCTTTTGTTCTTCTGACGCTACAAAAACCCAACCCAAACCCAAAACATGCTAGCACCCCTATGAACTGAAATCAAGGATGGAGACGTGTCACCCAGTGCCCAGCCGGGCTCCCATGTCGAAAGGACGACGTGGGTCCACCCTCCTGTGGGCTCACCACCTGCAGAGGGGTTCATAGGGGTCGGGTGGTAGGGGAGGACTGGCTGGCAAACTACTGCCCCCCCCTGCCCAGCCGGATAAAGTGGAAGAAGATATATGGATTTTCTCTGTTTCATACATTTTCCTCAGAAAAACATTTGTGGAGACATTTCTGTGTAACATAATATCCTCCTGAGACCCGGCCCACCCATTTGTGTCCTTTATAATGGACATTGAGTGAACCAGTCGATTTTTTAAGTGTTTTGAGATAGACTCATAATGGGGGGACTAGGTTCCTCTGCCTAAATAGGGCTGGGGGATAGAAGAGATTAAAAGGTTGGTCTAAAAACTTTTTCTGGTGACTGTAGAAGCTTGTCAGAGATGTTGGTCATCCAAAAAGTTCTTGTGTTCCCAGCGTCCATTACAGTGGACAAGTTACAAAATTATAAATACAAATAAAATGAACAAAATGTAGCTGTTAAGGCCTTAATTTACCTCCAAATAGATAGAAAATCACAAAAACATATATATTGAAATACACTTTTTTTTCTTCAGGTCCCAGGAGGATATAGTTTTAGTTCAGAAAGAGGCTGGGAGAGGGCAGTGTGTCTGTTAAGAGCTCAGACTGTAAAGGGCAGTGTGTCTGTTAAGAGCCCAGACTGTAGAGGGCAGTGTGTCTGTTAGAGCCCAGACTGTAGAGGGCAGTGTGTCTGTTAAGAGCCCAGACTGTAGAGGGCAGTGTGTCTGTTAAGAGCCCAGACTGTAAAGGGCAGTGTGTCTGTTAAGAGCTCAGACTGTAAAGGGCAGTGTGTCTGTTAAGAGCCCAGACTGTAGAGGGCAGTGTGTCTGTTAAGAGCCCAGACTGTAGAGGGCAGTGTGTCTGTTAAGAGCCCAGACTGTAGAGGGCAGTGTGTCTGTTAAGAGCCCAGACTGTAGAGGGCAGTGTGTCTGTTAAGAGCCCAGACTGTAGAGGGCAGTGTGTCTGTTAAGAGCCCAGACTGTAAAGGGCAGTGTGTCTGTTAAGAGCCCAGACTGTAGAGGGCAGTGTGTCTGTTAAGAGCCCAGACTGTAAAGGGCAGTGTGTCTGTTAAGAGCCCAGACTGTAGAGGGCAGTGTGTCTGTTAAGAGCCCAGACTGTAAAGGGCAGTGTGTCTGTTAAGAGCCCAGACTGTAGAGGGCAGTGTGTCTGTTAAGAGCCCAGACTGTAGAGGGCAGTGTGTCTGTTAAGAGCCCAGATTGTAAAGGGCAGTGTGTCTGTTAAGAGCCCAGACTGTAGAGGGCAGTGTGTCTGTTAAGAGCCCAGACTGTAGAGGGCAGTGTGTCTGTTAAGAGCCCAGACTGTAGAGGGCAGTGTGTCTGTTAAGAGCCCAGACTGTAGAGGGCAGTGTGTCTGTTAAGAGCCCAGACTGTAAAGGGCAGTGTGTCTGTTAAGAGCCCAGACTGTAGAGGGCAGTGTGTCTGTTAAGAGCCCAGACTGTAGAGGGCAGTGTGTCTGTTAAGAGCCCAGACTGTAGAGGGCAGTGTGTCTGTTAAGAGCCCAGACTGTAGAGGGCAGTGTGTCTGTTAAGAGCCCAGACTGTAGAGGGCAGTGTGTCTGTTAAGAGCCCAGACTGTAGAGGGCAGTGTGTCTGTTAAGAGCCCAGACTGTAGAGGGCAGTGTGTCTGTTAAGAGCCCAGACTGTAGAGGGCAGTGTGTCTGTTAAGAGCCCAGACTGTAGAGGGCAGTGTGTCTGTTAAGAGCCCAGACTGTAGAGGGCAGTGTGTCTGTTAAGAGCCCAGGGCAGTGTGGGAGGAGCCACTGGGGCTGGGTGTGAGCGGTGGATCAGGTCGTGCGTTGTACTCTGATATAGTTCAGCCAATAATGACCAAATGACTGTTGATGCTGATGATGCCCTGTTCCCCTTTTCAGGATAATGGGAGTGTTTTGTCTGTGGGGTTTTTTTTTTGCCTTGTCTGCTGAGCTGATGTGTACACTAAAATGTATTGAGTTTGGCTATTTGAATTGATACACATTTTGGATTGCGACACTTGACTATGCCTACATTTATGTTGCATGCTTTAAGTTATTTTTTGCCTTTTTTAGGCAGATGTAGTCATACCAAAACACTCCATCCATCTGGTTCTGGTCTGGCCCTTCCATCAAATTTTAGCCCAAAGTAAAGCCCGGGGGCCCAACTTGGTCCTCCAGGGGTTTTAATTTGGCCCATGAGGCTCTGAGATTTTAATAAGAATCTATTTTCATTCAATTTTGTACTGATGGAGAGGAGATGGGAAGGAGGTCACTCCTGTCTTTTTCCTAATTTTTAAAGTCAGTTTAATGATACATTGTTTTGCAGAATATTTTAATGTGCAAAAAGTCTCCCCTCCATTTGCTCCATGCATTAAGTTGCTTCCCCTTCAGAGCGCTATCACAGCACAATCAGTTTTTTTCACCTAAACATGTGACCTGAAAGCAGTGAACTGTGTGTCTGGACCTGTGTGAATGAGGTCCTATACAGTCCACTAAAGAGTGCAGGTCAGTGTAGTGTTTGGGGTTTAGGGCCCAGGATGGACATTCAGACACTTCCAATGTCATTATTGACATTCAATGTGTCTCTATGGCAACGCACCCCTTTCCATATAAGGAAAGGCTCAGAGTGATGTCACCTGACGTCACCTGGCAACACGTTCCATCAGACATTCTATTTCTTTATGACATCATTAGAGTCTCTTATAAAGCTTTATATAAGTATATGAGGGCGACACAGGTCCTGAGAAACTCACTTCAACTCAGACCTTCTACTGACACACAACAATCCAACTTAGAGAAACAAAGATGTCCAAAGCCTGGTGCGTCTGAAGATGAACTCCTCTACAGCCAGGAGTTCAACCTGATGGAGGAGCTGGAGGAAAAACCAACCAACCCACAGCCCTCTGGACCACCTGAACAGGGGGCCCACAGGTTTCTCACTGTGGAGGAGCTGGAAAGAGAGCAGTTAGGACCTCAGAAACAACAGCGGCCCAAGGAAGAGGAGGAGAAGGGCATGAGCTTACTGATGTCTCGACTCCAAACGGCCTCTGAAGAAGCTGCTCAGGCCAAAATCAGAGAGGAGCATCTGCTCAAACAACTGGAGGAGCTCCAGAGACTTAGAGAGAGAGAGCATGATCAGCATGAGGAGTCTAAGCTCCAGCTGTTAAAAACAAAGCTGATCATTGTGGCTCATACCAAGCAAATGGAGCAAAAGGACTCTGCCATACGAGACCTCCAAACTGCACTGGACACAGTGAAAGAGGAGAAACAGGGTCTGACTAAACAGGTCGCCGTGCTGGAGGAAAACCACTGTGCACAAGAGCAGGTTCTGAGGAGAACTGAGGGAGAGCGCAGCCTCCTGGTCAAGTGGAGCAGTTCTCTGAAGGAGGAGCTGGAGCAGGAGAGACGAATCAGAGCCCAACTAGAAGAAGACAAGGCCGCCATTTGGATGAGCGGTGAGGCCCTCAAAGAACAGCTCAGATCAACGCTTGAAGAGCGCACCCTGCTGGAGGAGGCCAGCTGTGGGCAAAAGCAGCTCCTGATAAAAGCAGAGGAAGAGCACAGCCAACTGGTCCAGAGGAACAGTTCTCTGGAGGAGGAGCTGCAGCAGGAGAAGGAGGGTCTCAGGTTGGCTCTGGAGCAGAACTCCCTGCTGGAGAAGGCCTGCAGCGTTCTGGATCACGAGCTAAAGAAAAGTCAGGAACAGCACAACCTCCAGAAAGAGACATGCAATGACCTGGAGCAGGAGTTGAAAACATCAGAGGAACAGCGCACCCTGCAGGTTAAACACTGTATGACACTGGAGCAGGATCTGAAGAACTCAGAGGAACAGCGCACCCTGATGAAGAAGACGTGCAGTGCTCTGGAGGAGGGGCTGAGAAAACTTCAGGAAGAGTGCACCCTGCAGGAGGAAAGGTGTGTAGCACTGGACCAGGCACTAAAGAGGTCTGAAGAACAACGCACCCTGCAGGAGAAGACATGCACTTCTCTGGAGCAGGATTTGAAGACGTCACAGGAAAAGGGCGCCCTGCAAGATGAGAGGTGTAGGACACTTGAGCACCATCTGAAGAAGTCAGAGGAACACCGCACCCTGGTGAAGGAGATGTACAGTGTCCTGGAGCATGATCTGCAAAAAAGTAAAAAAGAGTGCATCCTGTGGAAAGAAAAGGATATGACACTCGAACAGGTGCTCAAGAGTTACGAGGAACAGTGCACTCTGCTGGATAAGCGCTGTCGTTTGCTTGAGGAAGAGCTGAACATTTCTGAGGAACAGCACACCCTCCAGGGTAAGAGGTGCAGCGCTCTGGAGGAGGAGTTGAAGAAGACCAAAAAACAGTGCTCCCTGCTGACCAACATGAGCAGGGCACTGGACCAGGAGCTCAGGGTAAAACCAGGAAGTGGTACAGGAGGTTCTTCTGCCACTAGATCCTCCCATAACCCGACTTCATCCTCAGCATAAATAAAACATTAGCATCACAAAAACAGAATGTAGTGTTTTGTATTTTGATTCCAGGTTAAAGTTATTATCTTTATCAAGTCTACAACAGATCTTAATGCAGTTACACCATGAACTGAGTGTTGTGGGCCAGATTTTAGAGCAAAGATTTGAAGGTTCCCCTGAGGATAAAATAAGTATTTTACTTCTATGAGGTAATAACTGCTAACCCAAAGTAAGGTACGCGAGTCCAACTTGGTCCTCCAGGGGTTTTAATTTGGCCCGTGAGGGGCTCTGAGATTTTAAGAAGAATCTATATTCATTAAATTTTGTACTGGTGTCGAGTTGATGGGAAGGAGGTCACTCCTGTCTTTTTCCTAATATATAAAGTTAATTTAATCATCTGTTTCTTTGCAGAACATTTTTATGTGCAAATTGTCATTAGATTTGGGCCTCGACTCACTCATGTGCATTCATTTGACCTACCGAACTCCAAATGATAATTCTAGCAAAAATGTGCGGAGTTTAAAAACACTGTGGAGCACTTCCTGCATTACCACATGACATCACAAGGTGGAACAGACAAGAACTCTGCCTAAATATGCAAAGTCTCTGTGTTAAAAGTTAACGTAATATGGGCCCTTTAAAAGACAAAATTTTGAGGAATTTTACCCAATCAAAAGGCAGAATATTTTGTCTGTAATGATTAATTTCCATGATGAAAATGTACAATTCTACCACTGAAACCTACAAATACATTTTGACATTAGAACATGTATATCAACATATTGTAATAATTCTTATGAGATTATGAGATGTTTTATAATGCATTCTAGTCTAGTCTAGTCTTTTCATTATATTCTTAACTCATTAGATCTTAAGCAGAACACCACACCACATCTCTACCCACCATTAAAAAGACAGAATATTTGGTCCAAAATAATTAATTTTTACCACTCTGAAACCTACAGATACATTTTGACATTGGAACGTGTATGTCGTATTGTAAATTGTTAAAACCCTTGATATTATTACGAGTATTTTGATATTGCATTCTAGTCTATTCTAATCTTTTCATGATAGTGTTTCCTCCTCTGTATTACATCTTAAGCAAAACAGCACCTCACATCTCTACCCACATGTTTGCGTACATGTGGGACTGCCAGAGATTAATATGTATGTTATGTGTACGATGGTCCGGATGCTTACTTCACAAGAGACATGTTCTTGTTAAGTCCTGCATTCACACGTACATACATACGTACATGGTATCCGGCCAAGAACCACTGCGTAAGATCCACTGTGATATACAATGACAAATCACAGGGAGTTTGCATGTTCTTCCTGTGTCTACACCCCAAAAAATCTTCCAGCTAAGATTGTTCTGACCAAGACTAATAACAAAATGGAGATGGGTCCGTGAACGCGCTACCATGGCGACCACTGCTCCTGACAGGTTGAAGGATCGGTCAAATGGAGGGGACAATTTTTTCCCTATGCGGATGATGTAATGTCCTTTAACCTTAAGTATTAAAGGTGCACAATGTAATTTCACCTGCTTCAGACATATTCTTCACTTTTTCCTATTATTATTATTATGGTTGTTGTTAATGCTACTACTACTACTAATAATAATAAAAATAATGAATCTGTTTTATATAGCGCTTTTCTGGACACTCAGAGACTCAAAGAAAGAAAGCGTTACAGAGAATTATTCATTCACTCCACACTCGGTGGCGCAAAACTAATCTTGTAGCCACAGTGGCCCTGGGGCAGACTGACAGAAGTGAGGCTGCCAATCTGCCCCATCGGCCCCTCTGACCACCACCGTCATCATCACCCCACTGTAGCATCTGATTTTCCCACTGGTCTCCCATCCAAGTACTTGATTATCCAACTCCGATAAGTTTAGCAACAAACAAACAAGAACAGTGTAAATATGCAGAAAGTTTACATCATTAATAAAAGACGCTTTAATAATGTATCTGTCCTGGGGCAAAAACAAAAAAAAAGATTTGTCTACAGCCCGTTTAATTTCATATATGTGACTTTTTGGTTTCGGTGTGGACTCTAGACCTGACTGGGCAACAGGTGCGTTAGAGAAAAGCCACTGAAAATGATTTCAAGAAGACGCCTGCACACAGTCTCACTCTGGGTTCACTTTTATTTGTTGTAACATTTTGTTCCCTCACCTTCCTCAGGCCTTTTCCACTCCCTTATATAAGTGAATGGACTGCAAAGCCCCAATGTTGCACTTGGCACTAGTCTCTCATGAATTAAAACACATGGATAATAATTAGAAAAATGCAAAGACTATTATCACCATTAAAAAGATAACAGTTGCATCTTTATCATTTTTTTTTTAGCAAAATAAGTGAGTTTTCATATAAATGATTCACTCTTGTAATATAAACGTGAATATAAAAGTGAGACAGTGTGTGGGCGTCCTTTTGAAAACATTTCCAGCTATATGCTTATATACATTCAGTATATACGCACATCAATCTGAACTCCAGCACATTTCTTCTCCATTGTTTGACCATAACCATCAGACCTCCATGTCAACTGTCAATACAACCCCAACTCAATCGCCCATAAATACCCCTTGCTCACGTCCACTGAGTCCCTCTCCTCCTCGCTCCGCAGACCTCCCACACCGGGGCGGTTGTTAGGGTCGCCGCTCTCATCCATCATGCGCCCATCAAGACAAGAGGACAGTGACAGCTCCGAGATTGGTCCCTCTCCCTGCCCGTCCCTCCCTCCGTGGCGGCTCCTTTGTATTTTGGTCATAAGAAAGCGGAATAGATTATATGTTAATGAGCGGGCGCAGTGTCCATCTTGAGCAGTGCGGCGCGCTCGTGATGCACTCGTGAGTCAGATTAGCGTTCACACTCTCCATGACGGGGCCCGCATGACTGTCCTGTGCCTTCTGTGCCACAATCGAGAAGGTTGTGTAACATTGGATTACACTGTGTACTTTCATAATCACCATCATTCAAAGTGTCAAGAGGGTGACCAGTGTAAGGTAAGTGGTAGACAAAATATTGTTGTATGTGAGTAATTACTCATTTAAAGGTTCTATATTACACAAAACTGACTGTTGTGAGATTTAAGCCATGTTAGAATGTTATTACCTCCTCAAAAACAGACTTGGAGCTGTGTTTTGTTTAGTAGTAGTAGAAGTCGTAGCAATAGTAGCTGTAGTAGTAGTAATAGTACTAGCATTTGTAGTATTCATAGCTGTAGTGCGGAGTTTCTTAACAGTGCATATGACAAAAATGGGCACTGCGTAAGTCTGTTCGTAACACTAACTACTAATTTTGTCACCGTGTGTCTTGAGGCGTCTCCAACTGTCATCTCAGACTATCACACACGTTTATTGAGAGAGAACAGTGCTCTGCCAGTCCACTCTCCTGACTATGTCCCGCCCAAAGCCCAGAGTTACAGGGTTAAAGTGCAGCCAAGTCCTGACCTCGATACCGAGTCCTGCTTCCATGGCCAAGGACCTCATAAGATTCAAGTTATAGTGTATTCTTTCCTCATCACAAACACACCCGGAGTTGTGTTTTGTTCCATTCACACATGTTTAACGCACAAACTCTATAGATTTAGGAGTTTTTCTCTCAAATGCTAAAATCTCTGTTGAAGTGAAGGTAAAGGGGAGATGTTAACTTGAAAACTTTGGGAATATAGAGTAAGCAAAGTAAAAAAAGTATGTTATCACAAGAGATTTGAAGTAATATGTAGAAATAACAGTATAGTTTCATAGTTGTAATATGAGTAGAAGTATGAAGGATTGCAGTTATAGCAATACTTCCTAGAAAACTCAATTCATGCTATAGTGGTGTCTTTAATTCTACCCTTTAAACAATCAAGACCACTGCTTACTGAGTACTTCCATGTCACTGCATTGTTAAGGGATTCTACATTTTGAGACATCTCCAAATCTGTGCTGAAATCATTGCAGAAAGGCACAAAAGCAGGTGCCTGGTGCAGAGCCAGTTCTTGGGCTCAGTGGATTAAACCCTGCGAAATCATTGCATGTTCAGGAATGAGCAGAAACTGAGCCAAAATCGCTCTAATATGGAGGATGTCTTCATAAAACTGGAAACATCATGTACTACAAAAAGAACACCAAGTATACTAAACATCGTACACTCACGTCAATATGCACTTGTATTTATTGTAGTATAATGTAGTAATTGTGTTAAAATAGATGCAATAAAGGTTAAAGTATCTTTGGCAAAATTCCTTGTCAAACTTTAGTGAATACTTTAGAGGAAAACAAAGACATACATACACATACTTGGATTTTAGATGAGAACTGCCCTACATCTCAGCGACAAATTAACAGTTAAAAATTGGTCCATTTGCTTAAAAAAAAGGAAAGAAATGAAATAAATATGTACGTTTGGTCACTATTTCTATTTACTTATAACACATCGATCAAAGCAAATCATTTGAGAAGGGTGGGGCTCCAGATCTCCACCCAAAGGACCCAACCCGCAGACCTATGCTTTTTAAAACCTTGGATATGTAGGCCTATGTTCACAGTTAAAGGTGCAGTGTGTAACTTTTCTGGTGGAGGGTCCGTCAAATGCTTTTCACCATGAAGAAAGCATGTCAGGAATGTTTCACAGTATTGTATTAAGCCTTTCTATCTTCATGGAAACCAAACCGGACCAAGTTACAGGTCAGATCTGCAGAGAGACGACCCCACACAGTCAGAATGCCTGTTTTTCTAAGTATTTTTGAGCTATAAAACCACCTGTACTTGAATAAATGTCAGGTAGAGCTGTTAAATGTCGTAATGTGGAGCATTCCAGGCAGAGCAATGACGTATCCAAAGAACCAAGCTTACACAGTGCACCTTTAAATACCTTTTTGTTTGCGATAACATATTTTCAAGGGCTAATTTCAAAGTAGAAATGAAATCTAAACTGTAAACCAAGAGTCCCCAACCTTTTTCCCCCGGTGAGATACTTTTACGAAACAAAAATACCAGAGAGCTACTCATTTTAGCAGCTGCAAGAGACGATGCCTTATGTGCCTTTGGGTACAATTAGATGCCTATAAAACCTAAACCACTGCCCATTTATTAGTGCACAAAGTTGGGCTTCAAAATTTTATTTTTAATGGTAATAGGCTTGTACAGAAACAGAAATTTGGTTAATTCTGAAATCCCTTGGCGAGATACTTGGAAGAGGGTGGCTACTCAAAACAATTTGAAATGAGCTCCATGATACTTAAAGACATTTAGTAGACAATAAACTAAGTAAAATTACACAGACCTTTTACTGTTTACCACATATTTACATAAAAAACGTGATATAATGTATTTATTTAGTGTCAACATTTCATTTTTAGAGTCTTATATATATAGTTCTTATAGTTCTTTTCATATGTATCTTTCGCTCCTTTTCTTGGCAGCTCTTTCGATCTTAAAACATTTTTGACCATGCCCCAACATTACTTCACCCCGTACACCTAAACATCTAAAATATTCAGTTGAAAAAGTAGCTACAAGTTTTTGAAATCGCTGTAACTATTGATTTCACACCTTAAACCAGTGTGCGCTCTCCCCTTTGACAGAGCTTCTTTAGCGCTGTGTCCATCTATTATTAATCCTAAATGTGCTTTGAAGTAATTTAAAACTATATTTCAATACCTAGTGCCAGAATACTATAGATTGAAAGTCCTAAAGGGTTTCTGTCTAGATGAGAACTTGACATATCTCGCCCTTTACGGCTATTGACAGTGAATTGACCAATGTTCCAGCCTGTTCTCCTCCAGCCCTGTTTAATAATACTGTACATCTCTCTATTCATCATCAGTAATATAGAGAGCCTTCACCTCTGGGCGGATCTAATCCAGTTTCACTTGTCCCTTACCGCACTAAGTCAACTCATATGCGATGATTTTCATTAGGACACAAAGACGGTGCCGGCATAGGGCCAGTTCCACTATTATGTTTCAATCTGTTATTCGGAAAGTGCAATATGTTCAAATGCATTTTAATTCGTTAGAAAGTACATTAATTAATTAAAAAGTACATGGCAAAAATGTTCTGCAGTATACCTTTCTATAACACTTGAAGATGCAAACGAGAAACAAGTTAACGTTTAAAATAAAACGCAATCTGCTGCCAATGTGTGTTCAGATTAGAAGTATAGACATAGTAGTGAGAAGTAGTGATATTTGTAGTGGTAGTTGTAGCAGTAATAGGAGTAGTTGTAGTTTTAGTTGTAGTATGAATAGTAAATGGTGAAATGGTAGTAGTATTGCTTGTAGTAGTGGTTCTAGTATTAGTCGTAGTAGTAGTTCTTGTTGTTTTAGTTGTAGTATAAATAGTGAAGTGGTAGTAGTGGTAGTATTGCTAGATGTATTGCTAATAGTAGTAGTAGGTGTAGGGTGTAGTGGTAAAAATAGTAGTTATACATGAAATAGTAGTACAAGCAGTTGTAAATACTAGGAGTAGTTGTGGTAGTATTAGCAAACTTACTAGAATGGTAGTAGTAATAGTAGTAGTCATCGTAGTAGTAGTTCTTGTTGTTTTAATTGGAGTATAAATAGTGAAGTAGTAGTAGAATTGCTTGGAGTAGTAGTGCTAGTATTGCTAGATGTATTACTAGTAATAGTAGTAGTAGGAGGAGGAGTAGTGAGCAGTGGTAATAACAGTAGTTATACAAGAAATAGTAGTACAAGTGTTAGTAAATAGGTAGTAGTAGTAGTTGTTTTAGTTGTACAAGAAATAGTGAAGTGGCAGTATTGCTTGTAGTAGTGGTAGTAGCCTTAGTAGTATTAGTAGTAATAGTCGTAGTCATCATCGTTTTAGTTGTAGAACAGTGTAAATAGTGATGTGGTAATAGTATTGCTTGCAGTAGTAGCGGTAGTATTGCTAGTATTAGTAGCAATAGTAGTTGTAGTAGTAGCATTAGTAGCATTGGTAGTAATAGTAGTAGTAGTAGTAGTAGTAGTAGTAGTAGTAGTAGTAGTAGCAGTAGCAGTAGCAGTAGTAGTAGTAGTAGTAGTAGTAGTAGTAGTAGTAGTAGTAGTAGTAGTAGTTATAGTCATCATCGTTTTAGTTGTAGAACAGTATAAATAGTGAAGTGGTAGTAGTATTGCTTGCAGTAGTAGTGGTAATATTGCTAGTATTAGTAGCAGTCGTAGTAATAGTAGTAGTGGTAGTATTGCTAGTATTAGTAGCAGTAGTAGTAATAGTAGTTGTAGTAGCGGTGTTATCTATGGAGGAAACAAGTGCATACTTAACAAGGTAAGAAGTAAAAAAAGAAAGAAAAGTTTCCCAGCCCCTCGAGAATAAACCATTGTTGCTTCAGTCCACAGCAGCTCCATTTCACTATTTCATTCTTATATTATAAAATGGAATTGGCCGCCACCGTGAAAGTTATTATGTATAAAAGTTATGCATAAAACCTTGTGGAGGTTACTTTTCAAGAATCCACAGTGGCTCCAGTCTAAAAGAAGAATATCCTCTGTGTGAAATGGCCACACTTGAGTTTATAATAGCCATCACCTCCACTCCGCCTCCATATGGCTCTCACATAAAGTTAATTCAATCCCAGGTACAGTCAGACTTATCGGCGTGTGCCCCCTCTGTGTCCCACCTCCTCCCGCTCGTGGAATAAAAATACGACGGCGGAGAGAGAGACAGCGGAATGATATCAGCTATGAAGTGCTCTGAAAATGAACTCTGTAGATGGGCTCTATTTTAACCTCTGCCTCATCATAAACCATCTGCTGCATTCTTCCCTTCTCCATCAGCTGAGCGGCCCCTCCTCCTTTACACCGGCTTCCTGTGTGTCTGATGCAGTGATCCCCCCGAAGGAACCATCCGTCGCTTCGTTTAAAGGGCCCATATTACACTAATGTCTGTTATAAATGCGGTTTCCTTATCGCAAACATACCTGGGGTTGTTTTTTTTGTCACATTTACACACATTTAACAGAGAAACACATTTGCGTATTTAGGCCGAGTTCTTCTCTCAAACAAAAGACACTTTGTTCCGCCTTGTGATGTGAAGTGCTCCACTATTTTTAAACTCGAGCGAAGGTGTATGGATTTCAGACCCAGAATTGCTCATCTCTACATTCGAAGAGCATTTTGAGCTTTGGTGATGAAAACAGACTAATAATAAAGGGTTATTTAATATTCATGTGTGATCGGCCACGTTTACAAGATGGTTGGAGTTTACATGAAAACAATAATTTGGGTTTACATGGAAAACACGTTAACCTCCTGAGACTCAAGCTTTTGTCCGCTGTGCATTTTTTATTTATTCTTGCTATTTGGGATAAGTAGGACCTACTAAGTAAGTCTTCTGTATGACACTAATAGACACCATTGGTTAAAAAATGTAAAAACATTAAAATATATAAATAAAATGCAATTAGCTGTTTATTTCAAGCCCTAAACCTGCCAAATGTGACGTAGTCAACCGTGAGCGGGTGGGGGTTCAGTGAGTGAGGTTGAAAACACACAAAAAGGTGTGAAAATGTGGTCCACAGATTTCATTTTTTCTGGTTTTCAGTCGCTACAAAAAAAAAGTGGAGGTGCAAAAAGCGGAGACGAGGCAGCAATTTCCCTCCAGCAGCAGAACCAGCAATTTACAACTGTAAACTCATCGAAATATCCCCAAGTTTACCAAACAACATATACAATCAATAATATAACATAGTCCCAGTGTCTTCAAACGAGGACATGACATTTCCTGATGCTCTCGTCTGCTATAATCTATAAAATGTGTCAAATTTGAATGTCAAATGAAGATAGAGACATTATTGTACATAAATACATTGGTTTCATTCATAAAATTAGCATCTAAACTTTAACATGCTGTTTTTTTTTTTTTTTTACTTTCGGGAGCTGCTGTAGAGGTTTTTAGTTGATTACAGGTGAAAGTTTAAAAAAATTGAATATCTTGGTGCTAAGAGGCAAAAATGTAATGTCCTCGTATGGGGCCACAGGGTCTCAAGAGGTTAAATCACCTTTATTTAATTCCGCTCACCGTCTGGGGGTCAGGAAGGGTTCTGATTGGACAGGGGCCGCACAAATGTATTTACGTCGACCGAAAGAAAACACGCACTTCATCTGCTACTTTTTCTGTCATCCCGGTTTGTCGTTACACCACGGACACAGACATGATCCAAACTTTTTCTGCAGTCGTTCCGATGATAATGAAGCAGCAGCTGGAAAATTCTCTCCTCACGCTTTACGTCTGTGAGCTGAGGAGGAGAAGGGAAGAGTGTCGGAGAAGGAGGAAGAAGACAAACTGGGTCAACCACTGCGACACCTCAGCCCACTCCCGCATCCCGCTCGCAAATCCAAAGAGCAGTGGATGAAAGTCCGAAGCGACGACAGGTGGAGCTGGATCGTGTCAGAAGGGCGACCCAATGAGCATACGCTGAACGATCGGCGGAATTATTTTTAAGAAGAATAAATGTTTATATGATCGAGGAATAAATTCATTCAGCTTTAAAATCAGAATAAACCATCCACTTACTTCGGAATTCAATTTAATGCTGTCATCGTCATCATTTTCATTTGGAATTAAGTGCTAACATGGTCATATTGAAGGGGAAGTCATTTTTATTCAGAATTAAAGCTCTCAAATGAAACAAAACACAACAAAGCACAACTTCAGGTATGTTTTTGATCGGGTAACATTTTAACACCGCTTAAAGCTCACAAGATCCCATTTTGCGTAATACAGGACCATTAAACTAGGGGAAGAATTAAGTTAAAGCATTTATTTAGAATTGTGAGGTCCTCAAAACGGTTGTAGCCCAAGTTTAGTTTCAATATTCCATTTTTCCATGTCCATCATGTGTGTCCGATCTGGCTGCAGCAAACCACAGAGGCCCTGTCCTATTGCTTGAGGTTATTAGATAGCATCCAACCGCTAACCAGAACCCCTGCCAGATTTGTTGCGCTTCATTTAAAGTGGGGGGATGCAAATGAGGAAAAGTTAAGCTCTTGTATTTACTTTACTAAGTCCTGATTTGGTCCTTGTTTACTTCCTGCTTTTGTCCTAATCGACCCCGCTTCAGTCCATTTTTCCTTTAGGCACTTCCTGGGTGTCAGATCAGGCGGAACAAATCCAACCAAAGACTCTGGCCAATTGCTTGTACTGGCAGCAAACCTTGAAACCACAACAGCCGGATCTGCGTCGCTTAGATAGAATTCTTCCTTTACTACTTTAGATCTGATTAAATCTTGTTCTAGTCACAGTTTATACCTGATTTAATCTTGCACTAGCTCAGTTCACTTCCTGTGTTTCAGATGTGGCAGCAGCAAACTCCCAGAGGCGCTATCATATTACTTGTATTTGCTCAATAGCAGCAGACCGCTAACCACAACATCTCGCCAGATCTGTTGCACTTAATTTAGAAGGCAAAACAATACGGGTCCATGTTAATATATTTATACCGGGTTTTCATTTCCCATTTGCTCTTGACAGCTATAAGACTGCAAAAGCTATGAAATATATATGATTCAGTAGCGTGAAAGCAGCATTAAAAATTCATAGCTTCACAACATTGTCATGATATTTTCAGCGTGGTTTTCTTTATATCATTGGCACATGTTAAAATGACTCACTAGCCAGCGTAGTCAAGTGGGTTTTTTATCACTATGCACGCGGCTTTTTTGGAAACGGATCCAAATTGAACACAGATCCAAAAACTAGACTGGGTGATACGGCAGACTGGGTAACAGCCAGGGCTTTCATATTCACATGAAAAGATAAAAAAACAAAACAAGAAAGATTTTAGCGTAGTTCAACGAAAGTGCTATGGCTTGTTTTACTGTCGTGACAGAAATTCAGTTGATGCTTTTGAGAAAACTGGTTCAGTGTATAAACCAGGGATGGGTAAATCTTTTTTCCTTGGGGCGACATGAGGAACAGAAAATATTGCAAAAGGCCGCACCAAAATGCTTAACTCAATTTTGCATTATATTTATTCATATTTCTTTATAAAAAGCAGTAAATAAGCTGGTAAGAGTTTATGTTATGACTAAGCAATGAAAATTTGAAGCTGCATTACAAAAAATGTCATTAAAAACCACCTCCAAATAAAAGCAATTCAGCTTTGGCCTATGCATGAGGTAAAATGATAAAATGTGTTTATTTGTAATTTCAAATGAGCTGTACAATGCCCAGGTCTGGTGTAGATGATGCCATAGAGAGAGGATTTTCTTTTTATGATTAATGTAGATTTGTAGCTGAATCACATTGAATGAAAGAGGTCGGTTGTTACCAGAGAGGATGTTTTAAATTCATTACAGAAACTACTTAAGTTGGTTTAAAACCATCCAAGTCAGTAGTTTGGGCAATAATTTCTGTATAAAAAGCTGCATTTTGCTGAACTTTGAGTCATGAGTAAGTACAGTATGTGCAATGGAGAGTTTGCACTGCCAGTCATGATTACTATGGCAATTAACAAATCAAAATAAATTATTCTTTTAATTAAATGGAACCCAGAACAGAACTCAGATGACTGCGAATTATTTATACATTTATGGGATATTATTATGCAAATAGTTTCTAATCATAATAAGCAAAGTATGTACAACTACAATGTCCTGTATATGTCCCGTTACATACATTTTTCAAGGTGTTCAGTGAAACTTTTCCTGATATATTCATCATTTACTCTCCATTCTTGGTAACTACTTAGAGTTGCCCTGGTCTAGACTGACAGAAGAGTGCCATTGGTAGGATTGAAGCCTCAAAATTTGCTCATGTGGGAAAATACCCAATTCTCTTGATACAAGGTAATTTAACACTTTTCTACCTTCAAGACTCTCAAAGCGCTTTATATCATCCATTCACACACACATCCATACACCAGTGTATGAAGACACTGAGGGTGAGGTGTGTTAAGTGTCTTGCCCAAGAACATAACAGCAGCAATCATCTGCGGAAGGTAAAACCGCCATTCGATTCGAACCGCCAACCTTTAGATCAGTGGAGAAACGCTTTACGAAAAGTTATCAAACTATAGTCTAACCTTTCTCACTCTCACAGCCGTTTCAACACTAAAACATGTCTTGTCCTTATGAAACAAGCATCGGTTGACGAGGATACTGGGCAGGGGTGATTTAGTGCGAACCTCAGTCTCCTTCTCTTTCTCCCTCCCACTCCTCTGTGCTTCTTTCTCGTCTTCCGTGCTCCGTTGCTTCCTGCCTCGTCTCTCTCTCACTCTTATCCCGCCCTTGCCTGTGCTTGCTCGATCCCAGGGGCTTAATTTATGGTTGTATCGCCTCGGCAACATAGGGATGACAGCCCACGCTCCTCTGTTAGCGCTGCTTGCTTGTAGGCTGACTGGCTGCGTGTGTGTGTGTGTGTGTGTGTCTGTGTACTTGTTGTGGCCCCATTATTTTTTTCCTTGTAACAGCATATCGGAAAGCCCTTATTATTGTAAACATAATCTGTCTGTATTCATTGATATCACTCTTGTACAATATTGACGTAGTATCAAAGCTGTAAAATAAAGTGTGGCGAACTGTGTTTGGCAATCAAGAGAAAATACGTCAGTTATGAAGTAACACTTTAGAAAACAAAACAGAGCAACAAAGTAGGAGAAAATAACCAGGCAACAGTAGCTCAGTTAGAAGAGCTTTTGTCCACTGGTTCACAGGCTGGCAGTATAATTCTAGCTCCCACAGATTAATGCTTTTGTAGGGTCCTTGGGCAAGACACTTATCCCACCTCACCCCCAGTGTCTGCGTACACTTTTGTATGAATGTGTGTGAGTGGATGAGTGGTTTATCATAATATATCACAATAAAACCAAAGGATATTGGTGTTTTTCTTTCTGAAAAGTACATGGGGACCTGTCCATGGTGCTGATTTGAAGTCATTTGGAAAACTTGCCTTCTAATTTAAAGAGCCCATATTTTGCTATTCTCTAAGAAATGTTATAATGTTTCTTCATCAAAAATATGTACCTGAAGTTTGTTTCATTGACACACAAACCCTGTATATTTAGGCTGAGTTCCACTTTCAAACACTCTGTTCAACCTTGTGATGTAATCGGTTAATACAAGAAGTGATCCACTGTGTTTTAAAACTTCATACACCTTCACACACTTTACATTTGGGTACTTTCAGCCCTGGAGTTGCCTATCTCCACTGAACTAAAGGTAAAAGAGAGCTGATAACTTGAAAACTACTGCTTCATAACATCACAAGGTGGAACAGAGAATTTTGGGCTTTGAAGATGCAGACAGCCCGTTCATGCAGGATTACTCAAACATGTGTGAATGAATCCAAACACAACTCCAGATATGTTTTTCATTAAATAACAAGATTCAGACATGGCTTAAAGCTCACAAGAGTTCATTTTGAGTGTTAAATGCACTTTTATACATACGTACTGAGAGCTGTGTTTGGCAGTCAAGAGAAAATAATTATGTTTCGAGAGTGAAATTGCAGCCAGTTACTATAAATAAAATGGCTGGAGTAAAATGTGCCTTATAAACTAAAACATATGGCTAGGACTTTATAGAGAGTATATTGGGATCTGTCCATGGTGCTAAAATGAACTTGCAATCACTTTAATTGGACATTTAGTAATTTCACTTTTAATCATAATATATGCTTAGAGGGCCCATATTGTGCAATTTTCTGATCTTTGTTTTAATGTTGTTTCCTCATCACAAACATACCTGGAGATGTGTTTTGTTTCATTCACACATGGTTAACGGAAAGCACCCTGTTCCACCTTGTGATATCATGGGGTAACACAGGAAGAGCTCCACTGTGTTTTTAATCTCCATCCACCTTCATTAGAATAATTTGGATCATTTCAGCCCTGGGATTGCCAATTTCTACTGAACTAAAGGTAAAATGTAGCTGTTATCTTGAAAACTACAGCTTCGTGACATCATAAGGTGGAACAGAGCATTTAGATAAGTAGAGAGACTAATAAGCTTAATCTTAAAGCTCACAAGAGTCAAGTTTGTGTAATACAGGGCCTTTAAGATGCATGGGTTTGCCTCTTCATAGCGCTGATCACCTGATTCTCTCTATGGTAACAGTTAAATGCCAAACTGTGGGACATTCCAGGTAAAGCAATAACATCTCTAGAGACACAAGCTGGCTGACGCTTCTCTGGTAAAGTTTTATAGTGCATCTTCACATATTAATTAACTGAGTTTATAGTAATGATTATGATGTAGCCCTTTGCTCTGTTCTGTTAATATTGTTGTTTTCCATGTTTGAGTTGTCATTTTATATACTGCCAAACGGTGTTGTATAATATAATTAAATTGCACTGCAGTATTTAATGTTAGGATATATTTAGAATTAACTAATTAAATATGCAGGCGTGACTTGACCTTATACTGGGAGATCAGATGCAAATCAAACTTGTTAATTGTTCTCCAGAGCTATATGAATATAAAGGGCATCTTTTATAATTTACTTTTATCAGTAGAGCTCATCAGTAAACAGATTTTGGATATTTCATTAAACATTTAAGATGAGGCGCTGCAAGTGAACAGTTGAACATTTTAAAGGCACACTGTGTAACTTTTCTGTTGGGGGATTTGTCATTGCTCTGTCTGGATTGTTCCGCAGTGTGACATTAAACAGCTCTGTCTTATATTTATTCAATTACAGGTGGTTTTAAAGCACAAAACACCTAGAAAAACAGGCGTTCTGACGTGTAACTTGGCCTGGTTGGGTTTCCATGATGATAACGAAGTTTAATGCCATAGTGTGGAACATTCCAGACAAAGCAATAACATCTTCATGGAGAAACGCAATTGACAGACCCTCCATAAAAGTTACAGAATGCGCCTTTAAATTTAGAGATACTGATTCTTCTGTAGTATATGTACATAACTGTAAGACATATTCAGTACAAACAAATACACCAGAGATTTTGGATATCTTATGTAATATTTTTCAAAATAATTTTATTAATTTCAACCCTGGAATTGCCAATCTCCACTGAACTAAATGTATCTGGTTTATTTAACAGGGACAGTGTACATCACCCTGAACAGATGGTAAAGGTAAAAGGAGGTGTTAACTTGAAAACTATCACCACATGACATCACAAGGTGGAACAGAGCATTTGGAGCCATTGTGGCCGGACGAATAACGCAGGATTACTCAAACATGTGTGAATTAACTAAAAAACAACTCCAGGTCTGTTTTTGAAGAGGAAACAACATTATAACACGGCTGAAAGCTCACAAAAGTCAAATGTTACATAGTGAACACAACTACTAGCAGCTCTCATCAACTGCATACGCCATAACAAAGTTTAAAAAGTTCAGTAAATTCAGCTTAAGAACAAGGTCAAAATTAAAAGAGTAATTTAAAAAAAAATGGGTCAGAGATTTAGTGGAAGAACACGCTCTAATGAATGAAACGGCTTCATCGGAACAGACCTTATAATCAGAAATCTGGGTCATATCACGGCGCTCCTCTGTGTCCACCTCTGATGCAAATCTACTAATGATTTCAACATCTGCTTTGACACCCTCTCCCCATCGCTCCCATTCCCCACAATGAACTGACAGTGTGATATGAGAGCAGAGGGGCTGCGAGGCGTCTGAGCACTGTCCCTTTTCACCGGCTCCTGTATTAATGACATGAACGGCGATGGTGCTGCACAGATGGGAGCTAATTGAAAGTGGTTGGGGCTATTGGGCACATGCTCCGTTAGCGGGTCAGTGATTATAAGGAACGCCTACTTTGGTAATATGGAGCGGAAATTCACACATCACATCGACACGTGCGTTATAGAAAATGGAAAAAAGGAAAAAAATAAGCAGTGGGCGCGTTATATAAGGTATGTTTTCGTAATTGACTTGATTTGCATAACCTGGTGCAAAGTGAGTGAAGTAAATAGTGGGAGAATACTGGAGAGAATTGAAGCGACACACGGAATAATGATACTGATCCTATTTAAAGTTGCACTATGTAATTTTTCCAGAGGGTGGGCTGGATCCCGCTCTTCTCCATGGAGATGTTATTGCTTTGCTAAAAATACCTTCAACGCCATGTATTCTTAAAGGATCTGACATGAAATATGACAGTCGCAATAGCATCTCTATGGAGGTATATATAGGAAGGTAGTGCTTATTTTGTATATATATAACAAACTATAACACTGTTTTCAGGCTATGTTGACCCAAAGCAAATATGACTGAACATGAACTTTGTACTTTATACTTTATACTTCAATAAAATGTAAAATTCAGGGTTTGCATGTTCTCTCTATGTCTGCAGATTTTCCCTGTCCAGAACAGGCTCTATTCACACTTACCAGAAGACGTTGGAAACATGTGGATAACGACTTCTGGTGTAGTTACCGACACTGGGCCATAGTTCTGTGCACTCGGCATGTGGTAAGACCATGGATCAGCAGGAGCCATCTCCACTACCTGCCGAAGCTTTCCAGCTTACAGGCAGCTGGTTGTAACTGTTGATCTGCCGAACATCACGGGATGCTACAATGACATCTTTATTTTTAAGTTACACAAACTAATAGGCCATTTATAAAAGGAAAAAAAGAAAGAATACAATGACATCTAGACACCATTTTCTCTGTTATTATTGTTATTATCGCCAACAGAGCCCACAGAAAGTCGTCATCCGCCTGTTTCCAAGCGTCTTCTGGTTCTGTGACATAAATGTGAATAGAGATTAGCTGTGAAGTAAGTAAGTAAGTGTTTATTTATATAGCGCTTTTCCCAGACAGATGTCACAAAGACACTTTACAGATGATTATTTACACAGCATTCTTCATTCACTCCAGACCCGGTGGTGGTAAACTACTGTTGTAGCCACAGCTGCCCTGGGACAGACTGACGGAGGTGCGGCTGCCAAGCCAACCGGCGCCAACGGTCCCTCCGACCACCACCATCACTCACTCACATAACTTTCACACCTACAGTGCATGTTTTGGGTTGATGGGGGAAACCGGAGTGCCCGGAGGAAACCCATCCAGACACGGGGAGAACATGCAAACTCCACACAGAAAGGCTCGAACCCGCAACCTTCTTGCTGTGAGGCATGAGTGCTAGCCACTCAGCCACCGTGCCATAAAGCTCCTATAATATGCAAAATTGACTCTTGTGAGCATTAAACCATGTTCTAACGTTGTTATATCCTCAAAAACCTTTTTTTTCACACTTTTGAGTAACCTTTTGTTATTAGTCTGTCTACATCTCCAAAGCTCAAAACGCTCTGCTCCAATTGTCATATTGTCGTAGTTTTCATGTTAACAGCTCCTTTTACCTTTAGTTCAGCACAGATTGGCAATCCGGCGCTAAAACCATCCAAATCATTCTAGTGAAGGTGTGTGGCGTTTAAAAACACAGTGGAGCACTTCCTGTATCATCATATGATATCAGAAGGTTGACATTTTTGAGTGCTTTCTGTCTGAGAAAAGAACTCTGCTTAAATGTGCAGGTTTTGATGTTTTGTGTGTTAAACATATGTAAATGAAAGAAAACAGGACTCCAGGTATGTCTGAGATAAGGAAACGAGGTCATATGGGCCCTTTAACATGCTTTACCTCAAAATAGCTAAACCGGCCGCTTTATGTCTGTGTGAATCATTTGAATGAAAACAGCAACCTCAAAACAACTGCAAAAAGAAGCTATTTAGGACCCTCCATGGCTGCCTTTTAACTCCCATCTTTTCTCTCACCCACTCACAAACATTTAAAATATACCCTCCTCTGTTCGCGGTTTTGTCTCTCACCCCCGTGCGAATCTATAAGCGAAGTCCACATTTGAATACATGGGGGTTAATGTTCGGCGTGTGCTCGTCACGATCATAATTCAGTCTCAGATCGCGTTCGGACACATGAAAGCCCCGCTCCCCTCTCCCGTTTTCCCATCAGCCCTCGCAACGACGCATCCTCTCCATTACCATCGCTCATCTCGCCTCTTTTGTTTCGTCCCCATTCAATCCATACTCATTTCCCCCCTCCGCGCTTCCCGTTACCAAGCCTTTCATTTCACACCAATCTCTCAATCTTTCTCTCTTTTTCTTTTTTTTTTTTTCTCGTCGACCCCCATTTTGCTCCCTCTCTCAACGTCTTTTCAGCGCGCTCCGGATCGCTTCCTCCACCTGTCTGTCATCGTTTCTTTCTCTTCCCCTCTTCTCTGTTCAACCACCTCGCGCAGATTTCGTGATTTTTATTCAGTCTACAGGGGGACTGGTGATTATCAAGAGCCTGGGATCACAGTGGTAATGGGAAAGAAAAGGCAATTATAGGGAGCAGTGGCGGTTCAGTCCCAGCTCTTGCAGATACTGATGTTGTGTCCTTGGGCAAGACGCTTCAACCACATGAGAATGAATGTAGAGGCACACAAGTCTTTACATGAGCCCTGATGGGACAGTTCCTTCCAATATTCCAACATTAACATTTGGAACATATGTTTGATTTTCAATATGGGTTTTGAGATGAAAATACATAAACCATTTTAAACAAAGAAGGCATTTTTCAACACAAAGTGAACGTAGTTTCTTTAATATTATTATTAATAATACATTTTATTTATTAGGCGCCTTTCTGGACACTCAAGGTCGCCTTACAACAACACAAACAAATTAAATACGATTAAAAGATACAGTTAAAAGCCTACAGTTAAAGTGGGGCAGTATTTAAGTGATTGATTGTATTTAGTATTGTATTTTATTAGTATTTAGTATTTATTGTTTTAGTATTTAGTAATGTACTAGACAGTATTTTAATTGATTGATTGTGTTTAACTGACCTAAAATTAGTTATCAGCTATTTTTTATGGAGACTTATGTCATGTTTTGGGTTGATTATTATGTTATGTTTATTTTTGTATGTAATTTATTTATTTAAAACAAGAACAGTGCACAGAAAACATTAAACTTAGAGAGAAAAGATGCTCTGTGCCAGCATGTTGTCTTCAGATCAGAACCCTCAGATAAGGTTGAAATCGGTACATTCTAGGTTTATTTTTCAGTATTAATTGCTGTTCAAATGGTAAATTGGAAATGATAAATTGTCACATTTAGTTATTTATTTTTTGCATCAAGGAACCAATCACCCATTTACACACACATTCATACACCGGGTGGGTTAAGTGTAAGGACATAACATCATCTGTGGGAGCTGGTCAGTGCATCTGGCTCAAACAATGATGTTTACATTGAGAGCAGGATTCAAACCGACAACCTTCAGATTAGAGGACAAACGCTCTGCCAGCTGAGTGAATGACACTGAACTGCTGTACCATTTTCAACAAAAAACGATGGAGTCAGCTACAAGGCTAACGGATACTCTCTGACTACTACGAGTGGATAACCAAACAAAAATAACAACTTGTTTTTGGGTATTTTTGAGCTATAAAACCATTTGTAATTGAATAAATCTAAGGTAAAGCTGTTTCATGTCATACTGTGGAACATTCTAGGCAGAAAAAAGCAAGTGATGGACCCACAACCAAAAAGTTATATCGTGCACCTTTAAGTATTTCCTAGACAACATTCTCCTCCTTTGTTGCCATGAGTCCTCACTTGTTCTCTCTCTTTCTAAACATCTTTTCATCAGTCTTGTCCATCTCAAAGCCCTCCACAGACCAATTATCTTCTGTAGGCCGTGTTTCTCCACCACCCCTCCACCTCCAGACAATGGACAGTCCAAACCCAGTCCAAACACAAGGGCACGGACACAGCTACAATCCTTTATGTACAAAATCACATTCAGTGAACATACAGTAAAAAAGAAGTAAAAAAAACTAAATAAAGGATGAAGAAACAGCAGATTTTTTAACAGAAGCAACCCGAACAGAATCAACTATCAAAACACCAAACTCCTCATTTGGAAGAAGTTATATATTTTGTTCTGAATGTAATTTTGAGGAGATGTCTTCCACATTTGAGTTACATGTGCTATAAATAGGCTCTATTTACGCTTGCGTCACAAAACCGTAAAACGTTCGGAAACACCTGACTTCCTTTGGGCTGTTAGCGAAAGTAACTTCTGACAAAATCTGACAAAACTGAGAAAATGGCTCGGTTTTCTTCATCTATATGTCACTGTATTCTTTCTTTTTTCCTTTTATAATGTCATTGTAGCGTTCCGTTATGTTCAGCAGATCAACAGTCAGAAACAGCTGTCTATAAAGTGACACTGAAGCTGCGATTAGAGTCACATCCCCCATGGAAAGCTTTGGCAGGTTGGGAAGAGCGTTTTATCACATGCCCAGTGTCGGAAGCTACACCGGAAGTCATCATCCGAATGTTTCCAGACGCTTCCGGTAAGTGTGAATAGAGCCTATTAGCAGCAATGGTTGGACAATCTTAAATTCGGATGGAGGTAAGACTAGTTATGCAATACAATGTTGGTCATCAAGAAATTTAGACACATTTTTGGCATGTTTCTGAATTTATTGTGTAATTTCGCCTGGATTCCATGTTCTTGTTCCATGTTATGACTTTAAGCATTTACATCCAGCATTTTTTTTAGTTACGGGTGTTTCTATTGCTCAAAAATACAATAATTCCTTGTGTGAATTGGGGCTCACTCTCCACAGATCTGAACTGTAACCTCCTTGTCTCCCTCGTGATAGAGAGGTTTAATCTGAACATTCTAGACAAAGCAATAAGATTTCCAATGAGACAAGCAAGTGCAAGTGACAAGCATAATTATCCAATGTACACAATAAAGCACAATATTTTAGCTCTCGTTGCTTTACTGGCTGCTTCTGTGTGGTTGATCACACTGGAGCGGAGAATGAGAACGTGGCGCTTCAAATGCTTCAGGCTGAAATGGTGAGCAAATTGTACAGAAAAGCCGGCTCTTAAAAGCAAATCACCATATGCAGTTGTCACTTTTACATGAATAGTGCTCCGTCGCTATGGCTACGTCATTTGTGTGTTAAAGGGCGTTCTCGATAGCAGAACGTTACAGAGACGCTCATTTGGAGTTTGGATTTGGGAAAACTAAAAGTGTATTAGTATTAAAGGTCCTATATTACGCAAAATTGACTCTTGTGAGATTTAAGTCGTGTTAAAATGTTGTTTTCTCATAAAAAACATACCTGGAGTGGTGTTTTGTTTCATCCTGTCTACATTTGCAAAGCTCAAAATGCTCCGTTCCACCTTATGATGTCATGTAGTGGTAGTTTGAGTTAAATTTTTTACATTTTGTTCAGTAAAGATTGGCAATTCTTGGTGTGAAATGATCCAAATGATTCTAATGAAGGTGAAAAGACTTTAAAAACACAGTGGAGCACTTTATTCTGGGTATTTTCAGTTTGAGAGGAGAATTCAAGCCGAAATATGCACAGTTTGTAAATGTGTGCATGAAACAAACACAAATCCAGGTATGTTTTTGATGAGGAATATGGGATTTTTAAAGATTACATTATTGTGACCAGTTTATGGTATTTTGATTCAATATAAAACAGTCTAAATGTTGATATACTGCCTACGTTTCTTTTCATAGTTGCCTTATTGTAATGGGAAACTTCAAAATATAACTCGCTATAGATGGTTTGGGTGAAGCTTTGCCAGAACCGTAAACAAACTTGGCAAAAACAGCAAAACTGTGCATAATATAACTACATAAACCACCACCCCCGTAGCGTGTTAGTTTAAATACTGCATTAACACCACGAAAGGACTTAAAAGGGTGAGTCTGCGTACGCTATAGACCTGTTCCACCCACATGCTCGCCCAACACATATCAGTCTAATTACAGGCGACAGAGGAGGAGCTGAGGGGAAGCCACGGCCACTTGTGTTGTGGTTCACCGGGGGCTCCGCGGACTATTTTTACACACAAACATGCACGAGGAGGAAAAACACTTGCACAAATGAGCACATGCTAGCGTGACACAGCTGAGGGCCCCTAATACATCTGCTACAATGCAAAACTGAACAAGAAAACTGTGTTACTATGTTAAAAGTGTTTGAATTCACGTTGTTTACTAGTTTAGGATTATTTGGGTTTTCTGTCTTGATTTTTGGAGTTTCTCAGTAGTTTTAAAAGGCTGATATTGTGTTTTGATCTGTTATAAAGTTGTGTACTCATCAAAAAAGATACCTGGAGTTGTGTTTTGTTTCATTCAGACAAGTTTAACACACAAATGCTGCAGATTTAGGCTGAAAACACTCTTACAAGAAGTGCTCCACTGTGTTTTTATAATCCACACAGGTTAACCTTCCATCATTTCAATGATTTCAGCCCTGGAATTGATCATCTCTGCTGAACAAAAGGTAAAAGGTAGCTGTTCACTTGAAAACTACCTCTTCACTACCTCATCACAAGGTGGAACAGAGCATTTTAAGCTTTGGAGATGTAGAAAAACTAATAATACAGAGTTACTCAAACATGAACGAAACAAAACGCAACTCCAGGTATGTTTTTGAGGAGGTCACAACATTCCAATTTTGCTAAATATCGGACCTCTAAATGACAATTGGCAATTACAGGGCTGAAATAATCCAAATGATTCTAATGAAGGTGTTTGGAGTTTAGAAACACAGTGGAAGACAGGATTTGAGTGCATGCACAGGTATGTTTTTGATGAGAAAACAACATTTCAACAGATCAGAAAATGGTGTAACACGAGTTCTTTAAGTAATCTTATCGTAAGCTTATCTATAAAGCTCTTTCTTACAGTGTACAGAGGATAAACAGGTTAAAATGCATGGCCGCGAATGCTACCGTCGTGATGAAACCTACAGGAGCGTGCGGGGAGCATACCATCTCACGCAGACTGGAGTGGTGGTATGTCTGAGGGCACAAGGTCTTCCGCAGTGTTTTAATTGGACGGCTGCTTTGACAGGCTAATCTCGGAGTCCATCCCACCGAGCAGGCCAGGATCAGGACAACGGGAGCGGCGCGGCATATTTAATGAACTAAATGGTGTGTGCGTTTATAATTAGGAGCCATGTGTCCAACCGCGTGTATTTCCAGAGAACATATCGGAGCACGAGGTCATCTCCACTTAACATCGGTGTTGAGTGGAATCGAGACAAGTTGCAGAAGGGGTTCGGTTTAGAGAAATGCAGGTGGGATATTACACAAAAGGATTCCTGTGGGTTTTTAGTCATGTTAGAATGTTGTTACCTCCTCGAAAACAAACCTGGAGTTGTGTTTTGTTTCATTCACACATGTTTGAGTGATTCCAGAGATGGACAATTCCAGAGCTGAAATTATCCAAATGATTTTAGTGAAGGTATGTGGAATTTAAGAATACAGTGAAGCACTTCCTGTTTACCACACGGCATCATTAGGTGATTTTTTGTTTGAGAGAAGAGCTCAGCCTAAATATGCAGGGTTTGTGTGTTAAACACGTGTGAAAGAAACAAAACACAACTCCAGGTATGTTTGTGATGAGGAAACAACATTATATGAGACAGTAGATCAGAAAATAGCATATTATGGGCTTTTAAGGCTCCTTTCTAGCGCTATTTTAAGTGGTTTTAGATAAATATTGATAAATATCCACAATATGGCATTAAATTGATCTAGCTCCATGGAGACGATGGCACCACCAGGCCACGTTACAAGTCAGATCTGTTGAAAGATGATCTTGCTCAATAGGGGAAAACGCCATCAGGGAGCATAACCTTTAATTAACAATACGTAAAATATTAATCATAGATATACACAAATACATCTGCTGTGTATTCTCTATCTTATTAAGTGTGTTTTTGTAGAATCACACTGCACAAAAGTTTGGCCAAAAGATATAAACACGTAAATCTATCAAAAAATGTCTTAAAAGTAGCAAAATAGTCTGTCAGCAAGATCATTTTACTTGACAAGTTATTTAAAAATAAATGACCTCTGGACTAGAATGAAGCCGTCTCTGGTCTAGTAAGCAGATAATAAATAAAAAGGAAGTGTGTGCTTTGCATGCTAGTTGTTATTAGTATTTACTGCGATTGCACATTCACTCTGGCCACTGAAAGTTGTGAATTATATGAATAATTAGGATGCTCAGTATGCATAAGCTAAGTGAGAAATAACTGGACAACTGCAAACCATTTTAAATAGCAGAATAAAAATAAAGTATATCGTTCAGAATATGTTGGAGGTATTTGGCAGTACATTTTTGCCTTTACCTGTGACCTATAACAGACTAATTAGCAGTATGGGCCTGAGATGTAGAATTAGTCGAGAAAAATGTTGTTAAAAAGCGAAAGTCCACACTATCAGCACTAAGAAAAGGAAAATATCCCAAAAGAAACCATCCCATGTCTTCAGAAACATGGGTAGATTTCAAATGCCTTAAAATATGCATGTGGTCAACCCATTCATCCACACAAAGGAATCACTAATCACTGCCGCTATGTTTTTCATTATGCAAATGCAATTAGCGATGTTCAAACCCCAATTTATTTAGATTTCACTTCAAATGACTTGTTTATTCTAACCCATGCTCCATCAAATGTCATTTTTCCCTTCCCTTTTTTCCTACTAATGCTACTTATGCAAATCATGTGGCTAATTGTTGTTTGTTAACTGCTGGATCACAGGACATTTCCAGGTGAAGTTGAGACCTATTCTAGCGTGAATAAAGTCAATAGAATGAGATGGGATGCATGGGTAAACATTGGCGTTCTGGTGTTTAGAAATGAGCGCAAACACAGAGTCTATTCGCGGACAGTCGCTGAGAGCTTTGAACCACAGCTGAGGCCGGTCGTGTGGAAAATAGGAGTGATAAAGCTTTGTTGTATTTGTTGTGTACAGTAGAGCATGTGGGCTCCTTATGGCCCTCAGCTAGTGAGAAGCGCGGAGGTAAAACGTACAGCTCTGCCCGGGAATATCTGAAGTTCAAGGTTTGAACCTCTAAGAGTGTCAGATCTAATCATTTGAAAGTGCACAATGAATAAGATACACTGCAAGATATAAATGCTTAAATCCATCAGAAAATGACTTAAAAGTAGTGAAATTATCTTACTGCATGGACAGCTATCTTAAAATAAACTAGAATTAAGCAGTCTCAGAACTATTAAGTAGACAATAAATCTGAAAACAAGATGAATAACCTGATATAACTTTTAAAATCTTGGCCAGATATAATGATAAATAAAATAGAAAAACGTCTTTGTTACGCTATTGTTTTATTCATGCTGAGAATGGAGTGAGGGGAGCACATTTAGGGACACAAGAGGGTTTCTGTACCACTTCATATATTTCTTATCCAGTTTCATGTAAAAAAGAGATGAGATTTCTGAACTTGTGTGGTTCTGCACCGGCGAGACAAATTACTGAGAAGCAATGGGCAGAGATAGAGAACTTTACATTTATGAACGTCTACGGGCAGCAGTGGCGACGAGTTCAAGTTAAAGTGTTGATATCGGTAAACAGAAATCAGTAAAAGTGTCCAGGTTCAGTTCTCAGGGGTAAACAAATGAATAATTAGGAAAACTATGACCAATACAATGCTGAAACATAACAGGTCCTATATTAGCTAAAATTAACTTTTGTGAACTTTTAGTCATGTTTTAATCACAATAACATACCTGAAGTTGTGTTTTGTTTCATTCACACACTCGAGTAACCCTTTATGATTCGTCTGTATGTATCTCCAAAGCTCAAAACGCTCTGTTCCACCTTGTGATGTCATGAAGCAGTAGTTTAAGCGAACAGCTACCTTTATAGTTCAGTGCAGATTTGCAATTCCAGATCTGAAATTAACCAAATTACTCTAGTGAAGGTGGAGTATTTTCTGTTTGAAAGAAGAACTCAACCGAAATATGTCGGATTTGTGTGTTAAACATGCGTGAAACAAACGAAACACAAATCTCCAGGTCTGTTTGTGACGAGGACGCAACATTATAACAGATCAGAAAGTGGCGTGTTATCGGCCCTTTAAGAAACCTTAGCCAACATTTTTCTCCGTCAAAATGATCAAATGCACTAACTTTAAATACATTGCGTCAAACTCTACCTGCACAGCGGTGAGTGACCTAGAAGTTTATTTGGTTGTGTTTGTTCTTATGTTAATTGCACGTTTTATTTTCCGCTAATACAAAATGCCTTTTAGCAGAGAAATACTAGTCCCTGTAAACACATCGCTTCCCCTATACCAGACTATTACTCCCTCTGCAAAGGTTGTTTAAGGAAGTGGGCACCGGACTGTTACAACAATAAGAGAAACTGATGAACCACTGGGGCAATTTTTTACTTTAACTTGCATTCGGGAACGCCTAATACCCGCATTTGTTTGAGAAGTTTTGTTGTTACAAGCCAAAACTGCTGCTAAAGCCGGTTTCTGCAGAGAACTCAAATATAGCGCTGTGTAAAAGGGTTCAGGCGGAGTGAAACTTTCTAAATGGAAAGATGTCCAAATTAATTCAGAAAGTACAGAGCATAATATGTTACATTGTCTTTTATTCAAATGTATCCCTTGGGCAAAAGAGATAGCGGAAATGACTGACAGTGGATTCAGTTTCCAAGTTAACGTTTTCAATTAAGTTCGGATGGAGAATTGTTCAAATCTGAGCATGGTCTGAAAATAAGGCAATGTGGAAAAAATAAACGCTGTACTGACTCGAACTTTCATTTGTCATTGGGTCTATCTACACAATTCAATTATACCAAACAAAGAAATACACTGTTAAAGGTCCTATATTATGTGAAATTGGCTCTTGTGAGCTCTATGACAAGTTATAATAGTGTTACCTCATCGTAAACACACCTCAAGTTGTGTTTTGTTTGATTCATACGTGTTTGAGTAACCCTTTATTATCAGTCTGTTCACATCTCCAAAGCCTAAGATTCTCTATTCCACCTTGTGATGTCATGAAGAGGTAGTTGTCAAGTTAACAGCTCCTTTTACCTTTTATTCAGAGAGCGCAAAGTGTCTCCTGGCTCCGCGCCTCCATCCTCTGGCTCCTGACTTTATCATGATGCCTTCAGGATGTCGGTTTTACGCTCCGGTACAAAAGACAAACTGCTTCTCAGATTCTTTTGTGCATTCTGGTATTAAATTGCATAATTCTGAGGGTAGTGATGTACATTGTTCTATTGAGTTCCACTTGTGGACTGTAACGGACTGAAGCGCTGTGTGTTTGTGTGCATGTGAGAAGCGAGAACTGCTCTGAGAATGCTGCAAATGAACTGCCCTCTGGGATCGATAAAGTTCTCTGAATCTGATTCTAGTAAAGGTGTATGGAGTTTAAAAACTTCCTGTATTACCACATGACATCATGAGGTGCAAAAGAGTGTTTTCTGTTTCAACATCAAAGGTAAAGGTAGCTGTGAAATGGAAAACTATCCTTGACATGACATCGCAAGGTTAAACTGAGCATTTTGAGCTTTGGAGATGTAGAAAGACGATTACAATTATCATCAAACATGAATGAAACACAACTACAGGTATGTTTTGGACGAGGTGAGAGCTTTATAACATGTCAAAGCTCACAAGTGTCAATTTTGCGTCATGTGGGACCTTTGAAAATGTTTCTCATTCCAGGAAAAGCGATGCTAGAACAAGTGACGAAAACCTAGATAAAAACTGCATATTGACGTATAGATTTCATTTCAGTCCTTGAAGCAGTATTTGGAGGATTTGGCCGTGTTTACAGAGGATCCGCTGACATTTCCTCCATCACAGCTTGCGATGTAACACAGTAATTATTAAAAAGTCAATATTTGAGGAGAACATCATGCAAACGAGTGTGTGCATTGGGCCTGATGGAGCTTGAAAAACGCCATTAGTTGAAATTGGGTTTATTTTCTCCCCGGCCGTGTCAGTGTGGGGTTTGGTACTGACCTATTGCAAGTGTTAACCTTCCAGTCTCATTCCAGCCCATTTAACACGCACACACACCACAGGCTGCTTTACACGTGTACTTAGAAGAATCGCAGGCAGGGTCGCTCATGGTCAGGCATCTGCGAGCCAAAGGTCTTGACATTTTGTGTTGTTGGAGGCAGTTTTGTTGTATTTATTCATTTTTTTCACTGATTTGTTTGTATGCTCGGAGCTGGGATTGTTTAATGGGGTCATATTATCTATGTTATAATGTTGTTTCTTTGCGCCACTGTTTTTTTGAACTCCATACACCTTCACAAGAATCATTTCAATGATTTTCACCCTCGAATTGTCAATCTCTACTGAACTAAAAGTAAAAAGCAGCTGTTAACTTCAAAACTACCGCTTCATGACATCACAAGGTGGAACAAAGCATTTTGAGCTTTGGAGATGTAGACAGACTAAGAATAAAGAGGTGCTGAAAATCAAATGACAATCCGTCCTCCTCTTTACTGTTGGTGGGTAACAAACTGGTCAAAAATTGGAACAACTGGGACATTTCTTGAATAAAAATGCGACAAATCAGTGGTTTTGGAGAAATCACAGAGCTCAAAACTGGGACTGTCCTGGTGTCCCGTCGATTTGAGCTCCCGAGACAGAAGTGGAGTAACAAGTAACATTTTAAAAGTATTTTGGTTCAACGTCATGTGCATTTGAGACTCGCAGCGGAATACCTATGTGAGATGATGAGATTGATTGATTTTATCGTTATTATTTTCATTATATCGTATTTTATTTTGTTTCCATGTGTAGAAAACGTTGCAACCTTGTTTGGAAAGGCGTTGTATAACCAAAATATCACGATATTATTACAAAAAACATGTGTGAATGAAACAAAACACAACTCCAGGTATGTTTTTGAGAAAGTAACAACATTATAACATGACTTAAACCTCACAAGAGTAAATTTTGTGCAATATTGAACCTTTAATAATGAATTCAAAGGTTGATTCAATTGTTGCTATATCTGGTACATCATCGGGATTTTTTGAAAAGTTGTATTTTCCTAATGCAGCCCATCTTACAAATAAAAAAAGAAATTCCCTTATAATCATATTGGACACCATATAAAGTCCCACTGTGTAACATTTCACAGTAAAAACAATAAAACAATAGATTTAATTGTGAGTGTTTTTACTGCACTAAAACATATCCACTGTGAGCGGACTTGCCTCTCCGCAGAGCTGACCTGTAAGTTGCTGTGGTGGTGTTCGTCTCCATGGAGATGTCATTGCTTTGCCTGAAACTTTGTACTCGTGGGCGCTCATCCCCCACAAACGTTTCATGCTGGAACTTTGAATACAATATCAACTTAAGTGTTTGCAAAATGTACAAAAAGACACGCGGAAGTAAACAAAAAACATAATTGTAAGTAATCTGTTTCCAAATTAAGGCTAATTTAGTCGTTTTACAACCTGTACTGTTCTGAATTAAGGCAGTATTGCAAAACTGTCCTATTTTTATTCTCAATATTCATTCGCAGCAATATTGGCAAGTGTCTCCTCCCTCCTAATGGGACTGTGCGACTGTTTCCGAGACACAGCAGGTGGGGGAGTCAGCTCTTTTATGGCTCTGAAATTGGACAATTAGCTCTGAATGCTTCTCGGGGGGTTTGTGAAGGAGAAACCAGCTCACTCTGCTCATTTCTGGACACGCTATGATTGTTAATTACGTCCAGGAGAAGTCTTGTATTGAGCTACATGACGGCGCGCTGTCACCTGTCCACTCCGATTGCGCGTCTGTGTGTTCCTGAGGGGCCTGGGGATGTAATTATAGTCTGATCAATGGGGCTTCTGTGGTGACGCTGGATCCATTCATATTACATGTGGATTGATTCATTTTTCACACGTAGTTGAGTTTTATTTAATGGCATAATACAAAGAGAGGGGAAAAGATGGGGTAACAATGCAGGACTAGTTAATAGGACAGGTTTCAGCTCTCATTTCAGCTCGAGAATTGCCAATGTCTCCTAAACAAAGGGTAAAAGAGGAGCTGTTAACATAAAAACTACAACTTTATGACATCATAAGGTGGAAGAGAGTATTTTGAACTTTGGAAATGTGGTCCCCTCTATGTGGAATAAAGTTAAGAGCGTTTTAACAAATAAAAATGCAAATGAGCCGACTTTCGAAACAGACAGCATGATTTAGAGGTAGAGAACAAGAACTAAAAGTATTGTTCAACTGCACAATGATTCAAGCGTTGCTACTAACAATAGCGTTCTTCCTGTCCCAAAATAGTTTTCACTCAAGACAGCAAAACTATTTCTATTCCAAAAATCAGGTGAGAGTTTCCTTACACCAGGGGATCTCAAACTTTTTCAGCCCAGGGATGAATCAGTATAAAAATATCTCAAGGACTCCTATCCTCAAGATGTAATCGCTATAAAAGTCAGAAGTTTAAAACATGTCCATCGAGATAATACATGTTTGGGATTGTATATCATAAGAAATTAAAGGTGCAGAGTGTAACTTTTCCGTCAAAGGTCAGATCTGTGGAGAGGCGACCCCGCTCACAGTCAGAACGCCTGTTTTTCTAGGTGTTTTTGAGCTATAAACCCACCTGTAATTGAATAAATGTAAGATAAAGCTGTTTAAAGTCATACTGAGGAACATTCCAGGCAGAGCAATGACGTATCCATAGAAACACGACGGTGATGGACCACAAATCAAAAAGTTACACAGTGCACGTTTAATGTTCAATGTTACCACTCCGAGAGCCATTGCCTTATACAAGAAAACATGGTAGATGATAAAAAACATATGCAAAAAAAATATAAAAATAATAAAATAAAATAATAATAATAATAAAAATAATAAAATAAAAATTTAAAATAACACAAATAATAAATAAAAATATAAATCAGTGTACAAATGTTATTACAAAATGAAAATATTTGGATAACTATCGTAACTAAACATATGCAGACACGTGTGAAAGGAGCATCTCACTGTTTAAACTCATTACTGTTAATTAACCTCTCGCACAAACACGCCACTAAGGTTAATAGCAACGCAACATTTAGCATTTCAAATTATGACCCTATAACAGCTGTATATTTGAAGGTTAAGAGCTCACCTAATTGATTTTTACTCAATTATTCCTCAGCTGCTCCAAACTTTGATCAGCCCCAGCGCGCTTTTGGGACCTATTTCCTCCAAAATCCTAACTTAGGCAAATTTTGACATTTCTCCGCACATGGAAGATTTATAATGCTCTATCATGTAAAAGCTTTTCAGTGAGCCAATGGCACGCTAAATTAAAGGTCTTGCGAGAAGGTCAATGAGATTCAGTTCCTGGAAATTTGATGCGGGCCCCCTCTCATCCAACAAACCAAATACCAGCGCAGACATTAGCCTTTCTGAGCATACATAAACAGCTACTTGGTTGGCCATTTCAAAAAGCATTAGGTTTTGATGCATTAAGGTTTGTAATGCAAGATGGAGGAACAGCCTTTGCTACTATTTACTCCTTAAAGGGCCTATATTATGCCAAAATAAAAAGAAATAAATACATAAATAAATTGTAATAATAAAATATAATAAATAAATAAAATAATACATAAATAAAAAAAAATACATACAATAAAAAACAATAAATACAAATAAATAAATACATAAATTAATAATTGTAATAATAAAATATAATAAATAAATAAAATAATACATAAATTGATTAATGTGCACTGTCCCATAAATAAATAAAAAAATAAAAAAAATACATAAAATAAAAAAACAATAAATACAAATAAATAAATACATAAAATAAAATAATAAATACAAATAAATAAATACGTAAAATAAAATAAAAAATAAATAAAATAAAATGAATAAATAATAATTGTGTGAGCTTTAAGCCATGTTATAATGTTGTTACCTCATCAAAAACATACCTGGAGTTGTGTTTTGTTTCATTCATTTTTAAGTAACCATTTATTATGTCAGTTTACATCTCCAAAGCTCAAACTGCTCTGTTCAACCTTGTGATGTCATGAAGCAGCAGTTTTCAAGTTACCAGCCACCTTTTACCTTTTGTTCTGTCGAGTTAGGAGACTCCAAGGCTGAAATCATCCAAACGATTCTAGAGAAGTTGTATGGAGTTTAAAAACAAAGTGGAGCACTTGCTGTATTACCACATGAAATCACAAGGTGGAAGAGAGCGTTTTCTGTTTGTGAGAAGCCTAAATATGCAGGATTTGTGTGTTAAATATGTCTGAATGAAACAAAACACAACCTCAACTACGTTTTTAACAAAGAAACAGCGTTATAACATAGTGTATCATGATAGATTGAAAAGGTTGACTAGCTTTGTATTACATTTTCTTTTTCTCACAGGTAGATGAGAAGATGAAAATGCAACAGCGGACACGTTGGATCTTGTCAAAGTCATCAACATCTTTTGTGACTCTACAGCGCTACGGGAGCCGAGAGGGGACATCATTTGGGAGGACTGGTCTCCATGGTGAATCAGAGCCAACTGTTTGTGTCATTTATGGAGCCACTCAAAACAGGAAAACTCAAAAAACTCGCTGTGCCCCAGAACAAGAGGAGAATCTTTTTTTTTTGTCAAGTCCCTGTTGAGTGTTTAGTAGCCATTCAAACAACAACAACAACAAAAAAACTGAAGGTCCAATATTACACAAAAAGTCCTGTTTAAAGGTCCTATATTCCTCAAAACTGACTCTTGTGAGCTTTAAGTCGTGTTATAATGTTGTTATTGCCTCAAAAACATACCTGGAGTTGTGTTTTGTTTCGTTCACATGTATTTGAATAACCCTTTTATTAGTCTGTCTGCCTCTCCAAAACTTAAAATGCTCCGTTCCACCCTGTGATGTCATGAAGTCGTAGTTTTCAAGTTAACAGCTACATTTAGCATTTTGTTTAGAAGAGATTTAAAATTCCAGGGCTGAAATTATCCAAGCGATTCTAGTGAAGGTGTACGGAGTTTAAAAACGCAATGGGGCACTTCCTGCATTACCACGTGACATCACAAGGTGGAACAGAGCGTTTTCTCTTTGAGAGAAGAACTCAGCCTGCAGGGTTTGAGTGTTAAACATGTGAACGAAACAAAACACAGCTCCAGGTCTGTTTGTGATGAGGAAACGACATTATAACGTGTCAGAAAATAGCCTAAAATGGGCCCTTTATCTTAAGAGTTTACAAAATCAACAAAATCATCTGTTTTCAAATTTAATTAAAGCAAAGTATTTTTATGTATTTTTTGCCCAGATTAAATAAAGTTTAATGAAGGTCTAAATATGATGATTATCACTTTAGAAAAAAGATGCATGCATAAAAAATGAAATTGATTGAGACATCTTCCATAAAGGTGGTGTCGCTATTTGCAAATGATCACCATTTTATCCCGTTTCCTTTGTTGTTTTTCCTGCTAAATGACAGTGATTGCGGGGCCCTTGTCGTGAGTGGAGCTCTAAACCACAGCACAGACACACAGGGACAGTCTCTCATGGATCCCACTTTAATGGAGGACATTCGGGAGCGCAGAGTGTGCTGGGAACACTAGCGTAGCCGCCGATTAGCATGGCGTCCCATTAGAATCATGGAAACACAGACAAAGAGGGATGATTCAGTAAAGAGGAAAAGGCGACGTTAGCTCAAAGGTCTTTATTCATGGGGTAATACACAAATGTCAAGTGCAGACCAATGAAAGAAAGGAATTGTAAAATGATTCGAGCGATTTGGAGGTGGTGAGGGTGTTTTTAAGAGGAAACCAGAGTAAAATGGCGTTCATTATTTTTACAAATTACTTTGATCAGAATCGTTTTTGTCTTTTGATAGCAATTTACGCAAGATTTTTCTTTTATATCTGATTTATATGTTCTATTCATTCCCCATCCACTCACAATATGAAGTCGACTTGCAAACATTGACTCTAGTGAGCGTTAAGCCATGTTATAATGTTTTAAAAATATACCTGGACTTGTGTTTTGTTTCATTCACACATGCTTGAGTAATCCTTTAGGCAGTTTTAGTAGAGACTGACAGTTTCAGAGCTGAAATATCCAAATGTTTCCAGTAAAAGTGTATGGAGTTTCAAAACACAGTGGAGCACTTCCTGTATTACCACATGACATCACAAGGTGGAACAGAGTGTTTTCCATTTGAGAAGAATTCAACCTAAATATGCAAGGGTTTTGTGTTAAACATGTGTGAATGAAACAAAACACAACTCCTGAGGAAACAACATTCTAACATAAATCAGAACATAGCGTAATACAGGCTCTTTAAATATAAACTTGTCTAAACGTTACAGTAGGGCTGGGATCATTAAAAAGCTGCTGATACGATACATATCTCGATACATAGGCCACAATACGATACATATCTCGATACATAGGCCACAATACGATACATATCTCGATACATAGGCCACAATACGATACATATCTTGATACATAGGCCACAATACGATACATATCTCGATACATAGGCCACAATACGATACATATCTTGATACATAGGCCACAATACGATACATATCTTGATACATAGGCTACGATACAATACATATCTCGATACAGTGCATGTTCAATTCGATATGGTATATTTCAAATCAATTCGATACAGTTTAATAAAAAATTAGGCTGAATCATTGCTGTGATACTAAAAGTCTTTGTTAAACCACTTCTTGTGCAAAGTCCATATCAATCATCAAAACCATGAATATGTCAAATCTGTTGCATAAACAAGTTTCTTTCCTCTAAACAAGCAACAAAACTGTAGCTCTGCAACACAATAATTTTACAAAACATACCAAAAAATACTTTCCTTATATCGACGCAGTAGCCCCCGATATAAATACTGTATCATCACATTAAACAATAGGATATATATCGATATTTCCATATTTTTGCACACCCCTAGCTAGCAGAAGTCAATATCAGGTTGTATTCACACACGTACAAACAAAAACAAAAAACAAAACACAACGAGCTTTTCTCTGAGCTTTGGATTGTCATACCCAAATATTGTATCCTCAGTAGACGGTTAATGGTCTCCCTGGTACATTTCTGTTTACAATGTACTTTTTTAACCAGTGGGAACACATCATATTTAATAAAAAGTACCAGTCTACCAAAGTTTCTCGACTCCCATTACATCTGCAGTCAACTTCTAAATACAGAATCCTTCATGTCTCCCAATGCACAGTTCTCCTGCCTAAAAACGGCCCCATGGTGTTTAAATGAGAGCTCCCCTTTTCCCTCGCAGTTTTAGCTATAGCGTTACATACGAGCGTTTAAATCCTGCGGAGTTCTGGCAGCGCTCGAACTCCGCAGTACTCAAAGCCTGCGCTCTCTCTATGTAGGACACGTGGCTCTGTCTGATCCTTGTTTTGTTGTTTCGCCTGTCATCGCGCCAAGCTTGTTTACCTCATCCCCTTTTGTTTTGTATCATCTTTTGACAATTAAATCGCTGTTTGCGCCGCGGCTAACCTTCAGATGACTTATGGATTAGCAATAATAAAAACTTCAGGTCCAAAAATAGCGAGGTGGTGGTGGTGGTGGTGGAGGTTAGCGTTGAGCGTATACGTACAGTCCCTGGCGATTTGCATGGACGAGAATAGCTTTGCGGAGTTGGAGCTATAGGGAGCCCTGACTGACAGCTGCTGTAGTTAGCTCAGCACTAGCTCGAGAATGCAGAAAGTCTAACGAATTTTGCGTTCAATTTTAGGAGGATATTTAGATTGGAAAAGTAGACGCTTACATTAGGACTACTGGGCTGCACAGACACGTTTAACTACCTCACGTAAGTAATGAATTTAGACCGAAGGTTGTGAGAATAAAATTTTAGGAGCACTTTGCCACACCTTGAGGAAAGAGAAGACCTTGGACTTTTTGTAATTTTTGGTGAAAGTGGTTGGGCCTTGTAGTTACAAATATATTAATCGTAAACCAGGTCCGAGCTGCAGCGTTTTAACAGTGAAATTGTACCATGGAGATCTTTATGCATGGCCTAGTACACAAATGTAAAGCACAGACCACTGAAAGCTATTTATTTATTTTTATTCTATTTATTTTATTTTATATTTAAGTGATTTGAATGTTTTTTTTGTTTACTTAAATTTTTTAAAATGGGAATTAATTTTTTTATGTGATTTTTTTTTTTTTTTATTAATTTGAGGATTCTACTAACAGAAGTAGACGCGAATAAGTAGTGTTCATTACATGGTCATGGTCACATTTTAACATAGCGCTTTTCCAGGGTACACAGACATGGGGAGTAAGTGGGGTTAAGTGTCTTGCTCAAGGACACAACAACAGCATTCATCTGCCAAGCTACGTCGAGAGCGGGATTCGAACCACCGACCTTTGGATCTGATCAAACACTCTTCTAACTGAGTTGCTTGTACTTTGTTCAAAAACTTGATTGTGTTTACGTGTCAATTAAGTATATAAGACTTTTATTTTTGATTGGATTTGCACGGCACATATTTACTGTCATTCTCAGATTGAATATTATTTGGTTATAGAATTCTGACCTGTCCTTCAGCTCAGTTTTTTTAAGCATTTTAGATCCTAATCGATACAGCAATTTCAAATACTATGAATTTAATTAATAAGTTTTCTATTATTATAACGAATATTTGACTTTTCTTAGAGAGATTACACTGGACATATAGACAACCATTAACTCCCGATTTGTCATGGCCAATTGAGAAAAAGCACCCGCACAGTACAGCCACAATAACATGGAGCGGCCGTGCTAATTTCGCTCTGAAGATAGCCCTCTCCGCGTGCATTAGTCCAATTAAACTCCATATAGGATCATATGCACATTTGAAGCTGCTATAATTATCTTTTCAAAGCGGGGTCCGCATTTATTTCCTTCAGCCCCATAACGGCAATTCGATCTCTATTGAATGATTGACTCTTCAAAAGCTTTTAATTGAGTGGAAAAAGCTCTAAACACAGTACACGCGCACAGACGGCCTTGGAGGGTTTGTTACTGAAAGCCGTGCAGAAACGTTGATTTTAAACTGTAATGTTCGACTGTATGTGCAGTTGATTGAGAAGGAGATACAATTAAAAATATGAGAACTTGGCCTATTAAATGTTTAGTTACATTTTAGATTACATATATCTGCATTGACACCCTTTCAACAGATACAAAACTTGACATAAATAAAATAAATGTATAGAAAAAGAACAAAATTGGACTTTTCCTGAATGGTCTAAATGGTCCATCTCAGGCCATTTTCTGTTATCATGTTGTTTCCTCAACACAAACGCACCTGGAGTTGTGTATCTAGGCCGAGTTCTTCTCTCAAACTGAAAACACTCTGTTCCACATTGTGATGTCGTGCGGTGATACAGGAAGTGCTCCACTGTGTTTTTAAACAATGTACACCTTGACTAGAGTCATTTGGATCATTTTAGCCCTGGAATTTCAAAACTCTACTCAACAAAAGGTAAAAGGTAGCTGTTGTAAACCACCACTTCATGACATCACAAGGTGGAACGGAGCATTCTAAGCTTTGGAGAGGTAGACACAGACCATTATTAAAGGGTTGAGCATGTGTGAGTGAAACAAAACACAACTCCAGGCGTGTTTTCGAAGAGGAAACAGCATTGTAACGCAACTTAAAGCTCACAAGAGTCCGTTTTGTTTTTGCAACCATCAAACTCAGTTCAGTTCCTTCAAAACACGGTGAAAGCTGTTGTATTGCACCTGTAATACCATCTAAATCAAATATTTTGATGGTAAATTTCTCGCTAAATAATTCAAAAAGGCTTATTAAAAACCAAAAACCAAAAACAAGTATTGACAGACAAGCTTTATTCACTTTGGGTATTGGAGAATCGCACTTTGGAGGAGTGTACCAGATGGACTCCTGTTTGGAGAGAAAGCTAAAGTACAAATCTGTTAAGACATGGATACACACACACACAGCTAAAACATTTGTGCTGGAGACAGAGACTGAGGAATACTGCTGCTGATTTATGACTTATGTCGGTGTAAACACTTTCAAGCAAATTTGAGGTTTAGGCTGAAAGCTTTTGATCAACTCCCGCGCCCTGTTTTTGTGCAGAAGTGTAATGAAATCTGTGGAGTTTTTTTATTTTATTTTTTCTCCCTCTTCTGTTCAGCTTTGCTATTAACTTGTGAGCTTTTTGTTACGTTTGAGAGCTGCCCAAGCCTTTTATTTAGGAAGGTCACACTAGATACAAACAGAACAAAAATTAATGTACAGCAAACTGCGAGTAGAAGTTTGGGTAGCAATAGAAACAAACAAAATGTCACGCCATTTGTCTAGAGTTATGTTACATTTGAGAAATATGCGTTTTTTATGTGATTTAATTAAAAATGAAAGCAAATTTGAAAATAGGTTGGATATTTCTTTGCATATTTTTCTCCCCAAACTGACAATGCTATGCTCTATCACTCAAGAACTTAAACTCCTGGGTCAGAATGATTTCTCTGTATATTTTTCATACAGATTCCACACCCCAACCAAACATGATGGTCCAGATTTGTTTTTTATCAGTGAAACGAAGGCGCGCATTGGTCAACTATCATTTACAAATCAAATCACTTATCTTACCTCAGATTAACAGAGTTTAGTGCTTCGATCATTGATTCTACAGAAAACTGTGATGTTTTTCAGTCCTCTGTCATATTTTTTCATTGAACATGTGTGACCCTGACTAATCCACCTGTCAATCATGTCCATCTTTAAACAGGGACATTCACCGGCGCTCAGACTCACATCTGCGTAAAGTAATGAAGAAGTGTGTATTTTGAATCCAAGAGTTTCCCCAATACAGTACAATAATTTGCTTCTTACGAGAATTATGTACATTTTAACATGTTTTAGTGTTCCAATCCACATACTATTACAGCAGAATGTTTTATTATGAACAAACCAGCAAATCCTATAATAAAATGTGCACTATTCAGCTCAGCAGCGCCTTATTCTTCTCATAACTTTATTAAAGTTGACAAAAATGTGCTGCAGAGTTACAGTTCGAGTTATATGTTATAGCAGAGAAAATCAATGGAAGATGCCGCAGGGACAGAAAGACGTCAGCAGCATACATAAAACACTGTGTATGAGGGAGCTCCTTTTCATTTGTGCACAACACAGTCAAAGAGTCACTTTGACAGGCGTCATGTTGTCCTGCCACATGGGTGAGCGGTCGGGCCACGCACGCTGCTCATCAGTGCACCTGACATAGCACCTGACAGAGCACCTGACAGAGATGGAGGTGCACTGAGGCCAGAGAATGTATATGTACACAGTCACCAGAGGTTATGGGAGCGGGGGTTACGTGGACTACTAATGATGACATTTTTACATTGTTTTTTGTTTTTTTTCATTTAGTTTAAGCCTTAGAATGAACTAAAGAATAAACATGAATATAGATCAATAATAAAGATATAGTAGTATTAAATATAGTGTTGCACTCTTTCATATGTTCTATATAAAAACTGTGTTATGTGGTGACGTTCGTGAACAAGTCGGCTCTTTTGAACAGTTCCTTAGTGTGAATGATTGGAACTGGATCTCATTTCTTTCCAATTTTTACATCCATTTTTATGCTGATGAAGCATAAGAATCATCACAGTTGGCAACAGGAGTGAGGGCTTTATGCACACACACACACGCACACACACACACACACACACACACGTACACGCGCACACACACACACACGCAAGACGCGCGCGCAAGACTGCGCAGACACGCATCTGCACACGCACACTGGCACACGCACACACACACACACACACACACACACACACACACACACGCACACACACGCATACACACACACACGTACACGCGCACACACACACACACGCACACGCATACACACACACACACACGCACACGCACACACACACACACACGCACACACACACACACGCACGCACACACACACGCATACACACACACACACACGCATACACACACACACACACGCACACACACACACACACACGCACACGCACGCACACACACACACACACACACGCACACACACACACACACACACACACACGCATACACACACACGCACGCACACACACACACACACACGGGCACACACGCACGAAACATATGTAGCATCATAATAACAGACACATTTTAATTTTAATTTTATCTGAACCAGCCTTGGTCATTTCTCTCTGTGATTCGTTTCATGTTAAAATGTCACATTAATAAATATAAAAGAGCGCTTCTTTTGAACAGCTCTTTGAAATGAACTGATGCAAAAGATTCAGATCTCATAAAAGAGCCAAAAGTCCCATCACTAATGTGTGAATAAAAACATACTATATCTATATATACGTATAGACAGTATTTTCATTTAGACACACTAAGTCTAAACTAACAGAATAAGTTGCAGTGCTTTGTGTATTTTTATGGTCTACATGTTTTATGCAGTGGATTTATTATGTGCAGAATTATGAGCTTCTCTCTTAAAGAAGACTGTTCATTAAACATAAAGCATATGTCAAAATGTGAGGAATTCCCATGACTTTCCTATGAGGCCGAGTGGCCTTTTATTCTATATTATTATTCTGATTGGGCCCTAATCCTTGTTATGAGTGTGCTGCGAGCCCATAGAAACACTGCTATTGACCTTTGTGACATAATGAGCCTTTAAAACCCTGCTCTGGCTGTTTGGAGAGAGCGAGCGGACACTGGCTGCATCTGAAAAGCAAGAGTCTTCTGAGGGCTTCAAAAGCTCCACACAGACTGTGAAGAAGATTCATGAGGCTGAGCTCACATGGCCTTTGCACTATCATATGTCTACACTGACAAACTCTGTGAGAAGGTTTAGAACATTTGTGCTAAGACTCAGAATTGAACAGATTTAGTTTTATCATTGTGCAGGTATAAATCTCTATTATTGGATAGAGTCGTGTTAACCAGAGGACCTGCTCTACAATGATTACACAGTTTCACAAACCTGTTTTTAAGAAGGGCATAAGCTGAACTGTCACAATATTTCAGTAAAGAAACTCAAGGGAACTTGCTTGTGATTTCAACCAATCATATGCCAGCATGGTGGTTACAAACATGGCTGCAATTAACAACTAGTAGAAATATGGAACACTTTGTTTTTTTAAGAAAATGAAAAAGTTCATAGAATTTCAACTGAATATTCCACCTTTTTTAGCTCTCTCTCCACGAGAGCCTCTCAGAGCTAATGTGCACAACTGCTAATCTTTGTCACACATCTGCTCTGTTTACCAACACTAAAGTCCTCCACTGGTTCACTTCCTCTTTACCATCTCCTTGTGCGTGCTTGGCTTCTGTTGCTATGGTTACGTGTGCTCCCGGATGGCCATGCGGCCGGATAAATAATGCACACTAATACTTGGCACAGTGACAGCTCTGCAGCACGCTGGTGCTCACCTCAAAATAACACAAGCAAACATAAATATGCTAATAGTGAGACCGGCTCCTGCACGGACAAAGCAGACAGCAGCCTGCAGCTGTTAAGCACCACTTCTTTTTCATATCTTACATATCGATCGAAGAGAGAAGGCCTAACCAAGCTGTGAGGGTGCACGCCACGCTCCACCTCCAGTTTGTTTAGATGTGCACAGGTCAGTCTAATGAAGCAGAGAATACAGAAGCCTGATGGATCTGAGTCAATATGTCCAGCTGTGAGGTGTATGCAGAGGTCTTCACCTGAGACACTGAATCTACACACAGTTCAATGACTGTCATTCAAATATATGTTCATGTACTGGAACTATCCAGTGTCAAGCTGAAGGTCAAACTCTTCCAGCCAAAATACGACTAATATTACTCAAATGAAAGTAATGTGTCAAGATGCAAAATACTGATCAAGTAATAAGTAAATAAATAAGTACTTGGTAAAAAGAAAAGTACTGAGTGAACTAATGTTACTTTCTCCACACACACACGCATATGCAGATCTGGCAGTGGGTGAAGTACCTCACCAAAACTAGAATAATATACAAATATAGAGGAGACTGAACCACCAATTGCCCATTACAGACTGGGAGAGCACCACAAAATCTCTATTGAGAGATTTTGACCCAATTCAATACTGAAATCATTGCAATTATTCTCTACACTGCACTTTAAGGACAAAATTAATCACTAGCTTCTTAGTATCAACTTACTTTAGACATAAATGGACATAGTTAACCCGCTAGCCACCACGGTCCAAATAAGAAGTGACCATGTTCGTATTAACCTGCTCTACACGATCCTGGTGTTTTTACTTTCCTGTTTTGTGTGAAAATAAAGTCCTATGCCAGCCTTGATGAGCTTTATTTGACTGGAGCTGAATGCTATGGGTGATTTCACACTCAGTCCATTTTTTTATACAGTCTGTGCTATCGGTCCAAAAGCTAAACAGACACCCCGATGAAGAGTTATGATTTGAACTGTCAGTGATGCTAATGTTTCGCTTGATATACATAGACCCATCTTTGTACTGCCAGTCACCAAAACAGGTCCATTTCCATTTTATTTCCGCTTGCCTCCACATAATTTTTCTCATAGTTGAACATTTCAGATTCTCGTGGGAGGATTACACTTGGAGGAGGAGAAATGAAGAGGTCTTTTGGGACATATTTTGCACACAAGGATGGAAATAAAAATGGATGAGGAGTCAGACGAGGATGTAAATGAATGCATGTTGAATAGAAAAGCAACATCATCGTCTCTATGAGGGAGACGGCCAGGACACGGGAGCAGACAGCACAGCCAAATGGACTCTTCAAGGTTATGGTGCAAAGCTCGTCTGTACAAAGTAAATACATTTGCTGCTAAAAATTTGATTAGAAGTGATTTGTGTTTTGTTTTTTAGTCCACAGAAAATCTTCAATGTTCAAGCTAGTACAATCAAACTTTACTTGATTTGGTGCGCGTTTTGTGCCAGATGCCCTTCATGTGGTAGTTGTCCTTTGCCTGCTTGTTTTACATAAAATTCTGTGGCTTTGTCTTAAATATTTCACAGTGTTTTTCAATTACATACACTTTGAATGCCAAAAAATGTGAAAAGAGAATAAAAGGTTAGTTTCAGACACCTAAAATACTTATATATACTTCTTCCATGTATGTAATGAAGTATCAGCTATATTTTACGCTAGTAAAAGGTTGTGGGTTAAATTACCAAATCGCATTGCCACATTTCTACCAATCTGCCCCAGGTCATCTACGGCAGCTACATGTTATTTTAAAACTTGTTATAACATAATAGACAAGGTAAGTACACAAATTCCATGTGCTGACTATAAGGTGCATTAAAATCACAATACTTTTTGCCTGTACTTGTACTTTTCTTGTTAACTGTACTTCTGAACTCTTGTTTTAAGGCTTTATATCCCACAAAATTGACTCTTATGAGCGTCAAGCCATGTTGGAATTTTGTTTTCTCCCCAAAAACAAACCTAGAGTTGTACTTTGTTTCATTCACACATGTTTGAGCACATTTTTATTATTTGGCTACATCTCCAAAGCTCAAAATGCTCTGCTCCACCTTGTGATGTCATGTAGTCGTAGTTTCATCAGCTGCCTTTCACCTTTAGTTCATTAAAGTTGGGTATTTCCATCGCTGAAACAATCCAAATGATTCTAGTGAACTTGTATGGAGTTTGAAAACACAATGAAGCACTTCCTTCCTGAGTGTTTTCATTTTGAGAGAAGAATCCAGCTGAACTACGCAGGATTTGTGCGGTAAACACGTGCGGATAAAACAAAACACCACTCCAGGTAAGTTTGTGATGAGGAAACAACATTATAACAGCATAATATGACCCTTTTATCAGTTAGCATAATTGTATACATTATGTTTTGTGACGGTAACACTCACACCACTCGTCGCCTACATGAGACTAAAATGCAGATCGAAAAACATACAGCAACTGGACTTATACGTGGGAACCAGCTCTTACTGAAATGAGACACGGAGGATATAATTTATTTTTCCATCTCCATATGGTAATGAGAGAAACCCAAGCAGATAGAATAATGCAGGTTTCGAACTGTATAACATTCGGTTTCGAGATGTCTTTTTTTCCTTTTTTGTACAATAGAGAACAAAAGCTTTGATAGAAGTGATATGAGGCTTGAAGTACAGGGACAAAAGAGAGACAAAAAGAGGCGGAAATCTTATTGTTCATAAATCTCTTTTGATGCATAGCTCGTTTTCAGGCATGTCATTCTAGCTTCGCATGTTGGAGAAAATCAGAGCTACTGGAAATATAATGAAGGAGAAACATCAAAAAAGTTTTCAGTGCCGTCTACTTAAAGCTGGACTATGTAACGTTTTGTTTGGGGGTCTGTCACCTGCTTGTTTCTATGGATACGTCATTGGTCTGCCTGGAACGTTCCACAGTATGGCATTAAACAGCTCTACTTTACATTTATTCAATTACAAGTGGTTTTATAGCTCAAAAATACCTAGATTCTGACTGTGAGCGGGGTCGCTTCTCCACAGATCTGACCTGTAACTTCGGCTGGTTTGGTCTGCATGAAGATACAAAGGTTTAATGCCGTACTGTGAAACATTCCAGACAAAAGAATAACATTTGCATGAAAAAACCAAACAAAAAAAGATGACAAATTAATGGCGAACCCTGTATCTGAATGCAGCTTTTAAATTCAACCTTTTGCCTGCATCAAAGCCACACAATAAATCATTTTTAGTTTATTTTTTTTGCAGAGAATAATGAAAGTGGCAGAGGAGAGGGTCCAGCAAGGGAATGTTATAAGCTTTAATAACCTTTGGAGCAAATACATATAAAATAGCCAGGAGAAGGCAATAAAAGTTGGAGGAAGCGTTGCCAGGTTTGGTTCATGAGAAACGCAGAAAAAAAGGACAATATGGTACAATTATAACACAGCGGTCAGAGCGAATCTAATTTGAACTCCTAACAAATGTTGTTTCAGAATGAAGAGAAGAGAAGGGGAGAGTATTGGAGAGATTTCGTTGCCGTGTTCTTGGATCAAATGACCTCCATGCTGAATTCACTTAAGCACAAAGCTCCAGTGAGAAGGAGTTTTGGATTTACACTTTTATGAATGCACGGTTTATAAAAAATGCAATGTCAAAATCCAAAGAAAGAGAAGAAAAAGTAAGGATTTATCGAAGAAAAGTGTGACTGCAGACATGGCGAGGTCACTGTATTGGTGGAGAAGTGGTTAGAAGTCCTGCCTCAAAGCAAGGAAGTGATTTGTTCCAGTTCTGCATCAGATGGATTTCCTTGCCACTAAACTAAATAAACTTTCTCTGACAAAACTCCTCTGATAATGAAATAACAACTAATTTTGTTGTAGGAACATGCAAAAGCTGCGGAAAAATATGGAGGAATATGCGAAAGCTCTACTTCACGTTATGTTTTTCTCCATGGAAATCTTGTTGTTTTGCCGGGAATTTCCACAGAATATCTTAAAATTTACCAATCTCCATGGAGACAAGCAAGTAAATCGAAGAAACTAAGTATGTTTTTGCAATAAAAAACATATGGACTCCATTAGAAAAGTTACACAGTGCACCTTTAAACGCTCTTTTAGTTCATTCATCCAGAGATATTAATTCCTATGTATGTGTAATCAGTTTACTTTTTAGGTAATGCAGTAATCTAAAAATAAACACATTATATTTACATAACTGGTCATCAGATTCTCGTTACTTGCTTGAGTGACTATGCGTCTCTCTGTGTCTCTCTACTCTGTGCTTTGTTTTGCTCACAGAATAATATTAAACCGAGCTGCTCTTACAAGTCACAGATTAGTGAAGTCATCTCTCTGAGACGTGCAGCCAAGCAGCTAACGGCAGAAGCAAAGCACATCAGGAGGACAGTGCTTGTCTAGTTGGAAATACGCACAATATTTCACCTTAGTCGGTACAAGTGGAAACATGGAAACAATATTGGGTTCTGTCAGCTCTGTGCTGGAATCAAGACATTTTCGACAGCCAAAAACTCCACACCAAACCTCTGAAAGAATTGTTAATCTGACCAGCACTGGTGAGTATGGGTAAAGTTAACAACGTAATACTAATCTGCCTATCATCACATATTTATATCATGTTAATGCACTGGAGGGTGAACTGGTGCCTCCACACGTTGGTCCAGTTTGGTCCAGTCCTCAAGATCAATGAAGTATCTGTCTGTCCACATTTATACACACTCTTTGACAAGGCAAAAGTTCAGAATGCTTTACGGGAATACATCTTTTAAATACACGTTAGTCAACTTGTGTAATTGATCTGGCAACACTCTTGTTTGTTTCCCAGAAGTTTGTCCATTTGTCACGGTGGTGCTTTACAAATAAGAGCTTATTGTCCACAGCTATTACCAGATTGAAAACACAAACGACCTAACCCAGAATTTGCAAACACCAAACCAAACTTTCCAATCAACAAAATGGCACACTCCGAGCCACCTTTGAGCAAACCTCACGAGCGCCGACTGATTTGAGGCACAACAGAGCAGGGGCACCGTGTTTAAAATGGTGGGGCTGACTCTCTCCGTTGTGATGTTTGATTGCAATCATGTCCAAAAAGTACAGGTCCGTCACCCCTCTCCTGCGCGCTTAAATCTGCAAATACAGACAAATACAGACTCCAAACACACACAGTATAAAGAGGAGTTTTCCAAGATAAGAGACATATTCAAATCTGAAAACCCTCTGAAGTAAATGAATAGCTGTTGTGAGAGTAATTTCAAAGTGTCGTCTACGGCAAAAAGACACAATAGAGCGGAATTTACAAGAGAGATTTTCTATTAAGATGAAGATGAAAACTACTACCACCACCACAACTACTACTACCACTACTACGACCACCACCACCACTACTACTACTACTACTACTACTACTACTACTACTACTACCACCACTACCACTACGACTACTACTACTACCACCACCACTACTACTACCACTACTACTACTACCACCACCACCACCACCACCACTACTACTACTACCACCACCACTACTACTACCACTACTACTACTACCACCACCACCACCACCACCACTACTACTACTACCACCACCACCACCACTACTACTACTACCACCACCACCACCACCACCACTACTACCACCACCACCACCACCACCACCACCACTACTACTACTACTACTACTACTACTCCAATGCAACAACATATCCATGTGCACAGTACAGAGTTTTCCCACATAAGAGACATATTCAAATCTGAATACTACGACTACTACTACCACTTCTAATACTAATACTACTACTAATACTAGTACGATAACAACTGCCACTGATACGACTGCTAGTACTTTTACTGCTACAACTATTACTGCTACTTCTACTAAGCAAATGCACTGCTACTTCAGCTATAAATAGACTATAATTACTACTACTATTACTACTACTGCTGTTATTAGTAAACACGCTGCTACTTTAACTACTTGAGACTACAACTACTACAACAAATACTACTACGAAGTAAATACACTGCTACTTCAACTACTTGTGACTATAACTACTACTATCACAACCACTGCCACAACTACTACTACTGCTACTACTACAAGGCAACAAAACATCCATGTGCACAGACTTGAGACTACTACTACCACTACTACCACTACTACTGCTATGCAACAACACATGCACAGGCACAGACTTGAGACTATAACTATAACTACTACTACTGCTGCTGCTGCTACTACTACTACTACTGCTACTACTACACCACACATCAACACATCCGCGAGAACAGTATAAAGAGGAGTTTTCAAAGATAAGAGACACATTGAAATCTGAAATCCCTCTGAAGTACATGAATAGCAGTTGTGAGAGTAATTTCAAAGTGTCGTCTATGGAAAATTACACAATGGAGCGTAATTTACCAGAGAGATTTTCTATTAAGATTATTTACGCTGTTAGCAAGAGATGTGAAAAGTAATTTTAAGATTTGATGAAATTTTCCCAAAATTTTCACAATGTCCTAAGGAAAAAATATAAAACAATATAATCGCATCTCAGTTGCAATTACTGTTTTTTCTTTCTTTTTCTTGCAGCTTTTGTGTTCCTCGTTTGCAGTGTTCAGTATCTATCAACTGTTGTTTAATTTATGTAATAATAGCTAATGTTTAGGGCTATACTTGCTAAACTGGGCATATTATGGACAAATATCTAAAGGTAGTTTATAGTGATGATTCATTTCTATTTTGAAGGACTTTTAAAGGATTTGTGGTGCGTTTCAAGCAACTGGGAGATGGTAAAATCCCATTTCAGACTTGGTGAAAATACCCAAGAGGCTTTAACAGGTAATCCCTACTTGTGACCCTTGGACATTTCACATACAAGATAAAATGGAATGTATTTACCTGACCAGCCAGCCAGAACCACACAAAACTTGACAAAGACGAGCGGATCGGGAGCTGTGCCCTGACTCCCTGATTTTAAAGGGAATGATTGACAGGCGGATTAACCAATCAGAGAGACGCACGGTCCGTTCACGTCAAAAACAAACATGAAGGTATAACATGGTAAAAAGGGGAAAAAAACAACACAAAAGACTAAGAAACAGTGGATTTTTACAGAATCGACATTCGAAGCACGAAACTATTTATAATAAATACATATTTTGTTTGTTTGGATCATCTGGGAAAGCGAGTTGCAAGCTGTTATTGTTATCTTGATTTAGGGACAAGATAGCGATGTTAGCTACACTACCAGTCAAATCTCATAAAAGTAAGATTTATAGAATTATATGGCAGACAAAAAAGATAAATAGAGACACTACTTGAGAATAATACCACTTCAACAACTTGAGACTATAACTACTTCCAAAACTACTTCAACGACTACTACTACTTCAACTACTTGAGAATAATACCACTTCAACAACTTGAGACTATAACTACTACTAGTACTACTTCTTCAACTACGAGAGATTATGATTATAATTACTACTACTACTACTTGAGACTATAACTACTGCTACTTCAACTACTTGAGACTATAGCTACTACTACTACTTCAACTAGCTGAGACTACTACTACTTCAACTACTTGAGAATAATACCACTTCAAGAGACTATAACTACTATTAATACTACTTCAACGACTACTACTACTTCAACTACTTGAGACTATAACTATTACTGCTACTTCAACTAGCAGAGACTATAACTACTACTAGTACTACTTCTTCAACTACAAGAGATTATAACTACTACTACTACTACTACTACTTCAACTATTTGAGACTATAATTACTACTAGTACTACTTCAACTATGAGAGATTATAACTACTACTACTACTACTTCAACTATTTGAGACTATAACTACTACTACTACTTCAACTAGCTGAGAGACTACTACTACTTGAGACTACTACTACTTCAACTACTTGAGACTATAACTACTACTACTAATTCAACTATTTGAGACTATAACTACTACTAGTGCTACTTCTTCAACTACGAGAGATTATAACTACTACTACTACTTCAACTATTTGAGACTATAACTACTACTACTTCAACTAGCAGGACTCCCTTGAAAAAGAGATTAGTAATCTCAATGGGACTTTCCTGGGTAAATAAAGGTTAAATAAAACTAGCTGAGAGACTACTACTACTTGAGACTACTACTACTTCAACTACTTGAGACTATAACTCCTCCTCCTCCTTCTACTACTACTACTTCAACTACTTGACTTTAACTACTATGACTGCTACTTCAACTACTTGAGAATACTACGACCTCAACAACTTGAGACTATAACTATTACTAATACTACTTCAAAGACTACTACTACTTCAACTACTTGAGACTATAACCACTTGAGTCTTCTACTATTACTACTACTCATACTATAACAACAACTACCACTGACACCACATGTATGTACTATGCTGCTTAATTACATGTACACACGTATAGGCTACTACTAGTACTAGTATTACAACAACTACCACTGATAATGCTACTAATACTGTTACTACTACTACTACTAGTATTACTGCTACTACTACTAAGTAAATACACTGCTATTTCAACTACTTGATACTACTACTACTACTACTTAATATCATTATGACCTACTACTATTACTACTTCAACTACATGAGTCTACAACAACTACTCTGCTACTACTACTGCAACTACTACTACTACTACAACTACTACTACTGCTACTACTACCACAATTTGAAGCCTGTATCTACTTTTACCAATCTTTTTAATATTCAAAAACATATTTCTGGTATTACTTTTTACTTTATCATCAATGTTATTTAACTTTTTTCCTTATTAAATACATCTTACTTCATATATTTGATGTCTTCTGTGCACATATAAAATGTAGAAAGTAGTAAGAAAATAAAAAATACGTTGCGTGTGTTTAAACAGCACCAGACACACTCTCACGCAATGTTTTTTTTTCTTACCACTTTCTACATTTAAAGCCTCTTTTCTAAATATTTCATATATTTTACTCCAAGTATTTGATGTCTGCTGTGTATCTATAAAAGGTTGAAAGTAGTAAACATCTAGAGTAGAATATATCGAATGAGATTTGACTGGTAGCGTGTGGTTTCGCTTTAGCCGTGTAATTCATCTTGAACACTCAGAGGTCAGAACTCGTAACATTAAAGTGTGAAATAACCAATTATCCTCCATTCAAACGATCCAATATTTTGCCTGTTTCGAAGGGCATTTCTGAGGACGTTTTCCCCATTTAAATGCTGTAATACCGTGATGTGTAATTGCTGATCGCTATAGCAACGGCCCTCACTTCAAACACATTGGTTAACTAGCTCGCAGATGAGCTTGATTCATAGGAGCAGATGTGCGGCTGTAGCTTTCGCGCTCCCTTTTGTTCCATTATAATTCCTGTTATTGACATTGAATTAATCTGCCTCGTATTTCAGAGGGCACACCTTTCACATGTAGACTATTGATCCGCTGAGGACTCCCGGCCCTTTCACAAGCACCAGTTTATGTACTCCGCTGCTTGATTACGCATATTTACAGTAGGCCCGAGTTCAAGTAGTGATAGTGGAGGTGCAAAGAAGTAATATAATGTGACATACACCACCTTTACTGCGTCTAATACTGCTGCTGATATTGGGAAACACTTCAGTTTAACTACTTGAAACAATGACTATGAATACGACTACTATTACTACTAATACTATGACTATACTACTACTACCATGACAACAACTACTACTGATACCTCTACTAATATTATTACTTCTACTTCAACTACTTGAGACTATAACTACTACCAATACTACTTCAACGACTACTACTACTTCAACTACTTGAGACTATAACTATTACTGCTACTTCAACTAGGAGAGACTATAACTACTACTAGTACTACTTCTTCAACTACGAGAGATTATAGCTACTACTACAACTACTTGAGACTATAACTACTACCAATACTACTTCAACGACTACTACTACTTCAACTACTTGAGACTATAACTATTACTGCTACTTCAACTAGGAGAGACTATAACTACTACTAGTACTACTTCTTCAACTACGAGAGATTATAGCTACTACTACAACTACTTGAGACTATAACTACTGCTACTTCCACTACTTGAGACTGTAACTATTACTACTACTTCAACTAGCTGAGACTACTACTACTTGAGACTACTACTACTTCAACTACTTGAGACTATAACTAGTATGACTGCTACTTCAACTACTTGAGAATACTACCACTTCAACAGCTTGAGACTATAACTACTACCAATACTACTTCAACGACTACTACTACTTCAACTACTTGAGACTATAACTACTACCAATACTACTTCAATGACTACTACTACTTCAACTACTTGAGACTATAACTATGACTGCTACTTCAACTAGGAGAGACTATAACTACTACTGGTACTACTTCTTCAACTACGAGAGATTGTAACTACTACTAACTACTACTTGAGGCTATAGCTACTGCTACTACTCCAACTAGCTGAGACTACTACTACTTCAACTACTTGATACTATAACTCCTCCTCCTCCTCATCCTACTACTACTACTACTTCAATTACTTGAGACTATAACTACTATGACTGCTACTTCAACTACTTGAGAATACTACCACTTCAACAACTTGAGACTATAACTACTACTAATACTACTTCAACGACTATTACTACTTCAACTACTTGAGACTATAACTATGACTGCTACTTCAACTAGCAGAGACTATAACTACTACTGGTACTACTTCTTCAACTACGAGAGATTGTAACTACTACTAACTACTACTTGAGGCTATAACTACTACTACTACTCCAAATAGCTGAGACTACAACTACTTCAACTACTTGATACTATAACTCCTCCTCCTACTACTACTACTACTACTACTTCAATTACTTGAGACTATAACTACTATGACTGCTACTTCAACTACTTGAGAATACTACCACTTCAACAACTTGAGACTATAACTACTACTAATACGACTTCTACGACTACTACTACTTCAACTACTTGAAACTACAACTACTTGAGTCTTCTACTATTACTACTACTACTACTACTACTACTAATACTAATACTAGTACTATAACAACAACTACCATTGACACCACATGTATGTACTAGGCTGCTTAATTACATGTACACACGTATAGGCTACTACTAGTACTAGTATTACAACAACTACCACTGATACTGCTGATAACTAATACTGTTACTACTACTACTACTACTACTACTGCTACTACTACAAAGTAAATACACTGCTACTTCAACTACTTGAGACTACTACTACCACTTACTATCATTATGACCTACTACTGTTACTACTTCAACTACGTGAGTCTACAACAACTACTCTGCTACTACTACTGCAACTACTACTACTACAACTACTACAACTACTACTACCACAATTTGAAGCCTGTATCTACTTTTACCAATCTTGTTGATATCTATAAACATATTTCTGGTATTATTTTTTACTTTGTATCATTCACATTCAAATTAGTCTTGGCCAACTATTTGTAGACGTTTGCAAACTCAAGCAAAACCATAAATGCATATATTTCCACGTGTCCTTAGCTGGAGCTCTAAGCCCAGCAGTTTTCAGGCCCCTTTTCAGCATTTTAAGTTTCTGAAGGGATTTTACGAGTTCCTTTTCGCGTCTTCTCGTACTTCTCAAGGCCTGGTGTGTACTTTGGCATTCAGAGGAGACCGTTTGAGCTGAATCTGCGGCTCGCTAGCCTTGAGGAGACCTCTGCCCCGGCAACAGGAGCTCGTACTGAAGAATTATCAAACAGAATGCATGTACCATAAAATACCCACGGACTACTTTGAAAAACTGAACTTTGTGCTGTTTTTGGAGTGGAAATAAGGATATACGAGCGGTAAGCGACTGTCAGAGAGAATCAAAAGTTCAAGGATCTCAGTTAAATTCAAGAGAAGGGAAATAACCAGTGTTGGGAAGTAACTGAATACATGTACCGAAAATACTAATACAAATTTTAAGTGAGTACTTTTTAATTTGGCGGTATTCAGAATAGAGATACTTTCCTAAATTAAAGGAGAACATGGCAGTGCTTCATTGTGTAATTTGTGGCTTTTGGCTGGAACATGGAGACATTACGGGATCCCCTAGAATGTTCCACAGTAATATACTTGTCTATCTCCATGGAGACACTCCGATTATGCCACGAGTTCAAGTTACAGGTCAGATCTGTGGAGAGGCAAGGCATGAATGCATGTTTTTAATAGATTTTTGAGCAATAATAACACCTGTAATTGAATAAATACTACATACAAACACAAAAAACTAAGCACAAATCTAGTTTAAGTTTGTGCATTTTTTCCCTTCTCTAATTAGACAGAAGTTACCGGAAAATGAACAATGTAACAAAAATAAAGCAATTTGTAATATTATTGAGTATTTTTCTCACTAAAACTCGATGCGTGTTCAGAATACAGTACTCTGAACGGACCATATATCAGAATATGTAACAAAAATATACATTTTAATACAGGTATTCAGTATTCTTCCCATCACTAAAAAGAATTCTCTAAAACATTCCAAGCGTGCATTTGAAGTGGTTAATTGAAAATAATGTGGGATGGATTTAATGCACTCGTAATTAGTACACATTATGAATTATTATTTTGCTTCAGTGCGTGCTGTAAAAACTGTAATTAACACTCATTTTAAGTTTGGCAAGCCTCTCACAGTGCTAACTTTTGAGGTGAAGCCTTCATTACAGATGAGATGGCTAAAATGTCTCAAAAATAAATGGTATCAAACTGTCAACTTTCTAACAGTTCAAACCTGAAAATTGCCCTATTCCTTTTATAATTTGGACAATTATCACTAAAAGCAAAACATTAAAATTACTATTTAAAGACACTGTATGCAAACTCGACCTAACTGCGTTGCCGGATATGAAACCTGCTGAAATTAAATACAGCTTTTACTCATAAGGATTGTAATGCTGATTAATTATATAAGTTGTAATTCTGTGTTTTGGTTCTCAAGACGATTATCCAATCAGAGAGCAGGATGAGCCTCCATGAGTCTCTCATTTGGGTTGCCAGGTTCAGTGCTTAAATCCAGATGGTTTAAACCTAAAGGGCCTCTCTTTGGCCAGTGCTAGTGCAGCGTCTGCAGCTCACTGAGGGATTTCTGGAGGTTCTGAGCTTTGACATGAGGCCTGAAACTGAACATGAGAAAAACTTGTATGTGTCTCTATTTGCAACTCAGTTCAGTTGTGACTGTACTGCCATTTTTTATATTATGTTTTTTTCTGATTTATGTTAAAATGTTGTTTCCTTTAAACTCCATACACCTTCACGAGAATCATTTAAATCATTTCAGCACTAGAATCCCCGATTTCTACTTAACTGTTGAACTTGAAAACAAATAAAACAAAATACAATTCCAGGTGTTTTGTGGAGAAAACATTATGACAAGCTCACAAGAGAGGATTTTGCATAATATATGACCTGAAAACAGTAAGATAACAGGCTAAATCTAACTAAATTCAAATATTTTTCCTGATCCATAACACGGTCTCACTCACTTTACACCTGACCTATATTCAACCCTGCACCATCTAATGAGCCTTGCATTTGCCTAACTATTGAAAAGCTAAAAACATCTCAATTCACACCAATATGCTCCTCCAAAGTTGCATAAGACATCACATATACAGACATGTGTTTTTTTTTTCCCTCCCTGAAGCCTTTTCATCTCTCGCCTTGTGATCTGTGATTTGAGAGCACCCATGTTGTTGTTATGATCCGCACGCATTCATATTTAATGTTACCCAGCTGTGCCAAGCGCCGATACATAAAAACGCTCATATATTTGAGGTACAGGACTGTGCTGGAGTCTGGATTATTCTGACATGTCTTCCGTGGGCTCTGTTTTGCATAATAGTTACACCTGGGACCTTTAGCAGGGCCTAGTCAAGTGAAGTCATCTCACAAGGTTTCCAAATTTGGCACGGCAGCCTCCAGCATAGTTCGCTGGTATTAAGAAACGGGGCATCTGTTAAATACAGACAGCGGTGCAAGGCAGCATCTCAATCTGAGCTAGGATACTGGAGAGAATAACAGGGTTTAGTAACACCTCAGTAGCTGCAGCAACAATGAAGTAAAGGTGGTTTTCAGCACTTAATAAGAATACAAGCTTTAGAAAATGTCACTTACAGTATGTATCTGTGGAGAAAAATGTATGGCAGACTAAAAAAGCACTTATTTGAGGTGTCTTGTCACATTCCAAATGGGTTAAGCGTTATATAAGCTTTAAAGTCGTGTGTAAAAATGGTCAGAATGGGGTTTAACAGGAATGGTGCAGTTATTCTCATTCACTGGAGTAGGTACATTTCTTTCAGTTTTGTTTTGCATGTTATTAGGTTCTTTTTTCAGACCCAGACTTTGTTTTCATACCTGACAATTTCGACTGCTCACTAGTAGCAAGAAGACAGCGCCAAAACCTGTATAAAGCAGCTTATGGTATGAAAACAAACTCTTGGAAAACCAAATGAACCTTATTAGACTGGTTTTGTTTTATGTTTAGGTTTCACATCCGCTTAAGCTTAAATTTAAAGCTTAAATTTAAATTGGATTATGTCAGATTGAACTCCACCAGAGAGGTTACACAGGGTACCTTTCATTCCTTAGCTGAACCAGGCCTTATTGCTTTTAAAGAATGTATTTTTTAATGAATACCATTTGCTGCAGTCATTTCAAACCCAAAATCTTTATATGTTGAATGGTGAAGTCCTTAACAAGTCCTTCAGAACAGGAAGCAGCTACGTCACTGAAAGTTTGTCCTTGATTTGAAATGACTATAATTATTTTTTAAAGGTTCCAAATGGACTAATTATACAACTTCCTGTATCTTTTGTTCCTCCACCTGCTCTGCCTCTAAGGGGCCCCTCCAGCTGGCTCCATCGCTCTCTGACAAAGCTGTAGTTTGAGACGATCAGTCGGTGTTACAGTGGAGCTATCAATCACACGCTGTACAAACAACATACGGAGTGTCAGGTACAGACCAGTGTGTTTGACAGTGTTCACTTGAGAGCAGCTCCGGCTCAGAGGTGTGAGGGGAAAGAGCTGTACAAACCACTCACTGACGCACAGTAGAGAACATTACTACACACAATACAAGGGGATTTTTATGAGGCTGCTACCTGGTCTAATACAACTACTACTGCTGCTACTGCTACTACTGCTGCTACTACTACTACTACTGCTGCTACTACTACTACTACTACTACTACTACTGCTACTACTACTACTACTACTACTGCTACTACTGCTGCTACTGCTACTACTACGCAGCTACCAACCACTGCTACTACTGCTGCTACTGCGCGCAGCAGCAACTGCGACCACCAGCAGCTGCCAGCTACTACAGCAGCTACCACCAACCTAACCGCAGCTACCGCCAACCACCGCTGCTACCACAGCAGCTAGCGGCAGCCAGCGCCAGCAACACTAACTACCACTACCAGCCACTGCAACCAGCGGCAGCAACAACAGCTAGCAGCGGCCAGCAACAGCTGCTACTACTGCAGCACTACTAGCCAACTACAGCTGGCTACTACTACCGCGGCTACCACTACGCGGCAGCAGCCACGGCGGCAGCGCGGCGGCAATACCACCAGCGGCTGGCAGCAACGCAGCGGCCACAGCTGCGGCAGCGGCCGCAGCAACAGCGGCACGCTACTGCGGCAACTGCTGCTTGCAACAGCCTACTGCTGCTACCACTACTGCTGCTACTACTGCAGCCACTGCTGCACTACTACTACTGCTACTACTACTGCTACTACTACTACTGCTGTTACTACTACTGCTGCTACTACTACTACTGCTGTTACTACTACTGCTACTGCTGCTACTACTACTGCTATTGCTACTACTACTGCTGCTGCTACTACTACTAATCCTACTGCTTTTACTACTACAGCTACTACTACTACTACTACTACTACTACTACACTATACTATTACTACAATAACTACTACAATTGCTACTAAAAGTTCAAAACCTAAACCACAATTCTGAAAGAAAGAAGTGGCCGTGGGTGTTTTTAAATTTTTTGTTGTGTCTTGATGGTCTGAATTAGGAACTTGCTTATATTGTATACTGAGAATTTAATACATTAGATTCAAAATACTTGTGTTTATTATTAACTAATAACCTTTTTAAACTGCTACAGAACTGAAGTAAACAAATGAAAATAAAATTAGCGGTAAAATAAATCACTCAAGAATCACACACAGTTCTTTACAGTTTATTTCGGATGCGAGACAGCAAAGTCGGATGACAGCTTCAATGTGTTACTGTCTCAGTCTTTGGACCATGGTCACAGAACACAGGGGAGAACCGTCTACTCCCCTGGGGCCGGAGGGACACGGCAGCCGATAGTCTCTCGAGGTTTAATTCCCTGTTCTGGACCCCGCTGTGATCATGAGTGTGTGAGCCCAAAACTGCCAGAGTTTGTTGCGCAGGAGCTTTGTGACTTTATTTGCCGCAATGCATGTAAATGCCAAGGCACTTGCCCCCTAACTCACCCCCGTGACCGTACTCTCATTCACCTCACTAGACACACACACAGACACACAAACACAGACACACACACAGAGATCCGTATGCTCATTCACTCACCCCACACACACTCTATGCATATAGGAGTTAAACACACCTCTCACAACAAGTAGCTCCAGTAACATGCAGTCACAGCGTGTTGGTAAGGGTAACAGTGTTATAATGATAGAAAAAAGAAATTAGTTAGATTTACTACCACCACTACTACTACTTCAACTCCTACTATGACCACTATACTACTTCTTTTCCTACTCCCGAGCGCTACCAAAAATAGAGGTGCAGGCCCGGGTGTGTGTTCTAATACCCCTATAAAACCCAAACTTTTTTGATGAATACTTATTATTTTTATCCATTTTATATTTCCAACATTTCCGAATTGGTGAAGTGTGAAAAAGTTCAAAACTCCAGCCCCAAATGTGTAGCCTGTGCTGTGATCCAGTGAAGTGACCGGGGCCAGCGCAGAGTGGATCGGCGCTTTGGCTGCTTTGGCCTGCTGCTTGGACCGTTTGCCAGAGACCACATTTGGCTCCAGGTTTGGCTGTGCAGCTCCGAGGGCCCTCACACAGTTGAATGAGAGCTAGCATACGCGGTGTTTACCTTGTCCACTAAAGCGAGGGAGAAAGAAACTGTTTCCACTCGTGTTTGGGAACAACATCAGGGGAAGTGAAGCGCGGAGAAAGGCTGGGCCAAACCATTTTCAAATCAGCACCTTTAGGACGTGCCAAATGTGGACAAAGAGGACACAAAACCTGCAATAAAAAGTTCAGTTCACTAAATAGTACTGCACACAAATGTGATTAACGTAACTAAACAATATTTGGTAATACAAAAACACTGGATGGATCAACAGGACTTATGTTTGCTACTGCTACTACTATGAACACAAAAACTACTACTACTGCTACGACTAGGACTGCAACTACTAGAGCTTCTACCACTACCACCACTTATACTACGACGACGAAAACTAGTACTACTGCTACTACTGCAACTACCACGATGACTATGATTACAATGATTACAGCGACTACTACAACGGCGATTACAACTACTATAACTAACACTACGACTATGACTACTACAACTACAACAACTACGACTGTGACTACTATGACTAGAACTACCACCACGATTAGTTTAGTTTATTTTTAGTTTATTATTTATTTGTCAGGGACCATGTACAAACACATTCATCTTAGAAAAGAGGAGATGTTTTGCACCAGATTTAGCAAAAAAGCTATTTTCCATCCGCAGTCCCTGTTGTTACAACAACTACTACAACGATGACTATGACTACAACTACTACAACTATGACTACTACATCACCTATGACTACCACTATGACTACTACGACAATGATGATTACGACTACAACTACGACTGCGACTACTACAACTACGAATACAACAACTACTACAACTACGACTACCACTATGACTACTACGACAATGATGATTACGACTACAACTACGACTGCGACTACTACAACTACGAATACAACTACTACAACTATGACTACCACTATGACTATGACTACTACAATGACTACGACTGCAACTACTATGACTACAACTACCACTACGACTACTACGACAAGGATGACTACGACTACGACTACAACGACCGCCACTACGACTATGACTGCTACAACTACGACGACTACAACTACCACCACGATTACGACTACGCCTACAACTATGACTACTACGACAACTACGCCTACCACTATGACTACAACAACTACTATGACTACTACAATGACTATCACTGCGACTACTATGACTACAGCGACGAGGATGACTACGACTACAACTACTACGGCCACCACTACGACTATGACTGCTACAACTATGATGACTACAACTGCGACTACTACTACTACTACTATACGACCATATCAAATGAACCTTTTGACTGTCAGGCTATTATGGTTTATAATACGTAAACTATTCTTGAATATAAACTTTGTTCAACTGACTTAATACTAATAATTCATGTATACTGCACTTTTGTGGACAGCAGAGACTCAGAGCATTACACTGTGCTATTCAGTCCACAGCAGATGATAAGATACGTCTGTAGCCACAGCCGCCCTGGGGTAGACTGGCAGAAGCGAGGCGGCCAATCTACACCACACTTAAAGTTGCATTGTGTAACTTTTCTGCTGAAGTGTCCGTCAAATGCTTTTCTCCATGGAGATGTTATTGCTTTGTCTGGAATGTTTCACAGGATGGTATTAAACCTTCTTCCATCTTCATGAAAACCAAACCAGACCAAGTTACAAGTCAGATCTGTGGAGAGGCGACCCCACTCACAGCCAGAATGCCTGTTTTTCGAAGGATTTTTGAGCTATAAAACCATCCATCCATCCATCTTCTCCCGCTTAATCCGGCTGGGTCGCGGGGGCAGCTTGCTGCCCAATCCTCATAGCACCTGACCCCCCCTATGAACCCCTCTGCAGGTGGTGAGCCCACAGGAGGGTGGACATTATGGTCCTTGATGTTAGTTCATAGTTCAGAATAGAGTTACTTTCCTAAATTAAAGGAAAACATGGCAGTGCTTCATTGTGCAATTTGTAGCTTTTGGCTGGAACATGGAGACATTACGGGATCCCCTAGAATGTTCCACAGTAATATACTAATATACTCCACTCTGTTTACGTGAGATCCAGCGTGACAGAAACATGTATGATTAGGTTTTTTTGGGCTATAAAACCACCTGTAATTAAATAAATGTAAGGTAGAGCTGTTAAATGTCGTACTGTGGAGCATTCCAGGCAGACCAATGACACATCCACCAAAACAAGCAGGTGACAGACCCTCCACCAGAAAAGTGACACAATGCACTTTAAGTCGTTCAATCATTTCTTCAACTATGCTTGGTTAACTTCTGCCTCTCAGTTGTGAGTTAAATCTCCAATTATTGGAGAAACCGCTGTGTTAATTTATCCTCACATTTATTTCCAAGAATGCAATATCTGACTATCAGCAGGACTAATAATTGCGTATCCACCTGAGATTGTAAACAAGAAACTCTGGCAAAACACAACTCCATAATTGGATTGGAAAGTGCATGCAAGCTTCAGTGTAATTACCTCTACTGAAATGTAAATATCAACTTCTCACCAACATATTGCTTCAGAAATGGACAAATACATAACGCCGCCAGGAAGGTTAAAAGTCCAATATTAAGGAGATCATTAACTCGTGTGAGCTTTAAGACATGTTAGAATGTTGTTATCTCGTCAAAAACAGACCTGGGGTTGTGTTTTATTTCTTTCACACATGTTTGATTTATTTTTTATTAGTCTGACTACATCTCCAAAGCTCAAAACGCTCTGTTCCAACTTGTGATGTCATGTAGTGGTACTTTTCAAGTTAACAGCTACCTTTTGTTCAAAAGAGTCCTGGTTTAGTCCTGATTTGACCTGGTTTTGTACCAGTTAATTTCTGGTTTAGTCCTGATTTGAGTGCAGTCCTAGTTTAGTTCTGGTTTATTCCTGGTTTAGTTCTGGTTTATTTCTGATTTATTCCTGATTTTGTACAGGTTTATTTCTCGTTTGGGCCTGATTTGAGTGTAGTCCTGGTTTAGTTCTAGTTTATTCCTGGTTTTGTACTGTTTTATTTCTGGTTTATTCCTGATTTGAGTGTAGTCTTGGTTTAGTTCTAGTTTATTCCTGGTTTAGTTTGGGTTTATTTCTGGTTTAGTCCTTATTTGGCTGTAGTCTTGGTTTAGTTCTGGTTTATTCCTGGTTTTGTACTAGTTAACTTCTGGTTTAGTCCTGATTTGAGTGTAGTCCTGGTTTAGTTCTAGTTTATTCCTGGTTTAGTTTGGGTTTATTTCTGGTTTAGTCCTTATTTGGCTGTAGTCTTGGTTTAGTTCTAGTTTATTCCTGGTTTTGTACTAGTTAACTTCTGGTTTAGTCCTTATTTGGCTGTAGTCTTGGTTTAGTTCTGGTTTATTCCTGTTTTTGTACTGGTTTATTTCTGGTTTAGTCCTGATTTGAGTGTAGTCCTGGTTTAGTTCTAGTTTATTCCTGGTTTAGTTTGGGTTTATTTCTGGTTTAGTCCTTATTTGGCTGTAGTCTTGGTTTAGTTCTAGTTTATTCCTGGTTTTGTACTAGTTAACTTCTGGTTTAGTCCTTATTTGGCTGTAGTCTTGGTTTAGTTCTAGTTTATTCCTGGTTTTGTACTAGTTAACTTCTGGTTTAGTCCTTATTTGGCTGTAGTCTTGGTTTAGTTCTGGTTTATTCCTGTTTTTGTACTGGTTTATTTCTGGTTTAGTCCTGATTTGAGTGTAGTCCTAGTTTAGTCCTGATTTGACTTTAGTCCTGGTTTATTCCTGGTTTAGTCCTGATTTGACTTTAGACCTTTTCTGTGAATCGAGTGAAAGGCAACCGAGATTCAAGTTCGAGCCAAGTCCTGGGTCTAAATTCCCAATGCTGCTGTACCAATAAAGCTCTAATGCTGGTACAAGACGTAGAACGGCCTTGTTTGTGTGCTCCCATTGTTATTTCCAGCCTGCTTGTGTATTATTTTCATTGCGGAGCCCTTTTCGCAGACGCCGCTTGCGATAATTTAATTACTGTTTAACTGATTTTTCTTTTCTTGCGAGGCCGTCTCTTGATGGAGTGAAACCACAGCAGTGAGCGGTGAGCAGTGAATACTGGGCCCCGCATTTGAATTGACGAAATTCTGAGCACAAACAGTGATTGTGATGGGAGCGATCGAAACAGGCCCGCTAAAAGATAATCATCCTCTCTGTACGCCCGCCAAATTTACAGACGATTGTCAAAATTTGGGCAAATCTTCCCCTTCCACGCCAAATTCTGTCCCTTTCAAGTCTTCATCTTCAATCTGAGCGAGAGTTGAAAGAAGCAACGGAAAACAAAACAATCAGTGACAAACATTTATGCGTTTGGCTGTTTCATAATTTTGTAATTGGGTTGAATTGTGTTCAAACGGCAGTATACAGCAAGAGAAAATACGGATCTCTGCAAAGGAACTGGCTCAATTTTGCAGAAAAAAATATGTTGTGATGATCAGGCCTAAAAAAACAAAAAGCGTAGGAGTAAAAATATATATATATGATACAATAATATATGCTTAAAATTCATTTCAAGTGAGGCAAGGAGCAACACAGTTCATCTAAAAGTCACTGCCTCGATCTCAGCCTCCGACGTGAACTTTTTAAATCTACAAAAATTAAACCAAAAGACTTAATGTCATACTGTGGAACATTCCAGGCAGAGCAATGGCATGTTCATATCCATAGAAAGCCAAGAAAGCAGGTAAACAGTTACACAGTGCACTTTAAAATGAAAAACACATGGAACAAAAATCTATTTATATGATATTGTTTTATATTTTGACATATTTTGATAAGAAAAATAAAACTATAGCTGCGTGGAGTATCAATTTTATCTATTCAAATTGCTAGTATATGCCACCAATTAACAATGAAACCTCTGCTGTATATATGGAGCCAATTATAAGTAGCAGCAACGTCCATCTTGAGTTCTCGGTCATACATTAACTCTGTTCACCTGTTCACACATTTCTGAGCCTTGACCTTAACATGGGGTTGATGTACGTATGTGTGCTTCTATTGTCCACATGCTCTTTGTAACCTCAACTGGCCTTATGTACTCAGGTAACTTTAGGCCAGTCTTGGAGCATAGTTGAGACATTCCTTTAGACTTCTTTTTAGTCCGAATTTGTCAAGTTTCAAGTCTGATTCAAGGGCCCATATTGAGTTATTTTCTTATCTTTGTTCAAATGTTGTTTCCTCATCACAAACATACCTGGAGTTGTGTTTTGTTTCATCCACACTCACACGTTTAACACACAAACCCTGCATATTTCTTCAGTTTGAGTTCTTCTCTCAAACTGTACCACCTCGTGATGTCATGTGGTAATACAGGAAGTGCTCCACAGTGTTTTTAAACTACATCCACCTTCACTAGAATCATTCGGACACTCAGTATAGTTGGCCTTCATTTGTAACGGTCCATTTCAATTAGACAACAAATGTAAACACTCTGATCAGAATAGGCAAAGGCAATTACATATCTCCATACATCGAATGGATACATAATCATAATCAGTATTTCTGTCTCTATTTTTATTTTTTTCTAGCCTTGGTTTAATTTTTTTTCTCTTCAAACTCATTTCACAGATTTTCTTTGGCTACATAAATGAAACTAGATCAAAACAACTTAACATGTAGTAACAGTTTAACCTGAGAAAATGAGTACATAAATTAGCTTCCTTTACAAGATATTTATTTTGAGTTGTGTCATTAATTTGGTCCAATTACAGTCGCAACACGTTCGCATTAATGTGTATAGGAACTGCTTTTAGTTTAGAGTAGTAGTAGTAATGGCAACAGAAGTAGCAGCAGCAAAAGCAATTAATAGGAAGAGTATTATAGAAGTAGTAGTGTTAGTACTAGGAATAGTATATGTAGTAGTTCCTTGAGTTGTATATCATTTATTTTCCTGTAAAACTACATTTCATTAAATACTACTAATGGTAGTAGTGATGCCAGTAGTCCTAATAGTAGTAATGCTAGTATTAGTAATAGTAGTAATCGTAGTAATGCCAGTAGTAGTAGCAGTACTAGTAGTAAAAGTAGTAGTATTAATAATTGTAGTGCGGTAGAATAATAGTATTAAAATAAAATAGTAGTATCAGTTTGTATTAGCAACAGTAGTTGTAGTAGTAGCAGCAGTATTAGCAGAAGTAGTAATAGTAGTGGTAGTAGTAGTACAAGTAGTAGTAGCAGTAGTAGTAGCAGTGGTAGTGGTAGAAGTAATGACAATAACTGTAGTTGTAGTAGTAGCAACAGCAGTAGCAGTAGTAGTAGCAGAAGTAGTAGTAGTAGTAGCACTTGTAGTAGCAGTGGTAGTGTTAGTAGTAATGGTAATAACTGTAGTAGTAGTAGTAGTAGCAGAAGTAGTAGTAGTAGTAGCACTTGTAGTAGCAGTGGTAGTGTTAGTAGTAATGGTAATAACTGTAGTAGTAGTAGCAGTAGTAGTAGTAGCACTTGTAGTAGCAGTGGTAGTGTTAGTAGTAATGGTAATAACTGTAGTAGTAGTAGTAGTAGCAGAAGTAGTAGTAGTAGTAGCACTTGTAGTAGCAGTGGTAGTGGTAGGAGTAATGGCAATAACTGTAGTTGTAGTAGTAGCAACAGCAGTAGCAGTAGCAGTAGTAGTAGCAGAAGTAGTAGAAGTAGTAGTAGTAGTAGCACTTGTAGTAGCAGTGGTAGTGGTAGTAGTAATGGTAATAACTGTAGTAGTAGTAGTAGTAGTAGTAGTAGTAGTATAGTAGTAGTGTAGCACTGTTACAAAATAGTAGTAGTAGTATTAGTATTTGTATTAGCAATAACAGCAGTTGTTGCAGTCAGGTCAATATTTGAAGTAGGATTCATTGTAGTGGTGGCTGCAGTTTTGTATTGTAACCTACAATTGTGAATAAAGAATAAATACAGGAAATGGTTTTGTGAACAGGATTAATCTGGTGCATCTGCCTCTGGGTACAGGTGTCCTCACAGAACCACAATCCCATCTCATTTTGATTAACATTTTCAAAATAATCGGCAAACAGCAAACAGTGGAGGTGATATTTCTTGGATAATATGTTTTTTTTTTTCACAACAGCAGCCAATCAAAACACAGCCCGGGGCAGTTTTTCTATCCATAAGTTTCTAGAAGGTGAAAGAATACGCAGCAGGAGCCATGTTTCATGAATGGTGGAGTTGTTTGCGTCACGTTTTGCCCCCAGCGTATTTTAAAGATATGACGGTTGTGTGGATTCTCAAATAATAATGGAAAGAATGGTATAAAACAATTCATGGTTGAGAGATGAATGAATGAAAGCAGGAGTGGCAGTGGGCATTTTTAAAGGGCCTGTATTACACTATATTCTGATCTATGTTATTATGTTGTTTCCTTATCACAAACAGACCTTAAGCTTTGTTTGTTCCACCTTGTGATGTCATGTGATAATACAGGAACGTGCTCCACTGTGTTTTTAAACTCCATACACCTTCACTAGACCCTTCATGATTACTCAATTATGTGCGAATGAAACAAAACACAACTCCAGGTCTGTTTTTGATGAATATTATAACGCAACTTAAAGCTCACAAGAATGAATTTAGCATAATATATAGACTTTGAACTTGCTGTAGTAGTGGTAGTTGTGGTAGCAGCAGTCATTTTTAAGAGAAAGTCCATGTAGTATTATCGTTAATGATAGCAATTATATTCAAGTCTGTAATTTTACTTGTAATAAAAAAAATTGGGACGACTGCAACAAGCTAATAAAGAACTATATGAGGGTATACCCATTCATTCGTATGAATTGTTTTAGTTACAATGTAGTAGTACTAGGAATGCTAGTAGTAGTAGCAGCAAAAGTAGTAGTAACAGCAATAGCACTAATAATAGTAGTAGAGGTAGTAGTAGTAGTAGTAGTAGTAGTAGTAGTAGTAGTAGAAGTAGTAGTAGTAGTAGTAGTAGTAGTAGTAGTAGTAGTAGTAGTAGAAGTAGTAGTAGTGGTAGTAGTATTAGCAAAAGTAGTAGCAGCAGCAATAGCAATATTAATAGCAATATTAATAATAGTAGTAGTAGTAGTAGTAGTAGTAGTAGTAGTAGTAGTAGTAGTAGCAAAAGTAGTAGCAGCAGCAATAGCAATATTAATAGTAGTAGTAGTAGTTGTAGTAGTAGTAGTAGTAGTAGTGGTAGTAGTAGTAGTAGTAGAAGTAGTAGTAGTGGTAGTGGTAGTGGTAGTGGTAGTAGTAGTAGTAGTAGTAGTAGTAGTAGTTGTAGTAGTAGTAGTAGTAGTAGTAGTAGTAGTAGTGGTAGTAGTGGTAGTAGTAGTAGTAGTAGTAGAAGTAGTAGTAGTGGTAGTAGAAGTAGTAGTAGTGGTAGTAGTATTAGCAAAAGTAGTAGCAGCAGCAATAGCAATATTAATAGCAGTAGTAGTAGTAGTAGTAGTAGTAGTAGTAGTAGTAGAAGTAGTAGTAGTGGTAGTAGAAGTAGTAGTAATGGTAGTATAAGTAGTAGTATTAGCAAAAGTAGCAGCAGCAGCAATAGCAATATTAATAGCAATATTAATAGTAGTAGTAGCAGTAGTAGTAGCAAAAGCAGTAGCAGGAGTAACAGCAAAATTAATACTAAATGAATGAATCCTAACTATATTAATTGTACCTTAGACTTTCTCAGTGGAGGCCCGTGTCTGTTTTACGAACCCTCCTCGAGCGATACTTCCTCTCCCTCGTGTGGCCGACTGTTTGGCTTATTCAGCTCAAGGCGGCCGCCATTTCATTTTATTATTTTATTCCCCGTCACGGACCCTGAGAGAGAGCCAGTCCTCCACAACAGCCTTTATCGACTGCTGGAAAAGTACCATCTTCATCCCTCCTCTCCTCCTCTGCCTCACCTACCTCACCCGAGAGACGCTGTACAAAATGCGGTGTTTAAAAAGTGTCAATCAATGGGGAAAACCTAAGATCCTTTTCGCAGCTATTAAGAATTCAGAAGCATAAATGTTTGATGGTTTTTGACGTGCTCATGAGATACAGAGACCTTTGTGTTGACATTGTAATTGTTTGAGTTTCAAAAGTACCTTGATGCATATTTTATTGCAGTCACAGAAGCGTTTAATAGTTTTGATTTGAAGAATAAGAAAGAAGAGTTTGATTTTGGACTGAACTGAATACTGAAAAGGTAACATTAGATAAGAATAAAAAAATAGTATGTTGAAATTGGATGCTGATAAGGAATGACAACGACTACAATATTTCTGTAATTGCATACATCTATCGCTAACTAAACACAATCATTTTGGGGGGAAAGAGGTACTTAGATCAAAACGTATACCCAACTGAAAAAGATAAATGTCAAATTATTGTTATTATGCGCCACAAAAAACATTTTAAAGGTGCATTGGGTAAATTTTCTGGTGGAGGGTCCATCAAACGCTTTGTCTGGAATGTTCCCCAGTATGGTATTAAATCTTTCTATCTCCATAAGGACCAAACAAGCCAAACCAGACCAAGCTACAGGTCAGATCTGTGGAGAGGCGACCCCGCTCACAGTCAGAAAGCCTGTTTTTCTAGGTATTTTTGAGCTATAAAACCACCTGTAATCGAATAAATGTGAGGTAGAGGTGTTTTATGTCATACTGTGGAACATTCCAGGCAAAGCAATGAATGACATATCCATAGAAACAAGCATGCGATGGACCTCCAACCGAAGTTACATAGTGCACCTTTAAATAAATACACACATACATTGGGGGCCGAAATGAGACATTTTGAACCGTGAAAACATCATTGTAAATCTAATGTCACCTTCTGCATGTAGAGTTCAGTCTAAAATCAAACTGTAAACTATAATTTGGGGGAATCAAAACATGTATCCAATTGAAAAAAAAGAACAACAAAAACGTGGAAACAGTGGTGGTTGAATCAAGGTGAATTCTCAGTATTTTTAGTTTACAATCACCGGAGAATCCATTAGGTCCACCTCTGCACTTATCGAGCACGAGCTGCACAAGACTGATGTGTGGCACTCAATTCTTATCGATCTGCCATTAGCTAGGTTAGTAAACGTTAAATATTGCTAAACATATAAATAAGATTCTGTAATATCTACATAGTAACTACGTTTGGTAATTATTAGTGATTAGCAATTTATATTTGAACGTTTTTACTGTTTGCAGACCTATTTTGCTCATGTCTGCTATGTAATCTTTGACATCCGAGGATCATTCGGATCAACGGTTTAATAAAAGAAACCGGTCCGCTGATTTCCACATCAGAAAAGAAAAATGGGAGCAGATGGCGCGGTAAACGCCATCACAACGAAGAGCTGTGAAGTTGTCTGCACCTCTGATGGATAGCTGCACATCACACGAGCGAGCGAGAAGATTTATTTTTTTTACTTGTACCAAAATGAATCCTACGTGTATTGCAGATTGAGAAAAGAAAAGTGTAGAATAAAGTAAGTACAGAGGAGAGGGCTTGTACCGATAGTGGTGAATGATAAAAAATATGCGATTTAAGATTGCTCAAACATGCACGAATCACTTCAAATAAAACTTCACGTGAGTAAATGGCGAGGGGAAACTACTATAACATGGTGACAAGATAAAAGGCATGATTTATTTTACAGAAAAGGGCCTTGAGGATTATCACCAAAAGCCATTTGTTCAACTTAAAGTGCTGAAAATGCATGGTATTGTTAACTTAAGTATCCTCAATGTAATGTATGAAGCAAAGTGCAGAGTGTTACCTGTAAACATTCAAAGACTGTTTGAGATGAGAACAAACCAAACAGATTCAGAAACAAGGTTATGGAGTGAAGCGTCGCTGTGAAAGGAGTTCATTTATGGAACAGTCTTGACAAAGATATAAAAGGATCAAACGCAATGATGGCATTTACAGTAAAAAACACATAAAACCCAGTGCAATGTGTCTGTGCGAAAAAGAAAACCATGCATTAAAGTGAAGATTTGTGTTTGCAATTGATTAATAACTGTGACTGAAATGAAACTTACTGATCTGAAATGTTTTAAAGTAACTCTTGGTGTTGATGTGTTGTCTGGAAAAGGGAAAAGGAGGCAGATAACATATGATTATTCTTCTTTCTGCTCTTTTTTTATTCATTTCTTGCATGTTTGATGTTGTGACACTGTTAATGTCTTTTTATACTTTATGAATAAAATACACAAACTAAATAAAACTACTGCTACTTTAAACAAATACAGGAAGCCCGTGCATAAAAAGGGTTCATAGAGGTCTAAACAACAGGGGTAAGAGCTGTATTTTTGTTTCTTTTGCATAATAAGACACGGAAATATGTCTTACGCAAAGGAAATGATGTATGAACTGAATTGTACTGTACCAAGCTGTGATATTCCTGTTCTATTCCAGCGTACACACCACAGCGGCCCTCACATAAAACAGAACAGCTTCACGGTGGCACATACGGGCACATTTGTCTGGGCACTTGGCAGGTTCCGCAGACTGACGACTCGCGGAGGGCAGGTGGGCTCCAACCCCCCGATTTGGCGGCGCTCTGCCCGCGGCCGACAGCGGCGCCATCCCGACGCATGAATTATGAGTTAGCATGTTGCGTGCTAGTGCGCCAGTGCCAGGCCTCCACTGTGCCAATATGTAGCGGCCCGTGGAGCATCCCGCGCCAGCCTCGGACATCCATCACCCCCCTCCCCAACCCCGCCATGGCAACGGGCACGAGCAGCCATTTCACATCCGAGACGCGCTGGGGGAAGAAAAAAAAAACACCACCCACCACTTTATTAAAAGGATTCAGCTGCTGTGGAGAGAAGAGAAGGAGGGAGGGAAGGAGGGAGAGAAGTAAGAGTGACATGTAAACAGACAGATGGAGGAAAGAGGTGTAGAGAGAGGGGGAGACGGAGAGGCAAAACAGACCAAAAGAGAGATCAAATGGACCAAAAATGAGAGAAAAGGAGGGAGAAGGGGGGAGAGAGAGATGTAGCAAAGTGAGAGTGACATATAAACAGACAGATGGAGAGAGGAAAGGAGGAGATGGATAGACAACACTGTCAAAAAGATAGGTCAAATGGACCAAAAATGAGAGAAGAGAAGGAGAGAGAAGGAGAGAGCAGGAGGGAGAGAGAAAAGGAGGAAGAGAGAAGTGAGAGTGACATGTAAATGGAGAGATGAAGGAATGGGACATAGAGAGAGGGAAAGGGGGAGAGACAAAAGAGTCAAAAAGAGAGATCAAATGGAGCAAAAATGAGAGAAGAGAGAGACAAAGAGAGAAGGGGAGATAAGAGAGAAAGGGAGTGAGAGATAAACAGACAGAGGAGAGAGGGGGCACAGACATAGGAAAAGACAGAGAGAGAAGGAGAGATGGATAGACAAAAAAGTCAAAAAGATAGATCAAATGGACCAAAAATGAGAGAAGAGAGAGACAAAGAGAGAAGGGGAGATAAGAGAGAAAGGGAGTGAGAGATAAACAGACAGAGGAGAGAGAGGGGGCACAGACATAGGAAAGGACAGAGAGAGAAGGAGAGATGGATAGACAAAAGAGTCAAAAAGAGAGATCAAATGGAGCAAAAATGAGAGAAAAGGAAAAGGGAGCTGAAGGGAGAGGGATAGAGAGACAGAGAAGTGAGAGTGACATAAACAGACAGATGGAGAGAGGGAAGGGGGAGATGGATAGACAACACTGTCAAAAAGATAGATCAAATGGACCAAAAATGAGAGAAAAGAGGGAGAGAGAGACAACAAGAGATAGAGAACAATGGAGAGCAAGATGGAGAGAGGGAGGAAGGGAGACAGACTGAGAGAGAGACTGATAGAAGAGAGTGATGGGGCGATAACACAGTCAAAAAGATCAAATGGACCAAAAAGGAGAGAAGAGAGGGAGAGAAGGAGGGAGAGATAAGAAAGAGAGAGAGATAGACAGATGGAGGAGAAAGAGAGGGGCACAGACGTTGGGAAAAAGAGGGAGAAAGAAGGATTGACACAGTATAAACAGAGAGAAGACAGGGAGGAGGTGAGGGACATGGGAAAGAGAAAGGGAAGAGATAAAAGGGAGAGGGAGAGACATGGAAAAGAGAAAGAGGTAGAGATAGGAAGAGACACTGAGAAAGAATAGAGGCAGATGGAGTGAGGGAGGGAGAAAGGAGAGAGGGAAGGAGAAAGATGGATAAGAGAGAGAAACAAAGACAGAGAGAAGTGAGTGATATATACAGTAAACAGACAGAGGGGAGGATGGATGGACAACGCAGTCAAAAAGATGGATCAAACGGACCAAAAAGGAGAGAAGGAGGGAGAGAGAGAAGAGAGAGATAGATGGAGAGAAGTGAGACAGACACATAAACAGACAAATGGAATAGAGAGCGAGACAAAGAGAGAGGGAAAGTTTGAAGATGGATAGAGAACACTGTCAAAAATATAGACCAGAAAGGAGAGAAGAGACAGAGGGGCCAGAGAGAGGGAAGAAAAAGAGAGAGGTGTTAGAGACAGAAAAAAGAAAGAGGTAGAGAGAGAGAGAGAGTAAAATATGGGGACAGTCTGAAAGAACGAGAGAAGTGAAAGTGACATATAAACAGACAGATGCGAAAGGGTGAAGTAGAGAGAGGGAGGGGAGGAGAAAGAACAAGGAAGAGAAAGAAGGACAAAGAGAGCAAAGAGTGAAAGACGGACAGAACAGGAGGAACAGGAATAGAGAAGGGGATGATAAATAGAGACAGGAGACAATAAAGAAAGAGAAAAGAGAGAGGAAAGGAGACAGGGTGTATAAAAGAGATGGAGTGAAGGACAGAGAGAGGGTAGGGCAAAGAAGAGACGTAGAAAAAAGAAGGGTAGTGGAAAAGATGGACAAAAGGAGAGTGAGGGAAGGCAAAGAGAGATAAAGAACGAGGGAGGAAGAAAGAGGAGAAAGATAGAGATAAGGGAGAGAGGCTAGGAGAGAGAAAAAAGAGAGGGAGTGGAAGAAATAAGCACAGAGGAAAGAGAGAAAGAGTCTGTGTGAGGAAAGGAGAGAGAAGGAGGGAGCGAGAGAGGGAGAGGTTGAAAGAAGAGAGGGAGTGGAAGAAACAGACAGATGGAGAGAGAGGGATCAGAGAAAGAAAGAGGGAGGGATAGAGAGAGAGACTGAAAGAAGAGGTGTGGAAGAAATAGACAGATGGGGACAGAGGGAAGAGAGAAAGAGTGTGAGGAAAGTAGAGACAGAAAGAAAGAGGGAGAGAGAGACTGAAAGACAAGAAGGAGTGGAAGAAACAGACAGAGGGAGAGAGAGGAAAGAGAGAAAGAGTATGTGTGCAGAAAGTAGAGAGAGAAAGAGAGAGAAAAAAGAGGGAAGGATAGAGAGAGAGAAAGAGAGGGTGGACGTGGATGAAACAGACAAATGGGGAGAGAGGGAAGAGAGAAAGAGTGTGAGGAAAGGAGGCAGAGAAAGAGATAAAGGCAGGAAGAGAGCGAGAGAGAGTTTGAAAGAAGAGATGGAGTGGAAAAAAAGGGACAGATGGAGAGAAATGGAGAAAGAGTGCGTGAGCAAAGGCGACAGAGAACGAGAGAGAGAGAAAGGGTATGTAGAAAGAGAGGAAGAGATTGAAAGCTGAAAAGGAGGGAAAGAAATAGACTTATGGAAGCGAGGGAAGAGAGTGTGTGAGGAAAATAGAGCGAGAGAAGAGGAGAGCGTGAGGGAGAGGTAGGGAGTGAGGGTGAATGACAAAGAGGAGACAGAGGGAGGGAGGTTTGGCGTGGACACGTCATGTTGTCTTGTCATTTTCACAGTTGCTCACACAGAGGCTGTTGAATAGCTTTATCTTTGGGGAACCAGCCAAATCTGTGTTTTCTATTGAGCTGTTTGTGTGTCGACAGTAATAAGTAGCACAAGGAGAGATTATGATACATTCACACAGTAGAATTACAGGTCGGATCAGAGTGGATTACCATGAAATGCAAAACAAAACCATTAAAAAATACACAAAAAAGTATTTCAAAATGGCTGACAAAGGCCCACGCTGTTAATATTTGAAACTACATGTCAAAGAATATGGAAGGTTCAATTCCCGGAACAGTCTTGTCTCCTTTTTGTCTCGGGTTTGCGTGTTTTCCCCCTGTCTGTATGGGCTTCTCCCAGTTTTCCTTATTGCGCGGAAGTAAGTTCAGCGATCGATCCATCTGTATACAGCGCATCAAGCAGCGCGACGCCACTGGAAAGCATCAACGTGGCTTATATTCTCGCAGCGTAGACCGCAAGCCCGCACGGAAAGCTGGATACGCGCACCTAGGATAGCAAAGTCTTTCAATTATTCTACGCCGAGTCCTAACAGATCATTGCGTCAATCCTCGGCAAACAATTTATCCCTCTTCTTCTTCTATCTTCCCGTCCTACAAATACGCTCTTTACAACCAAGGGCATTGTTCCATTTCCGCGCAATTTACTTTAAACAAACACCTCCTCTGCTTACACGCCGCACGCCGCGTTATCCCATGAATGTTTTAAGATATGACACACGCAGCACGAGACGGTATTCATAAATAATTGGAGTCCATCAAGCAGGATAGCTCATCTATAATGCATGATTGTGTCTGCATGGAGCGCTGTCAGGACCAGTACGCGTTCCTGGAGACGACATACTGTAGATCAATAAAGGAGAGCAAATTCATCACTGCATACGAGATGTAATATTCAGGCCTCGGAGCCGTGTACGCTGCAGATAATTCCCCGGAGCGAGAGAGTGATTGTCGAAGTAAATCCTTTTTGGAGAATGGAGATCTGAAGATGGGCTATTGCAGAGATAACGGGGTTGCTAATTGGTGAGTTGTTAAGTCCAATTCTGTTCATTTCTTCACAGTTGGAAGAGGTGTGCGAGGAGAAAGTATGGGAAATGTTTACTTTGTCAGACAGAACCGCACGTTCTCACAAAACTTTGCAACGAAAACTGCACCAAGAAACATCTAGGTAAGCGTCTTTTTCTCAAACAGCTGTGGACTGTCTGGAGTTTTTCACGCTCTATGGTCCAATTCCACGTGGATTCCAACAGAATGTAGAAGGAACTGGCTGCTCAGACGAGTAAAATGTATAAATTTCAAGGAAAAAACAAACTACTTTTAACATGAAGGTACTAGGCAGGGTGGACATCTCGAAAGGCTTTAATCTGATCTTGCAGACACCAGATCTGATATTAGACATGAGGTTTTTCTAGTAAAGGAGAAAAGGTTATAACTTATACTTATTTTTTTCTATGTAGTTTTGCCTAAGTAAAGCTATAGTGTAAAAGCAGCTGTTCAACTGGAGACTGGCCTAATTCTAAAGACTTTAGCATTTAAGTAATACTATTAACACTGCTGGTGTTAGCGGGGGTGTGATGTTAAAGAAAGTGAAAAGAGCTGAGAAAGTGAAATTATTAGCATGCTTGGAACGAGCTCGTGAAGTAAAAAATAACGTTGGGACTGCCGCCAAACATTTTAAAATGCTCTACATAGTTTTGTTTTCACGCTTTTTAGTCAGTAAACTTATCGTCAAATGTTCTTGGTTGGTATTTACATTGTACATTTACATTGGTTACACTGGTGTAGCTGGAAGGTGGAAGTCATTACTCAAACTTATAGCTCTAACTTGTTTCCATCTGTCACAACTTTTTGGCACATTAAGTATTCACATGCATGAATTTTTAGCGCCGAGATTTAGAAGAACTTTTTCAGAAGGAGAAGTGAGGTCGGGCCCACATTCCTGAAGCCAAACTGTTCTCATCCCAAAGAGTAAGATGTCAATGCATTAGGGCACTTGAATCCAGCTTTACCGTCAATACTATGATTTGCAGTTAGACCCAGACAGTGCACAGCGGTCTGATTTGGTCACATACTGCTTTTAAACTGATCATTACATGCAAATAATTAGAAATTTGATTCATTTCATTCTTTAAAGAACACATATTGTGCTTGAGGCTGCTGTATAGTTATAATGTACGACACTCGTGGATCGGTGTTAGAATTTGCACATTTTAAATAGCAAAACTAATTGAAAATGACCTAATAAAACAAACAAGTCCACTGATTTCCACATTAGAAACCTGCAGTGCCCAATGGGAGCTGACAAAGGCGTAAATGCCATCACAACAAAGACTAGACAACTCTGACTGATAGCCGCAGATCCCACTAGCGAGTATAGGATTTTCATTTGTACCAAAATGACTAAGCAGCGCTGCGGAATCCTACATGCATCACTGATTAAGAATATACAACTGGAGAAGAGTGCAGTGGGCGTATGCCGGTGGTGGTGGTGAAAACAGGGATTGATCTGCAAATTGGCGTCTTAAAAATAGTGATTAAAGATTGCTCAAACATGCATGAATCACTCCAAATACAAGAAGAAACTATGGATAAAAGCTCTGAAAAGTTGATTTTGCATAATAGATCTGCTTTAATTCCAAAAAAATAAAAATAAAATGATATAAAATAAGAATAAAAAACACAAAAAACAAGATACATGCTTCACAGCACTTTCTATCAGGACAGAATTGAGATATTCTTAGTAGATAAAAATAAGTTCGTGGCACACTGTAGTCATGACAAGTAGAGACAAACCCAGGCGGATCTGTGGAGTGGACTGTCCTTGAACATGTCCACACACCTTGAAGGACCCTATTCTTAAAGTGACACCTCCACATAATGCCCGAGTCTATTACACACCTGCCCTTGGTGTGAATGCAGCTTGGAGACATCACATCCCCACGGGGTGAAAATAGTTTGGGATGTTCTATTTTGTGACAGAGACAAGACAGACAAAATTGATTTCCGGGTAAATATAAAAAAATTCATAGTGCAATGTTGTAGCAATCCAACTTCATGCATTGATTTTCGAAGCAAACCTGTTATGAAAATTACTATAGTCTGTATATTTTCTTACTGGGGAAATTTTAACATTTAACTTGATTTCAGCAGATTTGGTCAAATTATCTACCAGTGGAACAAGTTATTTTTTCCTCAATTTAAGCAAATAAGATTAAATTTCTTATTTTAAGTGCAAAGAGTTGTTATTTTTTCTTATGTTTTGTGTAAAAAGACACATTTTTCAATTTTAACTATTAAAGTATTTTACTTGACATGTGAACTTTACCCAACTTTTTTATTTGAACTTTGCAAGATTTGAGGTTTTGTATTGCATATGATGATATTTAAGTCAGAAAAGGTTGAATTAGTAACTTCTATGACTCATTATAGATGCACACTAAGACTGCTCTGCTTTTTATTCATGCTTTTGTAACAATATTGTATAGATTTCGTTTTTGTGGTTTAAATCTGCCCTTGTGTTATTATGTCCGGGCAGTTTCAATAATATCGTATATTTATATTTACTCCAGCAATACATCGGACTTCAAAATGTGTTATTGTGACGGGCTAAAAACTTCAAATGGCATAAATGAGATTATATGAGATTAAATAATAGATAAAAATACAGTTTTTAATGCTGAAATAAATTAAATGTATTTAAAGTATTTACATGCTTTGTTTAATTGATAATATAAGTAAGAATACTGTTATTCATTTTAACTTCATATTTTGTGACAAACGTCTTCCCTGATGCAGTCCTCTCCATTTGTAGGCTTGAAATCTGAGCTAAAATGATTTTCTTTTCATTTGACATTTTATTTGACAGAGATCTTTATGTAACATTTAATATACTGCGTTGCCGTTCCATGAATACAATAGCATTAACTTCAATAATACATCAACCTTTAATTCTGTATTCTTTCTTCAGGGCCTCATTATCTTGGCAGCCTTTTCTATACCTCTTCAAAACCATCAATAAAATGCATGCGTTTCACCCACTATGAAAATATATATATACTGTGTGCATCTCAGCTGAATAAATAAGCAGGTATAGCTTTTCTATTGGCCACTTATCATATCCTGACCTTATAATGATCCCACAGAATGAAGCCCCGTGTACTTCCCTCCTCAGTAAAGTTTAAAGATGCTTAAAAATGGAGGAGCTCGGAGATAAGACGGTTCCTATACGCGGTGCTGTGAGCTCTTAGATGTTAATAGCACATGCAGAGGTATGTGAGCATGTGGTGTGGGCCTAAAGTGACAGCGGCACATCTGGTACACCGGGATAAGGCAGTATATATGCATGGGAATCTTCATAGGGGCTGTCCGCAAGTGGGGGAATTTAATATTTTAGACCTGTCACACGGCTCCATCTGAATGTATATATTATATGGTGAGTTAGCCTCGAATGCCCTGAAATGTTAGAAATACATTTGAGGGCCCATATTATGCTATTTTCTGATCCATGTTATAATGTTTTCTTGTCAAAAACAGACCTGGAGTTGCCAAATGCCAATCTCGAACTGAATAAATGGGTAAAAGGTAGCTGTTAACTTGAAAAAACGACCACTACATGACATCACAAAGTGCAACAGAGCATTTTAAGCTTGGGAGATGCCGACAGACTATTGTGTGAATGAAACAAAACACAACGCCAGGTATGTTTTTGAGGAAGGAATAGCATTTTAACATATTTTAAAGTTCACAAGAGGCAATTTTGTGTAATATTGGACATTTAAAAAAGAGAAAACAAGAAAATCTGGGAAGTGGAATAAAAATGATTGGGGTTTAGCGGTAGTAGTAGTCGTCATATAGCAATAGTCGCAATCGTAGTAGTAGTAGAAGTAGAAGTAACAGTAAGAACAGTTTTCGTAGGTCAAGATTTAAGAAATAGAACAGAAATATCCCATTTATCCCATATAACATGTTGTTTTTTTTTTTCTAATCCCGTGTTGCCCTCTTGTCAAAGCAATGTGGCCGACAAGATGGAGCAGGGGAATAGACAATAGCCGGAGGAAATGGAAGATGAGGCGTAAAGATGAACAGCGCTGTGATTGGGGGAATGGTGTTGGCGGAGGAGGGGGGAGGGGGTCAAAGGAGGAGGTTGAGACCTTTATTTGCAGAGAGCATATTTCATAGACATCTCCGCAGACACCTGTGGCTCCCAAGGGACGAGGGAGCGGACGCCGGGGAGAGAAAGAGTCAAACACGAGTGAAATGAATGGAAATCTACTGCGGGTCACACCTGGGTTTACTGTGGGTGCATTCAGACTTTTTTAGTCCTGGTCTGGGCCTTGTTTGAATGTCAATTTGAAGAAAGAAAGAAAGAAAGAAAAGAAACTTGTAACGTGCTTTGCAAAGCGCTACACTGTATTCAGTATTCATTTTAATACTAACGCTGGTCCAGCAGGGGACGGAGGGGGAAGGATGGAAATTAGCGTTGGCTACAATCCTGCATATTTACAAGTCCATGTTTGTTTCTTACATTATCTTGTCTTTTAATATGCATTGTCCCTTTAATAAACAAATACAAATACAGTATTCATTCCTTCAGTGGTGGTAAAATATAATTGTAGCCACAGCCGCCCTGGGACAGACTGACAGAGGTTGAAGGTGCCAATCGGTGTCATCGGCCCCTTTCGACCACATTCACACACACAGCACTTTAATAATAGGCAAGGTGGGTGAAGTGTTTTGCCTCAGGACACAACAACAGTACTTGGTTCGATCATTGCTCTGACCACTGAGCCACTGTCGCCCTGACTAAACTTCCTGGTCCTGGTATAGTTCAAGTTTAGTCCTGGGTTTATACCTAGATTAGTATTCACTATTTACACGTGATGTGATATTAAGCAAGTTCATATGTATGTACAATATCATACTGTTGCTTTTGACTACTACTACAGATTACAACAGTTAAAGTCACTACTAGCCCACTATGGCACGCAGTATGCCTAGTGATCTCCTATCCATTTTCAATGTACTACTACTACGACTGCTGCAACGACTGATGCAGATTCTTTGTCATTTTTTCATTTCTAAGATAAATTATAGTTGAGTGGATTGGATCAAAAAGATATAATAATATCTTCAGTGCACTAAAATGGACACCTAACCTACAGTATATGTATTTATGGTACAGTTTCCCATACAAAACAAAGATTCAACAGGCATATTTCTTCAGTTGTGAGTTAATGGATCTCTTTATGTGACCTAAATTGAGTCGGTAAAAAGCCTGTATTTAATCCTGTGCATGCTGATGACTGCATTAGGCCATTCCCTTGTCCCTCTATGTGTTATAAGCTCCACCTCGTACGCATGGATTAGTACGCCGCCTGAATAACAATGTATAGCCCTAATTGAGAAAACTAATGCCTTGTTTAACCTGCGTGGCCAGCTATGTAATTATTCAAATGCGCTTTTAATCCGCCAGATTAAAAAACGCGCAAGTGAGAGGCGAGGAGCGCCACCACCAAAAACTAGGTCATCCGTACAGCGCGGATCAGACCAGCGATAATGTTCAGCGAGCTCAAATGGTATTTTCGCTTGCTTACGTCACCTGGCTTTTTGACATTTTCAGATTATAATTAACTCATCCACAGTGTATTTTAAAGGGATCATATAGTTTTCTGATCTCATAATGTTGTTTCCTCATCAAAAACATATCTGGGGTTGTGTTTTCTTTCATTCACACATGTTTAACACGCACGTCCTGGATATTTAGCCTGCGTATTTAGGCAAAAAACAAAAACAAAAAAACACTCTGCTGCAACTTGTGATGTAATGTGGTGATACAGGAAGTGCTTCACTGTGTTTTTAAACTCCATACACCTTCACTAGAATCACCTTGATCATTTTTGGATTTGATTTGGAATTGTCCATCTCCACTGAACAAAAGGTAAAAGCTGGCCGCTAACTTGAAAACTACCGCTTCATGACATCACAAGGTGGAACAGAGCGTCTTGAGACAGAATTTTCAGTCCTGCTCCCGCATTGTGCAGTCCCACTCCCGCCCGCAAAGAACTGTAATTTTCATTCCCGCTCCCGCCTGCATCTGCAATATTTTGTCCCGCGCCCACCCGCAAATCCCGCAAGATGGGGACGCTCACTTTCTTTCTCATGATTTCTTAAATTTCTTTGTCAGGTTTCTTGATTTTTTGATGGTAAATGCAACTCTCTTCAAATAAGAACTTTAAAGAAGCACTAGATTCACTAGAGATGTTCTTCTGCCATTGTCTTTGAAGCTCCATCAAACAGGGAGAAGCTGAGAGGAATTGTCTAAAATGTGCGCAAGATTAGACCACATCCACAAGTTTAGGCTGCTTAAAATGTTTTATTAATGCCAAATAAGATATCCAGCACAACTTATGTATGATAGGCATACATTAATCATTTGTATATTTTACTTTACACTCGTATTTCTTTGTGTGACTGCAATTTATCATCCCACCCGGCCTCTCCCGTATTGTGCAGTCCCGCTAACGCCTGCACCCGCAGTGAGCTTTCAAAATGTGGAGAGTGCAGGGCTCTAATGCAGACCAACTGATAATAAAGTGTGAAAGTGTGATAAACATGTGTGAATGAGACAAAGCGCAACAACTTTTTGATGATTTAACAACATTATAACATATCTTAAGGCTCACAAGAGTCATTTTTTCTCAATATGCTTTTAAGCCTTAGTTGTGGTCATTTCAACAGCTGCTTTGATCAACACATCTCAAACATTCCCACTTATAAATCTTAACAGGCAAAGCTCCACGATTCAGATTTCGCCCATGTCTAGTGTCTACTCTCCCTGGTTCAATTTGAGCAGCTTGTGTTGTGTTTGTTGCTCACATAGACGCCATATTGTGTGTAACAGTGGACAGCGAGGAAAGAGGTCAGCACTTCACAGCTTGCACAGAGTTAATTGAGGCCCAATAGCTTTGGGGAAGTCTGCGCTCCCGCCACAATATCTTTTGTTGTTCACTTTCGCCGTTATGTATCGCCACGGCAACTGCGCGGTTCGTCTCTGCTTGCCTTACAGATTGAACTTTTAACAGTCTATTATCCTACTTTACGAAATGGGATCTTTGAAGAAAATGTAGCGGCGCAGATGGCCGGTTTGACCTGGTGTTTACACTTTCAGTCGCTCCAGCATTTGAATAGTTTTTAACATCATTTAAAATAATAGTATCACATTGTAAACTTTGGGCACATGAACGCATTGAAACAGTATCGGTATTTTGCGGTGACACCACGTTGGGGGTGATCTACGTGTATTTTAATGGTACAATTTTCATCAGTTACCATGGAGACACAATACACACTTTAGCAAATCATCTAAAACCTCAAGAAAAATGACAAAATGCGTTAAAACAGCACATTTTCAATCCAAATGTTCATGGTTACATTACACTGGTATTAGCTTTGACCAATACTGACCAATATTCAGCTCAAAGATCATTAGCCAAGAGTCAAATATGAAAAAGGGGGAGTCTATGTGGTGTGAAATACGATCTATAATAAAAATGGATTAACAGTGAAAGGAAGAGACAGTCAATTAAAGCTTGTACAATTCATTTGAGAAAGATTATAGTAGCCATAATATAATTGAATAAAACTGTATGGATTTTTGGAATAGGGTTAGGGGAAATTTACTAAGCACTCAAGCCTGGAGTACAGGACAGTACAGGGTTACTCAAACATGCACGAATCAATCAAAATATACCAAGCTACATGGTTAATATGGTTAGAAGCTTGGGGAAGTCTATTTTCTTTATTAAACAACTAACAAATGCTTTTCATAGTAGGATTGTCAAAAGTATTGGAAATCAGATACTAACCGATACTAAAACGAGTGTTGCAAGGAGATAATCATTTGAGAAAGCGTCAATACCAAAAGAAAATCACATAAACTGGATAAAATGTGGTATTTTAAAATAGATTTACAATGATTTAGAGCTTCATCAGAGCAAATATAAGACCACATGGTATAATAAAGAAAATACTATTATTTTATTTTAAAAATGACAAAATTGTCTAAAAAAAAAGAGCGTTTAAAGTTATCATTTAGGTATCAAAATCGATATCTATTCTTAATCGTGCACTGCGCAGCTTTTCTGATACCTGCTTGTTTCCATGGAGATGTTATTGCTTTGCCTGTAATGTTCCATAGTATGACATTAAATATATCCATCTAGCATTTATTATTCTATTCCTCAAAAATACAATATTTCCTTGTGTGAATAGGGGCGACTCTCCACAGATCTAAACTGTAACTGGAGTGCTGTGACCTGCTTGTTTCCCTCGTGATTGGTTTAATTTCCATGGAGACAAGCAGGTATCAGACCCCTCCACTCAAAAAGTTACGCAGTGCAGCTTTAAGTACCCAAATCAATAATCTTAACAAAATAGCAGCGCGCTCATAACAGCACATGGACAGGGGAAGTCTTGTTTTTGTCAGATCGAGATAATTGTCCAGAGAGCGCGTGAGCGTGGGGAGCGCCTGTCAGCAGGAGCGACCGCTGGCAGGTGTCTTTGATGAGGGCGAAGGAAGAAAAAAAGAAAAGGAAACAATGCGTGGACATGAAGACTCTGCTGGAGCATCTGTGTTCAAAAGCCCCCCACAGAGAAGTGAAACCAGAGAGGAGCTATACATTATCCTCTCTGCACCAAACGTTTGCTACACACAAACACAACACTAAATATTTATCAGGCAACTGCGGGTCAGCCTTGATTTAAAATACAATACCGTGGGGAACAATGGATTTTCAGATATTGTTTAAGGTAAGTGTTTGCAGTTAAAAGTCCTTTATTACACAAAATGGACTCCTGTGAGCTTTAAACAGTGTTATGATATTGTTGCCTCCTCTAAATCAAACCTGGAGTTGTTTCATTTGTTTAATTCACACATGTTTGACTTCTCCTGCATTATTAGTCTGTCTATCTCCTCAAAAATACTCTAGTTTTCAAGTTAACTTCTACTTTTTACCGTAAATCTGCAGGGTTTGTGTGTTAAACGTGTGTGAATGAAACAAAACACAACTCCAGGTTTGTTTTTGATGAGGAAACAACATTATAACAGATCAGAAAATAGCGTAATATGGGCCCTTTAAAACACGCACGTAATATGGGCCCTTTAAAACACGCAAAAACAATGGATTTGCAGATCTTTATCGTAAGTGTTTGCAGTTAATAATCCGACATGTTTTAAGGCAGAGTTAAAGAGATCAAAATCTTAAAATCTTGATAAAGCCATCATCATTTTAGTGAGAGATATCCCTGCATATGAATTTTGTTGGGCTCAAATCCATTTCTCAACTGAAATGTATTCAACAAAAAGGTGCGTAAGAGCTCCAGTGATTTGATTAAAACTGTAAAAAGCTTATTAATTTATATTCAATACGGTTGAATTGAATAACAAGTAATTTCGACACTATAATATTAATTCCACTTGACTAATATTTATTCGCTGTATTAGGCTTACTCATTCAGGTGAGTGGTTTGCCTTTTCTTGCACCTTATCTTCAAACTTTTTCCCTCTAAACTATGTAGTAAATGATCTAGTTGTACAATAGTCTGTGTTTACTCTGCCAGATTCATAAACTGTATAAAGAAGTGGACTATGGGAGTGTGACGTTACCGATAGTGTTCAGCTCCAGCCAAATGAATCTCATCGAGGCTGTGGTTAAACGGGCAAATATGGAAAAATCAACTAAACAAACCTTTTGCTGACACTAGTGAGAGAAAGGAAGATACCTAATTTGTCTGCTATTAATGTTCATATCTTGATTTAGGGACAAAATAGTGAAATAAAAACACCACTATCATGTAGAGTAGGTTAGTAAGAACTTTTTAAGACCAAAATGAGAGGGTGAGGAGTTTTTAAACAGAAAGCAAGTTAGAGTTGACGGAGCCGGAAGTGCGTCCATGCTCATTTTCTATTTGGAACGGGTTAGCTATATCTGTATGGTCTATAATATGATCAGATTACAACCTAAGCCCAACTACATAAATTTTCAAAAAAACTTTTATCTGAATATCTTTTGCTTGAATCACTCCCCTTTTCGTCTACATGAGTAATACATTATTATTCCTACTTCCTACTATTCTTCTGTACTGACACCTATACACAGTGTGATGCATCTGTCCTCGTGATCCCAAGCGTACACAGAACACATAATAGAGGCCCATACCAGAGCACTCACCCCCGCTCTCTGATTCAAATGCAGAGGCCGATGAGTGGTCTGAGAAAGGTGCAGAGTGGACTCCATGTTCCTTCTCTTCACTGACTCATATGTGAAAGCTCTGGTGACGACAGGGCCCTAACTGGATCCAGGCTGGATTTAGCAGCTTCTCTGGCTCTGCTGTGCCGGGCTAATGCAATGTTCCCCCACTGTGGTGTGCAGGCGGTTTATGTAAATGCACCGGTACAGGTTTGGATTGGGTTACCTTAGCAACTACTGTATACGCTCGGTCAATTTAGTCTTAACAGTCGGGAGCTTTCATGGGAGTTTTCCGCTGGAGTGAATGTAATTGGCGAAATTGACTTCAGACCGAAACATGTTCCCTTTACTGCTCATTTGGAGGAGTAAAGAGATGCATTAATATGGCTTCTTCAGTCCATAACCAATAAACTGGCTTTACATGTCAGCCAATGACAAGAGCCCAAACCATTCAAGAGCCCGTGGATGCTGACGTTTGGGTCAAAAACGAAGGGAAAGTGAGGTCTATGTTCAGCAGTTACCATGGTGACATAATGCACACATTAGCAAACGCTGCCGATATTTCTGAACCTCAAGAAAACATCCAACATGGATTCAAACAACACATTTGCAGGAGCCTGTGAACAGTACGAGTGGTTGAATTTAGGAGTTTGGCAAAAAAGGTGTGAGACTAACTGAAAAAAAAAAAGTTGGCTAATGTGGGACTATAAAATTACCTGAACGGGACTTGTTAAACGGCATAAATCAGCTCACCCATCGTTTCAACAAGGCGTAAATCAGTTCTTTATGATCTGATTATGTTAAACTAAGCTTCAGACAGAGCGGTGCCTCTAGTTCACCATCATCACACCTCCAGGGAATGTGGCTGACATCTGCTGCTAAGTTTCAAAATAGCAATACTGATGTTTAATGTTATCAAAGGACACGCTATTCTACCGCAGAAACTCATCTTTTTCTTGATAATAAACTCCTAAACAGGACCATGAACCCTCGTATTGATCACAGACTTGTGAAAATGTGTGTGTTAAATCAATTTGGTATTTTCTTGAGTTTTCAGACAGCTTAAAACTTTTCTGAATGTGTACGCTATTGTGTGCATTGTGTACATTCCACCATAGATATACGTGTAGAACACCCGCAGCACGACGCCACAGCAAAGCATCAATAGCCGTGTCTTAAAACTCAAAATCTCTCTGTAGAAATCTTGGCGTGAAAACTTTCCATTTTCCCGTCTTTTCATTTGCAAATTAGCAGGGGTGAAGCTGCTCTCCATGGTGCCTGCGAGGTCCTTTGATAACGCCTCCACACAGAGCTCCAGTGTCCAGTCTTCTGCGCGAGTTTGGGAGTCTGTACTTTGAAGCCTCGTGTCACGAGCTGGAGCAGACAAGCAGCCCATCTTCTCTGTGCATATGTGAAAACGCTTTGAACACTATATTCTCTTGAAAGACAAAGCTCAACCACTCTCAACCCAGCACGCCGCGTTTACGTTTGATGGACTTTCTGAAATCTGAAACAATATCTCTGCAACTCCCCGTTAACCCGATTCCGAGGCTGAAGCAAGATGGAGAGAGACCAATTACGGTGGCTGTTGTCTTTTGTTGTGGCGGCTGGATCGGCCTAAAGTGACACCCAGCAGGCGAGCTGTGAGGATTCTATTTCTCCATCAGATTGGAGAGGTAATAAGAAATAACAGAAGAGGAGAAGAAGAAGAAGAAGCGACTTTGGTTCAGCTGTTTGCCGATGTGAAACTCATAGCGAAATATGTTTGGTCAAGTGCAATTGCACCACAAAACAAAACAACAACAGGAATTAATCTTGAGGTTGGACTGTCAAACCACTATGAAGAGTATTTTGCATAAAAGGTTTCAGCGATGCAAATTTGAAAGCAAAAATTTGGGAATATTTGTGGTTCTCCAGCATTCACAGCACTTTTCCATCGTCAGTCACACATTCATACACAGTACGAGGTGGGTTAAGTGTCTTGCCCAAGGACACAACGACAGCTTTCATCTGTGGGAGCTGGAATCAAACCACCAACCTTCAGATAAGCAGAAAAAAAAAAACACTGAGCTAATGCTGCCAACAAATCACATAATACCATTCATAAAAGCAAGTTTGGTAAAGCGTCTTGCCCGAGGACACAATAATATGTTTGGCTGGTGAGAGCAGAATTTGAACTTGGGCTGCACGATGTTGGAAAAATATAAAATGCAATTTTTTCTGAAAAGCAGTACAATAATATTTGCTATGTATGATTCGGCTCAGAGTTCACATTTCAAAGTGATCCAAGAGCAGTAACATTTGAGAGAAGACGAGAATCTGAAATGCTGAACTAATACAAGAACTCCACGCCTTTCAGAAAATGTTTGTAGAAACTGAAACTATCGGTTTTTAGGAAATTACTGCAGAAGAAATGGTGCGCCTTGATTTGCAGTCTTTCTTTCCGACCCGTTATAATGTTGTTTCCTCATCAAAAACATATTTGACACAAAACTCCTGCATATTTAGTTAGTAGTAATAGTATAAGCAAGCTCGGACTAGGTTGGCCCACACTTTCAACGGAAATTCCTTATATATTTTGAACACATCTGTCTCACTCATGGTGTAGCTATCCTCAAAGATAAATCCCATAAAGTACTGCGGCTGCTAAAAGTAGTAGTCCTCTTTCTCTTTCGCTTTCTCCTCGCTACTGATAGCAATCACACCATCCCTCTGGTCCTCAGTTTCTATGCGCTCGCACCCCGGCTGGACAGGAAGAAAAGTGCCAGGGCCGAATTTTGTTCCCAGTCTGACCCTGAGTATGGGCTGAGTTCTTCTCTCAAATGGAAAACACTCCTTGTTCCACCTTGTGATGTCATGTGTTAATACAGGAAGTGTATTTTCTCATTTTCTCTACTCACTACTACTGCTACAAGGTGGAACAGAGCATTTTGAGCTTTGGAGATGCAGACAGACTAATAATAAGGGATTACTTAAACGTGTGAATGAAACAAAACACAACTCCAGGTATGTTTTTGATGAGTTAACAAGATTAAAACACATCTTACAGGTCACAAGAGAGATTTAGCCTAATATAGGAATTAAAATAGCATTTTAATTTGATTGTCACATACCTTGCAGCCCTAATTTAAACCACCAATCTACCCAGAGGACATTACTACTATTGATGAAACACCAACAATGTCATGTCTTGCTTGTGTCGTGAAAACCAAATGTCAATTCATCTGCTGGGAATTGCACACAAAGCAAACCCACCACGGATGTCATACTGAAAATCAAATGCTGTTTAGTGATATTAGAATTCAGTTGGCCTTTCCATACCTTCTTATTGTCATTGTTAAATAAATAAATATATATAGCAGGCCATATGTTTTTCAGCATCTCTCGCCTGCTTAAATAAACAACAGTCCTTTGATATGCGAGTGCAGCGCGGTGTTCCCAGCAATCTGACAACATCCGTACTTCAGGCCTCCGCATTAGCATTCTGCAGAAACTCTTTGATACGGCATCAAAAAGCCAAATAGCAAAAAGTGACAAGGCATTACTGAAAGCTCTGCACACGGCACACTTCGAACAAAACTCCAAAAATAGCTGCCAAAAACTCACACAAAATGCTCTCTTTGCACAGGTGAATAACTTTTTAGGTACAATTACTGACTCTGAATATTAGAAAAGTGTTTTTTGAACAAGCTTGACACCAAAACTTCACCTGTCATGAAGCTACAAGAAATGCTGTCGGTTAAACTCTTGACAATACCATGTTTATTAACTTGTAACGGGGAATGTGTTGAAACTAAACCAGTGAAATACGCAAGTTTGGGAGGGTTTTGGATTTGTGAACATACTTTTCACATGTTCTGCACTAAATAATAATAATAAAGAAAGAATTTAATACAATACTGATGTTAAACAAGGTTCTGGGGAATTGCAAACTGATTTTATGTACTTGAGCAGGACACTTCAGCCACCACCAAACTTTTCTGATGAAGGATCTGCCACGTGTTTCTTTCCATGGAGACTGCTTGACTGGAATGTTCCACAGTATAAACTTATCTATCTCCATGGAGACAAGCAGGTGACACCACAAGGCCAAGTTACAGGTCAGATCTATGGGGAGGTAATTTTGCCATCAAACTGTACTTTATTAAATCCAAAGCAGATACATTTGAATGCCAGACTTCAACCAGAAAAGTTACATAGTGTACCTTTAAAGGGCCCATATTACAGTATTTTCTGATATAGTTTGATATTCTTTCGTCATCACAAACAGTTGCAATTTGTTTCATTCACTCATTTTTAACAAATGCTGCATATTTAGGCTGAGTTCTGGTAATACAGAAAGTGCTCTTCTGTGTTTTTAAACTCCATACACTTTCATTAGAATATTTTGGATCATTTCAGGACTTTAATTAAACATACAGCTTGTAAGATGGTCGTCAGAGAGGCTTATGGTGCAGATCGGCTCACTCACTTCACTCAATGTAAATACAGTAGAGACTAACCAACAGATTTGTGGACTGAAAGATTATTTGACACTAATGCGGTCGTACACATGAATGCTTTTCTATTTGCTGTACCGTAGCATCAAGTTCAGTTGTGCTTTAGGCCTGTCACAATAACACATTTTTAAGCGTGATATATTGCTGAAGTAAATATAGATGATAAGCGATAATATTGAAACTAATTTACGCCACTGATACAATAAATCAAGAGCAAATCTAAATAATAAAAACTATTCTGAATGTACAATAACGTTAAAAAAAACATGAGCTGCAATAAATAAATAAACAGAATAAATCAATTTTGTGTTGAGTTGTACAAGTTATTCAGCCTTTTACAGTTTAAATCTTACTATATAGTCAAAAAATAACCAAAAATTGCCCAGTAGTGCAAAGAAAATGTACACACGATAAATACTGACACCAAAAAATATTGTTCCAGCTTTTATATACTGAATAATAAGTAAGTACGGTGCGTAGATGCAGATTGACAGCCAAACTAATTAACTCCCCTGTTGACGACAGTAACATTGACACTCGCCGCGCTGCTTTTCTTCTCTGCGCCTCTTGGTCGCAGATGCGAGTGACATCCGGTTTGATCATTAGCGCACATTGGCTAACCTTAAAGAGGAAGTCTGGTACACTACTTGTAATGTCCTTGTGAAAGCGTTTCCCCCATAGACCCTCCTCCCCTTCCTCCTTTTCCTCCTCTCCTTCATCTTCTCTGCTCTGCGCTTCCCTGTCTCTGCCTGTGGCCTCCATCCATGCCTTATTGATGAAATCCTTCCAGACACTCGCAACACACACACACACGGAGCCAGTCAAGCGGCCAATCGGCACAGGGCTTGGACTCTAGTGACTAATGCTAGCTGATCCTCGGTGACCAATAAAAAGGGCCTGGAGACTGACAAGCTAGCTAGCCGCCGTTGATTTATCGAGTTGGGGTCTCTAGCAGGTCCGCCTACGCCTTCGCCACCCCACAACCTTAATTACTTTTCCCCGATTGTTCTTTTCTGGCGTTTTATACACTGAGCTATGTCGAGGAATGTGTGGATATCTTGGGCGAAATAGCTGCTGTAGAAAAGAAAAAAAAAGAAAAGCAAGAATACATGAGGACTTTTTTGTTGCTTTCCAAGTTGCTAGTTTTTATTTTAGAACTATATTTTGGTGACAACAATCTCTGGTGATGCGCTGCCAAATTTTCCCATTTTCAAACACAACTCGAGGTCTCACATGTTTTTGTAAAGTGATTCTCTGAATAGTTTGGGAAAGTATGAAGGGGATAAAAACTGAAAATTTGTGACAGGAAAATAAACTTTTTTGGAGAATTTGGGACTGTGAATTTAAAATTATGGACACAGAAGTTTCAATGGAGAGGGCAACAGGAGCAAGATTAAGAAAGAAACCAATTTTCAAATACAACTTGAATTCTAAACTTTTTAGTATTTTATTTCTTTCTTTTGTGAAGTGATGTTTTCAATAGTTTGAAGAAAAAAGGATTTGGGACACTATTTGAACACAAAAGAACCACTGGACTGCAAAATGTTTCTTTCATAAACAGTTTGATAAGTGGTACTACAAGAAGATTTGAGCTGAGGGGTTTGAAGTGACTAAAGGTGCAAAGTGTAACTTTTCTGGAAAGGGTCTGCAACTTGTTTTGTCTCCATGGAGATGTCAATGCTTTGGTTTAAACTGTCCACAGTATTTATTTATTCAACTACAGGTGTTTTTATTACTCAAAAATATCTTAAATATCTCAAAACTAACCTGTAATTTGGCTTGCAAGTCTCCATGGAGATTCTTAAATTTATGGCCATACTGTGGAATATTTTAGGCTCACCGGCATGGAGACAAGCAGGTGATGGACCCTCCAGAAGACAGGTTACACAGTGCACCTTTAACATTATGATAATTATGAGTTCATTCCGCTATTTATTTGTTGCAGCTCAGGCCTTTTAATGATGCCGTATATTAAAGAATAGTTGACTGGGATTATCCTGCTTTATTGTTATTGTGTCAGTGGCATTAAGTAGTTTCAGTATTATCGTTTAGCATTATATTTCTTTGTAACAGAAACAGTTATTTGTAACAGTTAAACAGGTATTTGTTATCACGACGTGCCTATATATGAACAACATATAAGCTGCGTTGAGCTGACGATAAACAGCAAATGATGTTCCTTTATGAAGGAAACAATGGTAGGAGTGAAGGGTCAACGTGGGTAAGTGTGCCATTACAATCACTGGGGCATAAAGGCAATGGCAGTCTATGGTAAATAATTACACACTTGGAATGAATGGAATTGAACAGAAGAACAAATGGACTTGAAGAGCACACCGATGTATATGTGGATTTTCTGCACCTCCGTAATCATCTTTGCTTCTAGGTGATGATTTTAGATTTTTTTCAGCACGGTGGTAGCTCACCGTCTCCTGCCTGAACTGTGCCCAGGCTCATTACAGGTTAATGGGAGTCAAAAGGTGGCACGCTTTCGTAAACAGATTCAATTATGGAGTGCAGAGCCATGTCTGTGTTATAGCTTTATTCAAGCACATACGTGGAATAGCAAAATAAATGATAACGTCAGTGTATTTTTTTTAACTATAGCAGTATTAATTAAAGGTCCTATATTAAGCGAAACTGACTCTTGTGAGCTTTATGCCATGTTATAATGTTGTTAGCTCATCAAAAACATACCTGGAGTTTTCTGAGCAACCCTCTCTTCCACCTTTTGATGTCATGAAGCTGTAGTTTTCAAGTTAACAGCTCCTTTTTAGCTTTTGCACAGTAGAAAAAGGCAATTTCAGAGTTGAAGTCATCCCAATGAATCCAGTGAAGGTGTATGGAGTTTAAAAACATAGTGGAGCACCTGTATTACCACATGACATCACAAGGTGGAGCAGAGTGTCTTCAGCTGTTCAACAATGGGCAAGATGTGCCAGAACAAGGATGGAACGAGGATGGAAAAGTATTCAAATAAAATGAGCATTAAAAATAGATAAAAAATATATTAAATAAAATAAATTCAATTAAATAAAAAATAAAATACAATAAATTCAATTAAATAAAAAAATATAACAAAACAAATAAAGAAAATTACATAAAAATATATATAATAAAATAAATAAATAAATAAATATACAGAAAAGGATTAAAAAAATTTAATGAATTAAAATAAAAAAGACACATCATTTGCGTATCTGCACGACTCAAAGTAACAACTGAGGTGAAATCTGCACACACCATTTCATATTTCATTGACATCATGTTTTACATTTATTGTTCGTCGTCACGGCAACCAGTATTAATAGACTCATTCTGACCTTTTTAATCCGTTGTTTTCCTCGTAACCCCATCGCAACTGACGTTACCTCGCTTGACTTTCTTGTGTAATCAAAACAAAAAGAGGGTTAAAAGACTAAGAATGAGAAATTTGATCCAACAATTGAAAACCATTGATCCAGAATGAAATATTTTAGTCCAATAAAATGTTTTAAAGGGGAAGTGTATGTAATGTCGCCTTAAGTGGAGTCATGACATAATCACCAGACCCATGTTCTAGTTGACATTGTTGGAGGGACCTTTAAAAAAAAAAAAATCAATTCTCGAGTTTATTCAGTCAATATAGTGACCCCATCCATCCAATCATATTAAAGCATGTTTTCAGTGCGTCTGCTACAGGGTCTTTACAGTGGGATTAAACTCAGGGCTTTCCAGTACAATTTGACCTTTGCAGTGTACATGAAGCATCAGTGGTGAGATTAGAGGGCTACTGTAAACCAGGAATTAAAGGATCAGGCTTTTATTCTTCATTCTTACTCTGAATGACTTGGAAAAGCAATCGGGAGAGCTATATATATTCTAGTGTATATGGCAGTTTCTCTTGTGGATAACTGTACGAACATCACAGCGGTACAAACAAAACACAGCAAAAATACAAATTTATTCTAAGATTTTACTGTCTCTCTTTACAGTCAAAGCAGCAAATATGAGGATTATAACTCATAAGGTAAAGTAAAGCTCGAGCAACTCCAGCTTCCTTATGAGCCATCAACGGGCCCTTTGGGAACATACTGCACTTCCATTAAAAGTTACACATTATTGTTTTAAATGTGCTTTGTGCAGCTTTTCTGGTGAAGAGGTTTGCCACAAAGAAATATCACTGCTTTACCTAGAATGTTTCATAGTATGGAGTTAAACTTATCTATTTCAGTGCAGACAAGCAGGTGACACTATCAGGGCAAGTTACAGGTCAGATCTGTTGAGAGGCAAGCTCACTCACAGTTAGAATGCATGTCTTTTCAAGGTATAAAAACACCTGCAATACAATGAATGCAAGATAGATATGGCTAATGTCATACTGTGGAACAGTATGGGGCTGACGCTCTCAGGGCTGATTTCTCTCATCTAAAACTTTTGACTGACAGCTCTGCAGCTCCAGTGATGATTGCATGTCTGGCAAAAGCGCTTGTTTTTGCTGCTGTCTGTGTAGAGCTACAAGTGGAGGCTTCTGATGGACTTAACTATGAACAAAGAATAATTAGTTTTATCTGAACTTTCATGAGATTCCACCTTTGCTCAATGTGTAGACATCTGTGGTGAGTGTTTGTATTCTGCGCAGTTTCTCCTGTTTGCTTAAACACCAGCTCTCACCATCAACACAAACAGCCTCATTTATCATTCAGCGATCTATATTTAAATAAATGAGAATGGGGTGAACGAGGTGTGAACTTACTAATTTGCGTACATACTAATTAAGGGTGCACTTATTTATGCATAATAATAACAACACAGTCTACCAAATACCAAATAGTGTTCAAATAGTATAGTTCAAATACAACCTGGCAGAGACAGAGGCAAAATGTTTGGAAAGTTTAAAGTTTGCCTGTTTGGATTTAGACCAGAATCACTAGCCAGTAATTAAAATAAAAGGGAATAAGATTACCAAGAAAATGCACTATGTAGCCAATTTATTTCATCCTATAATAATACTTCATAAAAGAATATATGAGCTTTGAAAGACCACCAAGAGCCACCACTCATCTCCACAGAGCCAAACAAGAAAAATGACGTAGTGAGTAGACTGGGCTTTCAACTAAACCCAGCCATAGCCGTACTACATCTTATACGCTTAAGTCAGAGGCATTTTTTAAAAGTATTGCTGAAATGTATTAGTGTGCTTGTTTTGAGAAAGGATTAAGTCTGTGCTATCATTAGTCTCCTCTCTCATTTGCATTGTTTGCCCACTCAAATCCCAAGCTCGCGGTGTACAGGTGACACTGGCAAAGATTTGTACCTGCACTGCCAAGTTTCTCTGCCTCTCTCCCTCCAGCTACCTCTCACGATCCCTCTGCCTCTATCTTTCCATCTTTCTCTCTATCTCTCTCTTCCTCCATCTCTCTCCCTTGGCCTCTCTCTCCATCTCTCTCGCTTTCTCCATCTCTCCGAGTAGCTCTCTCTCTCTCCATCTCTCCAGATAGCCCTCTCTCTGTTTCTCTCTCCACCCCCTTCTCTCTATCGCTCTCCCTTTCTCTTTCCCCTCTTTCCATCTCCCTCTATCTCTCCACCTCTCTCTCTTTCCATCTCTCTCCCTCTCTCTTTCCATCTCTCTACCTCTCTTTTTTCCATCTCTCCCTCTCTCTCTTTCTATCTCTCTCCTTTGCTCTTTGCATCTCTCTCCCCCTCTCTCGCTTGCTCTCTTTCCATCTCTTTTCCATCTTTCTTTTTCCATCTCTCACCCTCTCTCTTTCCATCTTTCTTTTTCCATCTCTCTCCCGCTTGCTCTCTCTCCCTCTCTCTCTCTCCATCTCTCTTTTTCCATCTCTCTCCCTCTCTCTCTCTCTCTCTCCCTCTCTCTTTCACCATCACTCTCTCCCTCCTCTCCCTCCTGTAGCATTTAGTCATCACCAAGAGTGCCGCGCTGTTAGCACTCAGACCGAACGCACATTTTACCTGCTTATCTTATTACGCAGGTGTCAGCAGGATGCATGCTGGGTAATTGGGGGGAGGGACCTGCCTGTTGAGGTGGTTCTCATTCATTTAGTTAATTGCATTGTTGCTGGGACGCGGTCCCCACTGTATCAAACGGCAAACATGACAAGAGTCTAATCAGCGGGTGGGTCTTCGTAGAGTTTATGTGGAGGACACTGAGAAATGAGCAGCTTCCTTTGAGCATGTGCGGTGAAGAGATTGTGATAGTTAAGGTTAAAGGTGCACTGCCGAACATTTCTAGTGAAAGGTCTGTCACCTGCTTGCCTCCATGGAAATGTTATTGCTTTGTCGAGAATGTTCCACAATATAGATTAAACCTAAAATCTATCACGAGGGAGACAAGCAGGTCAAAGAATCTCTCATATGGAATTGATGCAATAGAAACACAGTAATGAATAAACGCTAGATGGATGTGTTTAATGTCATATCATGGAACATTCCAGGAAAAGGCAATAGCATCTCCATGGAAACAAGCAGTTAGCAAACCCTATATGAGCAAAGTTATGGCTTTATACCTTTAATAATGACAAAGGTGCATTGCGTGACTTTCCAGCTTTGGGAGTCTGTCACCACGGAGATGGCTTTGTCTGTATTGTTCCATAATATGGTATTAAATGTATACAAGATACATTTATTCGATTATGGATGTTTTTATTGCTCTCAGATACCTTTAAAAGCATGCATTCTTACTGTGAGCGGAGCCACCGCTTCACAGATCTCACCTGTAAATTGTCCTCATGGTGTCTCCTACTTGTTTCTACGGAGACTGATAGTTTTAATGCCATACTTTGGAGTATTGTAGGCAAAGAAATAACATCTCATAGGCGTCAAGGTGTTTTTGAGATATAAAACCATCCGTACTTGAATAAATGTAAGGCAGAACTGTTTAAAGTTATTCTGCAGAACATTCCAGGCAGAGCAATGATATCTCCATAGAAACAAGCGGACAATGACAGACCCCCAACCAAAAAGTTAGATAGTGCCCTTGTAAATCTTACACAGATTTATTGCTCACGAAAGTTTTATCTGGACCTCAAAAGACAAGAGAAGTGTCACTAAAAAGCTATAAATTGAGTGTTTTGAGCACCAGTTTGTATTCACTGACTAATGTTGCTCATTTGGTTTTACAGCCCATAAAGTCTTCTCCACTGTCACTTTTATTCAACACTTTGATCTGATGGATTTAAGGTGGCTCTGGTTTATGGTTTATGGCCGCTCCAGTGCAGGTGGAGATCATACTGCCAGTTTCCGCCATTCAAGTTCAGTTCAAATTCCCCATAGGTACTTCGAGGAATATTTCCACCTACCAAGTAAATGAAGAATAAGAACTCAATTAACTGTACTACATAAGTGAGACAGAGGCCCACAAGGATATGTTTTTGCACCAGTGATTTTTTCTTCATTCGTGTCTAATGGTAAATTTGACACATTTGGGGTTACATTTGATCACAATTTTGTATTTCAACTACATTTTCAGTAGCATTTTTCACATTGATGAAGCAAAGAAAAGCAGGCCTAGTGATAATTTGGGTATTTAATTTTTCTTTTTAATAGATAAGCCGTGAAATGTACCGTTTTAATATCACAAATTTTAGGTAACTTCTGGGCATCAATGACCAGTAAATAATTTTATTATTGGAAATTATATGATCAACCAGAATATCGATTGAATTGATTTGATTTGAATTGATTTATCGATTTGGAAGCCGATATCCGATCCAGACTTTTATTTCAGAGTATCAGAGTCGATATCTGATACCAGTATCGTATCGGGGAATCCCTAATCTTGCCATTAACTTCAAAATATTGTTATTGATACTGGGAAATATTGCATTGTTATCGGCCACAACAACAAATCAATTCTCAAAAATTGTTATTGACTCAAAAAATCCATATTGATCTATGTATAATACATTTGTCATAGATATTACACCTGATGCCCTTCCTTACACAACCATTTCCATCAAAAGGGGGGAAAAGGCCCCTCTTCAGACTTTGTCCTTCAAATGTGAGCCTCCCCCCTAAATCCTCTAAGCCTGGACAATTGCCACTCTCCAAGGGACCATCTTCACGGAGCAAAAGTGGGCGTGTCGGTGACGGAAAAGGACCAATCATGCGACAGCAATGTCCCCGCGACGAGAAATTGAGGGAGAAAACACACAGCTTTTCCTCGCGTCGTGGTGTGATGGACGGCCGCCACCGACTCATAAATCAGATAGGGAGAGCCGGGGTGCTGAGAGGGGTATTGGGAGCGGTGAGGGGTTGAAGGCGGGGGTGAGGGAGGGTGAAGAGGAGGACGAGGAGGAAGAGAAGGAGGGTGGGTACGTGTCAAGAATGAGGAAGCAGATGCTGGCGCTCACAGGAAGTGGTGAGCAGCCTGGCCTAATTTAGCGCTCCTGATGAAAAATGGTGAGCGAAAGTGCTTACTTGGCTCGCCCTTCCCAGATCTGACTGAACTCCTCCCCCTGAACTCCTCCCCCTGAACACCGCCGCGGCCCCCCCCCCCCCCCCCCTGCACCCTCTGTGCCCTTTACAGCCTCTGGCCCTCTGGAGGCATTAAACACTGTTGTCTTTATCCAGATGGAAAACACACAGACTCACTATATTGTATCACCCAGGATTATCTACTATTACTGCTACTGCTACTACTACTGCAACTACTGCAACTACTACTAACAACTACAATTACTACTACCACAACTATTGAAATAACTATAACTGCAATTATAACAACAACTTCTACTCCTACAAATACTACTACAACAACTACAACTATTACTACTGCTACCATTTCTACTGCAACAACTACTACAACTGCAATCACTACTAGTACTACTACTACTACTGCAACAACTACTCCTGCAATTACTCCTACTACTACAACAAAATCACGACTACACTAACAACTACAATTACTACTGCCGCAACTATTGAAATAACTATAACTGCAATTATAACAACAACAATTTCTACTACGACTACTACTACTACTACTACTACTACTACTACTACAATTACTACTGCCACTGTTACTGCTACTTTGCATTTTGACTTGATATGCATTTGGATACATTTAGAAACTCAACGATCCTATTGATATGCAGTATAATGTGTCTTAAACCAATTACCAATTCAGTTTGCGTTGTAGAATTTTATGTCTCGTATACATATATATAGAAAGACACTGGGGGATTACCTATAGGTCAGCATGTTTTTAAATCATCTTTCATCTGTTTACATTCATCTATAAATGGATTATCCAAGAAGGCACTGAATTAATTTGCATAACTTTTCATCAGGCCATATATGTTTAAAAAAAACAAATAAAATACACTGCCTGTAGTAATCGTTATGTTTCATCGTGGTAGCTCAGAGTAGTAGTACTTAGAAGAACTATTTAAAGGATCCATATTACACTATTTTCTGATCTGTTATGTTGTTTCCTCATCAGAAAACATACCTGGAGTTGTGTTTTGTTTCATTCACACATTTAATACACAAACCCTGCATATTTACCGAGTTCTTCTCTCAAACGGAAAACACTGTTCCACCTTTTGATGTCATAATACAGGAACTGAACCACTGTGCTATTAAACTCCATACACTTCCACTTAAATCATTTGGATAATTTCTTAGCCCCAGAATTTCCAATCTCTAAAAATGAAAGGTAAAAGGAGCTGTTAACTTCATGACTTAGTACCACTTCATGACATCACAAAGTGGAACAGAGCATTTTAAGTTTGGGGATGTAGGCAGACTAATAATAAAGGATTACTTAAACATGTGTGTATGAAACAAAACACAACTCCAGGGATGTTTTTTAATGAGAAAACAACTTTTTAACGTGACTTAAAGCTGAAAAGAGTCAATTTTGTGTAACATAGGGCCTTTTTCTTGCTACTAAATTATGTTGGTGTTTTAAAAGCATTGTCTACTGTTTCAAGTGTTTTTTGGCCATTTTCTTTTGCAAACGAGGTTAATTTGCAGCTTTCTGGTCCAAAACAGTCAAATAATCTTAAGTATCTGGTGACATCACACATGACTGTCCAAATTAAAACCTGGCGTTTCGGAATACAAATGCCTAGTGGATGCCTGTTAGAGCAGAGTTTTTCCCCTTTTACTCTTTTCTTTTGCTTTCTTTTTAGTCTTCCAGACACTGCCCAGTTTAGCAGCTCTGTTGGAATTGTGCTTGTGGGCGGTGTTTGGGTGTTTAGTCCCTCTTTAAAGTATCAGAAAAACAAGCTTGATTTGGATTGACAGACCTTATGCAAGTTTGTTCACACTTCGACAAGTGCCACTTTGTAATAGACCGCTATATAATCACATGTACATTCAACCTTTCTTCCCTTACATGTGTGTATATTGGATGGATGGATTTTCACATCATATACATTTTAATTTGTAGAGGAGCCTGTTGAACCAATCTCCTGCCACTGCAGATAGCTGCCATCACCTGGACAGGGAATTGAATTACACTTGTCAATAGTCAGTATGAGACGGAGGAGTGTGGCGTGACTAATGTACAGATCTAGCAAGTTTCAAACACCTTATTTCAGCGTTATATGAAGTTTGTTATAAAGAAATTCAGATTCAACGAATGTATATTTGCAATTGCGAGACTGGAACAATGCCTTGGCAAAAGTCCACATTGTTAAAGGTTCTATATTACACTAAATGGACTCTTGTGAGCTTTAAGCATGTTATAACGCTGTTAGCTCCTCAGAAATATACAGTAATTAGTTTATTAGTCCATTAAATCTCCAAAACTCAAAATGCTCTGTTGCACCTTGTGATGTGATGTTATGCAGTGGTAGTTTTCAAGTTAACACCTAACATTTTAACTTTAGTTCAGTAGATGCTGGAAACTCCAGGGCTGAAATTATCCAAATGAGACTAGTGAAGGTGTAAGGAGTTCAAAAACACAGTGGAGCACTTCTTGTATTACCACGTGGTATCGCAAGTGTTTTCTGTATGAGAGAAGAACTCAGCCTAAATATGCAGAGTTTGTGTGTTAAACGTGTGAATCAAACAAAACACAACTCCAGGTACAGTATGTTTGCGATGAGGAAACAACATTATATAGCAGTATAGCTGAGAATATATAAAATTATAATAATAAAAATCTTCCTAAACTTTCAGAAGAAACAGAAGCCAAAGTTTGAAACCTACTTTGTGTAAAATTATCTGTAATGAGATGATAGGACTTTGACTTGACTTTGACACTTGATAATTGTGTATTGAAAACAGCACAGATCCCTATAGACATTCTCTCAAATTAAATGTTAGTTTAATTTATTTAGGTGGATCGGCCTGGTGCTGTTATCCGCTCCACTGTTTGGGTCTGCTGTCCCTGTAGACGAATAAAATCATCAAACGGGAAACGTATACATTTTTTTATTACTTTTTAATTTGCACTGTGGCTAAATGAACGTAACATCTGGCTTATCTCAGGTTATAAACCTGCCTGCGTAATGTGTTTATTTAATTTTCAATGTTTAATATGTTATTGTTAGGGAAATGTTGTAATAATAAGAGTCATACATAAAATAAGATAACTAAATGACCACCAAGGTGAGAGGAAGAGAAAGACAGTGAGAGAGAGATATTTTTTTGATCCAGAGGGAAATTCAAGTTTATTTTCAGCAACATTTACACAGTCGCCTTTATGTCTCAGTCAAAGGTCTCAGTCCCAGCAGGTAACAAGGAAAAGCCTCACTTTTACTCTGCGCTGTTGTTTTGGTCAGTGATGAAATGGTTAATTTAATTTCCCCCTGGAAGTTCTCCTGCCACGTTTACTGCCACATATGGTGTATAAAGCCTGTAGGATCTCAAATGTCCACAGCCAACACAAACAACTGCTCTTTTCACACAATCCAACTGTTCCTTTCTTGTGTCCTTTGAACTGCACAAGCTGTACTGAGCACAAAAAAACTAAATGTTTCAAAAACTGTTCAGTGTGTGAGTCAGGTAGCCACAAAAGCAGCCACTCTGTTGCCATGGCATAACACTTTATCTATTGAATTTCTCCTTTTGTCGTACTTTATACGATATACTATAACTTTTTCCTGAATCAAAATATCTATCTCTAATCTATACGCAAATGCTCTTATGTAATGTATTCTTTCCTGCACCGGTAACATCCAAACGTAGCTGCCCTGCTCGTATAAAACTACAAAGTCTAGCCAAAACATCCAAGTCTTGGCAAGGTTAAGGCTGAATAAATCACGTCAGACAGAGAAAACAAATGGTGCGCAGTGTTTTAGTAATATGTTGTTTTTGTCAGCAGCATCAATTTTTTAGCAAAGAGCAATGTCTTAAAGTTACCCACAATGCTCCTGTGCACTCAGTCAGCTTGACATCCCCCCCTCCATAACAAAGCACAAAGCCTTCACTATTACTGGTAAGACATGGCTGGGTTCCCACTGCTCTAAGGCTAACGCTAGCTTTACAAAACAAACACTTTTCAGACCACCACCTGATGATTTTTCACTTGTTTTTTCGTATAAAATTCAAACCTCAGTGCATTGTGGGTAGCTGCAGATATTTCACCCTGCTATTACGTTGGTGCCTGGGAACACAGCAAGCAGAAAGGATTTATTTGGAAACTAGAACTGCCTCAAGAATTTGTTAAAGGACAGACTTTTTATTCAATGTCGACATGTGGTGTTAAAAATGTACCGACTATGGTGCAGATTTTCTGATTTTTGTAAAATGTTTTTCATACCACAACCTAAAATGCTCTAAAATGGACAACTAATAAAAGTAATTGCATTTACAGTAGAGATTAACCATAAACCAGGTCAAAACATTTGCATTTTGGCAGGTAAGATGCACTGCGTAACTAGAGGAGGGTCCGACATCTTCTCGTCTCCATGGAGATGGAGACGAGGGGACGCGTCCCCCTCACACTGAATTGATCCGATGCCCATGCCCTGGAGACATCAGGTGTTACGCAGTGCACTTTTAAAATATTCAATATACGGACAACTAATAAAAGTAATTCCACTTAAATATGAACGATAAAACAGATCAAAACATCTGCAGTTTTACAGTTAAGAGGTAATTTCTAGCATAACTTTCTGACCTGCCCTCCAGCTCAGCTTTAAACTGTGTAGATAGACATAGAAATATATATATATAAGGATATATAATAGGTTCAATAAGGTTTTCTGTCCAAAGTTTCTTACATCTCAAAAGACGACCTGCAGCCATCCACGCTGATAAAAAAAAGCAGCACATTTTCAAAGACCAGAGCATCAAAAACGTGTCTGAAAAGGTTTTAGATGTCATCCAAGCATGTTTAAGTGATCTAGTGATCTCTCCCAGTCCCAGACCCTATTCGAACCCTCCTCACAGTTAGCAGCACGAGCCTGTCCAAAACTCGTCAATATGTTTATGAGTTTGTCTGTCCAAAACTCATAAATATATTGTTTTCCATCCTGGTCTTGTATAGAAGAGCAGGATCTAAAACAACAGAAAACTAGAGTCATCCACATTAGTGTAGCTTGGTTGTAGCGCAAAGACTTCGCAGTACTTTTTACTTTACACTGCGATACATCACAAGAGCCCAGGTTCATCCTCACAGTTGTCCACACACTTACACCTAGCGCCCTAGTCCTCCATCACGTCCTGACACCCCACTCTGTGATGTTTTCCTTCGGCGTGAGAATATTTCAAGCGGTGGATAGCGTTCTCTCCATGCGGTCTTCTCCGGCTCGACGCGCCGCTTTTCTCTCACTCCGTCAAACCCCGGGCCTGTTCTATCCATCTTTGTCACACTTGATCGCGCGCTATCTCCCTCTCCCTCTCTTCTCCACCCCGCGGCGGCCATCGATGCGTCTTCGCCTGACTTTGGTCCTATGCATATGAGTCACAACTTGAAACCTGCAGAGCTATGAGGAAGATATGAGTGTATGGAGGAAAAACTAGAGGAGTTTGCTGCTGATAATAAAAGCAAAGGCTACAGGCATTTTTTTTTCCAAAGTTATGGGGCTTAGTTGGAGATTTCGATTTAAATGGTATTATTATTATTATTATTATTATTAGTAGTAGTAGTAGTAGTAGTAGTAGTAGTAGTAGTAGTAGTAGTCAGTTTTGGAACTAGTAGTAGCTGTACCAGTTAGCATTGCAGCAGTAGTAGTAGTAGTAGTAGTAGTAGTAGTAGTAGTAGTAGTAGTCATTTTAGTACTAGTAGTAGCTGTACCAGTTAGCATTGCAATAGTAGTAGTAGTAGTAGTAGTAGTAGTAGTAGTAGTAGTAGCAGGCCCATTGACATAGATTTGGGGCCCCAGGGCTAAGAAGCCTTACATGGGCCCCCCTTTAATGTAAATGAATAGGAAGGCGGTGCAATTATGAGCTCATAAATATCTGGGGCCCAGGACAACAGACCCCTCGTAGCAGCAGTAGTAGTAGCAGTAGTAGAAGTACTAGTAGCAGTAGTAGTAGTAGTAGTAGTAGTAGTACTGCAAAAAAGCTTGGCCAAAATTTAAGATATAAACTCTTAAATCTATCAGAAAATGACTTAAAAGTAGTGAAGTTGAAGTCCGTGCCATTTTACTTGACAAGTTATCTTAAAATAAACTACCTCTGGAACTAGTCAGTAGATAATAAATCTGAAAACAAGATGAATAACCTGTAAGTTTTAAAATACTGGATAGATCAGAGAAATGTGCAATGCAGTAGTAGTAGTAGTAGTTTCATAAGTTGTTTTTTTATGAGACTCAGGTTAAGTAGATTTTAGTTGTACTATAGTGGTAGAAGTAGCAGCAGCAGCAACAGTAGTAGTAGTATTTATTGCTGTAGTAGTAGTTTTGAAAGCCTTTTTTTTTTTTTTTTAAATAGGCATAGACAGTGGATTAGACCAGATGTATTGTCCTGATCCTGAAAATCCTGATTTTCAACACCTGGAGTTGAAGTAGTTTTTGTAGTAGTAGTAGTAGTAGTAGTAGTTGTAGTAGCAGCAGCAAAAGTACTTGGAAGGCTCACAATAGTAGCAGTACCACCTGTGAATTAAAATCTATCTGGCAAATATATTATTATGGAAAGAACAGACTTGCTATGCTCACAGAAGGATTTTTCTCTTAGACTGAGCAGTAAAACAAAGACAGCGAAAATAAATAAATGAAGTATAGTACTCACAGATACAAGTGTTAGACGCACATATTTGTTTTGTTGGCTTATAAAAATGCTAAAAGCTAACTGTTAGTGACCCTCTTTTTTCCAGGGACAAATCGAGCTCCCAGTCGGAATCTGCTCTTTGGAGTTTGAGAGTTGTATCTTTGACATTTTCGTGTTTTAAGAGCGAAAAAAAAACTTCTAAATGTCACTTTTGGCTTCGAGTCGACATTGTGCGTGGAGAGTATACTTTTTATCTGAAAGAAATGCAAAGAAGGAGAAGGCAATTTTCTCAGCGCGCATCTCGACTCCGGAGTGACGCTTCGGGACTGTCAGGAGAAAATTGTGTGTGTGTGTAGCTGTGTGAAGTCGTGAGCAAATACCAGGGCCACTCCACGCCCACACGCACAATGAAAACTACAACTGTGGGGATTCTGAGGGCGCGACAGTTAGCAGGTGCCCTAGAATTACCCTGCACAGTTTTACAAGAACATGAAGTACACAGCCACACTGCTAATGATGCTACTGTTGTACATGTTTTGAATTTATGTCAGGCTGGTTTGAATTCATGTTGCACTTTGTCACTTTTCTGGTGGAGGGTCCATCACCTGTTTTCTGTGAAGCTTCAAAGTAAAATTCAATACTTAAAGACATTTTTTAGGCAGCTGAGAGCATGTATCTGTACTTTCTGCTCCTCTCTTTGAACAAACCAAGCACAGAAAAACACAAAACAGCTCGACAAATCAACTGAATCTCTTAAAATCTGCTACATTCATGATCCAAATCAGTACATTTCATGCTTTAATTGTTCTAATACTCTCTGAAAATATTCTTGCTTTTACTCTTTAAGTACATTTTCGATCTTTTGCCCCTGTATCTGTATTTCATCCACTGCTGGATATTATTGCTTTGCCTGGAATGTTGCCCAGTAAGATTGTAAACTTATCTATCCCCATGGAGACAAGCAGGTGCCGCATGTTACGGGGCAGATCTGTGGAGAGGCTAGAACGTGCACAGTGAGGATTGGTTTTTAAAGGTACTAATTAGCAATATAATGATCTTTAAATGGAAAAAAAGCAAGATAAGAGTAAAAATACAAAAATGACACTATTTTACACCTCTCTTGAAACAAAACTGTAGTAATGCCATATTTCTACTATAGTATGCTGTATTAAGAGGTCATTAAAATAATACTTTGGGTTAGAGGATTTGCCTCTTCAAACAAGACACCACTACTTCTACTACAAAGTTCCAATGCAGAAAAAGTGCACTATGTAACATTTCTGAGAGTGTTGCCGTCTGCTCTGTTCTAGCCATAGACTGTATATATAAATGGACATAGATTATTGCCATTTTCCGAATAAGAAGTGATCATGGGGGCACTTCTGGCTCCTTCGACTCTGTTTGCAATTGATTTTACGTTTTGATCTTAAAATGTTTGTATTTCTCTACACGATCCTGGTGTTTTTCTTTCGCCATTTTGTCCGTTAATATATTCCTGTGAATTATATGGAACGGGCTCCAAATTCACTCCTGTCATTTTTTAATTTTACCAAGTAGGTCGGTTGAGAACCAATTCTCATTCCCAGTGGTCTCCCATCCAAGTCCTAACCAGGCTTGCTGAGCTTCTGAGATCTTATGGGATCAGGCTTTGACAAACCGGTATGGCCATAACCGCTAGCCTCGTGAGCTTCATTTGACTGGAGCCAAACGCTATGGTTGATGACACACTCCCTTAGCACACTTCTTTACACAGTCTTATAGTTCTAGCTTATATATCTAATAAAACTATCTCCATGGACTCAAACAGGTGAAGCCTCCAGGCCAAGTGACATGTCTGATCTCTCACAGGAAGGATGTGCAGATAAGTTTAATGCCAGACTGTGGGACCTCTCCATAACATCTACGATCAACATCTCAGGCACTGACAAGACAACAAATAATAAAGGAGCTGCGTTACTATCAAATTTATGTTAATGTTAGAAGTACGCATGAGTGCTTTGTGCGCTTTACTTTTTTGGCACCCCTCTATCCTAACATAACCTCTGCAGTTTGAGTCCCTGCTCTCCTCCCAAACAGACTGGGGGCTAATTGACAGAGACAGATGTGCCGTTGAGAGTTAGTTTATCTTTCCACTGTGATTTTTCGTTATCTATTTTCCGAGATGGTGTGTTTGTGTGAAGGACAAAGCAGTACAGAAATCCCCCGCAGCCTCTTGCAGCCCATCAGGCCAAATAAAGTGTTCAGCGATGGGAATGGGACGCAGCCCAGAGCAACAAGTTCACACCTGTTCCCTGCAGGGGGAGGAGGGAGCGCTAAAACTCACTGTTTTCATAAAGAGACAACATCATTTTTTCTGTGGGGGTAGAAACCATCATCAGGTCTGATCACATAAATGGAGAAGGGAAGATGAAAGTAAAAGTTGAAAAGTTTTGATTTTGGAGAAAGAACTTGCTGCTACTACAACAATCTTATTAAAACAATAGCTACAAAACTACCAACACTACTACGACAACAACAAGTAATACTACAGTGACTACTGCAACTACTACTGCGCCTTTACCAGCAAGTAAAAAAATCAACAGGTTACACATATGAATAAACTTTCTGCTACTACTATTTCTACAGCAACCTTGGTAAAACAACAACTACTACAACTAATACTGAAACTACTATTCCTACTGCAACTATTGCCCCTACTACTACTGCTACTACTACTGCTACTACTACTACTACTACTACTACTGCTACTACTACTACTGTAACTTCTATATCAGCAAGCAAAAACAAATACACATATGAATTAACTTTCTGCTACTACTATTTCTACAACAATATTGCTAAAACAATAAACAGAAACTAATACAATAACTACTACTACTACTACTACTACTACTACTACACCATCTTCTGCTATTACTTCTAACTTCTAACTATTACTACTAACTTCTAACTACTACTACTACTACAACTAATACAGAAACTACTGTTCCTACTGCAATTATTGCACCTACTACGACTAATATTACTACGACTACTACAACTACTATTACTACTTCTACTGTAACTTCTATACCAGCAAGTATAAACAACATGTTACACATCTGAATTAACTTTCTGCTACTACTATTTCTACAACAATCTTGCTAAAACAATAAACAGAAACTAATACAATAACTACTACTACTACACCATCTTCTGCTACTACTGTCTCTACAGCAATCTTGCAAAAAATATACAGAAACTCCTGCTCCTACTCCTCCTCCTACTCCTACTCCTACTCCTCCTCCTACTACTACTACTCCTCCTCCTGTTGTTTGTTTTAATGTTTTCTCCTGGCCTCTCTCAAATCGACTCCAGGTAAGACTAACAAGAACAATGCTTCATGAATCTAATCCTTCTGTACAGGCTAATGTATATTATTTGGGTTGAGCTTCTTTGTCTGTTAAAGCTCCACTGCTCCAATAAGGATTAAGGGATTAAATTACTTTTCCCTTTATATAAACAGTCTTTTTAATTTCCAAACGTTATTATTGTTCTTTTACTTGCTGCAGCTTTAACAAAATACATGTGGATTCTCTTCTTCTAAATCAAGGTCATTCTTTGGGTAGGAGAGTCCACTTCTGCGCATGAAAGTAGTAAGTACAGTACAGTAGGAGTAGTAACAAGTCAAATGAAGCTCAGTGAGGCTGATAGTTATAGGTGTGAATTTGGAGCTGGTTCCATATGAGGAATGGGAATTTATTAGACAAAATAGTGAAATAAAAACACCAGGATCATGTAGCGCAGGTTAGTACGAACATTTTAAAACCAAAATAACGAGGCTCACAGCAGCAGTTATAGAGCGAGCGGCGACCATTTTTCATTTCCATGGAGACAAACCCTCCTCGAAGAGTTACGCAGTGCACCTTTAAATCAATACAAGGCACCGTTATAGAGATTAGGTCCCAAGGTTAAACCAAGAGTTGCTTTTCTTTCCAGGCTTCTTCAGTCCCCAAACCTCGTCTTTGATAATTGTCCCTCTCCTCTTTATCTCTCCATCTCCATGGCTGTGATGACGTCTGCTGGTCTAATCTGATCTCCCATGGTCCACGATCAAGCTCTAATCCCTAAACCCAAAGTGAATTTTATTATTCGTGAAACCATCTCATCGTCTCCAAATCACTAAATAATTGTGATTTTTTTAGTCCAGTGAGGATAGCGTGCAGTCTATTTTTAATCCGACAACTTCTGTTTACTACAAATACATCTGTTTCTACTAACACTCACAGATTTGCATGTGTTTCAATCAAATGATTCCTTCCTGATGTGAGGGATTTTGTGAGGACCTTTCCCCATTTAAATATACAGTATTTTTGAGCTGCTTGATTGTTATGGCTACAGAAATCCACGAATATGATATCTTCTCTTATTAATTATATATTCTAAAATTTGTGTGCATGCAACTCTAGGGATGATTACTGTATTTATGAGAAATAACCACATAGAAAATCATGTTTTTGGTTTCATAAATTTGCCTTTTCAACCAGATTTCAATGAATACTAAAGTTAAACCACATGTTTTGACTGAGAGGATGTTGAACTTTGTGCCAATTTTTGTTTCATGAGAACAGGCCCAGCAATTACAAATATATACAAATATAAATAAGGTACATACTACTACTACTAATACTACTACCATTGTCACCAGTACACAGCCACCTGGGTTATTTTCCTAAGATATACAATAATACAGTAGTAGTTTTATTTAAAAATAATTCAATTCCTTATATTACACAAGGTTGACTCTTGTGAGCTTTAACTCATGTTATAATGGTGTTTTGAGGTGATTAATTGCTATGGCAACAGAAGGTCATTTCGAAAACTTGAAATCCATGAATGTGATATCTTCTCTTACTAATTATATATTCTAAAATGTGTGTGTACATAACTCTGTCAATGATTTACTGTTTTTGTGAGAAAGAAGAAAACAAAGACAAAATATATATGTTGATCTGTATCCTTTTTTGTCAGAGATTGGCTCCATAAATTGGCCTTTTCAACCAAATTCAAATTTCAATAACTCCCACATATTTTGATTTTGACATTGAGGTTTGTCCCAGTTTTTGTTTCAGAACAGGAGACCAGACACAGCAAATACAGCGATACTAACCAAGCGACTACTACTACTACCACTACTACCATTACTACCTGCACAAAGCCTCCTGTGTTATTTTCCTTGACATTTCTTTGTTAAGATATGGACCATAATTCTTGAGATGAAAGGCGCAGATGCTACGGGTCGCCCCCTTGTGGCTTGGACCTGACCCTGTGCCTCACCTCTAAACCACATGGGATACTCGCTCCCCATTATTATTATGCCGGTCCGGGGGTCAGCTTTAACACTGACCCCACCTATGCCCCCGTGGAGCTGGCACAGCGGAAAGGCCGCGATCTCTGGGGGATACATGTCAACATACAGAGATGAATGAATATGTATGGGGTTAGGGAGACCGAGGAGGTAGGATAAGCAGAGATGGAGCTGGTTCTGTAGATAGATGATAAATAAGACATGATATTTTATTTACACCAACGGGGGAAGTCCAGGATCCTTCTGGGCCTCTTGACAAGTGCCTATTACCAATACTGTGTGGGCGCTGGCGACATCAGACAGCTCCAGGTGTCTTCGGTAATCTGTATTATCAGGGTGTATAGTACTATTCATGACAAGAGGAAATTATAATGCATAAATAGGATAATTAATAGTATAGTAGTAAAGTAATTACAGGTTTTATATGACAAAAAATGTGCTTTAAGTTATGTTATAATGTTGTTACCTCATCAAAAACAGACCTGGAGTTGTGCTGTTTCATTCACGCATGTCTGACTCGTCCTGCATTATTAGTCTGCCTCCAACTCTAAAGCTCAAAATGCTCTGTTCCACCTCGTGATGTCTTGAGACTGTAGTTTGCAAGTTAACAGCGATCTTTTACATTTTGTTCAGTAAAGATTGGCAAATCCAAAAATGAAATTATCCAAATTATTCTAGGGAAGGTATATGGTTTAAAACACAATAAACACAATTTTCTGTTTGAAAAAATAACTCCTAAATAGCCCAATAATGCAGGGTTTGTGTGTTAAACGTGTGTGAATAAAACAAAACACAACTCCAGGTATGTTTCTGATGATGGAACAACATTATAACACAGATCAGAAAATTGTAATAATCTAAATAAACTGCTAATTGTGAAGAATATCTTACTAATGCCAGTACATATGTTATATTAAAAATTCATGAACAGCATAGCAAGTTTAGCAATGTTTTCTCAATTAAAAATGTATTGATTAGTTTAAAGATACTCGATGTAACTTTTCTGAACCGTGGAACATTCTAGACAAAGCAACAACATCTCCATAGCGACAAGCAGATGGTCCCTGCATCAGAAAACATAGTGGAGCTTTAATATAGTCGCACATCTCAACTAAAACTAAGACGTCTAAGGAGAAACAAAATATACAACGGAAAAATAATATTCTTAAGACATTTGGTAAGAAAAAAGAACACAATATAAACGCCAGTGTCAATGAATGCCAGTCTGTTAATTAAATTACAAGAACAGTCCATCTTGTTCTCCGCATTAAGTCTACTTTGGCTGAGACACAGTAGCCGTATTCAGAAATGCTTGCGGTTTTGGGCGAATAAACTAGCAAATAATGGACAAAGTAAGATCACTACGGACAATCCATTCAATCTCAGTGAAAAATTGTCAACATCTTCAACGTAATTAGTCAAATGGAGTCCCTCTTTCTCTGACAGAACGGCTAGTTCTTGTTACTGGACAGTTGGTGAGTGACCACAAGGAGACTGTAGTTTAATCTTGGCCTAATCTGTTTTTGATGGGCCCATCCAAATTCACACTGGCCCTTTATCTCGCCCAGTGCAGTATCTTTGCCACAGTCAATACACTCTTGGATCAAGCCAAACAAAATGTCTCCTGTGAGTGCACAGTGCCAGATCTGCCAGTTGGACACTGCAGGCCTGCTACAGTTATTCTTCAATCCTGGGGCTGCATTGTGCTCACTTTGAATAGAAAGAAATATGGCAGGATTTAGTTAGGTTTTCCAGATGTGTTTTGACCATAAACTGTGCAAAGAAGTGGACTAAGGGAGTGTGACGTCACTTATAGCTCTCGGCTCCAGTCAAATGAAGCTCACCGAGGCTAGCGGTTATAGAAGTGAATTTGGAGCCAGGTCCACATGAGGAACAGGAATTTATTTGAAGACAAAATAGCAAAATAAAAACACTAGGATCATGTAGAAAGGGTTCTTCTCCACAGTTTAAGACCAAAATGATAGAGAGAGGAGTGACAGTTTTTCTATGTAAAGTCAATGGAGTCGGAGCCTATCCAGGATTAAATAAGGAAATGGACCTCTCACCTTATCTGTAACATCAGGTTTGCCTGTTTTCTTATCTGCGGCCTCTGCCATTGTTTAATTTTATAGTCACTTGTGTATAATTTGTCTTGTGCAAATAGATGTCCTGGTGTCTTTGAACGCGCCGCTCTGTCCACAGGCCATGGGCTGCAGGTGATCTGTGTCCAGACTGACACATGTTCATATTATGTGACGCATCACTTTGTCCCTTATAATGTATGTACAGTATATACTTTTGTATGGGTGGTTTGTCAGATAGATCGTACATTTAAATACCAACTTGTGAATATTTTTTGACGTGATGAATTTAAAACGCATTGGTGTTTGACATGAAATAAAATAATAGAGCAAATCGAGTGCCTTGGATCTCTTCTTTCATCTCGAAGGAAAAGCATATATTTGAATTTTGTAGGTAAATATTTTCATAGTCACTATTTGAGCACTTTTCTGCTTGTTCTGAATCGCTAATTCTCATGGCAACTGTGTTTTTATCACTCTGAAACCCGTGGATACAGTGCATATTAAGGCTTAGCTATTTAGAAGTCACTCAGTTGGATATAAGTGTTAGCTTTGAAAGCAAATAACCAGGAGGGAGGACATTTGTCAGAAAAAATAAAATAAATGTGAAAATTGCTTAGAGAGAAGTGAAGCGGCTTGGGAGTATAATTACAGCGGAGTCCAATGGGGTCAATTCAATATCTCCATTTGCACTGACCTTCTAGATGTTATTAAGACCTACAGGCTGAGCAAAGGGTCACAGGTCACGGCATAAATGAGAAAACTTCCTCTATGGAGCAAAACATCAGAATAGCACAACCATTGGTGCAATTTCCAACTCGCAAAAACACAATTTATGAGTGGTTTTATATAAGTGTTTTTGTACTCAATGTATTTTGTATTGTGTATTGTGTTTTAGTAGGGCAGCAATTTACTGAATGACATTGTTTCAAGGTGACTGAGTTCGGCCTCACGCTCAACCCAGTGACTCATACAGGTAATTATGGGCTTTGTTGAGGTTCTGACGGAGATCGGGGCAGTAATTCTCTTGGTCTATCATTATATAAAGGGACTCATTCGGAATAATGACCTAAACTTCAAATACTGTACATGGTTAGTCAGGTCAAACTTTATTATGTTTTTTCTATGTATTTAAAGGTGCTATAATTGACTCTTGTGAGCTTTTAGCCATGTTAAAATGTTGTTGCCTCATCAAAAACATACTTGGAGTTGTGTTTTGGTTCATTCAAACATGTTTGAGTTATTCTTATTTAGACTGTCTACATCTCCAAAGCTCAAATGCTCTGTTTTTAAGTTTTAACAGCTACTTTTTTACCTTTAGTTCAGTAGAGACTGGCATTTCCAGGCCTGAAATGATCCAAATGATTTTAGTGAAGGTGTATGGAGTTTAAAAACAGAATGGAGCACTTCCTGTATCACCACATGACTTCACAAGGTGGAAGAGAAAAGCTGAGACAAGAACTCAGCCCAAAAAAATGCAGGATTTGTGTGTTAAGCATGTGCGAATGAAACAAAACACAACTCCAGGTATGTTTGTGATGAGAAGACAACATTATATTATCAAAATAAGAGTAATATGGGCCCTGAAAAATCATCCAAAAGAGAGCAGATCTATAGGCACATTGATCTGTAAATCTGGGGACTTTATGTTCCAGCAGACCTATACTCTCACCCCTTGTTACATCCTACAGGACAGGAGCCTGGACACAAACACCCTAAATAAGTTTGGTCCACAGGGTGCCTCTGGGTGCTCCCTCAGAGATAGGGTGACGCGCTCACTGACCCAAGTGGAGCAAAGAGCAGAGCCGAATAAACTTCTGGAAATCCCCGTTATTGAACAATACTGTGTAAAAGCTATAAGGAGAGAGAGGGTTATAAAGGTTAGGCTTAGGTTGGAATGGTAAACAGCCACAGTCGAGCTTCATGTTTTTCTTGTCTTTTCTTTTCTTTTTCATTTATTGAGCTGTGTAACCCAGCATACAGTCTCACAAAGAAACCATCTGTCATTTTAAAACTGCTGTAGGTGACATTAGAAGGTACTGCAAAATAATGTCGTCGCAGTGCTAACATTTCAAACTCAGATTCGACACTAAGGTACAGACTTGATACTCAATACAGATATAAGATGGTAATTTTCAACACTGGCAGGTTCCATAGTGCTCCATGGGCTAAATATATACTATATATACTAACCTTTGTACTCTTATACTTGTTCTGATAGAGCTAAAGCTATTGAGGAAAGGTTCATTTCTGTCCTGTGAATGTGACTTTTTTAGTAACGACACTTGCTCAAATGAGAATCTCGTTTCAATACTAGTTTTAGTATAGATTAGTGCACGATTTTCGATACTTTGGACAACCCTTCTGCAAAATCTGATCACTGTACACAATCTACATCTAAGGTTAAAACATTTAAGTCATTGCAAACCAGGAAGTAGTTTCAAAATTGTACTCCCTGTGCTAATATTTAAGTTCTCAAATTGTCTTTAAAATAGTAAAAAAAAAAAAAGTATGCAGATTTCAGATATTTTACAATTCTGTTCGATTACAACAGTTTGTAGGAAAAAAGTATGTAAGAAAAGTATTAAAGTACCTGTTTAAAAATGTACTTAAACTGTAAAAAAGAATAGGAAAAGTGGATATTTTGAGATGTAATTAAGCTTCAAATGTTCCGATTTTGATAAAGATTTGAAGATCTGAATTATTTTTTTTCTCAGCTGTTTTTGTTTGCTCAGACTATAAACATGTTAAAAATAAACCCTTCAGGCTTTTCAGCAGCTCGCAAACTATCATAAAAAGTAATTCAGTGCGGTTCAAAAATATAGAGTAGAAGAAAGTACAGATACTTTCTCTTAAATGTAGTGAAGTAAAAGCCCCAAACCAAAATGTTACACAATGCACCAGTACAGCACTTTACTACTTTTACTTTATTTTCCACCAGTGGAACAGCATGACTTCAGTCCTGACCCAGTATGTGGAGGTGATGGGGCTGAGCGGTGAGAGAGACCCAGGATACAAGAGCCTGTTGTGGGTAATCCTCAGCTCCTCTTCCCCCTGTGTGGAGCTGATAATGGCACCAAGACAGGTCAGGAATACAGCCCCACGGTGTCACAGCGGGATTATGGAGTCAGAGGAAGAAATCAAACCATTCATAAGAAGTACTATAAAACCCACCAACAAAACTACACTGGAATTCACAAAAATGCCACTATTAATCTCACAGACACCACTAGGAAACCCTTTCAAAACACTGTAACTCATTTGACAGACAACATAAAAAGAATATTTGTTGTTATAAATTACGCTACACATTTCAACTTGAGATTTGACATTATTTGCTGAAATTAAGCACCACTTCGAGCATCCAAGGCCCCATATTATGCCGTTTTCTGATCTATGTTATAATGTTGTTTCCTCATCACAAACTAACCTGGAATTGTGTTTTGTTTATTTCACAAGTTTAACACACAAATCCTGCATTATTAGGCAGTGTTCCTCTCTCAAACAGAAAAAAAACTCTCTACTGAACCAGAGATAATAAAGGATTACTGAAACATATATGACTGAAACAAGACAACTCCAGGTATGTTTTTGAGGAGGTAAAAACATTCTAACATGGCTAAAAGCTCAAGAGTCCATTTTGCATCATAGAGGACACAGCCAGTACAGACATTATTATATTCCTTTTATGTATAGTGGAAAATCATTTGCTGCATTTTCATTTTTCCCAAAGTAACAAAAACGCTAACTATTTTCTCCTCCAATTCACTTACACAATGTCACAACAGTCATACCCGCCTGTCAAAGCCTGATCCCATCAGATCTCAAAAGCTAAGCAAGGTCGGGCCTGGTTAGTACTTGGATGAGGAACCGCTGGGAAAATCAGGTGCCACAGTGGTGTGCCAGTTATGATTATTATTATCATAACTGCGCTGGGCAGTGGTCAAAGGAAACCTTGTGATAATAATAAAACCAATAAATCCAGCTTTTATAAGAGCAAACCTTTGTATCCACATTCCACAAATGCTACAATGCCGCTATCTCCCAGCCCACAAGCTCCAGATGTATTCCAGGAGTCACGTTACAAACAGCTTGTAAAGGGGACATTCTGAGCAGAGCAATGACATATCCATATAAATGAGAAAAGTTACACAATGGCCCTTTAAAGCCCCTATATTATGCAAAATGTACTCTTGTGCTGTTTCCTCCTCAAAAGCAGAGATGGAGCTGTGTTTGGTTTCATTTACACACGTTTGAGTAACACTTTAGTATCAGTCTGTCTACATCTCCAAAGCTCAAAATGCTCTGCTCCACCTTGTGATGTCATTTAGTGGTAGTTTTCAAGTTAACAGCGACCTTTTACCTTTGTTCAGTCAAGATGGGCTATTCCAGGAGACAAATTATCCACTTGGTTCTCGTGAAGATGCATGGAAGTTTAAAAACAGTGGAGCACTTCCTGTATTACCAAATTACACGAGAGGCCATTTCCATTTGAGAGAAGAACTCAGCCTAAATATGCAGGATTTGTGTGTTTAAAATGTAGGAATGAAACGAAAACACAACTCCAGGTGTGTTTTTGAGGAGGAAATAACATTATAACATTGATCAGAAAACAGTGTTTGGAGTCATGTTACAGGTTATAAAGAGAAACCAGAGAAAATCCCACTTTAAAGATCTTAGGATGGTCTGAGTACAAAATTACAGGATGAACAAAATCCAGTGCGCAGACGTCTCAAGAGGTCTGGAGGGGATGCAGCCCGAACATTGTAACACCTTTGTGAGAAATAAAATAGATGTTGTGATTGCGCGTTGAAAGAAACATTTTAATCAATCGTTTTAATGTGTTTCTGCAGCAGGAGGCCCATTACTGGAGTGCGGATTACTATAATTATAAACACCCTTTTTCTACATATAAGAGTACTACAAATGTAATCTTCGCCGTGCATCTTTGAATTACATAAGACTCTCAAAATCAATTAGAGAGTTAAACACATTCTGTGTACACTTTAGTGCCAAGAGGGGAACTCTTTATGAGAATCTCGAGGGGGTTTGCATTAAAAGCCAACACTTTAATGAATGATGTGCTTAGTTACATAAGGTGACTACAAGAGTGACAAGAGTGACAATCCTTAATATATGTTTTAAATCTGTAATGGCTAAAATGTTTTATAGGAAATCAAAATTGGGATTTTATTTCTAAAGAATTTAAATGTCCCATATGTTCAAAGCTATGTTATAATGTTTTCTCATCACAAACATACCTGGATTTGTGCTTTGTTTTATTTACACACAAATCCTGCTTATTTTGGGTGAATTCTTCTCTCAAACTGAAAACACCATGTGATATGGTGATACAGGAAGTGCTCCACTCTGTTTTTAAACCCCATGCACCTTCAGTGAATCATCATTTCCAATCTCTGCTGCACTAAACATAAAATGTAGCTGTTAACTTCAAAACAACCTCTTCCTGTCATCAGAAGATAGAAAAGAACATTTTGAGCTTTGGAAAAGTAGACAGACTAATACTCAAACATGTGTGAATGAAACAAAACAACTCCGGCTAAGTTCTGATGAGGAAATAACATTTTAACACAAAAGGAAATAGTGTAAAATGGATGCTTTTAAAGAGTAAGAGCGCAGCCTACGTAGAAGTTTTCTTCACCTCACGAGCACTTTGGTATATTGTGCGAGAGGAAATGTATTTGTGTACTCATCTAAGCCTTGGTTCTTTCGTAACCCCTTTAAACCCACCGCCCTGTACTGCATTAAGGCTCCTCGTGGCGCTTGTAAGCTCACAGCTCGTGTGTTGACCCCTCGCCTTGTCTTTCCATCTGAACCACACAGTGTAAATGAAGTCAGCCCGGGGCCAGAGTGTGTGTGTGTGTGTGTGTGTGTGCTCTATGACTGAAGGTTTAATCTGTCACATGTGTACAAATGTGTAAACATGAGCAATGCAGGAGACGTGATAATGTGTACATACTGTATATATATATATGAAGTGTAATGTAAACAATGTCTGGTTGGAAGATACGCAGAAATATATATATATATATATATATATTTTATGAGATACTTGAACCCCAACCTAGGCTTTTTATTTATTTTTTTAACTTTAAATTTTACTATTTTGTTATGAAATGGAGGTGAAGAGTGGGGAGGACATTCAGAAAATCTCAGGAAAATTGTAGCAGGGAATCAACTATACATTTTTAGGTGTTTACGGTGAGCATATCTGTGAAGAACTGGAAAATTATTGATATTGGTAGATGAATCAAAAGAAAAACGACTGATTATTGATACTTTGCAGTGGCATCGTGCTGAGGGTGTTCTACATGCATCCCTGGAACGTTCATCAGTTGTGGATCAATACAGTTTGTCTAAGTCTAATACTATTTTTGTCCAGTCTAATGTAATGTCCGATCGCTTTGTTTTCCCTCTGTGGGCAGGTTTAGTTCCCGGTGCGTAATCCATGCCGTAGCCTTTATGTACGGACACCCACAGAGCTCGACACTCGCACGCACTCGCTTTGGTTCAGAGCAGCGTGACCACCGGGAGAGCCTTTCACCCCCAAGAAAACAAGCACAAAACATTTGATCAATGAGTTGGCTGCACAAGAAGGTCAAGCTTAAAAGCAGCCCCACTCTCTATCAACAGGCCAAGCGACACAAGATGAATCACCGCTCATACTAGGTAACCTCAAAGACAATATATCCACCAAAAAACATTCAAGACGAACTATTTTTTTTCTTTTTTCACACGTTTTTCGACTGTTTCCGTATCACCTTGGCGTCGGAAGTGAAAAAGAAAAAAGATCAATGCGGTTACAGCGTTTGCAAATATTCTCGTATCGATTTCCTCACTAACTTTTTGGCCGAGCGCTTGTGTGTGTAGGACTGTCCTCCAAAGCAGATTAATGAGAAGGGGACAAAGTGTGTGGTGCAACAAATAGTACGTAGTGTGAAATGCTTTCCTGACCAGACACTCTCCTGACGTCTGTTTGAGTCCAAGAGGGACTGGGATCGGATCGCAGTGAAAACCTCTGTCCAAACTTGAGATGATCCAACAGCCACTAATTCGCATCATGTTTCTCTCAAATGCAGAAGACATCTCTCCAAAATTCTCAAAACATTCAGAAGAAAACATGTAACTTATTTTCTTTTTTTTCTTTAATTCGTAAACATACTAGCAATAGCACTGAACTGCTTTGACACCAAATTTGAAGATTGAAATTTGAATTATTTTAAAATTCCACTGTTGATTATGCTGTTTATTTTGCGCATATAGATTTTCTTGAAGTTTTGATTATTAAAAACAATATGTAGCTGTACATTCAACTTATAGAACTGTGAGAGTAAGAAAGTTAACTGAAGTGAAATCCAACTAATGTTTGCTTTGTAATCCTCTGTAAAAGTCAAGTAAAAGTTTATGGTTTGGAGCTGGTTTGGACTATTTATTTATTTTTTTTGGAAAATCTGTTTTGTTTAAGCCAGTGAATCAATGCCATGTGTCAGGAGTGCCCAAACTATGGCCCGCGGGCTAAATGCATCCCTCAGGCCAGTTTTTGAAGGCCCTCAGGCTTCCTGCTGAATTGGCCTAAATGTACTTTTTACAGCAAACTTTTCTACTATTATAACTTAAATAACAAGCATTTAGATGTGATGCAAACTTATAAATGTTTCTAATATAAAAATTTGAACAATGAAAAAAAAGTCTGGACACCCCTGCCATATGTGTTCATGACACATCCCTGCAGAAGTGCATGTTACAGAAGGTTGTTAAGTGTTGCTATGGAAGCACACTAAGCGGTAACATAAGCATACATACGTAAAATGGTAAACGGTCATATTATATACAGCGCTTTTCCACTTTCAATGCTCTCAATGCGCTTTACATTAAGTTAACACTCACTCATTCACACACACACACACACAGACACAGACATTGGGGGGTGAGGCTGGTTAAATGTCTTGCCCAAGGACACAGTGACACCATTCCTCTGTAGGAGCTCGAATCGCACCACCGACCTGTGGGTCAATGTCTCAATCAACGATGTTTATGTCGAGAGCGGGATTCGAACCACCAACCAAGCTTCTATCGCCCATTGACACCACACCAGTCTATTGCTATTTTTGCTACATATTTTGAATTACCATTTATATTTTTTCTCATTATTATTATATTTACTGGGATGTGTAAGCTAATATGTCCAAATAATCTCCCTTGTGGACCAGTAAAGTTTGTCTAAGTCTAAATCTGAATCGATTAATAGAACCAAAATGATTTCATTAAACAGTAAAATGCTCTTTTAGCTGTACCGCTCCCATGACAAAGCTGCAGTAATCATAAGATGTGTAAAACATATGAATATCCAATAGGCCTGATATATGGCTGCAATCAAGTGTACGCCGCAATCAAGCTTTCCCCTTTAAATGCTCCCCATCAGCTCGCTAATACCATTTAGGACTTAGCTTGTTACAGAACTAAAGCAATAGCCCACATTACTGCTGTGTAATTACATCATTATATCAGCTCATTGTTGCAGGCTACAGGCCGGGCTTTTCATAATGTTAAACCCACTAAGCCATAGAAAGAGGGCCTATATTTCAAATGGAAAACTCGCTTTAAACATCTGATATTTGCCCCGGTTTTGTTGATGTTCACCTCTGTGAGCATACACTTCCTCATTAGCAGAGTCAAGTGCCTAAGCAGATCACAGTTGGAGATCGGGCTGCTGTGAGGTCCAGAAATAGATGCATATATTGTTTGCGTGCAAGAATATAAAATAATGTAGGGGTGTAATTAGTACGCAGATATGCACTGTGTTAGGCTGAGTTCATTGGGCCACAAATCAAGCATCAACATTCAAAGGCCGACTGTACCTGCCATGACTGCGACTGTTCATCTTTACTGGTGACAGTTACTTCACACCTTCATTATGTTATTGTAAGGTAAACAAATGGAAAAAAGAGAAAAAAGTGCATTATATTAGTATGTTATGTAGTACATAAATAAATACATAAATTATGGCTGTCAATCGGTTAAAATGAATATATAATTTTAACAGATTAATCACATTCAATTTGACTATTTTCAGTGTACCTTTTAGATATTTTGCACGTTTCTCTTTTTTATTGCTCTTTTTAAACAACTTATAAATATAATATCCATACATACATAATCCCAACCCATTATTTACTTCCTCTCCAACATTTTCTGACCTACTTGTAATTAAACATTTGAGTTTCTATCATGCAGAGCGCAGCCGATAATGTATGCAAGAAAAAGAGAATAAATATAAGGGTTAGAATATGTATTCATTTCTGTAAATAAGTTTACATTTCAAGATACAAAATCAAATTTAACAGAACATTAGGTTACAGCCAAAGAGTGTGTTATAAAGTGTACACCATATCTATCCTAATTATTTCTAGCTGGCCAGTAAATATGAAAACTAGAGTGGTATATCAGCAAAAATAAGAAATGTCTCAATGGCACAGAAGTATTAAGGGCCTATATTATGCAAAATTGTCTCTTCTGAGCTTTAAGTCATGTTAGAATGTTGTTTCCTCCTCAAAAACATACCTGGGTTTGGTTTCATGTATATATACTGTACATGTGAAGGTGTGAATGAAACAAAACACAACTCCAGGTATTTTTGTGATGAGGAAACATTATAAAAGATCAGAAAATAGTCGAAAATAGCCTATTAAGTTTTAAGATCAGCTCCCACTCTGCATAGTTAGGCCCCACCACAAACGCCATAACGTTTCACCAGCTGGACACTCCGCAATCTTTTTTATCTTGTTTTTATTGCAACACAACCAAGCTTAGCATCGGGGCGGTGATCAGCTCCCAAATGTCAACGTGAAGGTGAATGGGCGGATTCCGAAAAGCGCCAACCTCCCGATAAATGAGGACTGGCTCTTAACGGCGCACACTGAATCTTCATTATCTAATGCTGAGCTGGTAGGGCTTTTAGGCTTATTACCACTGGCAAATGGGGACAAAAGCTCCCTGTAATTATTGCGGCTCCCCCGGTGGCTTGGAGCAGTGTTTTTTTGCATGTGGCTCTCCACTCATATCAGGAGGAGGCATACATGCTGATTTGAAACCCCTAGCACCCTTCTCTCTCTTGTCTCCCACGGATACGCCACACCACAGGTCTTTTGTTTCTTATCGTTTATCTGAAACATGCATTTACGCTAGTGTGGCTTTCAAGGAACATGGGATAAACAACGTCTTAAAGCGTTATTCCTTGGTTAATTATAGTTACAGAATGTGCGGTTAATTAATTTGTGTCATCTTAAAAATGCTTGTAGTGTGGAGCTTGTGCAGTAGTAGTAACAGTTTGAGGGTTCTGAAATATTTTAAGCTGGTTAAAATGAACATGAAGCAAGTTTGTCTAAGTTTAAATGGAAAACACTCTGTTCGATCTTGTGATGTCATGTGGTAATACAGGAAGTGCTCCACTGTGTTTTTAGACTCCATACACCTTCAGTAGAATCATTAGGATGATTTTTCAGCCCTGAAATGGTCAATCTCTATTGAACTAAAGGTAAAGAGTAGCTGAAGACTACCACTACATGACATCACAAGGTGGGACAGAGCATCTTGAGCTTTGGAGATGTAGACAGACTAGTAATCAAGGCACCTTATGGTATTTGTATCAGTCTCATTTAAATACAATATTAAAATCCAATGATGTTATTTGGGACTTGTCTTATATCTAGTTCATTTTGCCTCATGTGTGGTCCATTTTTGTCAGAAATCAAATAAAAAAATGAAATACATAAATACACACACATATTATCAAAAAAAAAAAAAAATAGACGCGTGCAAGCCTATGATTTTAAACTCTCCATGTCTTGTAATGTTGCAGTCAAAAATGTGGAGCAGATAGCAGGATGGCAGGCCCCAGTCTGCCAATGAAATATAGATTTTTTTTTTTTTTTTTTACGATATAGAGATTGGACAAATGTAATGTATTGCATTGCATAAGCAAAGTGTCTGGGGAGATGGAGCCCGACAGTCACAAGTCAAGAAAGATTTGTTATCCAAGAACCCTGCCTGCTATATGTTCTTTATCCTTCTGCAGCTTGTCTATTTATAAATATAAAACCAGATATCGCTTTGATCCCACCAGTGCCTAATAAAAGCATATTTCCTTGTATTCTGTGGCGCAAACACACGCAGAGCAATAGGGAACTGAAATAAATGAAACAACACAGCGGAGGTGACCTGGAGGAGGCTGTCAGCGTGGAACCAATCAGCATCCCAAATCACCCACACAGGTATTTGCACAAGCTTTCTCCGCACTAAACAAAGACACGCTTCCCTCATTCATCACATCACACTCTCCTATATGGCCCAAAGGAGGCCGGCCTAACTACGCTATAGGCTTCCCATTGATTATACTGTATAATGCAACCAAATTAAAGTCAAAAGTGAATGAAAGATAGCCAAGGTCGGATGGAGAGAGGAGAGGTGTTTGCGTGCAGGCTGCAGAGATGAAGGGCACGATAATGGTCTTAACTGCTTTACATGAGTAGATTAGGTATTTAAAGGCACATAAAGGAGATCTATTGCGCTTGTGTCTTTTAAAGTTATATCTATTTATGACACCCGTGGATCATTATGTTATAATTTAGGCATTTTAAATCACAATTCATCTAAAAGGACTTAATAAAAGAAACAAGTCCAATGGAAGCTGACGTCGCTGTAAACGTCATCGCAACAAAGAACCGACAACTGCTATGGATAGCTGCAGATCATGCAACGCTGCAGAATCCTACACGTATCACCAATTAGGAAAATGCAACTGGAGGGCAAAGTTAATAAGCGATTAATGATTTCTCAAACATGCAGGAATCATTCTAAATTCAACTTGGGGTGAGCAAATGGTGAGGGGAAACTACATGGTTAAAAGCTCTAAAACATCTATTTTGCCTAATAGGTCTGCTTTAATTAATGCAACATTTGTAAATTTTGTAATATTTTTATTTTTCGATAGTTGCTATTTGAAACAAAATGCCTTATTTCTTAAGCACTACACCGTCATGGTGAAATATTAACTCATCACCATAACAATAAGCAATGTTCGATTTTTATTTCAGCCAGGCAAATTAATAAAATGGAAATAAATAGTTAATAAAACAAATCTCACACTATTCGAGACCAGATCTGGTAGGTAGGACAAGCGAAGCAACAAGGTCAGTCAGGAAACTAATATATGAGAAGTCAAAGAAATCTACCAATGGAATCTATTTGTTCACACCTCGTCCAGGTATCGCAAAATCTTTATTTTTTGTATTTGTATTTGCGTTGGCATCAACCAGAACAATGACCACTAAACCAGGTCTAAACCAGGTGTAACCCAGGTCTAAACTAGGTCTAGACAAAGTATAAAACCAGGACTAAAACAGTACCGCGTCTTCTCCCATATACTGAGTGTGTGGATCGCGTCTCCTACGTATGGCGTGGATCATGCACCGCGCCTCCTCCCGTGCATGTTTTCTCCCGTATGCTGCATGAACCTCCCCAACCCTCCTCTCAGTCCCCGAAATATTGTCGCAAATAAAGCCTTCTTGGCGCAAAAAAGGTAGGGGACCACTGGGTTATGATAAACTGAAAAAGACAAAGAGAACTCAGTGCTCTTTGTGTTCACAATGCGCAGATTGGGCGAACACAGACTTTTTAGCGAACCGTACTGAGACTATCCTGAGAAAGGTCTTAGTATAGTTTGCTTCAGAGGGTCTGAGTACGGTTGAAGGGCTGAAACGGACCAAGTGTGAAAGCACCCAAAGATTCGTTTTTTCCATTGTATTTTTTGATTTGTACATGTACTAGTGGATATGATTAATGCTTTGGAACATTCCCTGCAACACAATCAAACCGCCCTCGAGAAAAGTGGCATTGTACACCACTGAACCCAAGGACAATGAATTTGTTGATAGCTGTAAGACCTATTCCACTATCATTAAAAAATACTTGAAATATGAGTCACGTACTCGAGTCGTGAACAATATTTTAAACACACAAAAGAAGATTACTGCCAAGGACATGAGAGAGAATGCAATGTACTGTAGCTAGTTTTGGCAACTCTAGTCCAAACTAGGTGAATTTGCAGTTTTCTGATCAAAAACGCCTACATCTAAATTTGTGCTGCCTTCACTGGCCTCTGTAATTTTCACGTATTTGGTTAACTTGAAGTGTGGATATCTGTAAGACAAATCACACTATTCTTTATTCCTACATTATTCCTTTTATGGGGGAGTAGAACACAATGAACAAGACATCACGGGGAACAACACTTTCCTATTAAAAAGTAGAACTGCCAAGGAAAATCTGATCCAAAGAATTCCAATATGGCCAAACCAGATTGCAACATCCACGCACATTTTCCACATTTATTTCTTTTTATTTTCAATGAAGTTCAAAACAGCCTGTCCCTGTGTTAACCCGGCGTACAGGATCACACCATTCCCGTATTGTTGCATCAATTTGCCTGCGCAGTGGCTTCATTCTTCCTGGTGAAATTGGTGTGTACACAAGATACAAATACGCACTGCTTGGCTGCATAACAACTGGGACTTACGGTACCAGGGAGCCAAGCTAGCGTGACGACTCCTCTCCAGTCTGCGGCAACCTCCGAAACCTCTGTCAGTTCTCTTGGTTTCATCTGTGAAATGAGAATGCAGATCATATTTAGTGGGGTGAGTGTGAACTGGCAAGGCTGAACGCTCAATTCAGCCCGATATTAGGAACAGGGAAGGGGAGGAGAGGAGAAGAGAGCGGAGGGAGGAAGAGCTCATGTCGGGAGCTTGTCACTGCTCCAGTGTTGTAATGACTGGGATACAAGAGGCGAAAAGGTTTAGTACAGAGATTTACACTTCTTTCTGTTGAGCTGAAAAATGTACATGTCTATTGGGAACAAAGTGACAACAAAATTCTAGTTTTGGACATGTTTGCGCCTTTATATTTGCAACTTTGTGATAAAAAAGAATGTAGTTGGTACGTTTCTATACAGTATCTGAGCTTCTGAACATATTGTAAGGTAAGGTAAGGTAAGGTTTATTTATATAGCGCTTTACACAGACACATGTCCCCAAAGCGCTTTACACAGCATTTTACAGAGCATTCTTCATTCACTCCATACCCGGTGGTGGTAAGCTACAGTTGTAGCCACAGTTGCCCTGGGGCAGACTGACGGAGGCGCGGCTGCCAAGCCAAGCGGCGCCAACGGTCCCTCCGACCACCACCAACACTCACTCACACAACTTTCACACCTACAGTGCATGTTTTGAGTTGATGGGGGAAACCGGAGTGCCCGGAGGAAACCCATCCAGACACGGGGAGAACATGCAAACTCCACACAAGGCCGGGCGACCCGGGAATCGAACCCGCAACCTTCTTGCTGTGAGGCATGAGTGCTAGCCACTCAGCCACCGTGCCGCCGAAGGTTTTGTAAGAAGGTTTAAGGGGCACGTTTTTCTAGTGGAGAGGCAATGTCTTGTGATTTGGGTCTTGTGTCCATGGAGTCTGCCAAGACTAAATGATTTTGAAACTATTTTATGACTTATTTAGAGCTAGACAAACTTTACTGAAATTGTTTGGACACAGTAGCTCACACATCACAAGATATTATAATAACAAAGAGTAAAGAATATAAATAGTAAAAATAAATTTAACATTTACTTAGCAATGAAAATATACGGCAATAAAAACACCTGCAAGTGAATATGCTTGTGAGATCATTTTAATGCCACGCTATGGAATATTTGGGACAAAGCAATGACATCTGCACCAGAGAAGTTATATAGTACAACTTGAATGTTTTCACTGAGTTAACAGAATGGAGTTAACACAAATTTAGCCTGGAATACTGTATCTAACTTCGTTCTTGTTTATCTCACGGCTTCACCTGCTCCTCAGCCTTCATCGCCTCGTTCCAAATATTCCTCCTGCTTTGGTTTGTGTCCTCCTCCCAGCACCACCACAGCTTTTCCTCATCTAATCGTCCCCTTCACTCTCCTCTGCATCACCTCCACTGTCCACTGTCATCTCCTAACCATTATCTAATCGGACATGTCCTTCATCGTAATGTCTTCTGCTCGGGTCTGAGCGCCAAAGATGCCTCATTGAATAAAACAACTAACACTTTCTCTTTGTGTCTGTTTGAGTTTGTCCAGGTTGAAATAAAGTTAGATGAAATTGTACTGTTGCAAACCAATGCAGCCTTCAGAGACAACACACTTTAGACTTTTATTGCTCTTTGTTTAGTATCTTCAAAAGTACACAAACCAATATTGCAGAAGTATCAGTTGATTCTGTAATACGTCTACTCATCGCAGTCACATTTCACCAAAAGTGCACCCAGCAGAATGACAAGTGGCTTTTTATAGACTTGGAGCAACACCATTCGAATCATAAAACCCTGATGGAGAGTAGTTCTGGAGACAAAGGAAATATACATTATAAATATTCAACAATGCAATACAATTTAGAGTGATCTGACTGGCAGCGAAACAGACTCATGAACGTGGCAGTTTTGCATTCTTCTCTATACAACTGAGGTGGCCACATGAATACACAAAAACTACTTAGCGATGATAAAGTCTGAAGGCTCACTTAAAGGTGCATCGTGTAACTTTTCTGGTCGAGAGTCCACCACCTGCTTGATTCAGGCCAAGTTACAGGTCAGATCTGCGGAGAAGTGGGCCCGCTCATAGTAATAATGCAGGTTTTTGTGGTAGTTTTGAGAAATAAAAACACCTATAATTGAAAAAAATGCAGGATATATATGCTTAATGCCATACTGTGGAACACCCAGGCAAAGCAATAACATCACCATGGAGACAAACAGACTCTCCACCAGAAAAGTTACACAGTGCATCTTTATTACGTTGTTTTCTCATCCATGTTAAAATGTTGTTTCTTCTAGATTTGTGTTTTGCTTCACTCTGCGTATTTAGGCTTTCTTTAGTTCTTCGCTCATACAGAAAACACGCGGTTCCACCTTGTGATGTCATGTGGTAATACAGGAAGTGCTCCACTGTGTTTTTAAACTCCGTACACCTTCACTAGAATCATTTCTATAAGTACAGACCTGTAATTTCTAATCTCTCATGGTAAACGGTAGGTGTTTACCTGAAAAACTACCTCTTCATGACATCACATCAGCATTTTGTGCTTTAAAAATGTAAAAAGACTAATATTAAAAGGTTACTCAAACATGTTTTTGATGAAGTAACAACATTATGTCATGCCTTAAAGTAAATTTTGACCAATATAGGACTTTTAAGGAGCTTTCCAGTTGCAGTTTCCAATCTAGCGCCCGGCCTGCTATCCTAACACGGGAAGATCTGGCCCGCAGTATTGGATTTGACCTCTGGGGCTCTGTGGAGCAGTTGTCATTATAAGAGCCATCATAAACGTGGCGAGGGCGAGTGGGACGGGCTTGGCGTCAGACTCTGCGTGACATACATTTTATGGACACAATAACTGCCATCTGTGTCTATGCTGGCCTTTTAACTACATGCACTTAATCTGTGCGTGACAGAGAGGGGCTCCACTCTGTCATGTGAAGTAGCCATTCACTGTGGATATAGGCAAACAGCTGTCAGCACATGTGTCTTTGTTAGTGCTCTTTTTATGTTTACTTTTACAGGTCCTATATTAAGTGTAATTAACTCCTGTGAGCTTTAAGTCAGGTTATAATGTTGTTAGCTCATCAAAAACATACCTGGAGTTGTGTTTTGTTTCATTCGAATTATCAGTCTGTCTACATCTCAAAAACTAAAAATGCTCTGTTCCACTTTGTAATGTCATATAGTGTTGAAAAATTGTCACCCTTTTCTTTTTCATGTTAAAATCTTCATTTTAACCCACTCTCCATGATCCTGGGGCTTTCATTTCGCTATTTTGTCTGTATTTTTTCAAGAAAACTCCCGCATACTGTCTTAACCCTGGATTTTCTTTTATTAATCCGACGTTTCAGTCTCTCTGGATCTTCCTCGGGTAGCGGGAGTTTTCTTGAAAAACAGCTCAGTGCCTTGCCTCCAATGCACCTGTCGTCCAGTCAGGTGTGCATAGTCTACACAAAAATAGGCTATTTTGTCTGTAAAAAAACCTGCCTCCAAATTCGCTCCTATAACTGCCAGCTTTGGTGAGCTTCATTTGACTGGAGCCGAACACTGGTGCGACGTCACACTCCCTTAGTCCACTTCTTTACACAGTTAATGCCTATAGTTTTACAAAACAACAAATTAGAATATTGTAGAAAGATAAAGGGAATAGAAAGGATTTAGTCTAACCTTTTAACAGTCCAAGTCCTTTAAACTTTGCTTGCTCCTCCTCTACGGTACACAAGAACTCATTTGAGCTCCCACTGGTCTCATGGCCTTCAGCGCTAATCCCAACTGCCACTCACTATCATCTGTCAAAACCGTTTCTCATCAACTCAAACAAACTCCCGGGCAATCAGAACTCAGAATAGACAGCAAGATATCGATTCCTCTCACCATCTCAAAACGCCTGCTCAAAACTCCATAATGCGGCCCTTTAATCCACCTTATTCATGGTATTTACCCAATCGAGGTAACGAGGCTCTTCTGAGAACCTTTTTACGCGGCGTTTTGCAATGGACTGGTATTTAAGAGCCCCATTTTAGCATTTCGGGACACTTTTATATACAGAGAAGATTTTATCTCCTGCTATTTGGTGTTGTGAATTAGCAGAGAGTAAAGCCTGTTCAATAGTAAAAACTCCACTAATATAATCGGTGCAATTACCACTGGGGTCTGTGCTTTTCCCAGTATGCATTTTAGAAGGCTTTTTACACGCCGGGACCCTATTAGCAAGTGTCTAGTTAAGAGATTGAGTCGAAAATTACTCTGGTGAGAAACTGGAACATATTCTTGTTTTATGGGGCCAAAAAAAATGAAGGGAAATGGTTGGACATCCTTTTGTTAATTTCTTAGATAAAAATGAAGTCTGCATAAATTTATTGCAATGATAAAAGGCTCCACTGTCACTGTTCCACAAGGATTTTAAAGGTGAACGATGTAACTTTTCGGTTGGGGGTCCGTCACCTGCTTGTTTCTATGGAGATGTCACTGCTCTGGCCGGAATATTCCACAGTATGACATTAAATAGCTCTACCTTACATTTATTCAATTACAGGTGGTTTTATAGCTCAAAAATACACAGATAAAGTATTCTGACTGGAAGCAGGGTTCCAGTTACAGGTCAGATCTATTGAGAAATAGATCTGACCTGTAACTTGGTCTGGTTTGGTCTCCATGAACAATGAAAGGCTTAATGCCATACTGTGAAACATTCCAGACAAAACAATAACATCTCCATGGAGAAAAGCATATGATGGACCCTCACAATGCACCTTTAAACTATTCTGATTATTTACCTTTAGAACATCCTTGTCTCATCGATGTACGCACTAGCTACTTTTTATATATATATATATATATTTCTTTTCCAATTTCATCCTTAACTTGTAATTCTTGAAGCTACACAAATATCGTGAAGAAAAGAAAATTAAACCCAGTCTAGCTCTGCGTACCCAGCAGCTGTTATCTCCTGTGAGAAAAAGTATTAAAATTTAGCATGAGTCAGAGATGTGGTTTAAAAGTTATGCTTAGAAGTTAGTTGGTCTGCCTGGTGTTTGCTGGAGCAGAGACTAGAGCAAAGCACTGACTCATCTGAAAGGTTAGGTAAGCGACAGCACCCTTGGGTGTCTTTACAGTCGACTTCAGAGGCAACTTACTGAGACGGGAAGCTGCACCGAGACATGACCTCATTACCATGCTGTCAAGAATGCATCTGATGTTACAAGTATTCAGGTTTTCTTATCATTAATTTAGTGCATTTTTATAACACATCATTATCAAATCAATTGTATAAACACAAAACCAATCTACTCTCAACTGTCTTGAGCTAAACTTTTCTCCATGGAGATGTTATTGCTTTGTTTGTAATGTTTCACAGTATGGCATTAAACCTTTCTATCTTTATGAAGACCAAACCAGACCAAATTACAGGTCAGATCTGTGGAGAGATGACCCTGCTTATGGTCAGAATACCCGTTTTTCTAGGTGTTTTTAAGATCTAAAACCACCTGTAATTGAATAAATGTGAGGTAGAGCTTAAAGTTTAATGTCACACTGTGGAACATTCCAGACAGAGCAATGACATATCCATAGAAACAAGCCAGGGGTCAGTTTTGGTCTCCAGGAAGAGTGAAATATTTAATACCATACTTTGGAACATTGCAGACAAACCAATATAACATCTCCATGGAGAAAAGCATTTGACGAACCCTCCACCAGAAAAGTCACACAATGCACCTTTAAACCTGCACAAACAAGACTAAACCAGGACTAGAACAGGACCAAACCAGGTCTATGTTAGAACTACATTAGAAAGTGTGAATGCATGAATCCGTCTATCACATTTTCCAATAAAAGGCTTCTGATTCATAGTTTTTGGCCCGTAAGGAATATCCAAATGGAAGGAAGTAACATATTGCTTCATGAATTCTTAATCCTTTTCTAGATATGCCACAGTGAGGGAGGTGATTCGCCAAAATTAGCATCTTGTGTGATTGGTATTGCATTGTATCGCTATTTTCCATTAGATTTTAAATAGCACCTCCTGTATTTTTACACATGTCTCACATTCAGTTCTCCTTCCCGCTGTAGTGATGCGAGTCCATACATGCGACTCAATTGAATCATGTTTGAATCATAAGCTAGCCTAACACGTGCGGGGGGTGGATCCGATTTCCCAGCATGCATTTCTCGCACCGCACTGCACCCTAGATTCCCCGCCGAACATATGCCTCCATGAATTTACAAAGAGCTTATAGAGCCAGTGGCATACTTTGAATAACTGACATCTTATTACGGTTTTGTGCTCGCAGTCTCCATGAGCCTGTATTTTCACTGTCTCCGGCCTTTTTTTTCTGTTTAGTGGCAAAATATGAAGAGGGACTGAAGTGACTCAACCATCTGGTGTTCTCATTGTCATAGGGTTACAATGACATGGTAGAATAGAAGAGGAGGCTGGTTAATTTGATGCTTGACGTTGTACTTGGGTTTTCACATGGGTGCAAAAAGGCCCTGTGCAAATGGGGCTCTGCAGGAGTTGGGACATGAATTTTCTGCTCTGTGATTCCTAATGAATTTAGAGGAAGAGTCAGAATTTGCATAAAATCATCAAATGTGTAATTTTGTGATAGGGCCTCCTTCAAATGTCCTTGGTAAATGGTAGCTTGGCAGGTTCTTTAATACGGTGCACTTTCCTGTTCAAATTGGCCATTGTGTCTTGTATTTCAAAGTCATATTATGCAAAATTGACGCGTTATAATGTTGTTACCTCCTCAGAAACATACCTGGAGTTGTGTTCTGTTTTGTTTCATTCACACATGCTTGAGAAACCCTTCATTATTCGTCTGTCTACATCTCCAAAGCTCAAAATGCTCTGTTCCACCTTGTGACGTCGTCAAGCGGTAGTTTTCGAGTTAACAGCCAATTTTACCTTTTGTTCAGTAGAGACTAGCAACTCCAGGGCTGAAATCATCCATATTATCTAGTGAAGGTGTATGGAGTTTAAAAACACTGGAGTGGAGCACTTCCTTTATTGCCACATGACATCACAAGGTGGAACAGAGTGTTTTCTGTTTGAGAGAAGAACTCAGCCTAAAAATGCAGGGTTTGTGTGTTTAAACATGTGTGAATGAAACAAAACACAACCCCAGAAATGTTTTTTCATGAGGAAACATAATAACATAAATCAGAAAATGCCGCAATGTGGGCCCTTTTATATTTCATGAACATTCATCTGTGTGCAAATAAAAAGTAAAACTGTTTAAATCAAATGGTGCTTTTATTGACCACTAATTTAATGGTTTATTTCTCCATTTTGTTGGTTTTTAAGCTGGTTATCCAATCAGAAAGCCGAATGAGCTTGTTACTTTGGGTTGCCAGTTGCTATTAGGGATGTGACCATAACCGAAATATCGCGGTATTGTATCGTCAAAGGTCTCACAGTAACATCGTGGACCATCACAACATGATGAATCACAAGTTTCTCTCATTAAATCAATAGTTATGGTGCAGCAAAAGCTAAAAAATCTGAGGGAACTACATAGACCATGATCCTTCGCTCTGTTTCAGTGCAAACTATATGAAGAAATAACAGTTCTAAGCACTTTCAAATCTTAGTTCTTTGGATTAAGACTTGTTTAGGCATTTTAAGAGGAAATGTAGCATATTTGCAGTTTTGTTAGCCTCCACAAAATCAAACCGAGAGCTTTGGATATCATTACATCCCTATGTCCTATGATAAAAAAACAGCCTTTTGACATAATTAATGGTCTTATATAATCACAATGAGGACATTTCTACAGGTTTAGACACTTGTGACCCAGATTCACTTGCGATTGTAGTTCACTTTTTAAATCATTAAGAGCTCAGGTTACATTCCCTTTAAGTTCAACCTTCGCGTGGCCCACTTTTCATCCCTGACGCACCATCTGCCAAAGAGCCTTCAATTATCATCCACATCAAAGCTCTCATCGGAAACACACTCTCCTAAACAGTCAATAACTGAATTAAATGGATGTTAACTAGAACGCAGTGTGGGGCATCGCTCATTCAAAGAGATGACACCCTCTGAGGTCAATTCACTGGAGAGCCATTACCTGTAAAAGCATTCAGAGGCACACACACACACAGATGACAACTGGTGACAAAAGTGAAACTAGGACATCGCGTTTTGTTTGGTGGTTCCTAGTTAAATGGCTTTTTTTAGATTGGCTGTGTCTGACCCAAATGTGATAGGTTTTCAAATGTCCTATTCTCCAGACGTTTCCACTGCTCCATGATGTTTGATAATAGTTTGTATTTCAATTTATCAATGGCAATAAAGAAAAATATATTCTCTCCAGAGACGTCCATTTATTGTCCAGCTATTGCAAAACGTCCGTAACTCAGCCCCACCCGCTCCAGAGACCACATCACCGCCTGTCCTCAAATAACTCCACTGGCTCCCCGTACTATTGATACTTTGCAGCTAATGTTGTTGTCATTATTCCTGGGGGTGTGATGCTAACTGAAAGCACTGCTCTATCTGAAGCTCTGTTACTTCATCTGAGCTTTATTTGAACACAGTCTGACCAGAAAGTGTTGCGTTAGCTGAACCTACAACGGGTGAGATAGTTTTTGCTGTTAACCCTTCCAGATTTAAGGCTAATTTTAGCACATTTATCCTCGCCTGGATTTTTTTCCCTTAATTTTGCTATTAAAATTCTCCCTTTTACCCCAAAATGAAGTGTTACAAATCCTTGTTTTCAGTACAGCCTGTTATTTCACAATCTACATGCTGTAGTTGTGTCATATATATAATAATAATAATAATAAAATTCACACTCTTTCATACAAGACACACAGCAAACATGTATAAACAACTTTTTGGAGACGAAAAATGCTTAATTTAGGGCCTTAGCTACAAAAGTGCAAAATATCAAGTCTGTAAATAAACAAAAAATATCCAAATGGGCCAATGAAAATGGATGAAGCGCATGTGTTTGGCGAAAAACAAAGTTCCTATTGGAAATTTGTTTTATGATCATGCCGGCAATGTGCTTGGAAAGCTGCACTCTCAGCTTTTTAAGGTAAAAAAGGAAGTTTCTATCTTTTATGGTTGCAAAGTCATGTGCGGTTATATAAATATAGTATACGATAAGTCCCTCTCACACATTTTTGCTGAAAATGGAATGGAATAAATGTAAGGCAGAGCTGTTTAATGTCATACTGTGAAACATTCCAGGCAGAGCATTGACATATCTATAGAAACAAGCCGTTTAAATAAAAAAAAATCTTTATTTCCATCCCCAGTGTGTACCCTGAATTGGCCAGCCTCTCTAATGTAAAGTCTTGCATCGACTGGCCACACTGGATATAATGGATGGAGGCCATAACTCTCAGGCTCTTGAAGGACACTTGTGGAGATTGGTCTTTACTGATACACTGGGCCACATGTTTAATTAGCTGCGTAAGGGAGGTGCAGACAGGAGGTCAAGCCTTACCAGGTGATGTATGGGGGCTCCCTTTGCCATTGAAAGTGATAGTGCCACTACAGGACCACGTCAATGATGCGAGAGGTCACCGTCGTAAATCTTCAGCGTCACAGAACAATGGTACTGAGAGAAGTTCAATTCAAATAAAGCAAATGCAACTTCAGTCTGAGTTTATCTGCAAATAATGCCTAAACCATAGACTGTATAGATAAATGGACATAGCTAACCCACTTGCCGCCGCGTTCCAAATAGGAAGTGTTCATGGAGGCGTTTCTGGTTTCATCGACTCTCGCTCCAATTGACTTTACTTTGGAAAATGTTCGTATTAAAAGCTTTACATGATCCTGGTGTTTTTATTTCACTATTTTGTCTGTGAATAAATTCCTATTCCTAAAATGAAACTGGCTCCAATTTCGCCCCTATAACAGCGAGCCTTGATGAACTTCATTTGACTGGAGTTGAACTCTGTGGGCGACTTCTTTATACCGTCTATGGCCTCAATAATAAACCATGTCTGAACTCGCAAACTGATTCAAACCAAGCTAAGAATACACCAGATCCAAGATGTTAGCCATGAAATAAGCCAGATGCTGGACTGGAAGTGAACAAAAATATGTTTTGATTAAAGCTATAAAAGAAGAATCTCATTTTCTAACCGTGAAAGAGGAAGTTGGTATAAGTTGGTATAAACGGGCCATTTAGGGCACATGCACAGCAACAGAACTGCATTTTTCAGATGGTCTTTTTTACATTAGTTTTTGGTTTATGTTTGCTTGTTTCACCAGGTGCTGCTTTTACAATGTATGCTATGGGAACACTACAAAGTTCAAATCCATTACTCTGGGTTTAAAACATCTTGCAGTACATTACATTCTACTTCTACACAATACACTGTCGACAATGAGTCTGACTCCTCGGCTCGTATAATTTTTGCTTTTCATTTTGCTCAGTTAAAATCATATTGTGTCCTTGAAGCTTTGGTTTGAGTATTATTTCATGAGTCAATGCCAATGGAAAAGGTTTTGCACTATGCTGTTTGTCTCCAGTTCCTTCTACAATGTGTTGCATGAGATGTTCCACAGTGTAGCATTACATGGGAGGCTACAGTAAGTCTGGATATTAAGACTACAACAAGATTTAGCATTGTCTCCATTGAAAATTAAAGGTCCTATATTACATTCTGAGCTTTGGAGATGTAGATTATGTAGACTAATAATAAAAGGTGACACAAACATGTGTGAATGAAACAAAGCACAACTCCAGGTCTGTTTTCGATGAGGCAACAACATTATAACATGGCTTAAAGCTCATAAGATTCCACAACTATACGCACAGTTAATAATAATAATAATAATGCATCAGTTTTATATAGGACACTCAAAGACGCTTTACAGAGCATTATTCATTCACTCCAGACCCGGTGGTGGTAAACTACTATTGTAGCCACAGCTGCCCTGGGGCAGACTGACGGAAGTGAGGCTGCCAATCTGCGCCATCGGCCCCTCCGACCACCACCACCATTCACGCACACACCACTTTCATACTAGGCAATGTGGGTGATGTGCCTTGCCTAAGGACACTACGACAGTTTTTGCCACTGGCGCCCCACTGTGGCACCTGGAATTCCTTGCGGTCTCCCATCCAAGTACTAACCAGGCCCGGCCCTGCTTAGCTTCTGAGATCTGATGGGATCAGGCTTTGACGAGCCGGTATGGCCACATACCCTGGGACTACCCCTGGGGTAGACTCACGCACACGCCACGTTCATACTAGGCAATGTACTATTAACAACAGTAAACTCGCCACTTCAGTGTGTAGTATTCCCACTGATCTTCCATCGCAGTACTAACCAGGCTCAGCTTTCTGCTCAGCTTTTGATATCAAACAAGATCAGACTTTCTAAAGGTGGTAGCTATGATCAAATAATACAAAATTTTGGTCAAAAGTTTAGACTCATTCTGTGTTTTCTTTTTTTCTATATGCTGACTATTTTCTGCACATATATGTTACTATGCCTTCTGTACATATATCCATTAAATATGTGAAGTAAAATGTATAGAGTTATGTAACAAAGGGGAAAGAAAAGTTAAATAACTCCACTGCATTAAAAAAAACATAATTTATAACAAAATCCTCAAATGACTCACCCTTTGCTTTACTGAAAAATAATTACACATATTTTGATACATATCAGTGATGTCTTCTGGATATCTAAAATGTAATAAATGTATGAATAAACATTGAATGAGATGGTGTGTCCAAACTTTTTGAATGGTAGTACGTGAAAAATGTTAGGAATCTTTTCAAACCATCTTCAAAACCATCTTTCCCCTGTAGGAACTCATCTGTAAAATCGTCTATCATTGCAAGCCTCAATAAATAAAAAAAATAAAAATAAAAGAAATGAAAAACACTGCCATTAGTTCACTTTGCCCTGGGGTGAAAAATGAAGCGTACTAGTATTTTTTCCTCTGGCGTGGAGTTCAATCCCAGTATGCAGTATTTATCTGTCCAGACAGTGGCCCCCATCAGAGGTACAAATCTATGTTGTACCTCTAATGTGTTTTGGTGCACAATGTATAATTGCTTAAATGCCCGGCAGGCTCCAGATGAGCACGATGCAGGCTCAGGTAATGTTTATTTAGATCAAAATGGCAGCTTTTGATGGGTCTGGCGGTGGAGATATAAATACTGAAGAAAAAAAAAAAAAAAAAGGTTAAAATTTTCTAGTGGAGGGTTCGTCAAATGCTTTTTTTACATGGAGATGTTATCTCTTTGTCTAAAATGATTCACAGTATGGAATTAACCCGTAATATCTTCATGGAGAGCAAACCAGAACAGGTTATGGGTCAGATCTGTGGAGAGGTGACCCCGCTCACATTCAGAATGCCTTTTTTTTAAAGGTATTTTTGAGCTATAAAACCACCAGTAATTGAATAAATAAAAAGCAGAGCTGTTTAAAGTCACACTGTGGAACATTTCAGGCAGAGAAATGGCATATCCATAGAAACAAGCAGGTGGCGGACATCCAAGTTATCTTATGCGCCTTTATGAATCACCATGGAGACCTGCAAGCCATATTACAGGTTAGATTTGTGAAGAGGCGAGTCTACTCAGAATAATGAATGTTCTTTATGTTAGAGAAATAAATAACACCTGTAGGTAAATAAATCAATAAACAAATGCATTAACATCACCATGGAGACAAGCACAAACACAGTGAACCTTTATATATTTATTTTATTTATTTATTTTTACAATGTATTATTATTATTATTACTATTATTATTATTATTATTATTATTATTATTATTATTATTATTATTATTTTAATGTGGTTATTTATTCATTCTTTTTTGTATTTTGTAAACTTACATACTCTTTCAGCTTCATGGCGAGACCAGTTTTTAACATATTGCCAATTTCACTTTCACTCACGGACTGGCCATTATAGTGCACTTAGTTGGTAATGTCGATACTTACTGCAATTGCACTGCCTGTTTATAAATCATCATATGGAACTGTACGGTATTCAGTGTTCAGGCTTTTTCTGTAGTTACGATTGTGTGAAGTCGATATTAAAGATTAGAAAATGGCACTGCAACATTTTTCTTACTATCCAAAAATCCATATTTGCTCTTAAAAGTATAGGCGTTTCAAAACAGCAGTGGAACAAATTTTAAAGAAAAAAAAAAGTACCCAGACTAGTACAAAAAAAACCCATTATAATCCTGAATATGACGTAACTGCTATCGTTATTGTTACTACTCCACAGCAACAACTGATTTTTAGACTTACAAATGAACAAAAAAATATCTAACTAGCACAATTCAAACTGCTATTCTTCACCTTATGCATTCTGACCATCCTAATTATTCTCCATGATGAGTTTCTAAGCGCTTTTCACAACTTTCAAAGACCAGAGGGGAGTTTGCCACCATGGTAAAGCTAATAACAGACTTGCTGACAGCAATTCCTGATTATCGAACAATAAAATGTCTTCTAATTAGATCCGGACAGCGCGAAGAAGACATGTTTTGACCTCAGGAGTTGCATTAACCAATATATCTGTGTTTAGGCGAGACACATTTTACGCAAATACATGGGGAAAAAATCTGGTACAGAACTTTTACAATTTAACTACTAACTATTTTAACATAGTGTTAGGGAATAATACACAAACAGTGTAGAATCAACAGTTGTTATCAAAATAAACCTCCAACCAATTGTGGATTAAATCACCAAGGTTCAGAAGAAATAGCCGAGAGACAAGTCTTGGATTTTACGTGCACGGGAGAAAACGTGGCGCTCGCTACAGCTCGTCCCACGCCAGTACTCTGCTGGGTACTGGTACTCTCTCTCCGACCACCGTCTCTCCGTGCCTTTTATTCACAATATGAGTCATCAAAATATTTACATATCTCCATGATTACACATTACTAATGCAGGGCGTGTTTCACAATCTGGTCAGCACAAAACATTTTTTACTTCAATAGCATTATCGTTACATTTTGATAAATCGAGATACAACATTAAATCTTATCACACATAGCATATTGTCATTTACTTATCGATACTTTGTAGTGGTGCCATGCTGGGGGTGTTATACATGTATGCTCACCAGTTACCATGGAGACACAATGCCCACACATTAGCAAACACTGCCAAAATAGGTTTTAAGAAATAAAAACATACCAAATGGATTTAAACAAGACATTTTCAGGAACCTGTGATCATTACGAGCGTTCATGGTCCTGTTTAGGTGTTTGATTTTCTGTAATGTTATTTGCGAGCGACTTGTTTAACAGCACAAATCAGCTGTTGTGGCTCCAACCAAGTAAGTTCTGGCTGTTCTGGTTCTTTCTGGTCAGAATATGCTTAAACAAAGCTCAGATTAAAGTCTCACAAGCCTCAGACAGAGCATGACAAACCCAGAGAATGTTGACGACATCCGCTGCAACGTACCTGTAGACGGTGTCAATCAAATTAATCATCAATTTTCACTCCACTACTTTCAAAATGACCGCATAAGTGAACAGCACCACGAGGGCCTCTTAATGACACTTGTGAATCTTGTCCATAGCAGATGTTGGCATCACTCAAATAAACTGTGGTGTAAGACATTAGTTAGAGTCCAGATGCTTTTGACTGCACAGGCTCTAAACATGTGGCCTGGAGTTTGTAGATGCTAATATTATTAACAGGAGAAATCATTAAGCAAAGTGGTGAACCTGGACATCTGCTGTTGAAAAGGGTGAACTCTGCTCAGTGGGATTTCCGAACAGGTTTTTATTCTCGTAAGAAGGTGGTAATGCTGAGGTGTTTTTTAAAAATATATTACAGTGTAGTGAGAAAAAATCAAGGGTCCTAAAAATCAAGGGTCCTACATCACACAAAATTGACTCTTGTGAGCTTTAAGACATGTTATAATGTTGTTACCTCATCAAAAAACATACCTGGAATTGTGTTTTGTTTCATTCACATGTTTTTGTACTTCTTGGAGTAGACACGATATTTCCGCCTTTATCCAAGAGTTACTAGAAATCAAAAGGGCGTGACCACCTCTGCCCTTCGCACATGCACACACACACCAACAGGGGGCTCCTATCAGTAATGACAGAATACATTAGGCCTGATCAGAGGAGTGCCCCTGATCCAGGCTGAGACGGGAGCAGCTGTTTGTGCCTGCGGCCCTTCTTTGGTGTGTGCATGATCATCACAGGCTTTTGCATAGGAGCTGCTGACTTCGCACTTCCCGTGATGAGAAGACTTTTTTTTAGACACTTTCATGAGTTTACTATCATTTTTTTTAAACCCAAGGTGACATCCTCATTATAGTACGAACATGCCTGGAATTCACAAATGTTGCATAGTGGAATCACAAGAACGAACTGCCCTGTCTATATTATGAAAAATTGACTACTGTATGTTATACTGTTGTTTTTTCCTCAAAAACTTAACTGGAGTTGTGTTTTGTTTCATTGACCCATGTTTAACACAAATCCTGAATATTTATACTGACGGAAAACAGTCTGTTCCACCTTGTGATGTCATGTGGTAATACAGGAAGGGCTCCTTTGTCATTTTAAACTCCATACACCTTCACTAGAATCATTTTGACAGTCTTGAAGATGCAGACAGACTAACAAATAAAGGGTTACACTAATATGTGTGAATGAAACAAAACACAGCTCCAGGTATGTTTTTAAGGAGGTAACAGCATTCAACATGCCAACTAGCTGTTTTGTATCTGTCTCTGGCCAGAGCAATCCATCAATCAGTCGGCCATTTTCTAGAGAGAACGGGTCAGGGAGCTCGATGCCTTTAATGGCGAGTTTTACCTTTTCAAAGCAACGTTTTTGATCCTCAACATTCACTGACTTAGAGTAAGATAATGAAGTCATGTCACAACAATTAAATGCAAAACCTACTCCAAAATAAGTTATCTCATGACAGACATACGCAACTGTCAATCCAAACGAGCGGCCCCACTGACTTTTTGCCTACCGGCCACTGCGCACGTGCGGAAAAGCCGGATGTAAACAAAAACAACACTTTCTCATATTCCAACATGACTTAGAGCTCACAAGAGTCAATTTGTGTAATGTAAGACTTTTAGTAACAATTTCTCCAAGTGGTAAATTATGCACGGAAAGACTTCACCCAATATAGCGACATCTTTTGCAAGGGTAAAAATGAAGCTACAAGTCTTACAGCGATAAGGAATCCACAGAGTTCATCGTGCGGTTATCTATCGACATTGTTAACATCCCAGGTACACGGAGTTACCATGGTAAGAAGTAGCAGCATATTCTACTGTCAAATAGTGCTGACATTTGTATTATAACTTCAGGCATTAAAGTTGCAATAGGTACCTTTTTCTGGAGGAGAGTTTGACACTTTATGGCTATGTTATTGCATTGCCTGAAATGTTTCACCGTATGGAATTAAACTGTTTTATCTTGGTTTCATTAAATTCCAGGTGTTTTATTGCTCAAAAAATATCCACATTCTGACTGTGAGCAAATCTTTTCCACAGATTTGACCTGTAAGCTAGACTGACGTAACTCGTCTCAATGGCGATAGATCTGTTTAAAGGTGCACTGTGTAGCTTTTTGGTTAGAGGGTCCGTCACTCACTTTCTTGTTTCCGTGGATATGTCAATGGTCTGTCCAGAATATTCCACAAAATGACATTAAACAGCTCCACCTTACATGTATTTGCTCAAAAATACTTACAAAAAACAGGCATTCTGACTGTGAGCGGGGTTGCGTCTCCACAGATCTGACCTGTAACTTGGTTTAATACCATACATTCCAGACAACGAATGGAGAAAAGCATTTGATGGACCCTCCACCAGAAACAGCGATAAGGAATCCACACAGTTTTTATCTCACACAGAACACTCATCATCCAAATATTCAAAGACATTTTGGTTCAACTCTGCACCTTGTTTACATATGCTTACGTGAAAAAGCCAGTTTAGGCCTTGCTAACACTGCCTTCTGCACACTGCTAAACCAACTGTACATTCTGGTGGATCATATAATTGATGTGGTCTGAAAGGCTGCTAGTGGCCGTGTGCTTGATGGTCTCACATAGAAAGCTTTATGTGGGATTATAGCTGCTTTTATAGGCTTGGCGTTATGAAAGTCCTTGTGATAATGGCTACAATTGTTGATAATGATGGACTATAATGCGTAATACTTTTTTGACGTATTCTCGCCCACATTATGAAACATAATAATACATGTAAAAGACTACCTTAGTTATAATTTCCATTGATTTCTTACAGTTAACAGATATGTAAAGTCAATGCTGCGCGTCAATAGGTTACATAAAGCTCTCGGTTTAAAAAAAACAAACAAAAAAACACACCAGATAAACAATAGATGTTATAATATGAAGAAAGTTGAGTATGAATACCCTAAGAACACAAAGTTGTAGTAGTAGTGGTAGAAGCAGTGGTAGAAGCAGTAGTAGAAGTAGAAGTAGAAGTAGTAGCAGTAGCATCAGTGGTAATACCAGTAGATGAAGTAGCTCTAGTAGTAGCAGTAGTAGTTGAGGTCGTAGTAGAATAGCTGTTGTAGTAGTAGTAGTAGTAGTGGTAGTAGTAGTAATAGTAGATGTAATAGTAGTAGTCATAGTTGTGATAGTAGTAGTAAAAGCAGTAGTAGTACTGTAGTAGTAGTCATAAACATAAAAAACATAAAAAGAAAGACAGTGGAGTAGTAGTAGTAATAGTTGTGGTAGTAGGAGTAGCAGTGGTTATAGTCAAAGTAGTATATTAGTAGCAATGATGGTAGTAGCAGTAGTAGCAGTAGTAGTAGTAATAATAGCTGTAGTTGTAGTACACCTGTAGCAGTAGTACCAGGTGTAGTAATAATAGTAGTCATGGTAGTTGTGGTGGTATTTGGTAGTTATGGTGGTAGTGGTAGTAGTAGTAGCAATTGTAGTAATAGTCGTAGCAGTAGTAATAGTAGTAGTAGAAGTAGTAGAAGTAGTAGTAGTAGTAGTAAGTCGTATACCAGTAGTTGTTGTAACAGTTGTAGTAATTGCAGTAGTCTTGGAAATAGTTGTGGGAGTAGTAGTATAAGAGTAGCAGTAGTAGCAGTTGTAGTAATAGTTGTAGTAGTATTTGATGTTTTGGTATAATGACATTTCCCTTTATCATTCGTTGATCCTCCATTTTGCGACAGAGCGCAGTGCAGCCCGTGACCCCTCTGTGTAACCGAGTGGAAGTACTGCTGCTACTGCTACTCTTTGAATAAGGCCCATTAAGCTCACACATATCTGAAGTGTGCATTCTTTTACCCCATGATACCCGTGCACCATCTCCCCCCTTCACACCTCCTTCACAGACTGCGCACTTTTCTTTTCCCCTCGGTGCGTTTCCACAGCTTGTGTTCAGCTCATTTATGTCCCCCGTGATGAATGCGTCACACCTGGAAGTTTAAAACGGACGGGGACGCATAAACACTCACTACACCGCCACGCCAAGACACACAAGCCGCTCTGGCTCCATCGGATTAATGGTTTTCCTTTGCTTTTTAACTTAATACGCATTGTAGTAGTAATAGTAGTAGAAGACATAGTGGTATTAGCGTTTGTCCACTGACCTGAAGGTTGGCAGTGTGAATCCCGCTCTCAACATAAGCATCATCGGTTGAGCGGTCAGATCCACTGACCCACAGGTTGGCTTGTTGGATTCCAGCTCCCACAGATGAATGCTGTGGTTGCGTCCTCGGGCAAGACACTTAACCCACCTCGCCCCAGTGTCTGTGTACCCTGGTGTGTGAATGTGCAAATGGGCGAGTGGTTCTTTGCTGTAAAGCGCTTTGAGTGCCTTGAAGGTGGAAAAGCACTGCATAAAGTAGTATAAGCAGAAGTAGTAGATGTAGTAGTAGCATCAGTGGTAATAGTTGGTGTAGTAGTGGTAGTAATAGTAGTAACAGTTGGCAAAAGGAGAAACTCAATTTGTTAACTGGACAAAAGATTATCAAAAGTTTATCTGGTTGAAACCATATCGACTGAGGGATTATACACACAGTAGCAACAGTTATAACAGTAGTAACAACAGCAGTAGCAGTAGCAGTAGCAGTAGTAGTAGTAGTAGTAGTAGTAGTAGTAGCAGTAGTAGTAGTAGTAGTAGTAGTAGTAGTAGTAGTAGTACGGGGTTTTATTGCTCAGAAATACCTTTAATACATGCATTCTTCACAGATTTCACCTGTAAATTGACTCCATGGGGATTTATAAGTTTAATTACATACTCTGGAACATTTCAAGCAAAGCAATAACATCTCCATGGACACAAACAGGTAACAGACCCTCCACCAGGAGCATTACATAGTGCACCTTTAATGCTTTTGGTATAAACTGTCCAGAATATGGCATTAAACGATTCTGTGTTACATTTATTGAACTACAAGTGTTATTTATTGCTCAAAAATATCTTTAAAAAATCATCCATTCTTACTGTCATGCTAAGTCTAACCTGTAATTTGTCTTGGAAGTTCATGGCAATACTGTGGAACATTCAAGGCACATCTTCATGGATACAAGCTGGTGACACACCCTCCAGCACACAAGTTACGCATTGCACCTCCAAGGAAAGAGGAGAAATCGCAATAAAAGACCACTTCTTAGCGCTGGTGCATTATTGTGGATAAATTAGCTCTCTTAGCGCACAGTTAAAGGTTGCGACTTTTTTCATTGGCCGTATTGATTTCCCGATGGGGGATATCTGTATTGAGTAAAGTGTCACTTAAAATGATCCATGGAAGCGTCACAGGTCCCAGGTTCGCTCTATCACATTGTTATCCATTTGTTTTGCTGCTCGCACAAATATAAGTATTGACATTTGGGATGGAGCACCTTTCTGTGATTCATGAGAGAGTGGAGTTCATTGCGCGGTTATCTACGAACACTGTTAACATCCCAGGTGCACGAGTTACTGTGGTGAAAAGAAGTCGCATACCATATTTTATTGTCAAATAGTGCTGACCAGAAACTGTGTAAAGAAGTGGACTAAGGGAGTGTGACATCACCATAGACCAGGGGTGGGCAATTACTTTAACCATGGGGCCACATGCCCGCACCCCTATGAACTAACATCAAGGACCATAATGTCCACCCTCCTGTGGGCTCACCACCTGCAGAGGGGTTCATAGGGGGGGTCAGGTGCTATGAGTATCCGCGACCCAGCCGGATTAAGCGGGAGAAGATGGATGGATGGATGGATGGGGCCACATGAGAAACAGAAAATATTGCGAAGGGCTCAATTCTGCATAGTATTAATTGTATTTCTTTGGAATAAGCTGTAAATAGCATTGTTTTGATGGGAAAAGTGTATGTTATGACTAATCTAAATCAAAACAAATTAAGAAAACAATAGGGGTAGCAAGGTCAGGCCCAGAGGTGTGAAAGCTCCATTATGGCCCCGTATGATTATGCTAATACGACCCCACACTCAGGGGAATAACAACAGAAACTGTAAACAAGTAGGGTATTAGTTTCAGAGTAATTTCTTGTTATCTAACTCCTCACCTGGCAGACAGATTTAAGGCAGTGTCCTCCAGCATTGTGATGAGCTGTGAAATGTATTCAACCAAATAAACTTTGTCCAGGTGACAAATTTCACTTCTCTCCTTTGCTATGTTATGAATAAGCAATGAAAAAGTGAGGTTGCTTTATAAAAATGTAATAAAAGACAAACAAAACGCCTCTAAAATGAAAGGAATGCAGCTTTAGTCCATGCATGAGGTAAAATGATAAAACATGTTCATTTTGTAATTCCAAATTAGCTTAAAGGGGCCGGTCAGAATCAAGCAAAGGGCTGTATGTGGCCAGGGAGCTGGACAATGCCCAAGTCTGCCATAGACTGTACAGATATAAATGGACATAGCTAAACTAGCAAGCAAGCAAGTAAGCAAGCGAGGTTTATTTATATAGCACCTTTCACAGACAAGGAAGTCACAAAGTGCTTCACACAAAAATAAAAACACAAAAATTTACAGTTATGCACAGGAAAAATATACATCACTATATATATATATATATATATATATATATATATATATATATATATATATATATATATATATATATATATATATATATATATATATATATATATATATATACAATCATATCAGTCCCTGAAGAAGTTGCTGTAATTTAAAATGCTTGACCAAATAAAAAAGTTTTCAGCTGGCTTTTAAAAGTATTAATGCAGTCTAGTGAACGCAAAGGGGGTGGGAGATCATTCCAGAGTCTGGGAGCAACAGCCTGGAAGGATCGGTCTCCTCTGGTCCGAAAACGAGTACGAGGAACCATCAGCAGACTCTGATCCACAGACCTCAGTGTGCGAGAGGGTCTGTAGGGTTGGATCAGATCTCTGATATAAGGAGGAGCTTGACCATGCAGGGCTCTAAAAGTCAACACTAAAATTTTAAACTGTATCCTGTAGGAAACTGGAAGCCAGTGGAGAGCTTTAAGAACAGGTGAAATGTGAGGTCTTCTATTTGTGTGGGTCAAAATTCTTGCTGCAGAGTTTTGGATCAATTGCAGCCGAGAAAGCTCCTTCTTGTTTAGACAAGAAAACAAACTATTGCAATAGTCTAAGTGCGAGGACACAAAAGCATGAATAATGAGTTCCAGATCATTTTGTGAAACAATTTTTCGGAGTTTGGAAATGTTTCTCAGCTGAAAGAACCAGTTCTTAATCAACTGTTTAGAATAATGCTCTAATGACATGTCTTTGTCAAAGATAACACCCAGGTTTCTTAGGCTAGGTTTAACAGACTGGCCTAAAACACCCAAATACTGATTAATCTCTGGAATGGATTCATCTGGGGCAAGAACCAGTGTTTCTGTTTTATCAGCATTTAGCTGTAGAGAATTTTCACACAGCCATTGTTTTATCTGCACTAAACACTTCATTAAGGAGTCTAGCTTGTTGATCTCTGAAAGCTTGAAAGAGCAATAAAGCTGGATATCGTCAGCAAACAGGTGGTAGGACACATCATTAAACTCTCTGATGATCCTTCCAAGGGGAAGTAAATACAACAGAAATAGGACAGGGCCCAAAACAGAACCCTGAGGGACCCCTAAACTAGGAAATAGGAAGTGAGCAGGGGGCACCTCTGGTTCCTTTGAAAAATTGACTTTACATTGGAAAATTGTCTCCCCTCGCTCTGTAACTGCTGCTGTGAGTCTCATGATTAAATATCTACAAATGTAAATGTCTTAAAATGTTTATATTAACCTTCTCTATATGATCCTGGAGGTTTAACTTCTCAAGCAGTTATAGGAGTAAATATGTAGCCCAGATCCATATTAGAAATAGGAATTTATCCACGGAAAAAATAGCAGAATAAACACTAGGATCATTTGGAGCAAAATGACAAGGCTCACAGCAGCAGTTACAGAGAGAGGGATGACATTTTCTCAACATAAACCGAGTCAAAGGAGCCAGAAGTGCGCCTATGCTCACTTCCTATTTGGAATATAGTGGCTAGTGAGTTAACTATGTCCATTTATAGTACATATGGTGCTGACCAGGATTTAGAATTCTTAGTTCAGACATTAAAGTTGCACGATGTAACGTTTCCAGAGCCTGACATGTTCCACAATAGAGAATTAAACTGTTATATCACTCATTTATTCAGTCTCAGGTGTTATTATTGCTCAGAAAAACATGCATCCTCACTGTAAACAACTCCTCTCCACAGATCTGACTTGTAAGCGAGCCTGGAGTCACTTGCCTCCATGAAGATATATACAGTATGTTTAATAGCCCCACAAAACGCACATTATCATAAGCAAAGTGGGTGAATTGTCTTGCCCAAGGACGCAACAATATGACTGGACTGACCTACAATATATAACCAGTTTGATTAAGTAACTGCATGAACCTCGGACCTAACTCCAATCTATGACCAGCCTTTGAAATAGCGGCATGTTTTTTTCTGTCTGGGTTTGAGTCTTTGAAGACCTGTGCTCCCAGATCTGGAACAGCTCTTTGACGCAACATGAACTCACACCCCTGAGCACTTTGAAGAACTGAATCTGACAGAACCCAAAGCAGGACTTGGCCAGATTACTACACCTCTGAGCCCCACTACAAGGAAAGATACCTCGAAATATGTTTTCCTGCTTTGTTGTGGACATCTAAAGCAGCACTATGTAACTTTTCTGTTGCAAACTGATTGTCTCCATGGAGATGTTATTACTTTGCCAGGAAAGTACACAGTGCATTGAGGTAAAACATTAAACATACCATTACATGTAAATAATGCTCTGTAAAGCGTCTTTTGGGACATGTGTCTGTGAAAAGTGCTATATAAATAAACACTTACCTACTTACATGTGTTTTTATTGCCAGATACAGCTTAAAATAGACCAAATGTACCTTAAAAGCCCCAGAAGTCACCTGTAACTTGGCCTGACGGCTCATTTCATGCTACACTGTGGAACATTGACGCACCTTTAGGAAAATATGCTCACTGTGAGAGTGTGTGCAATGCTGTTGCGGTACAAACAATATCACCAACCCCATATCCAAGGGGTACAAAATGATTAAAAATACTGTAAATGCAGTTGCCATAGTGATTAATCATTCACAACATAGCATTATATTTTTTCTTAAAGGCGCGCTGTGTAAGTTTCTGGGTAGAGCGTCTGCAACCATGGAGATGTTGTCGTTTACCTGGAATTTTTCACTGTACGAGTTTAAGCTTATCTATTTCCATGGAGACGAGCACCAAGCCAATTTACAGGTCTGATTTGTGGAGAGGTGGGCCTGTTTAATGTAAAAAAACACACCTATAATTAAATAATAAGCACGTTAAATGCCATATTGCGGTACATTCCAGAGAAAAGCATTTTCTTGAGCAGATCTCCATGGACACAACGAACACACGGACTCTTAGAAAAGTTAAGTCATCAGAATGTTGCATATAACATGAAACTTAAACCAGGGAATAGGAAAAAGAAAAGTTTTGTAGATTCCATAGAAACAAATGAAGTTTTTTTTTTTTCAGTGAACCATATTTCAACAATCGTACACTGAAAAAGGCCGTTCTTTGTTCATTCCTAAAAGCCTCCCCAGGACTTTTGCACAATGGAATATCTAAGTGATTCTATAGTGGCTCTATAGGGGGGGCTCTTCATGTTTTATTCTGTGCACTTGTCTCCAGAATCTCCAGGGCTCTGTTTCCAACGGCGTGCGTGCGAGCTGGAGTCTGTTAAACTATAGCTCTTACATCATTTCATTCCAGCTGTCTTTGTGCGGTCCGGAAAATAAGAAACGTTTTATACAACAAGACATGTGGCGGACCAGAGCTTTTAAGCTGTCTGCCATCTATCATCAAGGGCTTTCGGGTTGATTGACGCTCGGTAGCACGCTGTACCTTTTATCAGAGATGATACCAGACAATGGAAGGGTAAAGATGTCGTAGATTAAAGAGGAGAATTTCTTTAAAACGCCGAGCTTGTCAGCGTTAAATCACAAAATGGAGGAATTTTAGCGCGGCGAGTCGGGGAGTTCAGATGGAGATTGATTTGAAAAGCAGTGGGAGTTTGCAAAGTTGTGGTTCAAAATTTGAGATAAGTTACATAAATAATCATAATAACACAAAGATGCAAAAGCTGTCAAAAGTTTGGACTCACCCTCTTAGTCAATGTGTTTTATATATTTTCTACTTTTGACATTTGATCAGAGGTGGAAGAAGTACTCAGTTTTGTTGCTTAAGTACAAATACAAGCAAAAAGTGCTCAAGTAAAAGTAACACATGAAAAATCTGCTTAAAAATATTGAAGTACCTGTTCAAAAATGTACTTCATTTTGAAATCTAATAAAGCATCCACTTTAATAGAGATTTGTAATGCATTTTGTTCAGAAACAAGAAACCAACAAATCAATCTTTTTATTCTTGCTGTTTTTATGTTTATTTGTTGTTATATATGTATAGATTCTTGCTCAAACTATGAATGAGCTTTTTCAGCAGGTCACAAACAATCATGAAAAGATATGTTCACTTTTCAGTCGAGTTAAAAAAAATGCAGTAGAGTCAAAAGTACAGATCTGTATTCTCAAATGCAGTGAAGTAAAAGCACAAATCTATAGATACTTTTTCTTTTTTTACTTTATGTTCCACCACTCAAATATATGAAGCAAAATATATAGAATTATTTAGTAAAGAAAAAAAAAAAGTTGAAGTCTACTAAATATTTTTCGACAAAGACAAGGGTGCCTAATTTGAGGATTTGGTTATAATTTTTTCATTTTTTTTTTATTTAGTAGAGTTATTCCATATAGCTTACTTCATATATTTGATGTCTTCTGTGAGTATATCAAATGCAGAAAGTAGTAAAAATATACAAAAATGACTGCGAGTCCAAACGCTGGCACCGTAAATGATCCTACATCTGGTGCGTATGTAAAATTGCTTTGTTTATTGTTGATTTACAGTCAAATCAACCACATCTTCTGTATCTTAGCCCAAACTCAGCGAGAGCTTAGAAATGAAGTGTTTATTTTGCACAAAAGACAGAACAGAGAAGCTCATTGTTCAGATCTAATTTAGAATCAAATCAAACTTCTCGCAGATTACCAGTGCTTAGTGCTTCAGCCATTGATTCTGCAGAAGTTGTGCTGTTTCTCAATTTCTGTTATTATATTTTTTGATATGAAATATGTTTCTTTGACTGGCTAATCTGCCTATCAGTCACACAGCTGGAGATGAGACTGGGGCGCTTTTCCAATAGTGAAATAATAACATGAAAGCACAAGAATAGCCAATAGAAAGCCAAAAAAACTCACAACAAAACAAAAAACAACAACAATTTGATTCAACAGTTCAGTACAATGCAGATGTTTAAAAACTAGGATCCAGAATACACACTTCTTCAATACTTTATAAAGATGTGAGTCTGGTGAAAGGTGAATTTGCCCGTTTTCAGATCAGTTGACAGCCATGGACCACCCGTATTTGGGAAAAATAAAGGAAAAATATATATATACCCAAGTAGGATCCACAGCAAAAGAAAAATCCAATTCTAGACAACTCGACAAAAGTTTCAGAGTGAAAACATTTCCCCTCTCATCCAAGCGGCTTTTTCAATTCTGGTCAGTTCGCCGGTGGACACTGCCTCATATCTGCCTGAAGGATAGACCGATCTCAGGGCGTGAGGTGCGACAGAGGGCGTGGGGACCAGACTGATATCAATCTGTGTAAATAAAAATACAGAGCGACAGCATTCTGTATGTGCCAGGCAATCGCTATAGACCAAGGAGGTAAAAAACAAAACGCAAATCTACAGAACTGGAATGAAAAAACAAATATGCAATTTCTGTGTATGGAATCTCCAGATGTTTGTTGTTACGGTACCAATCCTATATCCAAGGGTTTCAAAATGATGGACAATAAGAACAGTTGCCATAGCGATTAATAATTACATGGTTTTTATCTTTAGAATGGGAAAAAAGTCATCTGAATGTTGCATATAATTCGATGCTAAAGCAAAGGAATAGTTCTAGTAGAGGCCATAGCACTGAATAAGATTTTGTTTTCTGGGAACTGTATTTCAAATATTTGAGTTGAAAATTAACACATAAATAAAACACTACAGTCTAATGACTGTAAAAACAAAACACCTCAAAGCTACAAAACTACAATGTCAAAGTAACTGCGCAATTTCAGTGTAAACTCCAGATTTTATGTTGCCGTTACAAACGATATCACAAATCCTGCACCCAAGGCTTTCAAAATGTTGGACAAGAAGAACAGTTGTCGTAGTGATTAATAATTATGTTTTTTTTTATCTTTCGACTGGAAAAACTCATCAGAATCACATATAACATGAAGCTAAAACCAAAGAGTAAACTAGTTCTGTAAATACCATACCTATGAATTAATTAAAGTACAAGAATCGCAATATAATGCCAAAAATAACATACATTTCTTCAACAGTTAAACAGATAATTATTAAACTATAGTCTAAAGAGTGTAAAAACAAATAACTCCAGTAACTATACAATTTCTGTGTATGTAATCTCCAGATCTTTGACTTCCAGTGCACACATTAATCTGTGGGGAAAATGAAAATACCATAAATTCATCCCACATAGTAGTTCAGAAGCTCAATACGTCTCCAAATGATTCCTGATCCGGGAGCTTATGCGCTGTCCCGAAAATGTGATGTTTGAGTGGGCACAAAAGAGCTACTATCAAAAGACTGGAATTGTGTTTTAGTGTAGGATGAGATCAAACACACAGAAGCCGCGCTGAATGAGAATTTCCATTAAGCGGCGGCCAAAAAACACGATTTTATTTACGGCAACAGCAAGTGGGCAGGAGAGTCGGACTGGGAGTCGTTAAACCAGCTTAAAACGGGCATGTACACACTGTGGAGATGTAAGGTTATGTAAGGTTAGGTATCAAAAACAGACCTGGAGTTGTGTTTTGTTGCATTCGCGTGTTTGAGTAAATCTTTATTATCAGTCTGTCTGCATCTCCAAACCTGGAAAAGTACATAACTTCAGGTCTGTTTTTGATGAAGAAACTTAAAACATAGATCAGAAAATTGTCTAAAATGGGCCCTTTTCTTTAAACTACAACAAGACGAGGACAATATACATCAATCTTGCGTTTCGTACGATGGTATTTAAATCAGATAACTTAAATTCATGCATGACCTCATCACAGAAGCAGCTGGAAATCTTTAGGGGCAAATGTAAAGTAGAATCTATAAATGGGAAAAATAGGGACTGATGTTTGAGCTAAGCCTACGTGGTAACTGACACTGAAGAAAACCAGGACTAAACGAGAACTAAACCAGGACTAAACCAGAGTCTAGTCAGATACAGGTACAAGTCATGAGGAACTGGCCAGTCTAGGTCAAATCTGCCGCGTTTGCATGTTAGTTCAGTGGACTTTTTTTGATTTTCTTAGCGAGAACAGTTCACATTCACACTACATTTTGAGCAATTGGACTCAAGTCAAACTGGTGGGATTCGCCTTTTAACCGACACATCGCACATTTTCTGGCTAATATTTCTGTACCTGCCTGGCCAATACGTATGCAACTATATTAACGACTTTATTTTCACAGTAGATTCAGAAAGTAATGCCAATTCAAAGGACTTAAAGGCGCATTGTGTCACTTTTCTGGTGGATCGTCAAATGCGTTTCCTTATGGAGATGTTATTGCTTTGTCTGGTATGTTTCACAATGTGGTATTAAAGCGTTCTACCTTCATGGAGATCAAACCAGGCCAAGTTACAGGTCAGATCTGTGGAGAGGCCACCCCGCTCACAGACCTTGATCTTGAAAACTGCAGCTTCGTGACATCACAAGTTGGAACAGATCATTTTAAGCTATTAGATATTAACCTCTTGAGACCCTGTGGCCCCATACGAGGACATTACATTTTTGCCTCTTAGCACCATGATTTTCAATTATTTTAAACTTTCACCTGTAATCAACTAAAAACCTCTACAGCAGCTCCCGAAAGTAAAAAAAACTGCATGGTAAAGTTTAGATGCAAACTTTATGAATAAAACCAATGTATTTATGTACAATAATGTCTCTTCATGTATCTTAATGTATCTTCATTTGGCATTAAAATTTGACACATTTTCTTGACCACAGCAGATGAGAGCATCAGTAAATGTCATGTCCTCGTTTGAAGACATTGGGACTAGGTTACCGTATATTATTGATTGTACATGTTGTTCGGTAAACTTGGGAATATTTAGATGAGTTTACAGTTATAAATTGCTGGACGTTTCTGCTGCTATAGGGAAACTGCTGCCTGTCTCCACTTTTTGCACCTCTACTTTTTTTTGTAACAATTGAAAACCAGAAAAAATTAAAACTGTGGACCACATTTTCAGGCCTTTTTGTGTGTTTTTAACCTCACTCACTGAACCCCAACCCGCTCACGGTCGACCTACGTCACATTTGGCAGGTTTAGGGCTGTTGAAATAAACAGCTAATTGCTGTTTGTTTGTTTTTTGTAATTTATTTATACATTTTAATGTTTTTACATTTTTTAACCAATGGTGTCATACAGAAGACTTACTTAGTAGGTCCTACTTATCCCAAATAGCAAGAAGAAATGAAAAATGCACACCAGACAAAAGCTCGGGTCTCAGGAGGTTAAAGGGCTACTCAAACGTGTGAATGAAACAAAAATACAACTCCAGGTTTGTTTTTGAGGAGGTAACAACATTATAACATGAAAAAAAGCTCACAAGAGTCAATTTAGCGTAATATAGAACCTTTCACTAGTTCTCACATAAAAAAACACAATCATAAGTATGTCTATAACAGTCCTGAGTACATTATGGTCCTTATGCCATCTTCCATTAAAAACACCATTCACTTAAGTGTAGCTGTGGCTCCAACACGTGGAACGAAACGAAATACACGGCTGTTAGCTTTCAAACATGCTACATATTCATCATGATAAAAAGCTGACACGTGCTAATTGTTGCTTCATTGCCGCGTCGAGAGCTGAGGGTGATTTTTATGGGGCAGTTTGAGCTTTTTAGCTGATGTTACAGCGAGTTACCGTGTGGAAAACGCACATAGCAGCACATCGGGGGCTAATGTTAGAGAAAAGTAGAAAGGAGTCCATCACTACCTCATTCATTATATCACAACAACACTATTTGACATTTCTCTGGGGGTGTGATGCTAACTGTAGGCACTTTTAACACATCTGACTATAAATAACTGATTTAGCTGAAACTACATGAGGTGAACTGATATTTACAGTTAAACAAGTCTCTCAGGCATGAAATTACAGTCACTCTCACCTTTTTTGTTGGAAATCAAGCTCCTAAATAAGACCATGATCGCTTGTATTAATTACAGACTCCTGAAAATGTGTTGTCTGGATCAACTTTAGGTTTTCATACAATTACACCCCCAGCGGGATGTAAAAACTATCAATATGAATATACAGGGTGCCTTAAAAATATTACATCATTTCGCAGGCCAGAAATTTTGGAAATTCTTGTTGAAATAACCTCAAATTTTCACAGGATGTAAAGAAGCAGGTCAAGACTTTATACTGAATGTTTTTTTTTGTTCTGTTTTCACTCATAGTACACATAGTAACACAAAATTAGGAAAAACTTCACCAACTGGCAAACAAATATGGACTTGGTTCCAAAAATGTAAAGAAGAAGGTGCTTATGCAGGACTAAAGGATCTGATAGACCTAGACTTAGTAGTTTTCAAGATAATTGCTTTTAAAATTATGTCAATTTTTGGGACACTCTGTATATTGAACACAACTCCATCTGCTAATACGAACTTCTCATTATTCCATTATTACTGTTAGCTAATATTAGAATTAATATTAGAGTGCTAATATCAGAACTGGAACTGTGATTTCTTTGCCTTTTACAGTATGTACAGTATTATTTACAAGAGAAACACACTGAGCACAAACTTCGCAAAATAATGACTTACTTAAACTAAATTTTAAAAAATCCAACACTAGAAATTCTCCATTTTGTCACTGCAGACATCTTTGTCAGTGTTATACGGCAAAAATAATGCATTTTTTTTACTTTGAATTTCAAAAACACTTTGACAAAACCACACATTTCGTTGACAGTATTTTGACAGACTTGCCTGAAACGTGTATTTTTCCCAGTTTGGATGGCAGTTTACTTGTCATTTTCTGCTTTGAAATTTATTTTTGTTGGTACTTGGGGCAACAAACACCATTAAAATGAAATAATAAATGCATCAAGTGCACTTTCTAATAGACTATTAAATATTAAAAAGTGAGCATTCTATCACCTTTCTTCTCTGCATACAAATTAGTGTAATGTAAGAGAATTACTACTATACTTAAGTGCTATAATTTATTTATTTTTAATACTTAAAGGGCCATATTAGGCTATATTCGGATCGACTGTATGTTATAATGTTTCCTCATCAAAAACATACCTGGAGTTGTGTTTTTTATTACACAAACTCTGCATATTTAGGCTGAGTTCCTCTCTAAAACAGAAAATACTCTGGATACTGGATAATTTCAGACCAATTCTACTGAACAAAAGTTCAAAAGTAACTGTTAACTTGAAAACTACCGCTTAATGACATCACAAGGTGGCACAGAGCATTTTGAGCTTTGGAGATGTAGACAACTTAATAAAGCAGGTTTACTTAAACGTGTAAATGAAACAAAACACAGCTCCTGGTATGTTTTTTCAGGAGGTAACAGCATTATAACATGACTTAAATGTGCACTGTCCGCTACCTGCTGGTCTCCATGTTTTTGCTGTGCCTAGAATGTTCCATGGTTATGACATTTATTCATTACGGGTGTTTCTATGGCTCAAACATAGAATAATTCCTTCTGCGAATAGGAGCGACTCTCCACAGATCTGAACTGTAAAGTAGCGTAGGGCTGAAACCTGCTTGTCTCCCTCGTGATAGATAGTTTTAATCTACACTGTGGGACAATCTAGACAAAGCAATAACATTTCCATGGAGACAAAAGGGCATCCTCCACTAAAAATGTTACTTTTAAAGCCCACAAGAGTCAATTTAGTGTAATATAGGACCATTAATTAAATAAGACAACTTGTTAGTTCAGTATAAGATCTCTATCCATCGAATTCATTGAACAACCTGAGGCGAATACGAGCACCGAGACGCCGTTTTAGGCCTTTTAAACCGCCGATGTATACAAAGCTTATGTCTGAAATGATTGTGCGAAAAAGGGGAGAAAAGCTGGAGGCTATACTCTAAATAAAACATTCCTGGATTCCCTCAGAGAAATCCAAAACGCAAGCACAAAGTCGAACCACAGACCGGATTAAGACAGGGGAGAGAAATCCATCTAAATGCGAGCTTTAAAAGTAGCGCAAGCATGCTCTCTGAAAACACAAGCAGCAAATCATCGTCACTTAGCACTTAGCATTTGCCCACAGCCGCGTTGTGGTTTGTTTTTGCATTGTTGGATTAAACTTTCAACAACTGGCGGGATAAGCAAACCGTGAATAAGTGGATGTTGTGTCAGATTTGCGGGGCTTTACTGTGCTCTGGCGATGGGGAGAATGAGCCAGAGGAGGAGAGGAGCAAGAGCTGGAGCTAAAAGAGGTGATGCGAGAGAAATCCTTTGGAACGGTGGAGGAATATTGAAGATGGGACACAAGTATAGGACAAAAACAATGAAATAAGTTGATTTTCTGCATATTATAATGCGTTATTACTGTTTGAATTGATACATGTACGAGTCCTAATCTTAGACTGTATATAAATGGATATATCTGCAAATGTTATTAACTGACAAATCCTGTGCTTGTTTTTCCTGAGGTTGCTCCTGCTTACGTTAGCAACAGGTTGATTTGCAGCATAGATATAGAACAGCAGATCCCGCGATCAGCCTCTTGGCATGTGTTAATGCTGCCGCCATCTTGGTACAGGTGTTCTATGGTCTAAGGTAAAGTTTTTTATAGTATCGGCCAGCGAAGAGGCCGCATACGAACATGCGAATAAGAAGACGAAAGAGCAAAGCGTAACATTTCATAGTTAAGATTTTATTTTGTTGGCCTATGATAGTAAATGTTGTGTTCTGAACTCAGACGGACTGAACCCAGGACTAAAGCAGGACTGGACTAGGACTGAACCAGGGCTAAACCAGGACTGAACCAGGACTGAACCAGAGCTGAACCAGGACAGAAACAGAGCTGAACCAGGACTGAACCAAAGCTGAACCAGGACTAAACCAGGACTGGACTAGGGCTGAACCAGGACTAAACCAGGACTGGACTAGGGCTGAACCAGGACTAAACAAGGACTGAACCAGAACTCAACCAGAGCTGAACCAGGACTAAACCAGGACTGAACCAAGACTCAACCAGAGCTGAACCAGGACTAAACCAGGACTGAACCAGGACTGAACCAGGACTGAACCAGGACTGAACCAGGACTGAACCAGAGCTGAACTAGGACTAAACCAGGACTAAACCGGGACTGAACCAGAGCTGAACCAGGACTGAACCAGGACTGAACCAGGACTGAACCAGGACTGAACCAGAGCTGAACCAGGAACTAAACCAGGACTAAACCAGGACCGAACCAGAGCTGAACCAGGACTGAACCAGAGCTAAACCAGAGCTAAACCAGGACTAAATCAGGATTAAACCAGGACTAAACCAGAAATAAACCAGGACTGAACCAGGACTAAACCAGGACTAAACCAGGACTAAACCAGGACTGAACCAGGACTAATGTTGTTGCACACCCTCTGTAAACAGCAAGTGGTTGATGGCCAATGAAAATAAAAGTGACATTTGAAACTGAAACTAAAATAACTCAATTATTTTAACAAACTGGACTGATATAATTATGACACTGTATTAAAACGGGGGAGTAATACACACAACCTGGAACATTTCTGGTCGAGGGCCCATCATATGCTTTTTTCTCCATGGAGATGCCATTGCTTTGACTGGAATGTTTCATAGTATGACCTTTCTATCTTCATGGAGATCAAACCAGACCAAGTTACAGGTCAGATCTGTGGAGAGGCGACCCCGCTCACAGTCAGAATCCATGTTTTTCGAGATATTTTTGAGCTAATGTGATACTGTGGGGCATTCCAGGTAGAGCAATGACATATCCATAGAAACAAGCAAGTGAAGGACTCCTAACCGAAAAGTTACACAGTGTAACTTCAATCATATTCGTATCACTTGTCATTACTCTACATTACACTATCACCATGTACACATCTCTATGCGTTCGTGTTTTTCAAAAGCCTTGAGTCTCTGTGTGAATACAGCTCTCGTTTCCACAGGCCATGGATTAGTGCGATCGGCAGCACTTATCGGGGGCTGCCTGGGTGGGACTGCGCTAAAGGATTGCCTGCAGCGGCGTTTTATCACCCGCCCTGCACCCAGACAGAAGAGGGGAGGGGGAGAGAGGGAGGAGAGGAGGAGGAGGAGGAGGCAGGGGGGTTAATGTTGGTGAATGGGGGCCCGGGATAAGCTCGCGACAGGATTTGGGATCCTTCATTCATGGATTTGACCTTTTGGAGATTCAATTTGATGGAGTTAATGCCTTTCTGTCTGTGTCAGAGTAGCGTAAAGGCTCACAGATATACAGGTACGTAGTAGTAGGAGTAGTAGGGGTAGGAATAGTAGGAGGAGTAGTAGGAGTGGTAGTAGTGGATGTAGTAGTAGTAGTAGTAATAGTAGTAGGAGGAGTATTAGTAGTAGTAGGAGGAGGAGGAGTAGTAGGAGTGGTAGTAGTAGTAGGAGGAGGGGGAGGAGGAGGAGTAGTAGTAGGAGTAGTAGGAGTAGTAGTAGGAGTAGGAGTAGTAGTAGTAGTAGTAGTAGTAGTAGTAGGAGTAGTAGTAGTAGTAGTAGTAGGAGTAGTAGTAGTAGGAGTAGTAGTAGTAGTAGTAGGAGTAGGAGTAGTAGTAGTAGGAGTAGTAGTAGTAGTAGTAGTAGGAGTAGTAGTAGTAGTAGTAGTAGTAGTAGTAGTAGTAGTAGTAGGAGTAGGAGTAGTAGTAGTAGTAGTAGGAGTAGGAGTAGTAGTAGTAGTAGGAGGAGGAGGAGTAGTAGTAGGAGTAGTAGTAGTAGGAGTAGTCATAGTAGTAGGGGTAGTAGGAGTAGGAGGAGTAGTAGTAGTAGTAGGAGTAGTAGGAGTAGTAGGAGGAGGAGTAGGAGTAGTAATAGTAGTAGTAGGAGTAGTAGTTGTAGTAGTAATAGTAGTAGTAGGAGTAGTAGTTGTAGTAGTAATAGTAGTAGTAGGAGTAGTAGTTGTAGTAGTAATAGTAGTAGTAGTGTTATTTAAACCGAGAAAAAGAAAAAAAGTCCTATATTACACAAAACTGCCTCTTTTGTGAGCTGTAAGCCATGTTATAATGTTGGTACCTCCTCACAAACAGACCTGGAGTCCTGCACGGGTTCAGGTTTCCGCGGATACCCGACGGTGAACTGCAAATTTTAATGAAACGGGTGAAAAATGTTGTGCTGTGTCAGATGTGGTTTCGGGTCAGGTCAGATGCAGGGGAGCTAATCTGTGGTTTACAAAACATCATGTGCGAACAAAAAAATCAGGGCTGTATTTGAGTGCACTGCAAAAATGCCTTTGTTTTTACAAGATGATTAGATGCAAAATCCATATGTTTTTGCCTGCACACGCACATTACTACAAATCTCTGCCACTTTCATTTTCAACCCTCGCATGCAATGTCCTACAGTTCAAAATGAGTCTCAAGGAGCTGAAAAGAAAATTAGCGAGTGAAGAGTATAAAGTTGTGGCTCTTTTTTGACTCTCGGACTAATTTTCAGTTGGGCGCGGTTCGGGTGTCGGTATGTATTTATACTGGGTCGGATCGGGTGCAGAATTTTATTTCAATTTTGTTGGAAAATGGGTCGAAATCAGACCTGTGCAGGTCTCAGCATGAAGTCTGTGTTCATAGTAATCCTTTATTATTAGTCTGTCTACATCTAAAAAGCTCAAATCGCTCTGTTCCACCTTGAGTTTTCAAGTTAACTGTTACCTTTTACCTTTTGTTCAGTAGAGATTGGCAATTCCAGGGTTGAAATGATCCAATTTATTCCAGTGAAAGTGTATGAACTTTAAAAACACAATGAAGCACTTCTGGGTTTGTGTGTTAAACATGTGTAAATGAAACAAAACACAACTCTAGGTATGTTTTTTTGATGAGGAAACAACATTAACATAACACGGATCAGAAAATAGCGTAAGATGAACCCTTTGAAGATTTTTTTGTCCCATTTCCCCCATACCGACCTTAGTTTTACCTCTCGAGTCTAAATTACTCTGCGGTATTGGTTTTCTATGATTTCACACATGAATACCACCGCATTAAACACCTCATGATATCTGGCTTTCCCCCATAGCTGCCGGTGCCTGTTACCTTTAATTAAAAACCTTGCAGGTGTCCAGCTCGTATCTCCGCTTGTGTCATTAGCGAGCTCATCCATCACGCATGACGCCGGTACATCGCAGGCTGACAGGGAGCCCGCCATGACACAACATTAATGAGGAAGTAAACACGGGTCCGGGAGAGGGGGAGGGCGGGGGCCGAGAGGTGCCCGGGTTAGACCGGCGTTTACATTAGAAGTGGGACATCTGTCACTGCTCCCTCGGGCCCTGTCTGCTGCCATTACCGTCATGATTTGAGTAAGAGATTCAAGGGCACTTCTGGAAATTTCTTATCCAACTATTATTCTGCTAAAATAATCTTAAAGTCGATCAAAATAGAAAATATATGCCACGTTTCTGCAGACTGAGTTGGGTAAGGATTCGTCATATACTGCAGTGGCATATATGTCTTGTTTCCATGACTACCGCATACCGCATATATCCTAATTATTTTCACATACCTCCCAATCACCATACAATTAGTGTGCTGTGCAACTTTTCAGTAAGGAGTCTGTCACCTTCTGGTTTCTGCGGATATGCCATTGCTCTGCTTCAAATGTTCCACAGTATGGCATTAAACAGCTCTGCCTTACAGGTGGTTTTATAGCTCAAAAACACCTAGGTTTTCTGACTGTGAGCGGGGTCGCCTTTCCACAGATCCGACCTGGAACTCGGTCCTGGTTTGGTCTCCGTGATGATAGAAAGGTTTAACGCCATACTGCGGAACATTCGAGACAAAACAATAACAAAGCAAGCATTATTATTATTTTTTTGTATTAATTCTGAAATGGAAAACAGTTTTGATCTGGTATTATTCACAAGTCTGAGTAAAAAATTATGCCTCAAAATGGGCACGTGGCTTTAGAAAAAATAACAAAACAACATGTAGTCTCTAATTACGCTCAAAATTGAATTATCAAGCAATTATAGTCGTTATCAAAGGCAATTTTGTGTTCTTGCATTGTAGTAAAACGCATCAGAACAGTGGAAATGGATAAACACATTATCAAGTCTGAGTCTAGTCCAAGGAAAACATGACAGACTGATTTGTAGTGTACTTATCTTAGTACTTAACAGTTTAACAGTGATGAGACTTTAGAAAATGTTTTGGTTACTCTTACAACTCTGACTAAGTCTTCAAGTGTTTTTTATTTTTTAAAATGTTAACAGTAATACATTATTGGAGCATAATGGGATTTTGTTTTTCTCATCTTTATCAATTCTGTGCGTCAATCTCTTGAAATTGAAGTTACTTTCTAATCTGATCAAACTGCAGCTTCTTTCTCTTTTCAGTCACACCTCCCTCGTGATTATAGCGAATGTGAACGGCCTCATACAGCTGGGGGCCTGCTGTGTCTTTATTGTCACGTTGTTACTCTGTGAGAAGCGCCACACACACACACACACACACACACACACACACACGCACACACACACTCGGCGCTGTCCGCTGATCTTTTCCAAATACCAAGAGGTCACATCATTTCACACTGTTGCCACGGCCACAAGAGGAGGCGGAGAAAGGGCCGTGTGCAACATTGTAGGAAACGACATGACACCAGGAACTAATTAGCAAGAGAATAGAGCAGGGCAGTTCAGAACTTATTGGACGATTAATCGCACAACAATATTTAATCAATTGCTGACGCATTCGTGTTACTGAATCTTAAAGGGCTCATGTTACGCTATATTCTGATCTATGGCTTCACAACTTCGACGTGAATCCGACAGCGCTCCTCACAGGACAAACTAGAGCTTCAGTGGCTCTACAAATAAATACAGTGATCCCTCGTTTATCGCGGGGGTTACGTTCCAAAAAGAACCCGCGATAGGCGAAATCCGTGAAGTATCAGCTTTATTTTTTTTACAATTATTATACAATACAATACTGTACTATAGAATGAAACCAAAGATCAAATCCTGTTTTCAGGCTCAAGCATTTAAAAATATAAACGTTTTCTTACAAATAACTATGATAGTTTTTAAAAAATGCTGTAAAATAATAATGAATACGAACACGAGGTTGGACATTGTGACTCACGTGTATTTCACAGTGCCTCTGACTGAGCCTCTTCCTCCTGACTCCTGTAGCGTCTTTTTCTACTGAAGGCTGTGGTGCAGGTGTCTTCTCCCGTCGTCCTTATGTTATTTTCCTCCTTCTTTATGGCACCCATGTTTTCTTTTCTGTGGGAGACGCTCCAAACGGCTCTTTGAGTGTTAAAGGTTACCGACCCCTGGTCTAAGTGAAAGACCAGTCAACTTTTATCACTTCTAGACTACAGTCCCTTGGCCAATCAGGATTCAGAACACAATGCACTGTTAAAAAAAATTAAAAAGCATAAAAAAATCCGCGAAACAGCGAAGCCGCGAAAGATGAACCGCGTTATAGCGAGGGATCACTGTATATAAATACAATATATAACACAGGATCGCACATCACAGTTTACAGACGTTTCACCGACACTTCAAAACCTCAGCGCTTTTAGTGATATTCTCAAAGAGTCATTATAGGCCACTGTCGAACCCCTGTAGCTGTGCCAGAGGGCGAGCAGAGACATTTGAAACTGTTAGAATAATTATGCATATTTTATCCCATATTTGTTTTAATCATGTATTAGATATTTGTGTATTTGAAATAATCTCTTTTGTGCTTGAAAAACTGTGTGCAGTACTTTTCCACTTTGACTTACTGGTGAGAGTATTTAACCCGTCCATAATGCGTACCCTGGTGTCTGTAAAAATCCCCGACGAGATAATGTCCAAAATACTTGATCTGAACTGTGAGTGGAGGCCGTTCCCACACACAGGAAAAAATTAGAGTTGTGTGTTTTTGTTCTGTTTGTATTTTTGTTTGTATCTGAAAACAACATAGGAATAGCCAAACTGAAATATCATTGAAACATTACCTATGCATAAAAGAGGGAAACGAAGTATCAACATAGCCAGATGAAAATATTTTCAACTTGAGGCTAATTAACTCAGAAGCGTAAAGAACTGTTCAAGGAAATATTTTGACAGCAAATTAAACTCCAAATAGAGCATAGTTTTATGAGGTAAACACGGTGGCCAAAACATCCGTAATTAGTCATTAAGTTTTAACTAAAAATCAACAAAAAGTTGGTGTTTAACTTGTTTATGTAAGTTTTATAATTAATTAATCTAAGCCAAAGTTAACAGTTGCATAATTCTCTTTTGCATATTTTTTTTACACTCTTGGAGACAGCCTAAAAGCATCGCACCAGAGATTAAAAGTATCATTATACAGTAGTTTGTCAATGGTTTCAATATTAAACAGCACTATAAATATCTATAACAACTTTACTAGTACATTTATCTCAGTTTCTAATGCAGTCACATATTTAGTACTGTAGACTGGAGTTTTAAGGTGATACAGACACTTCTCTGTGCCTTTAATCGCACATGAAACAGTTAAATTTCAGCACCACAGCTAGCTCAATGTATTAAATTCTATATGTACTTTAAATTATCTACAACTATAAAATGGAATGCACCCTTGAGATGCGCTATTTCGTTAAATACAATACAAAATACAAAATACAAAATACAATACAATACAATACAATAGACAGAATATAAAACACACACAAAAATATATTTACACCTACAGACTGTAGATTTAAGTCGACCAAACATATCTGAGGTTCCACTTGATACCACTCTGCTCATGCCATTATAGCAGCTCACATTTCAGCGCCATGGTCAGCTCCATGTGTAAATTTATATTTGCACCTATAGACTGTGGTTTTAAATTGGCCACACACTTCCAGTTTCTACCTTCATCCATTTCCGTTGATACCTCTCTATATTCATGCAATTCTGTACCATGGCCAGCTCCATGTGCACAGCTATATATTTACAGCTTTAGACTATAGTTTTAAGTTGGCCACACCCTTCTTTGTTTCCACCCTACATAATTCTCCCTTGAGACCACTCTGTGCTCATGCCTTTTTAGCAGAATGTTATTCAGCACCACAGCCAGCTCCATCTGTAACACTATATATTTGCAGTAACAAATGTACGGCTTCACACACTTCTGAGCTCCACCTTAAACCTTTTCCCTTGATACCAGTCTGTGCTCATGCCTTTATAGCAGCATTTGTTTCAGCACCACGGCTAGCTCCACATGCAAAACTATATATTTATCATAACACATGCGCACCTACTGAAGCTTTAAGTTGGACAGTTCCACCTCAAACTTTCACTTGATACTATATATTTCCAATAACAGCTACAGACTACTTTTAAGTTGACCACACTCTTCTGAGTATCCACCTTTCACTTTTTTCATAGATACCTCTATTTTTATGCCTTTTTTGCAGCATTCATTCCAGCACCACGGTCAGCTCCATATGAAAAGATATATATTTACACCACCTACACTTGTTACCTAGTTTTAAGTCGACCACACTCTTTTGGGTTCCACCTTAAACCTTTTCTCTTGATACCACTCTATATTCCTTTAAAGCGTCCAGCATTTTAGCACCACAGATAGCTCCATTGGTAAAACTATATTTTCACTGTCACACATGTGCAGCTATATTGTTTTAAGTCAGACACACACTTCTGAGTTCCACCTTAAACTTCTTTTTTTTCCCTCTGTGTTCAAGCTTGTCTTGTAGCATGCACTTCAGAACCACGACCAGCCCCATGTGTAAAACTATATACTAAGTCTAAGTATTCCATCAGTTGTCCAGGTAGGATCCATAGCAAAAAGAGAAACTGAATTCCGCCAACTGCACAAACATTTTAGTTTGTCTGTTTGTCCATTTAGCAATTGACTTTCCCTTTCCCTTTTTCTAGATGGTAGTCTTAAGTTGGCCAGACACTTTGGTTAGCACATGTAGTTAAATGTTGAAGTTATAAGTCTGTCAGACATTTCCACCTTAAGCTTTTCCCTTGATACATTTCTATATGACCTTTATATTACCTATATGGTTTCAGATTGGCCACACATTTCTGAATTTCCACTTTAAACCTTATTTCATGATACCCCTCGGTGTTCATACCTTTATAATGGAATGTGATTCAGCACCATGGCCAGCTCCATTGGTACAATTATATTTTCACAGTAACACATGTACAGCTATACTGAAGATATAAGTCTGCCAGACACTTCTAATTTTCCACCTTAAACTTTTTCCCTTCATACTGTTCTATGATTTTCCCTTCATGGTGACATTCACTTCAGCACCATGGTCAGCTACATGTGTGAAATTCTACATTTACACCTATAGACTACGGTTTTAGGTTGGTCACACATTTCTGACTTTCACCTTAAACTTTGTGCCCTTGATACCTCCCTGTCCATGCCTTTCTTATGGCATATTCAGCACCTAGCTCCATGTGTAAAACTATACATTCACTTCTGAGTTTCCACCTAAAACCATTTCCCCTGACACCTCCCTGTGCTCATGCCTTTATAGCAGCGAGTCATTCCAGCACCACAGACAGCTCCCCACCTGCTGTACTTTTGCTGTAGCTGTAAAACCGCTGTCCCAGGCTGCGTGTTGAGAATGCCTGGGCTACATTCCCCCACTGAGCACCTATGGGTCCCCCCCCTCATCATCACATATATCACTCCCACCCCCCTCCCACCCCCGCACCGCCTCCTTACCCCCACACTGCACTACCGGCTACTATTTATAGCACAAACATATTGATCAAACCCTATGCAGCACCGTCTATCACGAAGTCTGGCGTGAGGGTGACCAATCGAATGAGAGCACTTTACGAGGCGGGTCCGTGCGTTCCCGTGGTCTTGTGTTTTTATGAGCGTATAGACTGTGTGTGAAGGGATGGGCCCAGGCAGAGGAGAGAGGGTGGCCTGTAATTCAGTCGCACACGGAGTTAAGTCTGATTAAAGAGTCTCGCGGGGCCATAAAATCCTAGGCATTCAAAAATAGCCAGTGCAACTCAGCAGTGCGGGTGCTCCAACTGCCCGGGATACATGCTCCGCTTTGTTGCTGCAACTTTAAGGTCGCCACGACAGCAAAATGAAGCCTATTCATTTATCATATAGAGATTATAAGCCTGTAGCGATCATAATAATAATAATATAAGCAACAGTAAAAGTCATGGAGTGAAACACGACAACGGGCCAAGTGCACAAAGATGAGAAAAGCGAATATTAAATAGTGGGATACAAGATGGTCACGTGGTTTAGTCCTGTCTCAGCACATTGGAGGATGATTCCATATTACTATGTTAAAACAGAAGAGAAAAACTAAATTAATGTTTTTTGTTCATTTATTGCTTAGTATTTTTCATGTTTTTTATGTTATCTTCATAATTTTGAAGATACAGAATGAATAAATTCATAGGAGTAAAAATATAGATATGTTTTGTTAGTATTATTCTCTGCATCACTCGAGGAAAAACAAAAACTAAAAGACAACACTACCCACGCCAGTCCATCTTTCTATTCTGTTCTCTCGTACTGCTATGAATTTATTTCTTGTTATTTTTATTTTATTTTTTGGCCCTGTTGCATTCTCAAATACCACCACTAGATGCTACCTATATTACTGCTGACTGATACTGTGCAAGGTTTGGTTGAATTCTTTTTTTCTACAATTACTTTTCTAATATTTTTTTCCCCTATCATCAATATCTGTTTATTTCACTGGGATGTTTTTGAGTGTGTTTTTCTTTTTGCCAATTGCACTGATGAAACTCATATTTCATGGCCGGGTCAGTGAAAAGGCCGACAGTTAAAGATGGGGTCAAAATCACTTATCGCATGAAAATCCTCAATTCATGTTTGCTTTTAGTTTTATTTTTTATAGAAAAGCCGAGGTCTGATAAGGTAACATCTAATAAAAATCTTGAATAATGACCTTTATTTAATTTATTTATTTATTCTTTTACAAAGTGCAAAAGGTTACTCTACAATAAATGTTGTTTGTGCCAAAAATCCACCCAATTTGCTTAGAATAATATTAATGCAAGAAAGCAGATGCTGTAAAGGTCAACTGTAACTTAAAGGTGCACTAGGTAACTTTTTGTTGAGGGGTCCGTCACATGCTGGTTTCTATGGATATGTGATTACCTTGTCCAGAATATCCCACAGTATGACATTAAACAGCTCAAATTTACATTTATTCAATTAAAGGTCGTTTTATAGCACGAAAATACCTAGAAAAACAGGCATTTTGACTGTGGCCTTGTCCACACGTAGCCGGGTATCTGATAAACCGAAGATGTTTTGCTGCGTTTTGACCTGTCATCCACACGAACACGCATCAAAAAGGAGTATTCAGGGAAAACTCCGGCCAAAGTGAAGATTTTTGAAAACTCCGTTTATGCGTGTTTGTGTGGACAGAGATAACTGGGGTTTTGCGTTTTAAAACGTCACTGTCTGCGCCAAAAAATATGAATCTGCCCTGACGTCAAACGTGCGACATTTGTTTAGGCGACTGCAAAAGCCAAAGCCAAAGCCAAAGCAGACTATGGACCGGAGTCGTTTCTTGAGAGCTGTGTGTGTGTTGAGAGCAGAATTGCTCCTAAACTGTGTTTAGGAGCAATTCTGACTCTGAGTCTGTCCAGACAAAGGAGCTCGGCGCCCTGTTTTCTGTTGTTTAAGTTTAGGCAGAAGTGACAGTTAAGTGATGGAAATAACGCCATCTACAGGTTTGGAATGTGTATGAATGTGGTTGAAAACGCAGATGTTCGGTTATGTGTGGAAGGTATTTTTTTCGAAGACGAGGTGGTGTGGATAAAACTATTTTTATAAACGGAGGGGGGGAAATGTTCGGTTTTAAAAATACCCGGCTACGTGTGTACATGGCCTGTGAGCGGGGTCGCCTCTCCACAGGTCTGACCTGTAACTCGGTCTGGTTTGGTCTCCATGAAAATAAAATGGTTTAATGCCATACTGTGAAACATTCTAGAGGGTAAGCCAGCCATCCTGAGGGACCCTTGTAAGAACCTTTATCAAAAAAATCCGACATGACAGTCCTCACACAATTCACTCAAGGCAAGAGAAATAACAGGCCACATTGGAATCCACTCATTTCCGTTGTATTATTTTTAGCCCCAAACATCAAGGGCATAATCTTGATTGGCAGGTCTCTTTAAGCGCACGTGTAAATGTGAGGTTTTCACAGGGATCACGGTGAATTCACACGTCCTCCTGCCTCCACAGTCAGGTTCACATCGCATGAGTCACACAGAGGCTGCCAGTCTGTGGAGAGGACGGACGCAATACAAGAATATGACCGATAATGGGCTCCAAATGTCATGGTTTCATTATTGGGCATAATGTTTTGACCTATTTTCTTTTGTACTGTAAATCTGGGTTCGTTTTTATCCCCAATACACGTCAGAATTGGAGTTTAATGGTCCTATATTATGCTATTTTCTGATCTATGTTATAATGTTTCCAAATCAAAAAACGTACCTGGAGTGTTTTTTTAAACTCCATTCACCTTCACTGTAATGATTTGGATAAGTTCAGCCCTGGAATTGCCAATTTCTACTGAACAAAACCTAAAAGGTAGCTGTTAACTTGAAAACTATCACTCTATGACAACACAAGGTGGAAAAGAGCATTTTGAGCTCAGGAGATATAGACAGATGACAATAAGGGATGAATCAAATGCATAAACGAAACAAAACACAACACCGGGTATGTTTTTGAGGAGGTAACAGCATTACAGGACAATTTTAGGACCTTTAAACTACTGCTGACACATTGTACCTCTACTACATAGTGTTGTTGTGTCCTTAGGCAAGACACTGCACCCACTTTTTCCATGTGTAAATGTGAAAGTGAGTGACAAATTGTGTTAATGCGTGTAAAGTGTAGTTTTGCATATACTAGTAATGACTCTTGCTGCAATGAGTCTGTATATTCTCTTTATTCAGCAAATTATCGAACATCCACGGGTATAATTACACCTAATTATGAGGTTCAACTCCAGATGCCCTTCCTCTTGCAGTTATTTATGTTTCAAACGGGCACCGTAACTGACAGAACTAGAAATCCTCCGTCTCATTTTCCCTCCAGTAAAGCCAGAACCATCTAAATCCTTGACAAACAGGCCGCCTCCACATCACATGAAAACGCAGGTCTTTAGTGTGTTTGGCCCTTCATGTCTGTGGGCTCAGCTTAGACCAGAACATGCAGCAGAAATCCCCCTGCCCCAATACAGCAGCCGCCCGATCATATTTGATAATCACACAACGACAGCACAACTCACACTCCATATCTGCTCCACAAATACGTCTGTGCAAATCCAAGTGGGACTGGGACTGTGGCGGGAGGGAGAGAGAGAGAGAAGAATATGGAGAGGGAAGGAGAGGGAGGGAGAGAAGTAGAGACAAGAAGAGGGAGCAAGAAGGAGAGAGGGAAAAGGAAGGAGAGAGAAGAGGAGGGAGGGAGAGGGGGGAGTGAAAATGAGAAAGCGAATGAGAAAGAGAAACGGAGAGAGAAGGAGGGGGGGTGGAGAGAAAGACAGAGTGAAAGAGGAACAGATAGAGAGAGAGCGTGTGATAGAGTGCGTGAGTGAGCGAGGGGTAGAGGGCGGGAGAGAGAGAGAGGGAGGGGGAGAGAATGAGAAAGACTGAGTCTGAGAGAGAAACAGAGAGAGAAGGAGGGGGGTGGAGAGAAAGAGAGAGAGTGAAAGAGGGACAGATAGAGAGAGAACGTGTGATAGAGTGCGTGAGTGAGCGAGGGGTAGAGGGCGGGAGAGAGAGAGAGGGAGAAGGAAAGAGAGAGAGGAAGAGAAGGGGGGACAGGGAGAGAGGTGAAAGAGAGAGATGAAGAAAACGAGAAATATCGAGAGTGAGAGAGAGAAAGAAAGAGACGGAGGGGGCAGAGAGAGAGAGGGGTGAAAGAGTGAAAGAGAGACAGACAGAGACAAAGAGGGAGAGCGAGAATGAGAAAGTGTGATAGAGAGTGAATGAGTGTGTGAGAGAGGGAGAGAGGAACGGCGGGGAGAGGGAGAAGGAGAGAGAGAAAAAGGGAGAGAAAGAAGAAGAGGGGGGAGACAGATGAAGAGAAAGCAAAGGAGAGAAAGAGAGGGAGGGGTTAGAGAGAGGGGGGGTGAGAAGGATGAAAAAGAGACAGACAGAGACAGAGAGGGAGAGAAAAATTGACAGAGAAACAGTGACAGAGTGAGTGAGAGAGAGAAAGAAACAGATAGAGAAAGAGAGATAGGGAAAGTGAGAGAGCGTGAGAAGAAAAAGCGAGGAAGAGAAAGCGAGAGAGGCAGCACAAGAGACAGATAGAGGCATTTTGGCAATCAAAATGGTGTGACGAGGACTCCGGCAAAGGTTTTAGAGACCGTTTATCGAGCTGTCAAAAATACAAGCGGAAATAAACCAATGTCCGTTCAATTGGCGACAATGTGGAAGCCGTACGCAAAGAGGTGCAGGCCATTATGGTGGGTAAATAAGAAAGAAGAAAATAGAGAATCCGTGTTTTGAAATGTGTTTACAAAAAAAAAAAAGAGACTACAATTTTGAAGCCAATTTTACAAGGAAAACATTGGCACAAAAAGCTGTAGTTGTAAGAAGTCATGCGTTGGATTGTTTAGAATCAGTCCTTGAGGGTCAATAACCCGCAATAAACAAATAAAGAAATATTCACACATTCTTGTATCTCTTGTGGTTTGATAAACTGCCATGCGAGGAAATAGTCCTGTAAGAATAACTAAGACCTGACATCTTGAACCATCACAACATGATGTACTTGGCAAAGCTTGTTTTCCGTCTGTATGTGTAGCATGAGAGTACAACAGACACCCCAAGGGACACTTAAGAACTCTTATCGAAAAATACATCATAATCGCCGTACAATTCACTCTGGGCATTCCAACGCACATTCAAAGCCGCTCGTGCCCATAAAAGGAGCTTTGTACAGGACAATGTCAACGAAGTCACGCGTTGGATTGTTTAGAATCAGTCCTTGAGGGTCGAAAAAGTCTGTTTAATTAACTTGCGATTAAAAAAATAAAGAAATACAAAGACATGATTGTATCTTGTTCTTTCATAAACTGCCCTGCAACGAAATAGTTCAGTACAAATGACTAAGCTCAGGAATCTTGCAACATGTAAGAAAATCAAAAAGAGAACAAGGTCTTCGACTTAAGGGTGATAAACTATCTTGCAACAGCATTTAAAGTTTCAAACTGTTTTTTGCGTTTTTCCAAATGCCTTAAATGTCTCTATTTGCATACCAACAGTACTGAGTGTCCTTGATCACCTACGACACTTTTTATTTATTTTTTTAACATTGAATACAGTGTATAAAACATTTTCATCTGCAATTTGACAGATTCAAAGCATGATTTTTGTCCACAGGTGCACGGCCTCTGTACTGTATACCCATTCAATATTTTACACAGCGTCTTTCTCATGGAACTCCTTCTGAACTGCAGAAAGCTATGAGATTATAGAAAAAAAAAAAACTGACAGGAGTTATTCATAAAGTGTGGAGTTTGGGCCAAGGGCATTTTTCGGCCAAGATAAATATGTTATCTCTAAAGCAGCGACGCATTTTTAAAGCGATTGCATCCTTGACCCTGCCGTGAAGGTTTTAAAGTCCATACACCTTCAATAGAATCATTTGGATAATTTCAGCCATGGAAATTTCAATCTCGGCTGAACTAAAGGTAAAAAAGGTGGCTGTTAAATTGCTGGAACGGAGCATTTGGAGCTTTGAATATGTGGACAGACTAATAATAAAGGGTTATTCAAACATGCGTGACTGAACAAAACACAACTCCAGGTTTTTGAGAAGCTAACATTATAACACGACTTAAAGCTCACAAGAGTCAGTTTTGGGTAATATAGGACTTATTAAATACACTGCTGCTGCTGATACACTGTACCTCCGTATGCATGGTTGAAATCAGTTACAAGTTATTCATAAAAGTGTGGAGTTTGGGTCAAGGGCATTTTTGCGGCAAGATAAAGGTGGTATCTCCAAAGCTGCAGTTCATTCTTCAAGCGGTCGCATCTTTGACCATGCTGTGAAGGTTTATTCGCAGTCGTAAAACCCCACTTTGTTTTGGCCCTGGTGCTGGCTGTGTACATTACCGGGGGCGACCTCACTTGCCATAGTTTGCAGCGGTTGTATCACCGGTGGAGCCATTTGGGCACCGGCTCCCGTGAAGCTCCTCATGTGTTATAAATATACAACATTGTGTTATATGAATATATAAATGCAGCGCGGGGTTGTTGTGGTTGACCGAGTGTAACCTTGTCATGTTGTCTGTAATGTTAAATAAACCAATATATAGATGAATGAATGAATATACAATACAATACAATACAATACAATACAATACAATACAATACAATACAATACAATACAATACAATACAATACAATACAATACAATACAATACAATACAATACAATACAATACAATACAATACAATACAATACAATACAATACAATACAATACAATACAATACAATACAATACAATACAATACAATACAATACAATACAATACAATACAATACAATACAATACAATACAATACAATACAATACAATACAATACAATACAATACAATACAATACAATACAATACAATACAATACAATACAATACAATACAATACAATACAATACAATAAAATAAAATAAAATAAAATAAAATAAAATAAAATAAAATAAAATAAAATAAAATAAAATAAAATAAAATAAAATAAAATAAAATAAAATAAAATAAAATAAAATAAAATAAAATAAAATAAAATAAAATAAAATAAAAATAAAATAAAATAAAATAAAATAAAATAAAATAAAATAAAATAAAATAAAATAAAATAAAATAAAATAAAATAAAATAAAATAAAATAAAATAAAATAAAATAAAATAAAATAAAATAAAATAAAATAAAATAAAATAAAATAAAATAAAATAAAATAAAATAAAATAAAATAAAATAAAATAAAATAAAATAAAATAAAATAAAATAAAATAAAATAAAATAAAATAAATAAAATAAAATAAAATAAAATAAAATAAAATAAAATAGTAAAGAAGTATTGGGAAAATGGACCAAAGCCTTATTTTGGTCACCCCAATCTTCATTGCTCAATTTTTCAACAATGCAAAATAGTCATACTTTCTAATGATTACACTTTTGATCTATGGAGAGGCGATCCTGCCAACAGGAAGAATTTATGTTTTTCAAGACATTTGAGAAATAAAAATGTCAGCTACTGAATAAACAATCCTTGGAGACATGGAGGTGGCAGGTCCTACAAAACAACAGTGACTACATAATGCACTTTTAAGAATATTTAAGATATTGTTAGTATAAAGTGGTTCATTATCTTCATTTTATTGTAAAAACGATAATGTGCCTGTTGAAGAAGACCATGATTTAAGTGTTTTTTTCAAATGCACTGACCAATGATAAAGAAGATGTAGGAGACAGGGTTAAAACATATGTTATCTCAAACGCAACCTCTCGCTCATCAGTCTGAAAATGGCCCCCTATAAATCACCCCAGGAGTTACTCAGCCTCCTAATCCGACTGGAGCTCCCACAGATCCAAACCACACGAAGATTAACTTGAGCTAAACTCCATCGCGGTCTTCTCCTCGGCTCGGGCTAAAAGTCCAATAATGTGACCTATTAGCGCTGGAGCATCTTCAAAGCAGCTTCTTGATGTAGTTAAAGACTCAGCCACTTCATTAGTCAAGCAAGACGCAAACTGCTAATCTACCTTAGCGGATAACCTGCTAGCCACACGGGAGCGGTGGACCTAAGCTCGCCGAGGGAGCTAAAACACCCTGGCGCATAAGTAATGTGTCCATAGATAACTGCTCCTATAGTATGACCCAAAGGGGAAAGAGTTCGCCTTCCGCTTGGCTAACGATTCCCTCCTCAAAGCCATTTAAAACCATTGTCTTGATTCATTAGCGGCGCGCCCGGCTCGTTCGCCAACCCTGATCAATTATCGCCTATCTCCGGCGTCGCTCGTTTGCTAACGCGTTCACTTCGGCCTTAAGTGACGGGCCACAAGCGCGTGTAGGAGGTGCCATCATCGCTACGAGGTGATTAGACTTTTCTTAATGGACGTCTGGAGTTGTGAGCGCTAAAATGAGACAGGCATTTAAGGGAGCGCTAGCTGTGTTTGTTAGCGTGACTGATGTTAGCAACGACGCTAGCACTTTTGTCTGAATGGAAAAAAGCCCTCGGAGTGTTAATGAGTTTGTTTGTGCTAATTTATTTATTCTGCACAGCCATTGTTCAAAGGGGAAGCGCACAGAGGTTAATGTGTTGACGCCACTGTGAATAAATTTCCATTGTAGGCGGTAAAAGCACATCAACAAACGCATACCCATGAAACATCAACATCAAGTTCATTTTCAAGGAGTTACACAACAGCGTGGCTTCAGCGAGTAACTTTGAATATACTGCACTTAATTACGACTGCGTTCAAAAGACAATTAGGTAGAATATATTACTGCCACTTGTCAATACAAGCGAAGCTAATGGTAAAATCTGCCGAGAATCAAGCACCACAAACACAATAACAATGCTTGTTTTTTCCAAAGTAAGAATTATAAATGTTTAATGCCACACTAAGGAATATTTCAGGCAATAGCATCTCTATGAAGACAAGCAAAAAAACGTACTTTGAAATCATCAAAACTATTCTAGTGAAGATGTATAGAGCACTTCCTGTATCGCCACATGACGTCATAAGGTGGAACAGAGCATTTTCCGCTTGAGAGAAGGGCTCAGCCTAAATAAGCGGGGTTAGAGACAGGTGAATGAACAAAACACAATCCAGGTATGGTTTTTTTTGGCGAGGAAACAGATCCGAAAATGGTGTAATATGGGCCATTTTTAAGCACGAACCATTGTGAGATAGGGCTAGAGGAGGACTAACTGACCTGGAAAATGGGGGAAAAATTGGTTGAAACCACACTCACATGTACAGTCCTCTCCACAGTGGTAGAAAGTCTGTGTTCTCATGTAAATTCTCACTTGACTCTGCAAATGGAGGCTCTGTGCATATTCTCTGTTCACTTTCAACTCTGATACAGTCAGAGCTATTAGCAAGTCTCTCATGCACACTGCACACAACTCTGTCTGTCTCTCTCTGTCTTTCTCTCCGTCTCTCTCCCTCTGTCTCTTGCTTTCTCTTCTCTCTGTCTCCCTCTTTTTCCCCGTCTCACTCTCTCCCTTTCTCTCTCTCTCGCCCTCCCTCCCTCTTTATATCTTTCTCTCGCTCTCTGTGCATCACACTCTATCCCCCTTTCTCTTTCCCTCACTCTGTCTCTCCCTCCCTCTTTCTCTATAGGTCTTTCTCTCTCTCCCCTGCTCTTTCTATTTCTCTCTCCCTCTCTTTCTCTTCTTCTCCTCTCTTTCGCTCTCTCTCTCCATCTTTCTCTTTCCCATCTCTCTGTCACGCTCTCTCTCCCCTTCTCACTCTCTTTTCCCTCTCTCACTTCCTCTCTCTCTCCCTCCCTCTTCTAGTTGTCTCTTTCTCTCTCTGTCTCACACTGTCCCTTTCTCTCTCTTTCTTCTCTCACCCTCCCTCCCTTTTTCTCTCACTCTTTCCCTCCTTCTCCCTCCATCTTTCTCTCTATCTCTTTCTTTCTCTCTCTCTTCTTCTCTTTCGCTCTTTCTTTCTCTCTGTCTGTCTCTATTTCTCTCTCTCCATCTTTCTCATTCTCTCCTCTCCTTCCTTCCTTCCTTCCTTCCTTCCTCCCTCCCTCCCTCCCTCCATTCCCAGCAGACCCCAAACTCCTCGGCCTGTTACTCTGGAGACAGGCTGAACTTAACCAAACTTACCGGCCAATAAGAGAACCATAAGCTCCTTGGAGACAAAGCCTGACATTTTGCTTGCAGAAAGTGTGTCATACAAAAAAGAATTGGGCAAAAAAAAAAAAAAAGAAATGTTGGGTTCAACTCCACTTGGTGCAAAATGTTCCGGAGAGAGCTGTTCCCAGATTGGAGCAGATTCAATGAGTCCTTATGGCCGATAAAGACCTCTGGCCCCTGATTATGTCCCATTGTGAGACAGTGGGGCTCCTCGGCTGCCTGTGCTTCAGAGTCTTTTCAAGCAGAGTCCAGCTACTGACCAACAATACTTTTCCTCTTTTGGGCCGGGTAGACTGGCATTTTTAGAAGCCCAAAAGTTTCCCATTATTTGTGTTTGAATGAAAGACGCAATCAGCAACGTCGGGTACTCTACTCAGGAACTTTTCTTCTCAGATGTACGTCTACAATGGGCACACTTATAGGCTCCGAACTGCATTTTGGTTTTTTTGCTGCAATTCATCATCATCCAACCACTATTCAACCCATTCCAGCTATTCCTAACAGTTTTCCAACTACGTCTTCCAGTCTTCACCATCCAGATCTAGGCTTAGAAAAGTGTTCAGAATTTTATGTTTGGAACAACTTTATATAAAAATGTATTTGCGATTTTATTCTGGCATCATCTGTCTCCTTCCTCTCCCTTTCACCTCTCTCTTCCCTCTCTCCCTCCTTCTATCTCTCCCTTTCACCTCTCTCCTTCCTCTCTATCACTCCCCTTCATTCCTCTCCTTCCTCTCTCCCTCTTCTTTCTATCTATCTTTCTATCTCCCTTTCACCTCTCTCCCTCCTCTCTCTCTGTCCCTTTCACCTCTCTCCCTCTCTCTCTGTCCCTTTGACCTCTCTCCCTCCTCTCCATCTCTCCCTTTCACCTCTCTCCCTCCTCTCCATCTCTCCCTTTGACCTCTCTCCCTCCTCTCTCTCTGTCCCTTTCACCTCTCTCTCCCTTCTCTCTCCCTCTTTGCCTCCTCTTTCCTCCCTCTTCTCTCCTCCCTCTCCTCTCTAACCCCTCTTTCACCTCCTTTTCACCCCTCTGCCCACTCCATCTCTCCGTCCTCGCTCTCCTGCCTCTGAATCAGCCCCTCTAAAGGCTCTTTACACTGTGGCGGTGCAACAGTTGTGTGATTTATGCCCCGGTGGAAGCCATCCCTCTGTGGACTCTATTGGACTATGAATGTCAGTTCCAAGCCACACCAGCCTCCATTCATCACCTGCAAAACAATCTGACAAAAGTCCAGACGCTGGTTCTGCTCGGCCTACCACAAAATCCTAGTTGGCCCGCGCAGAAAGTATGTCCAGCAATGCCACATCCAACTGAACAAATATATGGCCATGAGGTCTGATTAAAGGTGTACCGTGGAACTTTTCTCATGGAGGGTGTGCTATCTGCTATCTACATGGAGATGTTATTGTTTTGTCTGAAAGGTTTCACAGTATGGCATTAAAGAGAGAGCAAATCAGGCCAAGTTACAGGTCAGATCCGTGGAGAGCTCACTATCAGAATGCCTGTTTTTCTAGGTATCTAAGAACTTTTTGGTAAATGGTCACATTTTTATATAGCATAGCAAAACATAGCAAAAATGAAAGGTCTACTGTCCAAAGCCGACTTGGAAAGACTTATCCATGTGTTTGTCTCCAGTAGGTTAGACAGTCAGTACATCCAGAACGCTGCAGCTCGGGTCCTGACTCCAACCAGGAAGTACAAGCACATACGTCTAGTTAATTTTATGATGATTACTTGTTTTGATTTGTGGTTTTAATGGATTTCTTATTCTGTAAAGCACTTTGAATTACTTTGTGAACGAACCGTGCTATACAAATAAACTTGCATTCAAGGCACTCAAAGCACTTTACACCAAGGAACCACTCACCAATTCACACACACATTCATGCACTAGTGTACACAGACACTGGGGACGAGGTGGGTTAAGGACACTACGACAGCATTCATCTGTGGGATGTGGGAGCTCTCTCTGTCTCTATATTTCTTTCTGTCTCTCTACTTTACTTTCTATCTCTCTCTTTGTGAGAGTATTTCTTATTCTGTAAAGCACTTTGAATTACTTTGTGTACAAATTGTGCTATACAAATAAACTTGCCTTGCCTTGTCTCTTTCTCTCTCTTCCTTTCTCTCTCAGTCTCTGTCCATCTCTCTCTGTCTCTCTCTTTCCCTCCCTCCCATCCTTCCTTCTTTCTATCTTAATAGAGACCAAACAAGGCCAAGTTACAGGGAGCTGGAATCGCACTGCCAACCTGTGGGTCAGTGGATCGGATGTTTATGTCAAGAGCGGGATTCAAACTGCCGCCTTTTGGATCAGTGGACAAACACTCTTACCCGTCATACTGTCATACTCTGGAACATTCAAAGTAAAGACATAGTCAAAGAGACAAGAAGATGATGGATCCCTCACCCGAAAAGTTACATAATGCAGATTAAAAAAAACACTGAACAAATGTATGGTCATGGGGTCTTAAACCAATATTAAAAGCTCTTTGGTGTCATGAGAAACAGGTCGGGCTATTTTCATACCAAACTGCATCCAGCTATTACAGTCCTGTTATCGATACTTGCCATTTTTAACAATACTCAATAATACTAGTGCAGAGACTTCACATAACTTTCATAGTTGCACTGCCACCATAGCCTGTATATATAAATGGACATAAATATATTCTTCTTCCTAGTATGGAGTTAATGTATGCAGTTAGAAAACAACTAAAAGTGCAATTCCTCAAGTAAACATACCATAGTCCCACTTCTTTAAACTTTAAACTGCAACACATTGTGTTTATTTCCCAAAACCACACAACGCGCAGTTCCATTAGGTTGTGTGCTCTGAGGCTTTCTTCACTCACACAACAACCTCGGCTCATTCAATTATGTTGCTATTCACCACATCTGCACGGTAATGAAAGGTCAGGGCTTAACTTCTCAACCGATACCGGCACGTTTTAACCAACAACACCCGCTCTCGAAGCCACCGCTCTGAGACACCAAAGACCTCACCGCGCTCCGGCCATTGTTACAGAGTCAAGGCTAACACTAATTCATGTTTGTGCACATTTAGAGAAGTTTTAATGCGCGGTAAAATGTTTTGGTTGAACTTGGCGGGTCACGGGTGATAGGCTTTGATATTTGAATCCATTAGACAGAAAGACAATGGTTGAGGCAATGACCTGCTTAAAATAACTTGAATTACACAGAAAGATGTTATGTAAATTGTTAAGTGGTTAATGAATACTCCAACTGCAGCGCCAAAGAATGAAATGAATAGCGATGATTACAAGGTTGAATCACGTGGAACAAAAACCAGTGCTAGCTTCTGACTTCTTCTTTGTCAGCCCAACAAAACCTTTACTTATTTATTTTTTACAAAGAAGGTGCCATTCAATCCCAAATGCTCTGTTGCTGTCAGTTGAAAAGAAATTTGGCCATGAGATAAATATGGCAAATATTTGGATTTATTTCTAGCATTTTCAAGCATGGAATGTTCCCCTCGTCCTCTCCAGATGCGTGATATAAATTTACAACAATGTGTTTCCAGGGAGTTTTCAAGGCCTTATAAAAGCTTATGTTTTTGTTAAGTCTGTAGAACTGTTATCTCTATAATCCCCTCTTCATTTGAGCACATATAGCTGCATTGTGTTTTCGTATATGTACTTTTAAAAGCCTTCTATGTACGGTACATTCTCTATATCAAGGGTTCATGTGTACACACCCATTCTACTCAATATCATAAACTATAAATACTAATGGTCTCACGAAGATGTAACACGGAACATCTTGATTTTATGAATATTTGAGTATTTTGGTAAAAAACCACCAGTTCTAAATAAACGCACAGTCTAAAACAAATCAAGGAAGAAGACGTGACCACTGACGCTGCACATTTTTCTTCTTCGCTTGTTTTGTTTTGCGTTGTTTTTACGTAGCCTATCGTGCTTTATTTCACTCAGTCTTTGACCACATTGCTGATCGTCATGGCTCTTTTGCAGCGAAAAAATAAACAATACGACTTCAAATTTAAACTTTCTGTGGTAAAATAGCAGAGGAAAACTCGGGAGAATATTACTTCAGTTTGGCAATTTGGAGGAAGCAGCAATGTCATCGTAGCTTCTGTGGTGTAAGAGGAAAATTGGGGTGAGAAAAGTCAAGGAATGAGGCGGCAGTAATCGTGCCGACGAGGTAGACAAAGTAGTCACCAGGCCATCGTATAACGGTGACGCCAAATCCGAGGTGTGCCATAAAAACTGTGAGTTATAGTTATACGCCGCGGTGTCATATCACTATTTACTGAGAAAACAAAAATACTTCGGTTAATTGGGTTAAACATGTATGCATTTTCTTACAAAAACAGGAATAGTACATAGCGTCAAACTGGCCCCTGCCCATTGCAAATCAAGGCATCAAGTTCAAAAGAGTTGTCAACACATTCAAAGAAAACACTATATAAACTACACCTCAAATTATGTATTTAGGCATTGGAGCTCCTTCTGCTGTCAGCAATGAGAACAGACAATGGGTAAATAAATGGAAAAACGTGAATGCTATGCTATGCCATGAATTTGACTGTAGAATGATTGAGGTTTAGAGGCTTAAAAACGGCATAAGAGAAGACTGGAGTTTTACTTTTGACGCAACAAATTGGGCAAAATGTGAACAGAGCATCTGAGATGACGTTGGAGGGATTAATGATGAAGTGGGAGTGGTGTGAATAGTGGCGCCTCTCCACAGATCTGAATTGTCATGTAGTGTAGTGCTGAAACTTGCTTGCCTTCCTCATGATATATAGGTTTAATCTATACTGTGGAATATTCTAGCCAAAGCAATAACTTTTCTAGAAAACTTACGCAGTGAATCTTAAAATACAAAGCGGTTCCGTCATTAATTTTGTTTATATTTTAGCTTCTTTTAGTCCTCTGAATCCTCAGAGCATTATGTCCCAGTGAAATCATTGAGCGTAAACAACAAAATTCAAAAGAGAAAGGCTAGTGCCCGTCATCACATCCTGTTTACTCCTGTCCATCTCCTGTTTCTGTCATTTACACTGTACCTCCTCGCATCAACACCAAAAAACTACTGTACAAAGAAAAACAAATGTACCCAAACTAAAAGACTATAAACATCACTGAACCAGGACCAGGAAACTGTGTCAAATGTGAATGCATAATTTGAAAGTACAAAAGGAGAGAAAAATACATGAAAAACAGTGCAGCTTCCAGGCAAATTTGTTCCAGACGAGCTTTTGTCTAAGAAATGTAAGAAAGAGACAGGATGAACACTTAACCATGACTGCTGTTCTACTTTCTTTAGAACTCAAATTGACCAAGCGTATGGGGTCTTTTAATCACCAAGGCTGGCCGTTAATAAAAATTAGCCATATTAGAAAACAAATAAATCAATGATAATAAGAAGACTGCTTAGTTTTGCATGTCATCAATTATAATATTGTTCAAACTTTTTAAGATACTTTCACAACTTAACCATGGTGTTTGTTTAAGTTGAATAAATGGAGTATTTGGAGGATAGAAAATAAGTTGGGTCATTAGCCCTGTTGTCTTATGAAGGTATCACGGAAATTGCATAGGGAAAAATCTCTAATATAGTGAAAACGAAAGCAGTTTGTAAATATTTGCTTATGGGAAAGTACTTACTTAACGTAGGCATTGTGGGTAGGGATGATATGAAATGGGGTGAAAGTAGCTCAGTGGTGTGGTTGTCCATTAAAAAACAAACAAAAAACAAACAAAGAGAAAGCATTGTAGGCAGACTGGCCCACAAATCCTACGAATAAACACTAACCAAGTATTACTGTCTATGGTACTTCATCCCAAAGTTTTGGGCCTATATTGAAACCTGCTTTATTTCTGCGGAGCTTTTGTCCGCTGACCCGAAGGTTCTAGGTTCGAATCCCACTCTCAGCATAAGCATAATTGGTTGAGCGGTCGGATCCACTGACTGATGGGTTGACGGTGGGTCCCTGAGATGGATGCTGTCATTATGTCCATGGGCAAGACACTTAACCCACCTTGCCCCAGTGTCTACATATACTGGTGTATGAAATAATGTGTGTAAATGGGTGAGTGGTTCCTTAATGTAAAGCCTTGTAAAGTCTTGAAGTTGGAAATATAAAAATGTCAAGTTTCGTGAATGTATGATTAAGTATTAAAAATTAGAAGTACAGTGTCAGAATGATCGATATTGTGTTTGAAGGTTCAATTCCCTGAGTCACAGATCTCCCTGTTGCACTGTGTTCTTTTGAGGCATAGCTCCTTCCACATTCGAAATATATTAAGAAATAGCACTTCTCCCCAAAAACGTATCTGCCCAGAGATGATAGGAATTACTGAAGGAAAGCCAGAAAATATGTCAGCTGTTGATGTATAATGTAAAAGCATACACATAAAATCAATTCACACGGAAATCCAGTGCTGCTCAGAGGAAGGACTGCTCAAAAACATTTTTTTCTCTGCTTTTTTTTTACGGCGAGACCAATTTTTCAGCCCTGGGTTTGTGAAATATCAACAATGGAGACCTTTGAGAGGTAATCAGGCCTGGATATCTGGAGAGGGGAAAAAAATATAAAAAAATCAGCTCCCACAAGCGCCATGGCGATATCGAGCACAGCAGGCAGTGGTGTGTGCTTTTCTTGGCCCCTGCTTCACCGTAAACAGCTTAAGTCCAATATTTTCAGGCCAAATCCTGCATTATTTTTTTGGAAGTACAAATAGATACACAGATCTTTGGCTGGGTAAATGTTATCACAATTACTACTTTGCAGTAATGTCACGCTGGGGGTGTTTTACGAGTATTTTAATATAGTGGAGTGTTTTTCATTACCATGGTGACCCAATGCACACAATACACAGCCACAAAAGTATTATGATTGTCTGAAACTCAACACAAAAATATAAAATGGATTTAATAAACACATTTTCAGGATCTGTGGTCAGTATGAGAAATTATTGGCTTATGGCTAACTCTAATTTTATGTGTAAGAGACTTGTTTAGCAGCACAAATTAGCTCACTTGTTGTAGTTCCAGCTAAACCAGCTGTTTCTGGTCAGATTGTGTTAAAACAAAGCTCAGATTAAAGGCTAACCTGAGGAACAGAGCTTCAGACAGAGCAGTGCCTACAGTTAGCATCACACCCCCAGGGACTGTTGAGACTGTTGCATTAAGGGCACCAAGTACAGGTCTTTACAGTAAAACTACATGCATTATTCAGCCAAAACATTATGACCACTGGCAGGTGAAGATACCAACTTTACTTAGTATAGGAACTTAAACTGTACACGGCTACAACTGCACGGATTCAGGCAAAATAAATATATAAATACATACATAAATAAATAAATGAAGTAGTTCCCTAAGCAAATTAGAATAATTTGGATAATTTCATCTCCTGAATTGCCAATCTCTACTGAACAAAAGGCAAAAAGTAGCTATTAACTTGAAAACTACCACTACATGACATGACATGACATCACAAGGTGGAACAGAGCATTTTGGAGATGTAGACCACCTAATAAACCAGGATAACTGAAACATGTGTGAATGAAACAAAAAACACAACTCTGGTTATGTTTTCGATGAAGAAAGTCAGAATATTCCAGCAGTATAGTTTAGTTTGCTATTTAAACATTCTGATTATTATTTTTCTTCCACACTGTAAAATTCACATCCTCTCTAATATATAACCTGTGTGGACAGCCATTGCCTTGTGCTATCATTAATCAATAGAAATTCATGAACGTACACTTTGAGCTCGAGTGCCCAAATCGATAAAAGCATGTTGGAGAAGAAAATACATATAATTTACTCTCACATTCCTGTAGTAAATTCAATCTGTATTCATAATAATGGTAAAGATTTGCCTGTGCTTACTACTTAAATCTATACCACTGAACCGCACCATGAACATGCACTTATTTCTTCTTTGGGGTACTCTGAAGGGTCTTATACTATGAAGGATACTGTACTATGAAGGGTCCTGTACTATGAAGGATACTGTACTATGAAGGATCCTATATTATGAAGGATCCTGTACTATGAAGGATCCTGTACTATGAAGGACCCTGTACTATGAAGGATCCTGTACTATGAAGAATACTATACTATGAAGGATCCTATATTATTAAGGATCCTGTACTATGAAGGATCCTGTACTATGAAGGATCCTGTACTATGAAGGATCCTGTACTATGAAGGATCCTATATTATTAAGGATCCTGTACTATGAAGGATCCTGTACTATGAAGGATCCTGTACTATGAAGGATCCTGTACTATGAAGGATCCTATATTATTAAGGATCCTGTACTATGAAGAATACTATACTATGAAGGATCCTATATTATTAAGGATCCTGTACTATGAAGGATCCTGTACTATGAAGGATCCTGTACTATGAAGAATACTATACTATGAAGGGTCTTGTACTATGAAGGATCTTGTACTATGAAGGATCCTGTACTATGAAGGACCCTATATTATTAAGGATCCTGTACTATGAAGGATCCTGTACTATGAAGGATCCTGCACGGTGAAGGACAGTGTACTATGAAAGATCCTGTACTATGAAGGATACTGTACTATTGAGGATATTATACTATGAAGGATCCTGCGCGATGAAGGACACTGTACTATAAAGGGTCCAGTTTGGGGAATGCTCTGACCAATTTGCAACATTTTCTGTGCTTGTAACATATCAATAAAGTCCAAAATATACTTCAGCGCATTAGAGACCGTATCTTTTCCACAATCTGAGCTCCCCACATGCATCAGTATACACTGAATCACTCAATCTGTGTCAAACATGTAACCAACAGTGAAGCGCTTCATCAAAGTAACAGCAGAAGTGCTCAACTGTGAACGGGACCATCTCTCTCAATTTCCCTTTCATATAAAAACCTTCCCAAGCATGAATTTTTGATGCTAGCATGTAGCACTAGCCTTATTAGGTACAAGGCTTTATCATTCTGGGCCTATGGAGCCTGGAATTTACTCAGATAAACTTTGGTTAAAGCCATGGTAAAACAAAATTCAATTCTGTCAACTGGACATGGCTCATCCAAGCAGCGTCTTCTGTTCTGGTCAGATTGCTGGTGGACACTGCTCAAAGCTCCAAATGCTCTGTTCCACCTTGTGATGTCATGAAGCAGAGGTTTACGAGTTAACAGCGACCTTGTACATTTTGTTGAGTAGAGATTGAAAATTCTAGGGCTGAAATCATCCAAATGATTCTAGTGAAGGTGTGTGGAGTTGAAAAAACACAGTGGAGCGCTTCCTGTATTACCACATGACATGACAAGGTGGAGCAGAGTGTTTTCTGTTTTAGAGATGAACTCTAAAGATATAGTTTGTACATTAAACGTGTGTAAATGAAACAAAACACAACTCAGGGTATGTTTGTGATCAGAAAACAACATTATAACAAATCAGAAAATAGTTTAATATGGGCCCTTTAAAGTAAACTAAAAAATAACAATAATAAATAAATACAATAAAACAAATAATGTAGGTTTAACTTCCACATCCAGTAGATCACACTGACTTCTCCAGCGCCCTGTCTGCTGTGTGTGTGTGTGTGTGTGTGTGTGTGCCCAGTGTTGCCCTCTGTGCTTCGACCCTCTGTCTCACCTGTTTGCCTCCTGGTTGTGACAGACGTCAGGTGACACGCTGATTCATCCTGATGCCCCGCCACCTCCAGTGTCCTCTAACAGCACGGACACTTCCTCTAAGACCCCTGCTCAAAGTGACTTTAGTGTTGTGGGCACAGACACTGCAGAGAGGAGCTTTGTATTCGCCCAGAGCCGAGGAGGACACAGGGAATGGTTAAACACACAAGATCGATGACCTTTAGGACAGGAAACTCATTTGGAAATGTGTTTTTGGTTTTTTTAGATGACCAAGAGCTGAAACAATCAAGCACGGGCTCAAATCCAATGTCTGCCCTTGCAGACAAATATTTGCTATACTACTGCAACTACTAATGTTACTGCAACGAAGACTACTACTACTATGACTATTACTGCTACTACTACTACTGTGAGTACTATTATGACTACTGCAACGACCTATACTACCATTACCACCAACATTACTATTACTATTAACATTACTATGACTATTACCGCTTTGAGTACTACTACTACGACTATTACTACTACTACAACTACGACTGCAACTACTACTACTGCAACTATGTCTACCACTACTACTAATACTACTGCTACTACTACAACAACTAGTACAACTACTACTTCTACGACTACAACTGCAAATACTACTACTACGACTGCAACTATGTCTACCACTACTACTAATACTACTGCTACTACTACAACTATGTCATCCGCTAGTACAAATACTATGACTACTACTACAACCACTACTACTACTACCATGACTACCACTACTGCAACTATCTCTCCTGCTACTACTGCTACTACGACTACAACTACAATTACAACTACAACTACTAAGACGACGACAACAACTACTACAACTACTGTTACTACTACGATTACTACTAGCACTACAACCACCATTACTAAAACTCCTACCATTACTAACATTACTAACAATGCTACTACCACAACTACTACTTACATTACTACTACTCAAATACTCCATTAGTGGAAACTTTCAAAATAAAACATGTTTTTATATCTGTAGGGCTGCGTTATCTACACGATGTGACCTGATAATCCTTCATTTGAAGCCTTGTCTCCAACACATCAATCTAAAGCCATATCTTTTGGCAATGCCCCTTTAAAAACAACCTTTAGTGACAGCGTTTTGAACATGTTTTGTTTTCTTTAAAAAATACAACACTGATGCATATCTTGAGCTGAAAAAGGAAAAATTCACTGCTTATCGCCGTGGCGACAACGCGATGATAAGAGAGTCCAGATCAAGTGAAGATTAACAATAATGCTGACCCAAAAACACTACAGGCCCTGAGTAACCTTTAAGAAAAATGGTGAGTTCTGAAACTATGAGATTAATGGAAAACACAATACAATGGACTGTTTAAAGGCCTTTTATAATACAGCGCCAAATAGATTCTTACAAAAGGAGACTGTCTGGTTTCGTAAGAAAGTAGGAAGGTAATTTATAGATGAGATGGGTGGATTATAAAAGAGTCAAGAGCACTAGTGTCTGTAAAGAACAGAACATAATGTCAAGTAATTTTCATTAGGAAAAGTTTATAGTCTGGTAAAGATAATGGAAGGAATGGAATGGAAAGAAGTGTACAAAAGGGGCTGTAGCTGATTATTATTATTATTGGTTCCGGTGTTTCTTCTTACAATCACAACCACTTTTTATGACTATACTACCAAATTTTGCCTTATTTGACACCATTCTTTTACTATTTTTGCCACTTATTTTGAAAGTATTATACTATGATTTGTGAGCTACTGTGTCCAAATAGTTTCCCCTTGTGGATCAATAAAGTTTGTCTAGGTCTAAAAAACAAACTAATTCAAAAGTTTGCAGTGGTCCAAAGTTATTCCTCGCTTATTTTATGCTCTACAAGCACTTTATACCAAGCACTTTTCACAACTTTCAGAGACTCAAGAGTTTTGCTGTCATGGTAAAGCTAACACAACAATGATAACGCGCACTGCCTGATTATAGGACAAAAAACCCCTATAGAATTAAATGCAAACAGCATGCAACAGACTTATTTTGGCTGCTTTACAATGTATCTGCACATATTTTGCACAAAAGCATGGGAAAAAATCTTGTACAGGGCCTGTGGTGGAAAACTTTTATTTTGTTTTCTGTTGAGATCTATTTAAGATAAAGAATGTATTTTATGGGTTTAGATACTGTTAACTAACAACTGCTAAAGTGTTTCTGTATTCCTGCTACATGTGATGGTGTAATCTACTGTTCCTGAGGAATCTCATTACAGGACACTCTGCTCCGTCTTTCTCCAATGTTTTTTTTAAAACAACAAGCTGTTGCTTTGCTTATTCTTATCATTTAAAACAGTGATATCCTTGGGGGTAATCTGCTCGATGCCCAGCTGAACCAGACAAGTAGTCTCTGTTTGGACGTTGTTTAGATATACTGTAGTATGTTTTACCTCATGTTGATATTATGACGTTGTCAACTGTATAAGAGCCTGTTTTTGTTTTGCCATGGATTAGATTTGGGAGAGAGGGACCTTGCGTGAGGGACAGATAGGTTTCGTTTTCATTTTCTCTGTAATTGTGTGCACAATTGCTTTAATAAATCCAGACTCTTTGATTGAAGACCACTTCTCTCCAATTTTTATTCTTCTCAGATTTAAAAATCCACAACAGTGCCTTTGTTTTGTTTCTGGGGATTTGGCTGTGTTAAAAGATATGCAGAAAATTCTCTTGTCATATGTACTTTTTGTTGTGAACACTTCAGTTTATATAGTATTGTCAATGTTAATCCATTTTTTAACTTTTTTTTAAATATTGGTACTTGCATAGAGGGAGCAAGAATACCCCTGGAGATTCATGTTTCAACTTTATAACTTTATTGCAATAGACTACCAGTGTCTTGACGGGAGGAGAATCCTACTAAAATTCCAGTTTTGTGATTTTTATACATCGATACTATTCTATATTCTGAACCTTACATAGCCTTGTACACATTTTTGCGTTGCAATGAGCCAGCGTTCCCCATAGATATTCCAATTGATTATTTTTCCTTGTTCCTACACATCCAAAGCCTTTTTCATGTCATCTTCCCTCCCTCCCTTCCACCCTTCCTCTCTCATATGCACAGACACATTTGATATATCTGCCCCCGGGGGCGAGTCTCGGAACAGCGCCCACCCCAGACTCAAAGACATGGCAGCCGATGAATCAGAAGCTGCAGTCACCTTCAGATCCGTGGAGTGAGCAGTTACTAGTCCTCTCCAGACATTATCTCTACATGTGCAAACAGTGAGGCTACGGGGGGGGGCAAGGGGCAAGCACGTAATAACTGGTGATAGGACTTCCGACGGGAAAATAACGTTGACTTAGTTCTGCTTTCATAGATGAACAGAGGGTGGCTTTGACAAAACTTTCCAAAGACGAGTGCATCTGGAGCTGTAGCCTGTATCCCAGATTCCGGCTCCTTCGACTCTGCTTCGAGTTGACTTACACTGAGAAATTGTCACGACCTCTCTCTGTAACTGCTGCAGTGAGCCTCGTCATTTTGGTCTTAAAATGTTCGTATTATCTCGCGCTACATGAACCTGGTGTTTTTATTTATCCATTTTTCACATAAATCTACTGCTATTCTTTTATGGAACTCGGCTGCAAATTTGCCCATGTAACTAGTAGCATCGTGAGCTTCTTTTGACTGGAGCCAAACACAATGGGTGACTCTTTATACAGTCTGTGGGTGGAACAGAGCGTTTTGAGCTTTGGCGATGTAAACAGACTAATAATAAAGAGTTGCCCAAACTTGAAACAAAACACAAATCCAGATATGTTTTTGATGAGGTAACAACAAGCTCACAAGAGTCAATTGTGTAATATAGGACATTTAAAGGTGCATTATGTAACTTTCCAGGTGGAGGGTCCGTCACCATGGAGATGTTATTGCTTTGCCTTGAATTTTTAAACAGTATGAAATTAAACTTATGTATTTCCATGGAGACAAGCACCATACCACATCCATATTTTTCAAGGTATTGTTTTATTGCAAAAACACCTATAATGACCCGATAAACAAGTTTAATGCCATACTGTGGTACATTCCCAGGCAAGCAGTCTTTTTAGCATATCTCCATGGACACACCTTCTTCCTGGTCTTGTACCAGAAAAGTGACATAGCGCACCTTTAAGTTAATGTGACATAAACAGGGCAATAAAAAGCATCACCAAACTTGGATTCTGCCCTCTGCTGGTGAAAGTCTGCATATCTGGCCTTATCTGGCAATAGTATAATCCGTAACTACACACAACAACAACAACACCACACTTTGTCCTTGGCGCGCTTGAATAAAATACTACAAATTACTGGAAGGGCATCTGGCATTCTATTGATTTGATGGACAAACATGGGTGGTTTCCTGGATAGAAGAAAGCTGTGTACCTGATGTGAAAAGATAGCTATTTTGAGTTTTGAAATAACACCACGAAATCTAGGCTATCTTTTATTGACTGTCATGTTTTTCCTGGCTATTCACTGCGGTACACACAAAGGTCAGCTAACACAGATGCCGGTATGAATTTGACATGTTTTTGTGTATTTTAAATCAGAACACTGCTGTATTATTCTCTAGTGAGTTCTGATGCAATGCGCTCGTATCCCCAACACAACCCTTGGGCGAGATGAGACAGTTTGTGAATCCAATCGCTCTGAGGCCTCAATGTGTCAAGGCAACGGAATAAAATCCTTTGTGAGTTGGAAAATATAAAAGCAGTCACATGCACAACTTTATTTTTATAGTTACTAAAACATAAATAATAGAAAGGCCCATATTACGCTATTTTCTAATCAATGTTAGAATGTAGTTTCCTCATTATAAACATACCTAAAGTTTTTTCATTCACGCATGCATATTTAGAAGTTTAGGAGTTCTTCTCTAAACTAGAAAACACTCTGTTCCACCTTCTGATGTCACGTGGTAATACAGGAAGTGCTCCACTGTGTTTTTATATTAGAATAATTTGGATAACTTCAGTGCTGGAATTCACTATCTCAACTGAATCTGCTGAAACTTGAAAATTTCATGACATCATAAGGTGGAACAGAGTATTTTGCGCTTTGGAGATGTAGGCAGACTAATAATAAAGGGTTATTCAAACATGTGTGAGTGAAACAACACAACTCCAGGTATGTTTTTTGATGAGGTAACAACATTATAACATGGCTTAAAGCTCACAAGATTTAATTCTGCATAATACAGGACCTTTAAAACATCTGCAGTGATTTAATGTCACACTGTGGAACATACCAGACAAGCATCTCCATGGAGACGGGGAGGAGCCAGACTCTCACAAAAAATTACATGACCATTAGACCTAATTAAATGAGCATCTTTATAGCCAATCTCTACCTATTTGTTAGTACTACGTTCCTCGTTCAATTCAATACGTCTTCCCCAGAAACTGAACAAGATATTTTCCATAAACATATTAACAATGTGAGATAAAACCCCAAACATATCTAAAAATGATGTATAAAGTGTGATATGGGACCTTTAATAACTTGAAGGGTAATTTCTTATGAATAAACTGTGTCGACCAAATCTCTCCAGAGACAAAATCAATGCCAGATGCCTCTGTAATGAATCTGTGTAGAGTTTGTCGCAACAAATTAACAAGTTGTGTCTTAAAGTGCGTTTTGATGTTAAAGCTCTGAACTGCCCTTATTATAAGAGATAGAGAAAGGTGCTGTACCGATCTCTAATTTAGACTAAGATATTCTAATCCGATTCACTCTTTATCGGATGTAAAGGGTGTCCCAAGAGCCGGCACCAGCTCTTTCACCAAGGGAGCAGAGGGATCCAGGCTCCCTCACAACTGTGTAACCTCCTTTTACCTCAAAGGCCTCAGCTGTGGAGTTCACGTGGCTAAATAAAACTTGGATTGATGGTGTTTTCAAGATGAGATGAAACTAATTCTGCCCAAACACGGCGGAAGAGGAGAAGAGCCGGTGCAGTTTCTGTGCCAACCCTGAGCTTCATTTCAAAGATTACTGCATCAACATAAAATCACCGCACTGCTCCAGGAGGCCACCGGGAAGCAGAACTAAGCACAGCAAGAATGCAAGGCCAGAGGGACATTGTGTGTACTGCTAATATAGGGTTATAGAAAGAAATAAGGGCAGTAGGGTCGTCTCTTCAGGATTCGTAAGCAGATTATGGCACCTACCTGTCTCCATAAGATATGATTGCTTTTCTTGAACAGTATGGAATGTTATGAAGAAAAGCATCTACCAGCAAAGCAAGGGTTTGTGTGCTAAACAAATAAAACAAAACACAACTCCAGGTATGCCGTTTGTGTTGAGGAAACATAATAACACAGGCCATAAAATAGTGTAATACGGGCGCTTTAAACAAAACCTGGACTCGTGCCATCGCCGTTGTGCCCATTCAGTACTAGAGCTTAAAGGCGCTAATGTGTTCTCTCAGATTTAATGGTGTCTATGGCTCTGTCGGAGCTTGCGCTGCTTAGGTAGCACGAGAGCCTTTTAAATGCTCCCGGGGTGAGAGCTCAGTTTATACTTCTGAGAATAATCCTATTGCTAATGTTTTATTGTTAACTAATTAGTCTTATTATAGAATTACCAGGGATGGAGTTTTTAGGTTCTCGAAATACCTGTATGATAATTTAATTTGCCCTATGACCTCTTTTATCATGCCAAGTACTACGCCCTGTCACCCTACGCTCACAATCTACTCACATAGGTCATTCGATAACATAAACCATGCTAATATTCTCACTGATAACTCTGATCTCTGTTACTTTTGGATCATATCCCCTTTTTTATATCCTGTACCTTTTATTATCACTGATTAAATTATTTTTAAATACCTTTGATTTCACCACTAATTACTCTAACCTTTTTATTTTATATCATATTAAACTGATATTGATATTGCCACTTAATTAACCTAATTGACACTGACAGCCACTTTAACAGAATGAGTCTTGCTGAGATTACCACCAACCTCTGACTTATATTTAATCTTTCTCAATTCTGAATCATACCTTAAATTAATACCAACAAACAATTCAATACTTAAACCATAATCAGAATAACATCAACAATGATTCAAAGCTTAGACTACACAGTTAATCAGCATTAATATTGCTACTCTTTCATGTGTATTCATACTCACACTGTCTCAGATGTGGCGACCACGAGAGGATGTGATGTGTGTGGCAGCTCTGGGTGTGAGGTCTCAATCAGACAATGAACACAGATGAAATCAATTTCAGGGAACAATACTCATTTCAAGAAATATTTATTTCCCTTCCACAAGATAAACATCTGGTCGTCTGAGAGGTCTTACCGATTTCTTAAGGTGTTCTAAAAGATGAAGTGAGAGTAAATGACCAAGTTTTTAGTTAAGAGATTTAGAACTTTTTACGAAGTTCACAGCAAAACATCAAGGTCCTCTGTCCACTACTCGGTTGCACCTAACCGTTAGGTTATTCAGACTAATTTAGGTTGTCCAGAAATGCAACTTTTCGTGAAAACACACTTCACCCAATAGAGCTCACCTCACCCCAAAAACCAAGGGCAATTACCTTACCGGGCACAATCACCTGTACATCAGAGGTACAAATGGCAAAAGGCCGAAGACTATTCTCAGACTCCAGCTTTTATTGAGCCCCGCGATAAACACCCACACGGTCCTTAGGCTCAACCAATTATTCTTTACAAATACAAATCAATGCCTTATTTGTCTTTTAGACTCAACCAATTACAAATTAAACATCTTTCATGGCATTACATCATTAGTCACATGTCACAGGTTTCAGGTGGTTTTCTTCAACGGGTTCAGTCTAGACTTCTTGTTGGTTTCATTCAAGTAAGGTTACTTTGTGGTTAACACCTCTGCTTGTCTTTAGCTTATGCATGCAAAAACTACAAAAGGGGTTCAAAAGTTAAATTACAATGTGCCTTACATAAAATCAGAAGATGAAATAAAAATGAATAATAAAAAATGAATAAAACAATAAAATGAATAATGAATTTAATTCATGAGTAATAAAATGTACAATAAAATGAATTATCAATAAAATGAATGAACAATGAAATGAATTATCAATAAAATGAATGAACAATAAAATGAATTATCAATAAAATGAATTATCAATAAAATGAATGAACAATAAAATGAATTAACAATAAAATGAATTACATCATGAGATCTCACAATTATCATTAATGGAATCAAAACAGAAAAATATAAAACTCAAAATAAAATAACTTTTCCCTTTTGGTCATTCGTCAGAAAGAAAGAAATATAAAAATCTCATTCACACCTCAGAACATCCTCCTCTGAGATTTTTATCCTTAACATTTCTCATTTACATCAATTTCAGGCCCACTGGAAATTAAGAACAATCTACAAGCTTCATGAGTTTCATGTCAGTGAATTTGTTACAGTTTTCCGGTCTCCTGATCACTTTCGTTGCATTTAGTATCACACATTCAGCCCAAACACCTGGACTACATGATTTTTAAACTCTTCTGAAAATTCACTCCATTCTGGAGCTGGGCATGCATACCAAACATATTCTTCCGCTGTTGCTTAAAAAATGCATTTATTGTATATTCTCTCTACATGGCTTTAAATATTTTGCTGGCCAAAATTCATCCCAAAACCTCAAGGGCATATCACTTCCTCTCCTAACTAAATCCCCCATTGTACTACCTTTTTGATTTTGATCTATTCCTTCAGGATTTATTAATTCTTTTTCCTGTTTACCAGTTAACTCAGCCATATTTAAGTTATTTGAGCAACTTGGCAATTCTTCATGTTGTTCCATCTCCTCCTCAGATCCCAGATCTATCACTAGTACATCCTCATCACTATCACTGTCCTCTCTCTTTTTCTTATATTCCATAATCACAACACACTTTCACGAACCCAGTCTCTCTTCCTGAATCGTCCCTTCCTCTCTGTGACACAAATTGTGCTTCCCTGAGCTATTGTATCCAGTTCTGTATCGTCTGGCCTTCCTTTGTCTTTTACATCAATCTTTATTAGAGCTTCAAAATATAGGGAATCCAGCATTTGGTTCTCTCTGTTGGTATCACCTTATCTCTAAATATTAAAAAATGTACCAAGCATAATCCGTCAGGTTGTAATCTACATATGTTCAATGGAATTGGGTTCGTCAGGATTCCCGGGATCCGTGTATGTGTAAAATCATATGGATGACGGGTTAGAGTTAACGTAGACCTGCGTCTTCGTCCCTCATGACTTTGATCCCGATGGTTTGATTCTGCCTAACAAATACACAACATAAGTGACTACAATAAAACAGTGCCATTTGTCTAGCTATTCCTATCTTAAACTGCTTTACCAACCCCATAATCACACTAAGTATTAATACACTCAATAATAACGACCTAGGTCTAACCATTTTTAAATTCTCCTTCTTTTGCAAAAATATCACTAACAAACTCATAATAGTGAGAATCCATAGCAACCATACCTGCAAAATTTCGTTATCGTCCGTATCACTGGACTCAGAGTGGCGCCATGTAATTTTCACTCGTGTTAGACATGATCGAAAAAAGACTTCTCCTTCTCTCACTCTGCGCCCCTTGTGACAGACTAAGTTTCAGGTGCTGTGTTTTCTGTCTATTTTAGTACTTCCTGTCCTCACACAGGGTGCAAAAATCTGATCCACCCTCGCTCCTCCTGTATTAGAGCCCTATACATGAACTCTCTGTCTCAGGGCATCTCTTCTCCTCTTATATCTCCTGCAAGGCCAACACAAGCATCTAAGTACAGACATTAATTCTGACAACACGACTATTGCCATTACTGATCGCACACAAAAATTGTCCTGTGCTCCTGGCGTATTCTTTGTTTGACACAATAAATGATTTCGTTGGTATTGGTTTAATAAGTAATAGGTTAACCTTCTCTGGACACTTGAGAGTCTTTTTAATATTGTCTCTAGGGTTTTGTCTGGATCCGTGAATATCATTCGTTTTACCCTTGGATCTTGTATCTCTTATTGTCATTAAGTTCCAGCGCCAGTACACTCCTTTAGGGGGGCGGGGGGGGGTAGACGAATTACTTTTAATTGATTTTAGTCTTTCAGGGCCTGGATACTTGGTCCTCATATCATGGTGCCAGTCTCTATTAGGGCTCGCCGCCCACATAGGTACCGAATCATTGGTCAATATATACAAACACGACAAAGACGACTCCCAGTTTAGACCAGAGGAGTTATTGTTAACGAGTATCTTACATTTACCGTTATCAATGCTGATCATTGAGTTGCTTTCATTAGCTTTTCTGGGATCATTAAAAGTGCCCACTCTTAGCGTGGTGCAATTTGTCATATTATATACGCCTGTGCTATTGAGAATACTTCGTACATAATCAACAATTTTAGCTTTAATACTGCTCCAAATCTGGAATTTTTCCACTGAACATTCAGTGGAGTGGAGCCATTCGCTCCCTGTTCTTCGCTCTCTAACCCTTCCCTGGTCCTGAAATTCTGGATTCAATAGGAATGGTATTGGAGCTCCTTCTATTAGCAGCTGGTTGACCTCATTAGAGAGGTCTTTTCCTCAATCATCCTTTTTAAATATGGATTCTTCCTCCATATTTCTTCCGGCCAGTCTTTCTGCTGGTATTTTTCGGCTTCTATATATCTGATCCTAGACATAAGTTTTGTTAATCTTTTGGCAAGTTTCCAGCATTACATGCCTTGCTGAGCTCATTTCCCAGCCCCTCCTTCCTGTTTGGGCGAAGGCCTTCTTGGTACATGTAACATTCAGATTCTGCTTTATTGAGAAACCATCCATGTATAACAAATTATCCGCAGTCCGGTCTACCTGAACTATTTTCAGCGTTTGAGACTCTGCACCATAACTTTATCTAAGTCTTCCCACGTCACGTCACTAGCTGAGTTGTCACAAGCTTGCTCATATGCTTTTATTGACATATTTATAAAAACTTTCATTAACTCGGTTTCTAGGCATATTGCACGATATTGGTCGAAAGTAATGTTAAATCTGTTAACTGGGATTGCAAAGTTACTCTCATCTATTAATTCTGCTCTCTCTTTTAGGTTTTGCATTGTGGTTAAGTTTCCTGCCTCGGTGCTAGAACTTGAAGTAGCAGCAGTTGTAGCCATGGTTACTGTAGTCAAGGTGCTAACGGAAGTAGCTGCTGTTATGCTCTCAACCGCAGAAGCTACAATACTGGTTATAATCTGGAGCCTTGCTCTTCAACTTATAATATTTTTTATTGCATTTACAACTAAGCTCGTACAACAGGCCCATATATCCTTCTCTTCTACTTTATCACAAAATGTTTACTTTCTTCAAACTATTTCTCCCTTTTCACTCAGGTCACAATAATTACAATCGCTCCTTTATCTGGCACGTATTTGTATATTCCTCTATTAGGCCCTGTATTATCACTAATCCTCTTTCCTTTACTGTGGATTTTTGCGTTAAGGTTTTCCCAGGTGCGCCAATATGGACATTTTGACCCGGAACTATCCCTTAACTTTTCAAACACCTCTGTTAGATTTCTACCATTATAATTCCAAATAGCCTGTGCTTCCAATGCATAGGACTCATTCCCATTCCTCATATTTCTTATGAACCCCATGGTCCACTGCGTTTCATTTATCACTTCATCCTGATAACAGAATGGCACTGGGTATTTATTTATGCTTGTCTACTATTCCCTGTATTCAGCTCCTTTCTCTAATTTCCAATGACTCTCTATTATACCCTTTTCAGTATACCTCTCCTCTAAGAGCACTACAGCTATTCCTACTCCAAATCAATTGAGAATGCCAACACCAAATAATTCATCTTCAAGGTTACTAATAGGAATCAAGCCTAGGAGAAAATTGCTGGTATTATATATATATACGGAATACTATGGTTATAATCACAATCAACTACTATTACAACTATGAAATTATCATATTATCATTATTATCATTCATAATATGAAATTATTAGATTATTACAATTATAGTATGTTATAAATATTACAATCATAATATTTACACTTATAAATATTTTATAATTGCACATAAGGAATATTATATACAATTATAAGGTAAGGTCCAGCGCTGCCAATTGACATGTACGTGTCACATCGTGGTCATCACATCTTCCTATACTATATCTAAATTTGTGCTTTCCCCAGCATCTCTAACATAAACTCACTTTATACTTCCCATCCAATTCTAAGCCTTTAACTTCTCTTTCCCTATATAATTTATAGGATACATTAGCAAATCCTGGTTCCCTAACTCCTACTCTTATTATCCTAAATACCTCTAGTCTACACATGACACATGTACCTGACACTTCCCAATCTAAGAGCTCTCCTCGCTTTGCTAAGGGATGCATTTTTCCCACCCTTAATGGAACACGTATTAGAATTTACATTTGCTGCGGACAACAGAATTATTTCTGGATTTAATTGGACTGTATTTTTGGGTGGAGAGTGTCCTTCTCTTTTATCCTCTCTCTGCCTATTGTGTTTTCAACCATTTCATATGTCCATCTATACTATGATCATTACTTACTATCTCATCCTCCTCAACCCTAGCTTTTAGGTTGGTGGTCCCTCAACATCATCCCTCTGTCATTCTTTTTCCTTAATTCCTTGAGAATCCATTTCCTCATTCTCACCCAACCTACATGGCCTACACTTTAAGGTATAACTTTTATTATATGATCAATTTCCTCCTCTGGAACTTGCATTATTATATTTAACTCTTTTATCTCGTTTAAACCCTGGGCTCACAATAATTTTTTATATATGCGTCTCTTTCTTCCTTTAGTCTGGTTTTTTGTTCCCCGCTCAACTTTAGATACTCTGTCTGGGTCATAAATATGGAAGGGGGAGGGGCTCCAGGTTTAATTCTGTGTTTCAGATACCATACTGGTGGCTTTCTTAACTGTCTGAGGCCCTGATCCTGCACTGTTTCTTGGCTGTTCCTGGGTTGAAAGTCCCTGGCTCTAGGAGACAATCTGCTCATTTCTTGGGACTCTACTCTGGGCTGCACTTGTCTCATTTGGTTAGCCTGTGTGATCCTTTTGGGAGAAGATCTGGGTACATTTCCTCTCTGTACTTGTCCCTGATCTTGAAATCCTACTCTGGGGCTTTCCTGATATTGCTGCCCCCCCTGATACTGCTGCTGCGGTCTGGGGATACTCTGCTCATCTGTCCAACTATCCCTCCTTATTTCCCAGGCATGAGGTATTATTATTATTACTCCTGGACAACTGGTCTGTCCCAGATTTATTACGTGCAACATCTGTACCCGAGCCACATCGCTCATTTCCCGATTATCCTTCTGGGGATTTTCCATCTTCTCTACTCCGGGACTATTCTCCGGGTTTTCTATGTAGGAATCTAACTGAGTTAATTTAGAGTACATTCTCTGATACAACTGAGGATCTGGTTTGGTCTCTGCTCTAGTCCCCTTCCTCCTCTGCTCCTCGTTTCCTTCTGACTAATTTACTTACTACTTTAGTTACGTCACCGTTTTACTCGGGATTGGTCCACACGATTTTTACTCTCAAATACACTGACGCACGTTTTTACTTTTCGGACACGTCAAGGTTTACATAGGCTGTTTTTCTCGGGTCAGTCCCGCACAATTTTTTACACTCAAATACAATGACGCACGTTTTCGGACACGTCAAGGGTTACATAGGCTGTTTTTCTCGGGTCAGTCCCGCGCAATTTTTTACACTCAAATACACTGACGCACGTTTTTACTTTTCGGACACGTCAAGGTTTACATAGGCTGTTTTTCTCGGGTCAGTCCCGCGCAATTTTTTACACTCAAATACAATGACGCACGTTTTTACTTTTCGGACACGTCAAGGGTTACATAGGCTGTTTTTCTCGGGTCAGTCCCGCACAATTTTTTACACTCAAATACAATGACGCACGTTTTCGGACACGTCAAGGTTTACATAGGCTGTTTTTCGGGTCAGTCCCGCACAATTTTTTATACTCAAATACAATGACGCACGTTTCGGACACGTCAAGGTTTACATAGGCTGTTTTTCTCGGGTCAGTCCCGCACAATTTTTTATACTCAAATACAATGACGCACGTTTTCGGACACGTCAAGGTTTACATAGGCTGTTTTTCTCGGGTCAGTCCCGCACAATTTTTTATACTCAAATACAATGACGCACGTTTTCGGACACGTCAAGGTTTACATAGGCTGTTTTTCTCGGGTCAGTCCCGCACAATTTTTTATACTCAAATACAATGACGCACGTTTTCGGACACGTCAAGGTTTACATAGGCTGTTTTTCTCGGGTCAGTCCCGCACAATTTTTTATACTCAAATACAATGACGCACGTTTTCGGACACGTCAAGGTTTTGTGTAAGACGGTTTTACCGATTTTACGTCTCTACACACTGCTTGTAAATGAGGCAATCGGCCCCTTATGTCTAATATCTACTATGCGTACCTTTACCACTAATAAATATCAGACCAGTATTCGATCTTTGGAAACGTAGCCTTCACGAACCTTTGGGGTGCCTCATTACAAGTTTCCTGTCCGGAATGACCCTAGTCGGAGTGGCCAGTTCCTTTCAAGTCATTCCTATTAGACTCACCTATTTTTATTTTATTATTATTATTATTATTATTATTAATTAATTTTTTTTTTTTTTATTATTTTTTTTTTTTATTCTATTTATGTTTATTATGAAGAAAAATAATACAATAAATATATAACCGATATATAGTTAATCAACGAGGATAACTAACGAACCTAATTATCTGAGGGTCAACAGACTTCCGTTAACCTTGGGACAGGATTTTATCAACGCGCCCGCTTCCCTTTATTCAGACACGACCTAGTTTTACGATACCCTGTCCCTGTTCGGGCGCCATGTCGGAGCTTGCGCTGCTTAGGTAGCACGAGAGCCTTTTAAATGCTCCCGGGGTGAGAGCTCAGTTTATACTTCTGAGAATAATCCTATTGCTAATGTTTTATTGTTAACTAATTAGTCTTATTATAGAATTACCAGGGATGGAGTTTTTAGGTTCTCGAAATACCTGTATGATAATTTAATTTGCCCTATGACCTCTTTTATCATGCCAAGTACTACGCCCTGTCACCCTACGCTCACAATCTACTACACATAGGTCATTCGATAACATAAACCATGCTAATATTCTCACTGATAACTCTGATCTCTGTTACTTTTGGATCATATCCCCTTTTTTATATCCTGTACCTTTATTATCACTGATTAAATTATTTTTAAATACCTTTGATTTCACCACTAATTACTCTAACCTTTTTTATTTTATATCATATTAAACTGATATTGATATTGCCACTTAATTAACCCTAATTGACACTGACAGCCACTTTAACAGAATGAGTCTTGCTGAGATTACCACCAACCTCTGACTTATATTTAATCTTTCTCAATTCTGAATCATACCTTAAATTAATACCAACAAACAATTCAATACTTAAACCATAATCAGAATAACATCAACAATGATTCAAAGCTTAGACTACACAGTTAATCAGCATTAATATTGCTACTCTTTCATGTGTATTCATACTCACACTGTCTCAGATGCTTGTGACCACGAGGATGTGATGTGTGTGGCAGCTCTGGGTGTGAGGTCTCAATCAGACAATGAACACAGATGAAATCAATTTCAGGGAACAATACTCATTTCAAGAAATATTTATTTCCCTTCCACAAGATAAACATCTGGTCGTCTGAGAGGTCTTACCGATTTCTTAAGGTGTTCTAAAGATGAAGTGAGAGTAAATGACCAAGTTTTTAGTTAAGAGATTTAGAACTTTTTACGAAGTTCACAGCAAAACATCAAGGTCCTCTGTCCACTACTCGGTTGCACCTAACCGTTAGGTTATTCAGACTAATTTAGGTTGTCCAGAAATGCAACTTTTCGTGAAAACACACTTCACCCAATAGAGCTCACCTCACCCCAAAAACCAAGGGCAATTACCTTACCGGGCACAATCACCTGTACATCAGAGGTACAAATGGCAAAAGGCCGAAGACTATTCTCAGACTCCAGCTTTTATTGAGCCCCGCGCCGGTAAACACCCACCGGTCCTTAGGCTCAACCAATTATTCTTTACAAATACAAATCAATGCCTTATTTGTCTTTTTAGACTCAACCAATTACAAATTAAACATCTTTCATGGCATTACATCATTAGTCACATGTCACAGGTTTCAGGTGGTTTTCTTCAACGGGTTCAGTCTAGACTTCTTGTTGGTTTTCATTCAAGTAAGGTTACTTTGTGGTTAACACCTCTGCTTGTCTTTAGCTTATGCATGCAAAAACTACAAAAGGGGTTCAAAAGTTAAATTACAATGTGCCTTACATAAAATCAGAAGATGAAATAAAAATGAATAATAAAAAATGAATAAAACAATAAAATGAATAATGAATTTAATTCATGAGTAATAAAATGTACAATAAAATGAATTATCAATAAAATGAATGAACAATGAAATGAATTATCAATAAAATGAATGAACAATAAAATGAATTATCAATAAAATGAATTATCAATAAAATGAATGAACAATAAAATGAATTAACAATAAAATGAATTACATCATGAGATCTCACAATTATCATTAATGGAATCAAAACAGAAAAATATAAAACTCAAAATAAAATAACTTTTCCCTTTTGGTCATTCGTCAGAAAGAAAGAAATATAAAAATCTCATTCACACCTCAGAACAGGCTCCAACAGAGAGACACAAATCTGGCAGGGCCCATCATCTGCTGCTCCCATCTGTCCACCCTATGACATAACACAGTATATGGTTCTGTGCATACGCCTATGTGCACTGCCATATGCGTACAGGAGACCCGTGCGCAGACAATGTAAGCGAGGGCTGTCTGAATGCCTCCCTTGCCAGACATATCAGATATATAATTCAGGATTTTATGTAACGTGGGCCTGACCCAGTTTAGAGTGAAGGCTTTAAATCTCTGGTACAGTCAAGAGCAGGAAAGGACACAGAGGTGGACGGTTCAGGATTATGTCAAATGAAGTGACTAAGCAGAATTGTGGACATCAACAGCATTAGTGTTAGTGTGTAAAGATCCTATATTACGCACATGTGACTCATGTGAGCTTTGAGCCATGTTATAATGCTGTTACTGCTGTTGTTTTCAATGAAACCACCGGAGGCCGATAGAAAGTTTCGATGACATTTATTAAAGGTGATATATAAACGAACACAAACTACAATTGTCAAACTGTGATTAACCCTATTGAGAAAACTGAAGGAGAGAGAGAAGACGCAAGGACGGGGGCGCCGCCGTTCACGATCACCAAAAGAGCCCCGAGAACCGGGGGTCTCTAGTTTTAAGGAACAGGAGACAACACCCAGAGTCACGTACACTAGTTACATAACTTCAGGTCACCATGACATAGTCAGGTAGGCAATCGTGTTTTTCGAGAATCTGGTAAAGCCTGGCGGCGAGCCGAAACATCCCCTCTTAAACATCCTTTAAAGGAAGCATCAGTACTCCTCTCTTCCCCTCAGCACTCTCTGGTGCTATTCAATAACAACTCAATTAATTTCCCTGATGTTTTGACAGTGGTTTGGTTATTTTGTTCTGTTCCCATGTCAGGATGACCCAAAAGGAATTGTAATAGTAACTATAGTTCTGTAACTATAACTGTAACTTTCCACAACATTACCTCCTCAAATACATGCCTAGAGTTGTGTTTTGTTTCATTCCCATGTTTGAGTAATCCTTTATTATTAGTGTGTCTATCTCCAAAGCTCAAAAGGCTCAGTTCCATCTTGTGATGTTGTGAAGGGATAGTTTTAGTTAGGAGCTCATTTTACTTATAGTAAAGGTATAAAGGTGGAATTTAAAAGCAGAATTAGGCACTTCCTGTACTACCACATGACATCACAAGGTGGAATAGAGTGTTTTCTGTTTGAGAGAAGAACTGAAATCGTCTAAATGAGCAGGGTTTGTGCGAATGAAACAAAACACAACTGCAGGTATGTTTGTGGTGAGGAAACATTATAACAAGAACATTTTCCTCACACAAAAAGCTGAACTGCTAAACAGATGGTAAGGACTTGGATTTATATTGATGACGTTGGGGGCGTACTGCATGTATGTCTAAGATGGAATGTTCGGCAGTCACCATAGAGACACAATGCATATATTAGCAACATTACATTACCTTAGTGTTCATTGTCTCATTTAGGTATTTAGTTTTCAACCAAAACACTAATGGAACTTGTTTAACAGCACAAAATCAGCTCACCTGATGTAGTTCCAACTAAATCAGTTCTTTGTGCTTAGATTGTATTAAAACGAAGATCAGATTAAAGTTTAAATTAAGTAACAGAGCCTCAGACAGAACAGTGCCTCAAAGCCCTTGATAACAGCCACAACTGCCCTGGGGTAGACTGACAGAGGTAAAGTTGCCAATCTGTGCCGTTTCCCTTGTGTATACATTCATTCAAAGGCAAGGTGGGTGAAGTGTCTTGCCCAAAGACATGGCAGCAGCATGCAGTGGTGGTTGGACCTGGCATCAGACACTGCAGGTTTTCAGGTTAGTCAACAAATGTTACAAAATTTGAGCCACTTCACCATAATTCCGCAATAAAAAAATCACTCAACTGTGCCTTGGCAAAGGTCTACGCTTTGTTTTCCAACAATCTGTGCATTTTAACCCAGATTCACATTGCTTTGCTGCACTTACAAACCTGCTTTTTTCAAAATCATATGAAAAGACATCGATTATAGACTTGGTTCTACATCACAAATGCTTTGGACAGAAAATATGTGTAAATTGTAAATTACAAAGTTGTACACAGAGAAGGCAGTTTGGGACATAATCAGGGAACAATAATGGAATAATGTAGCACTTTGATGGAAACTATTTCTGCTTCAAAGGTTTTCGCCCAGATCAAATCAAATTGGTTTTAGCTCAGTCCGGCGCGAGCTACATCAAAAGCACTTCTCCCCTCACTTAAATAATCACAAAGGCGGCGAAAATGGCTGCCCGAGATTGCTGTTTGAAAGGACGATGTACAGTGTTACGCTCCAGACCCATCGCTCTAACAGAAAATATATAAACAGACAAATGCATTAGATAAATTCAGCTTCAGTTTCAACAAAGTGGCAGTTTTAAGTGCAGATGGTGGGTATTGATTGAGTTTGGGAGAGAGTGAGGGATTGAAATGCATTGTGTAACAGTTTGAAGTAACTTTTTTCTGGGTATATGTCATTATAAACACATTACACCGACTATGCTTATGGCTAGGCCTGTCACAGTAATTGTTACATTGACGTTCAATATTTGATGACTATATATATATTATTGCTTCATTTTGCTATGTATTTGTTTCAGCTCATGCCTTTTAATCCTATTGCCTATTTAAACATTTTTATTGGGATGATCTTCCTTTTATTTTAATTGTATCAGTGTCTTAAAATAATTTCAGTATTATCATTCATTACAATATATCTCTCATATCTCTCTTCAAAATTTGTTTCACTTTCTATTGAAAAACTGTTCGAACCTATAATTACATGCCGCAATGAGCTTCATTTGACTGAAGCTGAGCACTACAGGCGACATCACGCTCTCTTAGTCCACTTCTTTATACAGTCTATGGTCAAAAGTAACTTAGCTGGAGAATTAAACTGTACCCAGGCATTTATGCTAATAGGAAACCATTAATTATGAATATTTTTATGTGAAATTTAGCAAGTTCTAGGAAAAAACTGACTCTTTCTAGAAGTTTGACATCCACATTCTCACGTTGTCATTCAGCTGAACAATGCCTCAGACACATTTCCCTCTTTCTACATACACGTGGCTCACCTTATTTAAACTTGGAAATGCGCGGCTTCGATTGACAGATCTTTTGAAGCCCGTACATTCCACCGGGCTCGTTTCCATGGCAACATACAACGTACATCATTGAGTTTTTCCTCTTTAACATAAATTAACATGCAAACATCAAAAATAAACTACTTCTCCATTTAGTAACACAAGGCAACAGGAAGTGGCGAAATTCTTTGGAATAAATATTGTGATCACCCACGTAGGAAAGGTTATTACGTTATGGACCAATGGAGAGAAGTAAAAGGGAAAAGCATTCAACCTTGATTATATGAAGATCCAACAATGCATGGCATAGCAGGGTGTCATACATCACGTTGACATACTGTATAGTGTTTAGAAAAGCATAGAAATCAGCAGTATGCTACAAAGAACAGACGCCATGTTTATGACTTAGAGTACATAATATTCGCTTTTTCTACTAGATATAGTTATTCAAAGGGGTCTGTGTAGGTTTGGATGAAAAGACAAGAAACTAATGTGTCTGGATGTGTGTAGAATCCCTTTATCATCCAGGTAGAATCCAGGGCAAAGGAGAAATTCAGTTTGTCAGCTTGACAAACGTTTATTTAGATTCTGAACTGAAGCGATGAAGCAGCTTGGATGAACTGCGAAACGACCAAAATAAACGTTTGTCCAGTTGACAAATTGAATTTCTCCCATCCCATACACCGCAGAAACTAAAATCTAGCCAAGTTTAGATAAGTAAAATTATCTACCAGTGAACAAGACTTTTTGTAGTTAAAATATGGCAATATATCTTGCTACACTTAAGATAAGAAACAGAAGAGCTCTTTGCACTTAAAATAAGAAACAAAATCAAATTTTGCTCGAAAACAAAACAAAACACAGTATTCCGTTGGTAGCTATATTTACTAGTCAAGTTAAATCTCAAATAAAGAAACATTTTCTTAATTTAAGTCATTTGATCTTACCTCGATATTGCTTTTTTGCTGCTTAAGAGGTTTAGTAGAGTTTAGTTCTGTTCTAAAAAAGACAGATGGGAAAAAAAAAATTTGCTCACTCCTCACTGACAGAGAAAATTGCCAGTCTGCTTTTTGAAAATTGCCTATTTGTATGTTGCTATTTTTTGCTAAAGGTGCACTGCATGACATTTCTGCCGCCTGTTTGTCTCCATGGAAAGGCTACTGCTTTGTCTAGAATGTTCCACAGTATAGATTAAAACAAACTATCACAAGAAAGACAAGCAGGTTACAGCTACATTACAATTCAGATCTGTGGAGAGGCGCTGTTATTCACAGAAGGAATTGCAGCAATAGAAACTCCGTAATGAATAATTGCTCAAAGGATATGTTTACCGTTTTGTGTTGTTTCCATGGAGACAAGCAGGTAGCGGACCCCCTAACCAGGAAAGTTACACATGCACCTTTAATATACATTTACATACATCTATTATAGATTTAAATTGCCGCACAGGTTTTCACAATGTTTACAATTTCCTGACATGATTTTGTAACGAATTACGTTATGTAATGTAAATATGGCTTTAGCGAAACCCGACTCAAATAGTGATTCCTATCTGACTGCGTATAATCCTCTAAACTACAGATCCATGTGAGCGAGCTTGCGACACACACTTAACTAAACCTCATCAATCCCTCACAAATCCACAGGCATATCTGCTAATACTGGACATGTATGCTAACACGCCGCTAATCCGCTGACAGACACGCGAGCAAGTGCTGTGCCCATGTCCTCCATTTGGACTGCTTTGGTCCAAATTCACATATGGGCCAATAAGCTGCTCTCTCAAGGTGGTCAGACTTATCTTTAATTCAGCGGGGGAGCGGGCCTGCTAGCTTTCATTTCATTAACAACATGTAGCTTCCACTCCGCATCCTAATACGCGTCCATGGAGATGAGTACAGGGTTTTAGCTTGTGGAGGAAGCCGTCTTCTTATCTGGGAGGGTAAGCTTGTATGTATTCGGCCACATGTCGTAGCGTATCTCTGGTATGTCTAGAGTCTTCATTACAGCTCGCCGTAGGGCATAAAAACAATTTGTAGCCTTGCGAGGTGGTGTAGTTGTGAAATGGAGTTGTTTCGGGGGCACGGCTCCTGTCTGCCAAACCTGTTCAGTGTATCTCCTCACGTCAAATAGTTTATCTTGTAGATGGGAAGTGAATTGTTCAGATGTCAAAGCTAAAACCGCTCAACAGCATCAATGGACAATATACTATATTAAATGAATGTGAAACTATAGTGTAGGCTACTTTGTAAACATAATGCACATAAGGGTGACAAGATGCTCCGATTATAACTCAAATTTGTCTCAGTTTTATAAAGAAATACAGAAAACCAAACTTGAAAATTATCAAGTAAAAAAATGCACTGACAGAAGTCCTCAGATTATATACTGAGCCACAAGTGAGTCGAGAATGGACAATGTTACACACTTTTCACAATTTTATTTATACGAACCAGCCCAATTGGGATGTGTACCAGTTTTTAATTTGGAATATCTGATCACTCCATATGTAGTACAACTATTAGCAACAGTAAAACTGATGAAGACAAGAGTTTTAGGTACCTTTTGCTGCTTATATCAGCTACTTTTCCGGTGAGCCATGCAATGCTTTACCTCAATGAAGACGGGTAAGGGAAGCCACCAGGTCAGATCTGCGGAGAGGCAATCCCAGCATTAGAAACGCACAAAAAGTCATACTGCTCAACATTCCAGGCAAAACAATACCATGTTAATAGCAATAATTATAGTACTTGTGGAAATGTAATACTTCCAACATTTTGCTTTTACTTCTACCCAAGTAATATCCATTGAAAACAACAGTATTTTTGTCAAATTTCAGCATTCAGTGCCACATACATTTAGATTGAAAATTAGCTCCATGTACTTGTATCTCGCAGTGCTTAACTCGTTATGTGGCTCTCACATTGATGTCAAAGTCGTCACATTAGTAACACCGCGGGACTTGAGTCTTTTCTAGAATATTCCTGATAAATGCCCTTTTATTATTCCTCCATTGCCGTGGTGCTTCGGCGTTCCTCACTGCTTGTGTCACGTCGCATTACATTTATATTGGGATGTCTGCGCGCTGATGTCTTTATCACCGCTGCAATTCAAGTGGAGCGAGGACAACATGAATCTGGGCCTCACATCTTTGAGGTGTAAAAAACATTAGAATGATAAAGAGGGGAATATTCACTGTAAAAATACGGGGAAGGTTTGTCGAGAGCGAGACTTCTGTGGTCGTAAATAATGAGATCATATGGAGGAAATATGCAAAAGAAACCACTGAGGCTGTATGAGTAGTATCTTGTTTACTCGAAATACCGTCAGGACAATGTATATACGGGCATCAACAAATGAAAAATGTGGAGCTATAGAATATATTCAAAACACAATATTCATAGTATATTAAGAATGGTCAAAGGACTCAAAATGACATCCAAGACAGGAAAAAGTCTTGACTGAAACCCATGATACGTATTGGTGTAAATCAAGGGACCGGCTTTCTGCTCGTGCCCAGAGTCAGGACTAAACAAGAGGAATCAGGGTTTCAGTTTTATGCAGCAAAAACCTGGAACAACCTTCCTTAAAGGTGCATTGTGCAACTTTTCTGGTGGAGGGTACATCAATTGCTTTTCTCCATCTTATCTTATTGCTTTGTCTGGAATGTTTTACAGTGTTACATGTTTCTATCCTCAAGGAGACCAACCCAGACCAAGTTACAGGTCAGATCTGTGGAGAGGCCGCTCACAATCAGCATGTTTTTCTAGATATTTTGAGTTATAAAACCACATGTAATTGAATAAATGCAAAGTAGAGCTGTTTCATGTCATACTGTGGAACATTCCAGGCACAGCAATTAGATATCCATAAAAACAAGAAGGTGACGAACCCCCAACCAGAAAAGTTACATAGTGCACCTTTAAATTCAGGCTTGTGTTTAGCTGTGCATATGACTGAAAGGTTTTTATTCCACACTCTCCTCTTTTAACGTTAAGTTGCTGATGATGATTTATGTTTTGATTTGTTTGTAATTTGTGATTTGATGCCTTTCTTAGTCTGTAAAGCACTTTGAATTACTTTACGACTTGTGCTATACAAGGTTCAAGGTTCTTAATTTCTCATTCCAACATGTGAGAGAAACACATGAGAGAAGAAGATGTATTCACCAAGGCCAAAAAACATAATATATCATAGTAAATCATACAAGATTCAGTGCAGGTTATAGGTGAATAGATGACACATACATACAAATATTGTATAGAAAAAGCCCACACAGTAATGTATTGAGATAATTTCGCTGTGATGTACAGTTGCTACTAATTTAGCAATACCCCGAAGCTCAGTTTTACAGCTAAGCATTCATTTTGGAAGTTCATTGCGATGTTATCAAAGTAAATTATGCAACTTGGGGTTCTATCTGGCAAATACATTACACTCTGTCTAAAAATGGAATGTATTTAGACTGATGATTGTGGATTACAGTACACGGTGGGACCCCAAATCCTCTGCTAGCTACTGGTAGATGAAATGAGGAAAAAAAAAGTGAAAGGACAATTTTAGGTCAGAGTGGAGCTAGACAGAGAGCCAGACATCACACCGTGCCGTGGGGAGCAGTACCTTGAACAAAAGTCCTCTTTGATTCTTTAAGGCCAAGTCAAAGGGGGAAAAAAGACAAGCTTCACTGGACGAAAGGCCAAAATGTCCTGGATTCACATTGGGCAGACTATAGAGGCTCCTACAGCTCTATTGAAACAGTGAGAGGTAATACTCCCTACAACTGGACAACAAGTCACCCTTATGTGATAAATAATACTCCCTACAACTGTAAAAGTCACCCTTATATAATACTCCCTACAAATGTACAACAAATCACATTTATATAATAGATAATGTAATACTCCCAACTTTTAACTTACATGAATGCAATTTAAATAAGTCTGCTTTATTTAGAATGTATTATTAACATTTATCTTTGTTATTATAATATATTGGGATGTGTGAGCTGCTGTGTCCAAATAATTTCCCTTGAGGATCAATAAAGTTTGTCAAAGTCTATTGACACAAGTTCTAACATTTATTTAACTTGAAGCTGCTTTCCGTGATTGAAGCCACGTACTGTATTCAGAGTGTGCACTGATAAAACCACCACGTGCAATGGGCGGATAGAAGGCTCAAGGTTGACGCTGATGTATTTTCTTTTCAGCGCAACATCACTTCATTACTACCTGGACATCGTCTGTTAACTTCAGTGAATTAGTTTACAACAAAAAAATAACTATATGGTACAATACCTTGAGATGGACAATTGGTTCATCAAAAAAAGAAAATGTTTTGAAAAGAAAATATTCTGCCTTGCTTCAATTGTATTCTATGTATTCTCTTCTCCCAAGCCGATAATCCATAAATGTGTTTTCCCCTTTGCTTATCTTTTGGTGGCATTTACTGACAGCTTTTGTTAAGTTTGGTTTTGTATCTAGTCTACAGTGGTCGTTATTTTGATAAAAACGTGCAGCAGAGTCCAGTCCCAGTATTCCTTATATTTAAATAGTTAATATAAAGGTGCACAATGTAATTTGTATGGTCCATGTAGATGTTATGCCTGAAACATTCCACAGTAGGTACAGCATTAAATTCATATTACATTCATTACATTAAGTTCTTTCTATAGCTCAAAAATGCCACGGAGAAACTTTCTTTCACTCTTACTGTGAAGTATTTTCGCAGATCTGACTTGTAAGTTGGCCTACCTGCACCACCACTACCTGCTTGTTCCGTACTGTGGAACATTTAGACAAAGCAATAACGTCACCATGGAGACGTGAAGGTGGCAGACACTCCATCTGAACTGTTTTGTAGAGTCCAGAGTCCTCGCAATATGACTTTGCAGAGACATCGTACTGACGTCGCTCTACGTGTATGCATATTGGCGTAACGTTCAGCAGTTACCATGGAGACACATGGAGAGTTGGTCTGAATACTCAAGAAAAATACAAAAATAGATTTAAACGACACATTTTCAGGAGCCTGTGATCAATACGAGCGTTCATGGCCCTGATCGTGTTAAAACGAAGCTCAGTTTAAAGTCACAAATGAGCGACAGAGCTTCAGACAGAGCAGTTCCTACCGTTAGCATCACACGCCCATGCCCTCAACTGTATTTCCAAAGCGTTTATTTTCACATGAGCTCTAAATTGGCTGCTGTCCCAGATCTTACCAATTTTTTTTTTTATAACTTTTAACATGTTGCAATAAAGACAATAGGAAAACACGAGCCGCCCTGTAGGATCACTGTGACATTTCCACCAGATGTTAAGAGCTACATTTACCAGGTAATAATCCAGCGCCAACATCAGTTCTGCCAGTTTGGGAATAAACTCTCAAACCATTAATATGTACTTAGTGATCATTAGCTGTATCTTCTCCCATTTCAACTACTATTTACCACATTTCCAGACTTTAGGGAATGAGTTTTTCTTAATTTCCCTAAAGTCGACCATCGGCGTGTGCCCCCTGGAGAGACATGTTCAACATTAATGCAATTATTACAGCCACATATGCTACAGTTGTTGTTTTGGCACTGCGGAAACCTGTGGGGCTAATGGGCCTGTCTGTAACGCAGCTGCTCCTAAGGTTTGGGTGCACCATGAGGGAATACACTCCAAAACGCAAATCTGGCCAAGTTTTAACGTTACTCGAATTAAGAAAGTTTTAAAGTAAATATATCCACCAATGGAATAAGACTGAAAATATGAAAGTGTATCTTGCTACACTACAACTCTTTGCACTTAATAGAAAGCTCATTGTGTAAAAGAAAGCTCATTTTGTTAGATTAGAAGAGTAAGGGTGGGATTAAATAATTTTAATTAAATAAGTTTTCTTCTTCCCACTCCTTTATGAGCAATTTTTTCGTTATTTCTATTACAATTTCACTAATGTTATATGTTCCATTGTAAAAGAATCTACATTTCTTACTTTCATAAATAAATAATACAAAATAACAGGAGCGCTATGTAACTTTTTAGAGGTGGGGTCGCCATCTGCTTCTCTCCATGGAGGTATTATTGTTATTTTTATAATGTTCCACAGTGACGCATTAAACATACTCTATATCCCGCATTATTTTTCCATTCTTGCTGTTTCTGTTGGTCAAAAATACCTTGTAAACATACATTTTCACCGTGAGTGAGCTTGCTCTCCACAGATCTGACCGATGTGCCCTTGTGTTGTCAGTCATTTGTCCCCGTGGAAGCATTCCGTTTTAATGCCGTACTGTGGGGCAGTCTGGGCAAAGCAATAATATATTTATGACAAACAGACAAACAGGTGGCAGGACCTCCACTTTTACAAATGTACGCAGCGCACCTTTAAAATAAGAAACAAAATCTTATGTTGGTTGGATCAAGAAAAACTCATTTTACTTGTAAAGTCGTATTTTCAGTCTTCATAGAAACATGGAAGAGGCGCTACCAGGGCAATTTACAGGTGAGATCTATGAAGAGGCGACCCCACTCACAGTCAGAATGCATGTTTTTCAAAGGTATTTTCGAGCAGTAAAACACCATAAACAAATAAATGCATCTTATATAAGTTTAGTTAGTTGGTAACGGACCCTCAACCTGAAACTACACCGCGGAGCTTTAAGCAGGCACCTTTAAGCCATATTAATGTACCTAAGTATTGCTTTTTGCAGTGTATAGACAAAAAACACAAAAAGAAACAGACAGGGACAGCGGGCGCGGAACAGGTGTGATAACAGAGTGCATCAAGAGGCCGCTGAGGACAAAAAATCTGCTGAATTAATTTGTCCCCGTGGGCAAAAGGAGTATTTGCTTTTTATTAGCTTTGATGTGCAAAAGTCGAAACATGTTTGTGAGCGGTAAACTGAGTGAGGGTGTGCTTTGATATAACATCAGTCAGCTTAATAATTCAAGAGAAGTGCATTACAGAGGGGACTTGAGAGAACAACAATATCTTGGATTATTCAACATCAGTTAAGAATTTCATTTGAACTATACCTCTGTCGTGGTCTGCAGGATTATGAATAAGGGCTAGCAGCTAATCATTCAGGTTCATTTGGCTCTTTGGCACCTACTGTATATCTTACACACAGCAAGAGCAATAAACACTAATAACTATACCATCCATAGCCTTAAACGGCCCATTTTATGCTATTTTCTGATGTTATAATGTTGTTTCCTCATCAAAAATATACCATCAAAAGCGTGTTAAACATGTGTGAATGAAGCAAAACATAACTCCATATGTTTTTGAGGAGGTAACAACATTTTAACATGGCTTAAAGCACACAAGAGTCAATTTTGTGCAACATAGAACCTATAGTATATGTTTTATTAAGGTTCTTCAAAGCAGTAGTCAATATAAAGCTATAACAAACTGTGCACCGAGTTGGTACATCTAAGATATTGCATTTTGAGCTCAGGGGATGGAGACTGACTAATAAAAACATGTGTGAATGAAACAAAACACAACTTTTTTTGAGGAGGTAACAACCCACACACAAGAGTCAATTTTGCCTAATATAGGACTTTTGCTAAGCCTGAATCATAAGTATTTGGACAGTGTGATTTCAGTTCACATGCTTTATTAAGTCTAATTTAGGAGTAGTTACTGTAAAATCAAACCAAACAGTGCACTATGTTGGCTCATCTAAGATTTGGTGTCATACTACAGTATATTCTCTTTCAAAGTACTGAGCACCAAATCTACCATGACAAACGGCTTAAAAAAACTACTAAATGGTGTGGTATTTCTTAGTGGGACAAACCGATGAGAGCACAGTGGAGGTTTGCCACAGCAGCAGTTAGCAGGAGGACTCTGGCTCACAAACACAGCATTACTCATGTTCTCCATGTCTCTGAGACGATGATGGAATCGCCAGGCTGCACACTCCAGCTTGTGCATGTTGACAGTAACCTCCCACCACCACAGTCCCAGCCCAAGGTGATGCTAGCACACACACACACACACACACACAGGCCCGAGGTGACACAGGCGACAGCTCAATTCTGGGTGAGTCAGCTGCAGCGTGTCCTTGTGCCCAGACAAGAGAACAGGGGGCGGCAGTGAGCGGGCTGTGTGGGTGGAGGTGCGGGGTGCAAAGGTGAAGAAGAGAACGAGACAGTGCCTTGGAACAGAATGAGCTTGAGCTTCGTCCATCCAAAATTTTGTAGTTCGACTTATACAAAAATATGATTTTTTTTTTTATACACTGTAGTAAAAGTGTAGAAACCTCTATTATTTTAAAGGTTCTATAAACACAAAATTGACTCTTGTGAGCTTGAGTCCAGTCATAATGGTGTTACCTCATCAGAAACATATCCAAAGCTCAAAATGCTCTGTTCTACCTTGTGATAGCACAGAGTGGCAATTCCAGGGCCAAAATCATCCAAATGATTCTAGTGTTTAAAAACACAGTGGAGCATTTCCTGTATTACCACATGACATCACAAGGTGGAACAGAGTGTTTTCTGTTTGAGAGAAGAACCTAAATATGCACAACCCCAGGTACAGTTGTGCTCATAAGTTTACACACCCTGGCAGAACTGATGATTTCTTGGTCCAGAAGCTGCCCATGGGACGTACTTGGATATTCCAACATGATAATGACCCAAAACACAAAGGCAAGTGGACCTGTCATTGGCTCCAGCAGAATAAAGTGAAGGTTCTGGAGTGGCCGTCTCTTCTGACCTCAATATTATGGAGCCACTCTGGGGAGATCTCAAGCTGCAGTTCATAAAAGAGCCCAAGAAAATACAGGAACCGGAGCCTTTTTCCAAGAAGAATGGGCAGCTTTACCATCAGAGAAAATAAAGAGCCTCATCTACAGCTATCTCAAAAGACTCCAAGCTGTCATTGAGTCATTCGTGTGGTTTCTGTTGTCATTATGATTTCAAAAGAGTAAACACAGTTGTTTGTTGAGACATGGCTTCACCCAAGCACTAACCATGAATGAAAGAAAGGTTTTTGTGTTATCATTCATATTCTCTGAAAGATGGCCAAGAAATCGATCAAATTCTGTCAGGGTATGTGAACTTAGGAGCACAACTGTATGATTTGGAGGAAACAACATTACAACATCAGAAAACCGTGTAATATGAGCCCTTTAAAGTTGCACTATGTAACTTTACTGGTGGCTGGTCCACTTCAGTTGCATTAAGCTTATTTATCTCTATGGAGAGAAGCAGGTGGTGCCATCAGAACAAGTTACAGTTCAGATCTGTGGAGCGGTACCCCTGCTTACTGTAAGGATGCATGTTTTTAAAGGTATTTTGTTCACAGTAAAACACAGTGAGATGCACACACTCTGCCTGTCTGTGCTCACAAAACCAGTGCCGCTAAAGAACCACAGAGGACACTGTTGTACACGAGTGCAGCATGATTAGGAGCCTAATATGTGGTGGGACATGCAAACCAGTCTCTAGTGATGGAGGGCGCCGTCTGGATGCCATATGCCACACCAGAGTCAGAGGACTGGAGCGGGGTCCAGCTGGTGAAAAACTACCACACCAGACCCCCGGTGAAACATGTAGCATGGTGAGAGCACAGCAGGATAATTATGAAGATACAGGTCAGTGGAGTGCGCTACATAATAAGGGCTAATGTGTCTGCAGATAATGTACAGGTTTAGTACTGTAAAATGAGTCGTAATGGCAGGGCTGACACTGCAATACCACTCCAGATCTGGCATGTAACTTGGCCTTGTATTATCACTTGCTTGTCTCCCTATATACTTCGCTCTGCTGATATTTTTGGACTATTATGTGAGGCTGTTTTTGATATTTTTTTTCTAATTTGACTTTAGTACAAACTCATCCACGTCCTTGTCTTACTACATACAGGACAAGAGCGCTGTGTAGTCACATTTTTGCGGTAACTCTGGACTAAAGTGTTCAAATAAAGCTTTATTCATATGCTCTTTGTACATATGGAGGCAGCTGGATGGCCTCTGCTGGAGATTTTAAGTTGCCAGCAGCTAAAAACAGTGTAAAAATCGAAACGAATATGTCAGTCTTTTGCTATTTTATTTAATAATTATGTCTGCTTACTAGTGATGATTTAAAAAGTTAACATAAATGGTAAAAATACAAATTTTAAAAATAAACTGAACTGAAATGAACTCCAGGTCTGAAAATTACGATCAGTGTATAATTATTTTGTACCCTGCCCTAATCTACAGCATTTGTTAAGAAATCTCGAGAAGAGGGAGACAGACTGGAGTGCCATTTGCCATAACAATGCTCGTTTCACTTTGATTGAGCACTTTGTGAATTTCGCCTGCAGCTGCTCAAGCACGTTAAGCACCCGCAAATAATTTAAAGTCCGATTTAAGCTCTTGATTAACAGCACTCTGAAACCACACTTCAAAATGCAGTGCGGCGTCAATGTCAAAAATGCTATCAAAATACAGCACGGGGAATAATATTTAGATAAAAAACACTGGGATCATACATCACAATGGAGTATGTATTCAACTTCCTGCCATCTATCAAATGACACTATAATGGGAGACAATGTTTTCTGGATATATTTGTAATGGAATGAATGCAAAACAGGTTTAATGTTATGTAATGATATGCTGTGGAACATTCCAGGCAGTAATAATAACAACAATAACATCTCCACGGAGACAAGCATGTGGTGAACGAGTGTACCTTGAAAGGGCCCATATTACGCTACGCTCAGATTAGTGTTATAATGTAGTTTCCTCGTCACAAACCTGGAATTGTGTTTTGTTTGTGTTCTTAGGCCATACCGGCTTGTGGGAATACCAGGTGCCACAGGGGGGCGCCACTCACAAAAACTGTCGCTGTGTCCTTAGGCAAGACACTTCACCCACACTGCCTAGTATGAAAGTGAAGTGTGCGTGAGTGATGGTGGTGGTCGGAGGTTAGCCCCGCTTCCGTCAGTCTGTCCCAGGGCAGCTGTGGCTACAATAGTAGTTTTTCACCACCGGGTATGGAGTGAATGAACTATGCACCTTAAAGCGCTTTGGGTATCTTGAAAGGCACTATTGGGGTGGCACGGTTCACAAAATTCATGGTTCGGTTTGTATTGTGGTTTAAGGGTCACGATTTTTGGTTCTGTACAGTTCTTGTTTTATTTTGGTATAAATTTTTTTTTTTTAAAAACTCACTTTCAATACAAACATAAAGGCGCCAGCCCATTAAAAATTTGTAATATTTGATTTAAAAAAAAATGTTTTTACTCAAAATGATGCGGAATCATGAGCAGCACATGGGAGGAGAATGGTTTAGTCCTGGTTAAAAACTGTTTTAGTCCTGGTTCAGTCATGGTTTTAGACCTGGTTTTAGTCCTGATTTTAGTCGTGATTTTGCCCTGGTTTAGTCCTGGGTTAGTCTTAGTTTAGACCTGGTTTTAGTCACGATTTTAGTCCTGTTTAGTCCTGGTTTTAGTTCTAGTTTAGAGGCGCATAGGCAGAGGCGTGGCCCATGCACCATACAGGAGGAGACACGGCGTACGAGAGTGGGAGGAGATGCGGTGTACGGGGTGAGTTGCGGCGTACGGGGTGAGTTGCGGCGTACGGGGTGAGTTGCGGCGTACGGGGTGAGTTGCGGCGTACGGGGTGAGTTGCGGCGTACGGGAGCAGGAGGAGACCTTTAAGACAGGCAATGGTGGTGCATTCAAACATGCTTGTTGCTAATTGTTCAAAAACAAGAATTAGCTGGGAGAATTATCCGAACTTACCTATATATTGTGAGTAGTTCTAGCATTTCTTTAACTATCCCTGCCTCTGGTCCAAATTAGCTGCAAATGTTCTGCACTATACACTATTGTATTTGTGTACTGCTTCCCTACAAACACTGAAATTCCCACACCGGTATGCTCTCAGAGTTCACCGGGGATATTCCACACCACATTGGTTTTCACAGCTGTCTTATAAACTGAATCCGACCTTAAATAGATAATGGCTTCATCAACCTGCACTCCCCTGCTGAGGTCCTGGTGTGGGGACAGCGCCTGGATTAACTGTCCAAAATAAAAATCGGCTTCCTGCTCCAGCGAGATAGGACAGGACTGCTCGGGGACACCGGTGTGAAAAAAAGAAAAAGAAGAAGAAAAGGAGTCAGGTTTTCAGTTGGATGTATTGTGGACTTCATCTGCTTCTGGCTTGAGTGCAAATAAAACTGCATTATCTCGCTCAGAGAGAAGCCATGGTCTCATCAGTGTCGGACCTTAAGGCGATTTATCTTGAGAAGTTGTATTTTTGGGAGCCCTGGTTGCTCGGTAACGAAAGGAGGAGGGGATAAAAATGTGAGTTTGACATCTCTTGAGTGGCTTTGAAAGTCTGCCGTCAGCACTAAAGCTTGGCGTGACTGCAGATCCTTTGTAAGCAGTTCTGTCAAAACTATTATCATTTGTGGATTAGTCAAAGGCCGGGGTTCTCAAGTGGAGGGGCGAGTCCTACTTTGTTTAAAAGTGCTGATACAGTTTTGTTTGGAGCTACATTGGATGATTCGATTAGGTGGTTTGGTCCAGTTTTAGTCCTGCTCTAGTCCAGTTTAGCTCCAATTTTTGATGAGCTCAAGTATGGTTTTGTGCTGATTATGTTTTGCCGCTTAAAGGTGCACTGTGTAACTTTTTGGTTGGGGGTCTATCACCTCCTTGTTTCTATGGATATGCCATGGCCCAACCTGGAATGTTCCACAGTATGATATTAAAGAGTTCTACCTTACACTTATTCAACTACAGGTGATTGTATGGCTCAAAAATACCTAGAAAAACAGGTATTTTGACTGTAAGCGGGATCACCCCTCCACAGATCTGACCTGTAACTTGGTCTGGTTTGGTCTCCATGAAGAAAGGTTTAATGCCATACTGTGAAGCATTCAAGACAAAGCAATAACATCTCCATGGAGACGAACCCTCCACTAGAAAGTTACAAAGTTATACAACTTTAGGTTTGGGGGTTTGTTTTTGGTTTTTATTTTGTTTATGAAAAGTACGAAGAGGAATATTTTTCAGTATATATAGGTTCAGAAAATTGTGCTATTATTCAATGCTAAAAATGTGACTGTTGTCAGTTGCAAAGGCTTTAAGTTGTGGACCCAAATCCCAACAACTAATGATAATTTTCAACATTTTTGACTGAAGTCCCTACCCTTCATCAGCAATCATATTATCAAATTATTATTATTATTTTTATTTTTTATTTTTTAGGCCACAATGATGTGAAAACTTGTAATAGAGATACACACTGACAGTGTTTTTGCAGAGTCGGCTGTGGTTTAGCTTTAAGCCATCACAAGGACATTGAAATCCCCCACTGGATTGGTCCCATAGGAGAACATGGGCCCTTGCATCGACCTGGACTTGTGTATCTGGGTGCGTGTGTGTGACAATGGGGAAATGCTATTAATCCAAACACGACACGCTGTGTGTTTTTGAAAAGGATTTACAAGCTCTGATGCTCTTACAAAGAATGTTCAAATCATGTCCCTATATGTAATAATACGGAAAGCCCCTAAGTCACTCAGCTTACGTACCACAAGGACAACTTATAAAAGGCTCAATAGGGTTTACACAAGTCTTTCAAGTGATATTGTGAAAGTAGTCCTTGTAGTTATTTCAAACCAAATCCAATATAGTTGTAAACGTGTCAATTTAAAAGGCCTATACAACACTATTTTCTGAGCTGTTATAATGTTGTTTCCTCATCAAAAAAATACCCAGAGTTGCATTTTGTTTCATTTCATTCACACATGTTTAACACACAAATCCTGCATATTTAGGCTGGGGTTTTCCACAGGAAGTGCTCCACTGTGTTTTTAAACTACATACACATTCTCTAGATATAATACCATGCAGTGGAATATTCGAATCAAAGCAATAACATCTCAATTAAGAGTAGAATAGAATAGAATAGAATAGAATAGAATAGAATAGAATAGAATAAAATAGAATAGAATAGGTCTTTATTGTCATTGCAACATGCCACATGTACAACGAAATTTTTAAAAAGTGTTGAGCAGTTTAAGGTGCTAGGGAAACTAGTAGACCACCCTCATACATACATACATACATACATCCCACCTATTTCACAATCTCATATAATTTATAAATATATACACATATTTAGTAAGTGCGGGTATGTTTATTAAGTGTGGCTATGATTGTAGGATAAAAACTGTCCTTCAACGCATTTGTCCATGCTCAGATTGATCTGTATCTCTGACCCGATGGTAACAGTTCAAATAGAGAGTGCCCGGGTATGTGTTGGCCCTTTTTGAGACAGTGGGAAGTGTGGAAGTCGGCCAGTGTCCTGAGAGGGCAGCCAATGATCTTCTGAGCTGCGTTTATTAACACCAACACGTGACGGTCTCTCCATTTACATGCACTTCTCTGGTAGCAATTTAAAATCGAATGTCCATGTTATGTGTTAAATATAGAAAACACATCAATGAACAACAGTTAAAGGGCCCACATTACGTTAATTTCTGATTTATGTTATGTTTCCTCATCAAAAACATACCTGGAGTTGTGTTTTGTTTCATTCAGACATGTTTAACACACAAACCCAGCAGAAAACACTTTGTTCAGCCCTGAAATCTTTACCGAACAAAGGAAAAGGGTCGCTGTTCACTTGAAATCTACACTTTCATGACATCACAAGGTGGAGCTGAGCATTTTGAGCTTTGGGGATAGACAGATTTGGGCAGGGTTACTCAAATATGTGTGAATAAAGAAAAAAAAAACACAACTTTGAGCATGTTTTTGATAAGATAACGACAGTAGAGCATGGCTTAAAGCTCACAAGAGTCAATTTTGTGTAATACTGGACTTTTAAATAACTGCTTTCACTAAAGATTATTAATTATAATGTCTACAATTCATATTTTCAGGATAATTCTAAAAGGGTTGCAGCATTCAATAACATAATTCGATTTCTAAGTAGCGTACAAGTTCAAAGCGCTTTTCTCATTATCGTTACTATTTAGTCTGCTGAACTCATTGGCGTTCAGTCATGATTTTAAACAGGAAATTCATTATTGAAGATTCTTGAATTATAATTTTTTGTCTCTCCTTGCAGATTAGCCAATCATCATTGTTTACAAATGATTATTGCTCCGTCGTGCATTTCTGTTGAGAGTAAATATTATCTAAACGGAGAAGTTAATTGTTTTAGGGAAAGAATAAATTATATATTATCAGCAGTATTATTATTTCGAGTTTGGCAGTAAACTTCTTTGGCAGTGTTTGGAAATACATGTACTGAAAATTGTTAGTGTTGCTTTAATTTGTTCAGCAGTTACCATGGTTACACAATGCGCACATTAGCAAAAACGTTTTAAGACTGAAAACTCAAGAAAAAAATACAAAATGGCTTTAAACATGACATTTTTCAAGAGTCTGTGACCGATTTGAGCGTAGATGGTCCTGTTTAGGCGTTTGATTTCAATAAAAAAGGTTTGTGACTAGTGACTGAGCCTCAGACAGAGCAGTGCCTACAGTTAGCATTACGCCCACAGGGAATTTTGACAATATAAGCTGCAAATGATCAATATAGTACTCTGATTGGACTATCTATAGGTTACAAAATACATATTCAGTATTATATAACTAAACACACTTTCAAAGAGTCCTTCCTCTCACAGTACTTCAGCAGAACTTTATTTATTTCATTTGGCCTTTCATTTCAGAGGTCATGTCTCTCCAGTCCCTGTCAAAATAATGACTTTTTTTCCCTCTACAGAAGTTTTGTCGTTCCCAATGTCAGCGGAGACCGGCTGTCAGAAAACGCGGTAATCCAGCTCCGTCAGCGTTTGAGCAAAATACCACCTATGTCACTCTGTTGTGGAGGACCTGTCTCATATGCACTCACAAATCAGCTTCTATTATAAGCCTGTCAAAACAAACTTCAAATACGGCGGAGCAGATGCCAAATGGGACATCGTCTAGTCCGTTTGGTGGTGACCTGAACGTACCCCTACCCCGGAAAATAAATAAATAAATAAAAAACTTATCAATGCATGTGAATTATTAATATCTGTGCCGTCGTAGCTTTGATCTGAATGTGAAGGCCAGTTCTGATGCCTGTCAAAAGTTGGGCTACGCTAAAAGTTCAGGGAGAAGTGTAAAATCTGAAAATGTGGAACAATGTGTCACCACGGACAGGGGGGAATACATTAGCACGCTGGTTTCTCCATAATTTAACTGCATAAAAGGGGCCCTTCACTCCAAACCCATATACAACTTGTACACATTTTAAAAAGATGAGCGGCAACTGATTTAAGAACTGTTTTTGGACAAATTAAATTAATTTTTTTTTTTTTTAATTAACGGCAGGTGCTAATGTCAGCTATGCTAATTCAAAGTCCAGGTAAATTCTAAGTGATTAACTCAGAATGAACAATACAATACAAAAATAACTATGGCCAATCAAAAGGGAGGCGGGTTAGCTTGTTGAACAGCATAAACCTGTTGTAGTTCCAACCAAGTGAGCTCTTTCTGGTCAGATTCTGTTTAAATAAAGCTCAGATTAAAGAATGAATGTCAGGAGTCGATCAAACCGAGTCAGTTCTCCCGACATCCGCTGTAATTATGTTCCATTGCAACAGTCAAGAAAATATGGATGTCCAAGAAATGTTACTGTAACGTCAGGTATCACTAGTTCCTGCTAAATAAATAGAGTCTGTTAGCTAATGTTAGCTGTCGGCGACTCATTTATGGCAGTTTGACTACATTACATGTTCAGAAAAAACTTGTGTCTACTGTCAAATGATGTAAAAGAAAGTCTAAATCCTGAAGGTCCCAAAGACCCGATTTAAAACTCGAGGAGACCTGTCCTTTCAAGCAGTAGCCCCTAGACTGTGGAATGCTCTGCCTCTGTCTCTTCGTGTGGCTGAATCTGTTGATTCTTTTAAAAAGCAGCTAAAGACACTGTTATTCAAACAAGCTTTTAGTTAATTCACTGCTCTTTGTCTTATTTATCTGTTTTAACATTCATTATTCTTGTTTTGCATTTTATCTATTTTTACTTGCACTCTGTAAAGCACTTTGTGATTTTATCTGTGAAAGGTGCTATATAAATAAAGTTTACTTACTTACTTACTAAATGTCACTGCAAAGTTTTAGAAGACACTTTCTCTACACAAACACAACATATCAAAATGACGAAAAGACAATTCTCCCTGTTTACTGTGTGCGCCGCCATTTTTGCTGTGACGTAAATCCAACCGACTCTGTCTGCACCGAACTCGCACGAGTTTGTGTTTCGTAACCCCGATTTGCTTGGCCATTTCATTGCACTTTCTCAATGTGGAGTTCGGTTTTCTCCAAGTCCCGAGCACAACAGAATGCAGCATGAGTAACAGCGGTTCAGACAGGGCAGTGCTCCAGTTAGCATCACACTCCCAGGGAATGTTGATGCCATCGGCTGCAAAGTATCACTTGACAGTTGCCCCATGCTATCCCTCCACAGCACCATGTCGTCCAACCCGGTGGATTTCAAGTTGAACTCCTGACTCGAGACACTCGCTCCAAACAGCTCTCGGTGGACTTTTGGCCATGACACCATCTCAAAGTGAAATGTTTGTCCCTCAAGGGCACCCTTTTAGCTACTCTATCTACCTCCATCACTCAGCCGTTTAGCGGGAGGTTGTTTTGAAATGCATACTCAAGAGTCTAGACACTTGACAGCAGTCCCCTCTCTCGTCAAAAAACAGCAGACTGACTGGCGGGGGACTCGCTTATGCAGAAGAAGCTGTATTTACTGTCATTCTTATACGACAGGGGCTTGTCAGAATAGCAAACAGAGATCGCTTGTACCCAGACAAGAGTCACCTGGAGCAGAGTTCATACCAGGGGGTGAACGACGGCTCGGAGGTGAATACGAAGTCAGGCTGCTTTGGTCTCATAATAGGGTTTCTGAGTCATTGAGTTGAAATATTCGCACTTTGCAGATAGAAAATGACCAGTAAGTGCACTTAAAGCTGGACAGGGGCTCATTCTGGGTGATGGTAACAAGCTGTTTGGTGCTACTGAAAAAAGCCCCAAACTGAGAAAGTACGTCACAAATTCAAGCGCAGAGAAAAAAGGCCTTTGAAAGAGTAAGTGGCAAAACTCTATGCTATCTTGCAATACAATAAATTAGCATACAGTCTGCAAAGGTAAACTTCCATAAAACATATCAATATATTGTCTGTATAATCCTTCAGGTACTTTCACAACTCATGCAAGGAGCTTCATCACCGGGGACACTGCTTTATATGTATCTGACGGGAGGCGCTAACTACACTAAAACACATTGTAGTTTTTTACAATTATTTAATTGATTAATCACTGGATTTACATAGTGTGTTTCAAGATATCCAAAGCGCAGTATTCATTCACTCCGCATACTGGTGGTGGTAAGCTGCTATTGTAGTCACAACCGCCCAGACTGACAAAAGCGACGCTGCCAATCTGCACCATCGGCCCCTTGGACCACCTCCAACACTCATGCTCATGTCACTTTCTTGCTGGCGATGTAGGTGAAGTGTCTTGTCTAAGGACACAACAACATTTTTATCACTGGCTCGCCACTGTGGAACCTGGTATTCCCAGCGGTCTCCCATCCAAGTACTAACCAGGCCTTGACAAGGAGGTCTGGCAAAGATGATCCAACAATTATGCAAAATATGACTCAGGTAACTGTTCACACCTTAGGGTAGGTAAATAGAGAATAACAAAACTTAATTTCTGTAAACTAGGGAGAGTTAGTTTCAGTATATTAATTATATAAACCTGGTCTTTTGAGGGAGTATCCGTGACGATGCAAATACGACCAACAGACGCCAACAGAAGTCTTCATTTTCTCTTTAAATTGCTCCTTTCCAAAAAAAACACTCAAAAATCCTCGGTACATATGCCATAAACCATAAACACAGATTTACCCTGTCGGAGGATGAAAACATATTATGGGGATGTCTTCATGTCTTCTGGTTTGCCTTGACTACAGCCGGTGAGTGCTGAAAATGAATGAGTAGAATCCACTTGGGTTTTTTTCACCGCAAAGGAGAGGATAAGACCCTGCCTCGGGATGAGATATGAATTTCAAATCCAAATACAATATTTCATCACTGCGGAGCATACGAATTAGGTGGGAAGCGTGTCCACAATTCCCCAACACACAAAAAGAGAATACCTCCTTTTGACAAGATAGTGTGAATAGAAGGAAAAATACATTGCATCATGAGGCTTTTTATCATTTACATAGAAGAACTCAATCAGAATTTCCCCTATCATCTCTCTATAACCTTGGATATTTGAAGCAGACGTTCCATCCGCAGAGAGCCTTTTTATTGACTCAGGTTGAGTTAAGTCAGTGTGGAAAAGTACAGGGTAATATGCGGTGATAAGAGCAGGTTCCTGGAATATTATTTGCCAATGTTGAGGATTTTTGGTCAGAGGACTTAATCCGTGCACACCTCACAGAGCAATGGTTCACGACAGCTTTGGAAAATGCAATACTAAATGCAACAAGTCTGAAGATTATACGAAGAAAAATATGTGGGAAATAGGAAATGGCATCAGACATCTTTATTCAATGTGAAAATAATAATAATTTTGATGATAATAAAAGTTGATTCTTGAAAAAGATGACATAGATGCATAATCATTAAGTCATTTCTTAAAGTGGCTACGACAGGTTGGACTACTCGATATATTTAAAGGTGCACTGCGCAACTTTTCCGGTGGAGGATCTGCTACCTGCTTGTCTCCATGGAGATGTTATTGCTTTCCCTGGAATGTTCCATGGTGTGACACTAAACATATCCATCTAGCATTTATTCATTACATGTATTTCTATTGCTCAAAATTACAGTAATTCCTTCTGTGAATAGGGGCGACTCTCCACAGATCTGAGCTGTATCCTGCTTGTCTGGAACATTCTAGACAAAGCATTAACATCTTCATGGAGACATCAGGTGGCAGACACTCCACTGGAAATGTTATACAGTGCAGCTTTAAGATTTTTACAAAGAAATAAACACAAAAAAGTAATAATAATAATAATTTGGGAATTAAATAGGTTTAAAATTTTACTTCCTGGTTGGAAATCATGACGTCATGCTTGGGAATTCCATCACTTAGCAACCATGCTGTGCACTGACTGGGCCAAAACTCTTCTAATTATAATTTGACAAATACAAATTTAAGAAAACAGCTTTATTTTGTTGTAATAATCTTTAAAAACATTGGAAAATGCGTTTCATATGTGTAAATTGTGCTGAACTTTGGACTGAATTCTCCCTAGTGTGCTGGCATCTTTATGGAAAGTAGAATTCTTTCTGTAATTTTCAACATATTTTTCAACTTTTTTTTTCACAAATTGCTTCTTGATTGGTCTAAAACTATCATTTATATTTACACCAAGTATAATCCAACAGAATTAAGTCAAAATTTGATAATTATCAGTCGTGTGCACTTTAAATGTAGTTAAAACAGATGGGGGTTAGCAAAAATGAATATTGTTAAAATGCAAATCTTTGTTGTACAGTGAGCTCTTGGGCGTAGTCAGTAATACAAATGATCTTGTTGAACATTTGTGGATTCACCTTTTGAATATTTCATGGCAAAGCACAATCTAATCAAAAGGGAAAACCGTCTCTTGCCCTCCCCATGGAATCCGAATCCCACCAATAGCAGGGCAGAATAAATCTTCAAGGTAATAACGCCTGACAACAGAAATATGTAGTTATGACAGTACATAACGCTGAATGAGTGAAGCAGCTTTGCTAACATGATCTGATTGCGTGGCAGGACGGTTCAAACCCCCGTGTAACAGAGGTGTTGAGGCTAATGAAGTGAAGACTACAACATCTTCTTAGAGGAGGAAAAATTGGCTATTAAAAATGTATCTGGCCCTTGATTTATACGGCGTGCGGGGCTATGAGGGCTCTTTTAAATATCAGGTTAAATAAATCAGGCTGATGAAGCCCTTTTAAATATGTGAATATGTATCGAAGCTCATTTTTATGCCAGTTCTGCACATCAGCCGTGCCCTTGTCATGCATAATGGACACTGATGGGAGACAAAGGACCCTTAACTCCGGACTTTAATTTATTAGGACCATAAATTCTCTCTGTTTAATTTTATAAGTGAGACGTGGTGTGGCGAGGCACTGCTGTGGTCACCCATTTTAAGAGTCACCAAACGCAATTAAGGGCTCAGTCGTGGTCCAATACACAAGTGACTCAGCACTGGATCGGTTTGTGTAGAAATCACTGTAAATTATACCAGCTGGTCATGTAACGGCTATATTGTGACTTCAGTAGACCATAAAGTGTCTTGCCCATGGACACAAAAGCGCTTGGGGATGGTTGGTGGGTGATCACTTAGCTCATTGAATCACTATAGCGCCGCACTGTGTTCAAATGTGATAGTTTTTGCCTGTAACACTACTACAAAAAAGCAATGTTGGCCCAGAAAGTCACGCTACTGTTTTACATTTAATTATTTTTTTTGATCCAAAGCAAAAATATTTACATTTTAGGATGAACTGTTTATAGATGGAAGAAGAAAATCAGCAAATTGGCAAAAAAGACAAACGTTTTTAAAGGTAATTTAAAGTAATTGTATGTATGACTGTGTTAAAATAAAGCTCAGACAGAGTAGTGCTTTCAGTTAGCTCCTCACCCGCAAACACTGATGACACCAGCTGCAAAGTATCAGTTGACTTGGAACAGGCAGTGTTATATGTGAATGGGTCCTGAAATGGGTTTGATTGCAAGTTTAAAACAGTAACTCATGTGAAAGGGAGATTACAGAGCAAATCTGAGACAGAAATTGTAGCCAGCAACAGCGTTAACCACAAGTACAGCCGCAGATGTTTGAGCTAGAGCTGGCAACACAAGTGCCACAATGCATGTCATCTGCTTTTGGATCGAAAATTCACTTAAAATGAGAGAGAAAAACCTGCTCAAAGAGGCCCTGCAAAGTGAAGGGCTTTATCAATGCCAAGAAAGATGTATTATAATTTCAGACTCCATGCAAAAAGTCTGGCAAGCAGTGAGAGGAGCGGGGCTGGAAATATTGTTGCCAGTGGCTCTGTTTTATGTGCTGGGTTCAAAATGTTCAAGCACAAGGAGACCCAGGAGTGACTTATGAGCAAAAAGCTGCTGCAAAGTTAAGTAAGAGATGTCAAGGCCATTATGAAGGTTAATACAAACACTTTTGGTTCTATATTATGCCAAATTTACTCTTGTGAGTTTTAAGTCATGTTATAATGCTGTTATCTCCTCAAAAACATACCTGGAGTTGTGTTTTACTTTACTTTCACACATGTCTGAGTAATCCTTTATTATTATTCTGACTAAATGCTCATGTACGCGCACACGCACAACTTCTACTACAATACGATCCCTGTCGGGTGCATTAATATCACTCATACGAGGAAAACAGTGAATAAAGTCTGCTCTAAGACAGACAGTGAATCTACACTTAACTTCAATAAGGATTGTGGACGGTGGCAAATGTTTTGCAGCCTCGTCTCTGGCTGTACTCACTGCTCCGCGGTGTTATTATATCCATAAACTCACGAAGGAGTGCGTCTCGCAGCAGGACTCATATCTGCCTCACTATATAATAGATATTTCATACCGCTGGACTTATTTTCTCTGCTAAAAGCAATTGCTCTGCTGCACGACATGTAAACAAACAATGCCAGAAGAAAGATTTACGGCATATTCTCTAACATTCTAGTCAAATCAACATCACCTCCATGGAGACAACCAGGTGCCAGACTCCCCATCCTAAAAGATACATAGTGAACTTAACAGATCATAAAAAAAAACAAAAAAACTAACCCCACACTTATATAGTCCACAGCTGCCATTTCAAATACATCTGATTTAAAGCCACTCCTCTCTCTCCACTCCTTTGACTTGTTCTTGAAAAATCACCCACTCCCTTTCCCTTTCCTGGACACTTCCCCGGTCTGACACTGGCCTTATCTCCTCCCTTCAAGTGTGGGAAGCCAGCCAGTTCCTCCAACCCGCCAGCGAATGCCGAGCACCCCGGCGAATAATGAGTACCCCAGCCTTGCACAGAGGTCTGGTCTACCCCTTCTGCTGACGGCCCCAAAATATTAAAGACTCTTCCTGATACAGTACTTTTGAAGTAGAGGTCGCGGAGAGGTCAAACCCCTTCGGGCTCCATGCTTTTGTTAATTTTACTATTGCTACTACTATTTCTATGACTGCTACTGAAACTACAATTGCTAATACTACTACTACTGCTGCTACTGTTACTACTACTACTACTACTACTACTACTACTACTACTACTACTACTACTAGTACCACAACTCCAACTCCTCCTCCTCCTACTACTACTATTTGAGAAACGTCATTTTTGGAGCTCTAAAAATGGCCTTTTGAAATTAAATGGGGCAAAAAATAGTCCCCTTCCTTCTGTGATACAGTACTTTTGAGGAGGTCGCGGAGAAGTCAAACTCCTCCAGGGCTCAATCCTTTTGTCGTGGTTCAAGACTTGACTAGGTTTGACAAAGCCTTACTTGAAGGATGGTGGGAGACTGTGATTTGGAAATAACGTTAAGTGCACGACTACTAGATGAATATGACGCGCTTAATGGGGGTAATACTTCCAGGAAAGGACATGACATCTTGGTGAACGCGTTTGTTTTCAAGTCACACTTCAGAGACCTCCTGAAAATGAGGCAAATTAACCTCGGATAAGCCCCGACAGTCCCATCTATCCTGCCCACAGCACCATTAGTGAAGTGCAGGGCCTGGACCGCACCATGGATAAGACTGCTCAGGATTCAAGACCCGCTACTGTTAATACTACTACTAGAATTACTAATACGATAAATGCTGTTCACACACTGCCACAAAACTACTACAACTACAAAACTTTTACCATTTATACTTCCATATATTCACCTGACTATCACGTTAACAACACAGTAAAACAAACATTTGAAAAAAATAAGTAAAAATATCAAATATCACTACATAATTGTTTTAAAACACATTAGAGGACCCATTAGAAGACACTAAGATTAAAATTGTCTTGGCTCTTTGTGTGTGTGTGACCTTGAAATGAACCCTGAAGAAATGCCTCTCAAATGGTTCCAGCTTTCATTTATAACAGGCTCTTTATGCGTAATTTTACCTTAATGGCCAAACCCAGCCAAAGTGGCAATTTGTTTAGGGTGGACAATGAGAACATTACAGCCATTTTTTATCATTATTTCTGCATTTTGATAAATAAATTAGTCAGACCACACTGGCCTGGCAGGACGGTGAGGCTGGGAAGTATAAGGAACAAATATACAAGGACAGAAGAACGTCATTTGAAGGATGTTCAGAAGATTTACCCATCACAACATCGACAGGAAAATAGCCTTCAATTTTACAGTAATCGATTTCTAACCTGTAAAACTTGGAAGTAGGTATTTCAATTAATCAAAGTAGGGTGTAGCTCTCACAATGCTAATGATGCACTTCTAGTTGGCTAAAATCCCATGGTATGATGTTAAATACTGAGCTCAAAAACTGTTTCAGAAACTGCTCAGTGTGAGCCAGGTAGTCACTAAAGCAGCCAACTACTATAGGAAGCTGCTATAGGAAGTTCAGATGTATACAATTTATTGTGGGTGTGCAAAATTCAGGTCTGAACTCATAAATAAATCTTGAGTGGACAGTTGTTGGACAGGTAACTGCTACAGCCTGTACGTTCTTGTCCATAGTTCTACAATATGTTGCCTTTTCTCCTATGTTCAGGTCCTAAAACAGTGTGTGTTTCTGCTCTAGTGATGTGGTCCATTTGAACAGCCCTGAAAGAGCAGACTGATAGAGGTAGTTAGAGTGGGGACATTGCACTCTGCGTCTCTAATAGAAAAGAGTGCACTATTTGGGAGAGACCTGCAAGTATCTGCCCCCATCCATATTTTACATTCTGTACTTTGAATGAAAACGGCTGCTGGAAATGTGGCGTATTTGCACTTTTGAAGTCGGTCCCAGTCTCAAAATGAGGCTATAGGCTATCATTACCTACTGAAAGAAACAGCAAATGTAAACCTATAGTGTCACAGAAGGAAGGGGACTATTTTTTTGCCCCCATTTCCATTTTATTTTCAAAGGGCCATTTTCAGAGCTCTATGCAAGCTTTACAAGAAAACAAATATTACTTTTGCTCAAATACAGTAGCAGTAGTAGTAGTAATTACATTTTGATATCATGAAATTGGCCAATTAAATAATACTTATTCTAAAGAAAAAAGGCATGTTAACAAAGAAAAACAATAAATATTTACAAATGTTTCCCCCATTCAGTCATTATTTGTTCAAAGACAGATGGTTCATACTGGCGGCACCTGCTGTGAAGAGCCTCATAATAGACTCCACCAGTGTTTAATGACATGTATGAAAAGAATAACAGCAAAATGGCCGGCACAGATCATTCTTGTCCACGTCGAGCACTAAAAGATGACATAGAGTTCAAGTTTGTGGGCGTGACAATGTTGCTAAGTACCATTTGCATACACTCACGGTTTAATTGATTTGTTTGCAGCTCTGTACCTGGACGGTAAACAAAATAGATTTTCCTTCACATTTCGGCAAGCTGGCTACTCGTCATGCAAATGAGGGAGCGCTTCCTCCTGTAAACGGCCATCATAATGAATCATACAGTCTCCACGTGCTAATGCTCGGCCTGTCACCATAACAAATGCTGAAGCGCAATACATTTCTACCGAGAATTACTGTGATAACGGATCAAATTTAAACTACTGCCATAAGCAAGAAAATCCCTGTAAGACCATCTTTTAAAACGCTATCATTAAAGGACTCACATTATGCTTCTTTCTGATCTACGTTATAATTTCATTCCCTCTAAATCTCCAAAGCTCAAAATCCGCTCAAAGTTAACAGCTCCCTTTTACCTTTTCTTCAGTTCAGTTCAAGATTGGCAATTCCAGGGCTGAAAAGATCCAATTCTAGTGGAGCTGTATGGAGCTTAAAAACACAACAGAGCACTTCCTGTATTACCACATGACATCACAAGGTGGAGTGTTTTCTGTCTGAGAGAAGAACTTAACCTAAATACGCAGGATTTGTGTGTTAAACATGTGCGAATGAAGCAAAACACAACTCCTGGTATGTTTGCAATGAGGAAACAACATTATAACGATCAGAAAATAGCGTAATATGTTCTTTTAAATGTGAGATTAAACTATATCAGTTTCAGTTCAACGCTCCTGTCTCACCTCACACATGTCCTATTACCACTCCACCTCAGCTTAATTCTCTGTAAATCACTCTCTGAATACAAATGTGGGCTGCAAACAAACTGAACAGACTCAATTTCTAATATAATGGCGGTGCATGCGCGGGTCAAGCTCATTACCCTTAACATTTCACGGCCACAGTCTTCGTTTTTATTCATAAGAGCTACCTGAACTATACAAACACATGGATATGATAATTTTCCTTGTGTGAAACGTCATTCTCTCTAGATGAATACAGTTGCCTGGTACTTTTAATTGAACACCCTCCTCGCCGTTATGGCGTCCTGCTGGGGCCCATCTAAAGCTAAGGAATGACGATGACCTTAAGTGTGAAATTAGCGTCTCCGCGCAGTCAGAGCTGGAGGTGTCACAGGTTGGTTATATGATGAATGAGCTGTATTCTGATGATACAGCGCATATGAGATGATAGCCCGAGATTGATATGCTAATCTGGGGCTCGAGAGGCTCTTCTTTAAGATCGCACCATCGCCGTGGTTACCGGGACTTCATAAAAGGGACGCATATGCATAACTTCGTAAGCCGAATTGATATTACAGCGCAGAATGGATGGGGCGCAATTTAAAGGCCCCGTGTTGCACTTTTTAATGTTATAATGTTGTTTCCTCATCAAAATATGCCTGGAGCTGCGTTTTGTTTCATTAACACACGCACACACACACTGCATATTTAGTTCTTCACTTTGTTCCACCTTGTGATGTCATGCGGTAATAAAGGAAGTGCTTCACTGGGTTCACTAGAAAAATTTGGATAATTTCAGTCTTAGAATTGCTCATTTCTACTGAACTAAACCACTTCATGACATCACAAGGTTCTGAGTATTTTGAGTTTTGGATTACGAATAAATTGTTACCCAAATATGTGTGAATGAAACAAAACACAACTCTGCGTAGGTTTTTGATGATGTAACAACATTATATCATGGCTTAACGTTTAAATCGTCTATTTTCTGTAATATCGGGCCTTTAATCATGTCTCTCTCAGCATGTAGACAGTTGCTTGTTTGTGATGACTCTCTTTAAAAACTGATAATTGCAATGATGATGTGTTGACAGCTTCTGGTTAACTATAGACTGTCGGAGTCTGTTTTATGATTAAACTTTTATCTACGTGTGGGAAGCTAGACTGATCTGAGACATACATATTTAATAAAATAAACGCATGTCAAACAAGTTAATAACAACTTACTTCCCACAATGTCTTGAAAGTACTTGCATGATGTCATTTCTCTTCAGCTTTTTTCATTGTACGCTTGTAACATTTTAGCTCTAAAGATGCACATGGATGGATGGCTGAGATCTGAGTTCTAGACGACACAAAAGTACATCTTGAGAGGCTCCCGCTGAACTGTCTGGGTCCAAAAGTGTATTGTACCAATCGGAGCGCAGAATTGCAGAAAATGACAGGGTTTTGGTCTGGCTGGCAAACAAAAAGACTTTTACTACTGCTTGCTAAAAATATGGGAATTTTGGAAACTTCAGGGATTCTACAGCATAGTTAATATTTACAAAAATCATTCAGTCACTGTAGTCGTTCAACTTAACCATGTAAGATTTCTGATCAAGAGCATCTGTGACTGTAAATTAAAACAAAAAAAGCTTCAAAATGTGTTATTTTACGCCCACATTTTAAGCAGAGAGTTTTCCTTTTCAGCAAAGGGACCAAGTGCACCAAAACTATGTCAGGCAGTGAACTATTTAGGATCTGGTTTTCTTCACCTCTTTCTCGCTAAGTGCTTCGCAGTCCCCCAGATCTTGTCCCCACCATGACGGAGGAGTATATCAATCGCTCCGCTGAATATCTATCCATCTTTCAACATGATTTCCCTTGTGGCCTCATCCCTTCTTTGGCACTTTGGAGGTATGCGGCGTCTTTCATTCTTTCTGCAGTTCTCCTCCCATGTGTGTTTTTTATTTATTTTTTTTTGCATGGCAGCGTTTTGTGTGTGTATGCCAGATGCGCGAGATGGAGTGGCGAGTTAAGTGGTGGACAGAAGATAAATAAATAAACAGGAAACTTGGCTCCGTCGCTTGATGAGGTGAGTTGGGCCACAGATGCCGATTTCTGCAACAGCAAGCAAGAAGCACGCCGCGACGGGGAGGCTTTCCTTTCAATTAGTCCAGGCAATCAATGCAATCTGTGTTTTGTAATCCTCCGCACAGGGGTCTCGAAGGGGGTACAAAACACAACAGAATCAAGCCAACACGGGGCGAGTGTTAATGGAGAGAGCTATAAAGTGAGCGGAACTATTCAGATGATGATTTGAAATGAGGTAAATAGCTTCTCTGTGACAACAAACAATGGATTTTTCTGGTGGAGGGCCCATCAAATGCTTTTCTCTCACAGTATGGTATTAAGCCTTTCTATCGTCATGGAGATCAAACCAGACCAAGCTACAGGTCAGATCTGTGAGCTATTAAACTAATTGTAATTTCATAAATGTAAGGTAGAGTGGTGTAATGTTATACTGTGGAAAATGTAATTCAGCAGGAGAGACAAAAAGAATTAGTTAGATGAAAAACTATAATAAAGCTAGACATAAACACTATAAATATAGAGTGTGCTTCATAAGTTGCAGGACAAAAACAAGTCTAGACAGTAGTGGTGACTAAGGGGGCTTAAGACAGCTTGATTCCACAAAAGAAATTACATAGATCCGGTAGCTCACAAATCACTATATATAGTTCTAAACAACAAACAGCGAATATAATAGGAAATAAAACACAATTTTATAGCAGTAGAAAAAGCAAAAATGGTGCCAAGATGGGGACAAATATTGAGATTTGTATATGCACAAATACAATAATGACGCTGGAGGTGTTTTACATGCATGTCTATTGGTGGAATGTTCAGCAGTTACCATGGTGACATAATGCACACATGACAAAAAAGTTTGAAGAACTGAAGAGACTCGGGGAAAAATACAAAATGGATTTAAACAACATATTTTCAGGAGCTTGAGTATGAGTCTTTATGGTCCTGTTTAGGAGTTTGGAAAAGGTGGGTGTGACTAACTGAAAAACTCGGTAGCACTATAATTTTCATGTGTGCGAGACGTATTTAAGACCAGTAATCATCTCACTCATACCAAATCAGCTCTTTCTGTTAAAATAAAACTCAGATTATCGTCTAATTTGAGTAACAGAGCTTCGAATAGAGTAGTGCTTTCGGTTAGCGTCACACCCCCAGAAAATGCTGCAAAATATCAATTATCTATAGATATAAGAGGGACAGTGTGAAGATGAAAATAGAAGCTTTTGACAAGATTATCAAATAGAAGCTGGAGAGAAAGTTATTTTAAGAATAGAGCTGTCCCCCTCTTGAATGGCACAAAGACACAAGACCAAATCCTGCCCATTTTAATGTTTTTGCACTTGCTCCTGGTTTTTCTAAATGTCCTTTTAAAAGCCTCCATGGCCTTGTCACACACTACCTGCCTGACCTGCTTCAGCCCTTCTCACTCGGGTCAGCAGATCACGTCTTGCTAGCGGTCCCCAAATCAAAGAAAAAACTTAGAGGGGACTGTTATTTTGCTGCTGCAGGTCTAAAATTGTGAAATGCGCTGCACCCCCACCTCAGGCAGGCTGAGTCACTTTCTGTTTTTAAATCAACTTGTGAAACTCATCGGTTCTCTTAAGCGTTTTATTGTCATTAAATTGACTTTTATAGTGTTGTTTAGTGTGTTTTATGTGTCTGTATTTTTTGCAATCTGTGTTTTGTTTATCGTCTTTTATAATTGTTGTTGCGTTGTCTCATTCACACCTGTTTAATCTGAGTAACCCTGGTTTATTAGCCTGTCTACATCTCCAAAGCTCAAAATGCCCTGTCATGAGCCGTCTTTTACGTTTAGCTTAGTGAAGATGGGTAATTCCAGATCTGAAATCATCCAAATGAAGGTGCATGGAGTTTAAAAAGACAGTGGTATCGCAAGGTGGAACGGAGTGCAGGATTTGTGTGTTAAGCATGTGCGATTTCAACAAAACTCAACGCCAGATATGTGTTTTTTTTATGAGGAAACAACATTATAACATAGATCACAAAATAATGTAATATGGGGCCATTAGAAATAAAGGTGGATTGGACTGGAAATTTGGAAGGAGAGCCACACTCCACACCCTTTAAGGTAGAGAATACAAAATCTGAAAGCCACTCGCCTACTCAGAAATAATTTGTCTACCATGATCATTGCCTTCATAGATAATAAAGTTATATTTACTCTATATTCTGGGGTTGTGGTCCTACCTGGAGAACTTCAACGTGTGGTTTTGTGAGTCAAAGGGCTGAGAGTGTTCAACCTATACAGTCAAATGTTCCATCTCCAGATATAGCTGGTACCCTATTAGCCTCCAAATAGGCAGAGCATTAGTCATTATATAGACTTTTCTATCTCACAACGCAGGGAAAAGTCTTCTTTCCGAGCAGCATTACAGCCATTAGCAACTGTCAAGTCACAAATAATTCTGTTCTTACCTTTGGAAAAATACCCTAATTCAAGGAAAATTATTGTAAAATGTCTTTATAAGAGTGCTGTAATTTGGCAACAGGGACAAACAGTTCGGAGCTGATGTGGTTTGAGATCAATTTCACGGGCCCAGCGGTGTTCCCTGTATCCGGCTGAGTAAAAACACCGTACATGCCGTTTCTGGGCTTTGTTTTCTGTATGCTGTGGAGACAATAGATTTGGTACACTGGATATACAGCGGGATGCAGCAGAATTCCTTGTGAGTCATTTAGAAGGATCTATACTGATCTGACGCGTGGTAACAGGTTTTTCTTTATAACTTAACGTGCTAGATATGTTTTTGGGTGGAGGATGAGCTACTTTGCGTTGCCAAGAATATTCCACAGCATCACAATCGACTTTCTATTTCCGTGGAGACAGGCAAGTAACACCACAAGGAAGTTAAAGGTCAGATCTGCGGAGAAGCACTCAGCATGTTACACTGTGCAACGTTAAAGGTGCATTGTGTAAGTTTTGTTGTGGAGGGTCCATCAAATGCTTTTCCCCATGGTCTGGAATGTTTCACAGTATGGTATTAAACCTTTCTATCTTCATGCAGACCAAAAGAAGACCAAGTTACAAGTCAGATCTGTGGAGAAGCGACCCCAATCACAGTCAAAATGCCCTAACCAAAAAGTTACGCGAGTCCGCCTTTAACTCACTTCGTTGACGGCTGTATTTTCAAGTAGCCTATTTTCGTTCTCTCCTCTTTTTTCCCAGCTGAACAATTCCCCACAGAGCACTGGAATCCACTGTGTCCAATAAGGTTTAAGATTTTGCACTTGGCCTCTGTTCTTAAACTGTAAAACGCTCTTGAGGGTTAGCGATCTGATCTGTTGGTTTATCAGGTTTCGAGCGCGTTTTATGGACCAGCCAGCGATGCTACCGACTTTGCCGAGCTTTGCAAGGGAATTCTCTCCGGCCCATTCTATTTCTACTCAACAAGTAGTTAAGCCCCTACAGGGAAACATGGAGCTCTCTCTCTCTGCTCTTAACGCCACCTTAAAGCAAGAACAATTGGGCGTGGGATTGGCGCTGTGCAATGTCTTGATTTTTTAATACTTGAGATAATGGCACCGCACAGCTTCGTCTCTGACTTTTTAATAGCATTGCTGCTTGTTCAAAAACAGTCATGGTCTTTGGGCTCATCAAGGCGTGCAGCTAATTCCCGTGCAAATCCTGCGATGTGCTGAACTGCTGAGTAAATGAAATGCAGATAGGCAAAGTTATGTAGCCAAAGGAGTTGACAGAATCAAAATGAAAGGTCCGAGATTACAGGAAATTGACTCGTGTGAGCTCCAACACATAATATAATGTTGTTACCTCATCAAAAACATACCTGGAATTATGTTTTGTTTCATTCACACATGTTTGAGTGATCTTTCATTATTAGTTAACTACATCTGTAAAGCTCAGAATGCTCTGTACCACCTTGAGATGTCGTGAAGTAGTAGTTTTCAATGTAACAGCTGCCTTTTATGTTTTGTTCAGTAGAGATCAGAAATTTCAGGGCTGAAATCATCCAAATGATTCTAATGAAGGTGTACAGAGTTAAAAACACAGAGGAGCACTTGCTGTATTATCACATGACATCACAAGATGGAACAGCATTATAACATGGCTTTAAAATCACAATATGTATATTTTTTGTAATACAGGACCTTTAACATTATCCAAAATACACAGAATAATAAAGTAAATAGCTGCTTGTTAATCCAATTTGAATCAGATTTTTCATATTTATCTGAGTCTCACTGTATTTCTAATTGTAAAAACATGTGTACTGGTATCGCAGTACTTCCTACTACATAATATTACTTAGATCAAAACCACAAAAGAGAAAGAGAGAAAGAGATACTTTGGGATCTTGAATTTCTGTCGGGAGAATAATCACCGTATTGAACATCATTACACTAATACTTGAACACATTCTAGTGTTCCATCAATAATAACATCAATAACTGTACTGTGGGTGCACTTCCTCATGACACTATAGAGAAAACCAGGGCCCTAAACAGACAGATTACGTATAAATGGGCTGACACTGAAATGAGAGATATGAATGTGTTAACTGCATCATTTAGAGGTGTCCGGGGTCATGTCTGTGTTATGGTGTTAATGGGCATGTATGCTGTTGTGTGCTATGGAGTCTTAAAGCATCAAAACCGTCTCACAATGAAATGATTGAATGGTGAGTAAGGGGATAAAGAAGGCAAGATTTGCAGTAATACACGGTAATGCACTGGTGGTAATGAGAGTAGTGGTAGTGTGTAATTCACCTTCATTTGCTTAATAGGTTCCATTATATTTTGTATTAGACCCATTATTTATTTGGACTATTTTGGCTTCCTCCATCTAGCAACCCTAAATGAAAGCATAAATAGCTATGTTCCTTTATACACTCATTTATTTCCTTATGCCATGTGGTAGTTTTTACAGGAGTTTACACAGCTGAGATACAAAATGAGTAAAATCTTTGCTTATTTTTACTACCTCCTAGATGTTGGAATTATATAGGGGAAAAGAAGCTGAATAACTAAAAGTTAGTCTAAGTCTAAATAATATTTTTACATTTCAAATCCTCAAAGTAGCCACTCTTCGCTTTGTTGGAAAATATTTTGAAAAAGCGACATAATTTACGACATAATTCCATTCTTACTTCATATATCTGATGTGCTCTGTATGTAATGTAGAATGTAGTAAAAATGGAAATGGTGTGTCTAATCTTTTGATTGGTAGTGCTTGAAAAAAAAAAAAAAAAGCCATAAGAGCAATAGTAATAGTAACCTGTTGCATGATTTTTGGTGTTGCCACGTACTTATTTTTGATGACAAATGTGAAAATCAACCATTTAAAGCAATACAGCGAACCATTTTGTGAATTCACATACAACTTTCGCGGCACAATGAATAATATAATATGAAGAAACATGGTCAGACTGTATTAAACACTATATATTGTTTGGCAGTAGCAGTAAAGGGGCATGTAAGGACTCAGACTGTCGGCATGACACCAATCAGGATCAATCAAGAAAATTCATATTAAAAAAAATAGAATAGAATAAACAAAATCGGAGCTTTTTGAAAGCTGTTGATGCCCTGTCAGATGAACATGGGCAGTTTGATTTCATGAAAAAGGCATTGTGCTTGTATGGGAGAATTCTTTCTGGGCCCGAGCTGCAGTACCTAAGAGTGGCCACTAGTCAATCTGGGGTCACCACAGATACCGCGGAGGGGGTGTGTCTTAGCCAGTTCTTATTATCTATGCTCTGTGCACAGAAGCATGCTAGCTAACTCGCTCGGCCTTAAAGCTAACAATCTTTTATTAAAATGGTAAAACATAAAATAAACAACCTATTAAAATTTAACTTATTAAAATAAAGATTACCCAATTATTTTATATGTAAAATACTTCAGTTTATAGCATTGTTGTAATAAGTATTATGCCTCAGCATTAGCACTGAGACACAAACATCTCTCTTTCTAAACAGAGGTGTTCGTTTTATTGGTGTACTTTTTAACATGCAACTCCCTATTGACTGTCTCATCTTTAAATATTAAAAAAAAAAAAAAACTTTTTTAGCATGACTTGACAAAAAATTTACATTAGACAGGAAGTAGTGGTGTAAACAGTGAGGTTACGTGATTGTGCACAGAACAAGTTTTACTTCTTCCCACTCCCTTTCGAGCGTACCACACTTTATTATTTATTATAAGAATTGTATTATGTATATGTATATATAGATGTTTATTTGTGTTTATATATATCTGTATATGTATATATGTGTATGTGTATATAAACATGTTTTCTTTCATGCTCGAAATAAAGCAGCAAACAAAAACCCAGTTCTAGAAACCTTTGCAGCTACTATTTTTACATAAAGGACTCATATTACACTATTTTCTGATCTATGTTGTAATGTTTCCTCATCACAAACATGCCTGGAGTGGGGTTTTGTTTCATTCACACACCCTGGATATTTTGGCTGACTTTTTCTCTCAAACTGAACAACACTCTGTTCCACCTTGTGATGTTGTGTGCTGATACAGAAAGTGCTGCATTGTGTTTTTAAACCCCATAAACCTTCAATAGAATAATGCATTTTGAGCTTTGGAGACTGTCTCTCAAATGGGTGAATGAAACAAAACACAACTCTGAGAACATTTTTGATGAGGTAACAGGATTATAACATGGTTTGAAGCTCACAAGAATCCATTTTGTGCAAGGACTTTTAAATTCATTGCACATCTATTCTCCGCAACGGCCCAAACAGAGTTCAAACGTAGCTGGCGGGGTCTGGACTTCTTGGATTGTGAATTGCGCTGCGACCTCTGCTGCCCGCCTTCCTCTGGCACTGTGCAGTGGAGTCGGGGAGATTTAATGATGGCGGGGGATAGGTGACAATTGGAGTTTTGCGCGGCGGACCCCTTGAGACAGTGACGATGAGCAGATCCTTCATTCCCAGAGCGGGCAGAAGAGGAGAGGATAATTGCTCGGTTCAGATTGCTGGGAGAGATGGAGGACAGTCATAAAGCCAGCAGTAACTAAGCACCTTGACGCTGACAAAGCCCCGCGGCCGCTATTAAGGTGATCTCACTGTGTGGTTTGTTTATATTGTGGGTTTTCCATTATGTGTAAGGAGCTGCTATTGCGTGAGATAACCAATGCTATTGTGGGTTAAACTATGCTCGTTAGCAGGGCGGCTGTCAGATAGACACTTTTTGTACTGTTAAAATGAGGAAAGTATTATTTTCATCATGAATGTATTTATTTTAAAGGTCCTATGCTATGCAAAAATGACTCTTGTAAGTTTTAAGCCATGTTATAATGTTGTTACCTCATCAAAAACTGACCTGGAGTTGCGTTTTGTTTCATTCATGCACATGTAATCCTTTATTATTAGTTTGTTTAGATCTCCAAAGCTCAAAATACTCTGTTCCACCTTGTCACATGGCAGTTTTAGCTTTAACAGCTACCTTTTACCTTTTGTTTAGTAGAGATTCAAAATTTCAGAGATGAGATTAACCATCTGATTCTCGTGAAGGTGGATGGAGTTTAAAAACACAGTGGAGCACTTCCTGTACTACTGCATGACATCTAAAGGTGGACCATAGTGTTTTCTATTTGTCAGAAGAACTAAATATACAGGGTTTGTGTGTTAAACGTGTGTGAACGAAACAAAACACAACTCTAGGTATGTTTTAACTCAGGTGACAACAGTCAATTTTGTGTAATATTTGACTTTTAATTAAGAATCAACATAACCTTTCTGAAATGGAAAGGAAATAAAATTGCAATCAAGCTCACTGAGCAGATAGATGAATTATATCTCGAGAATGGGCCGATGCATCTTGGTGATAGATCGTCAGTGCCTTCCAAAGATCATTATAGAGTGGCTAGTACAATTACGTTTTCTTGGCCAATTCTTCTTAATAACGTACACCGGCTGCACTTGACCACCATCCAAAAACAGCTTTATGTCTTAGAAGATTTTCCAGCTTACACAGACCCGAGACGAGAGCACTGGGGACACATAGATATTATGGGATGCCCAGGAGCAGCTGTGCCGGCCTTAACAGATTTGCCTCAATCTGTGTATGTATAATGAAAATAGGGCTACAACAATATAATGTCATCAGTATAGTATAATGAGCAGGAATATGCAGCTACATCTGTCGACAGCATGTTGGACTAAACAAGCAAATTTACCAGTCTCCGTCTTCACATATTGACACTAACTACTACTAGTAATAGTTTTGTTTTGAATTTCTGTTCAGATTTGAAGATTAGCAGAATTAAAAAAAAAAAAAAAAAAAGATCTTGCCTATAATTAACATGGGAGATATGAGCAAAGTTAAAATATGTAAAAAAATAAATAAATAAATAAATAAATAAATAAGTAATGTAAATGGAAAATGATACTCAAGTTAGCCACTTCTACTACTGCTACTACTACAATGTCATCAACATAGCATAATGAGGAGGAATATACAGCTACATCTGTTGGCAGTATGTTGGCCTAAGCATAGTGCAGATTTGAAAGTGAATTAGAAGAAAAGTTCTGTTTTGATTTGAGGATTATCAAGATTAAAAATGAGCTCATCGGTAATACATATGAGGGTTAGGAGCAAGTTTCAAATATCTAATAAGAAAATAAATGTAAAAAATAGATTACTGCTTATCTGTAAATGAAACAACAAATCATACTCAAGTTAGGCTGCACGTTGTATGTGATTGTGACTGCTACTACTACTATTACTACTACTACTACTACTACTACTACTACTACTATTACTACTACTACTACTACCACTACTACTACTACTACAATCATGACCACTACTAGCACTATTGCCAGTGCTACTATTACTTCTACCCCTACTACCACTATTACTACCACCACTAGTGCTACAACTAATAATATTACTATTACTACTACTGCTGCTACTACTACTAATTAAATACTAATGCTACTGCTACTACTACTTTTACAACCACTACCACTACTGCTACTAACGCTAGTGCTACTATTACTACTACCACTATTACTGCTACTGCTACTAATACTGCTACTACTAATAATAATGCTACTGCTACTAATATTTTTACAACCATCAACACCACCACCACTACTGCCACTATTGGTAGTACTACTAGTACTACGACCATTACAACTACTACTGCTACTATTGCGAGTGCCACTACTACTACTAGTACTACTACTACAGCCAGCACCACAGCACTACTTCCCCAAGAGACAAATGTTGTAGATTTTGCCACTACGATACCCCACTGATAATTCACAAAACACCTATTCTGATACTGCAGTGTCCTCATAACTGCGAGCCACTCTCTTCGTATGGCTCCATAATTGTAGCCTTTTGTCTTCAGCATGACAGAAAGTGCACATTAAAGGCCTCCAGTCTCCTACTGCAAAAAACCCACAAAGACACTAACAGTATGGTGCGTCAAATCAAGCAAAGCCTTTGTCCCAGTCTTTTGTTTGATGTTAAAACAACTTCTGCCAGATGAAAACACAAATCAGCCAGAGTTCTCATGGCTTTGAAACACAACACTGGTACTCACAATCACATGTATTACTCATGCATTGTCTCCCTATATTTGAAATCTCTCAAAAAAACCCAAATAGACAGAGTGAGACTGTGCCCGATCTCCCTCTGCTCCCTTGGATCCCATAAAAATCTGCCCTGCCAAATTAACCAGAGAAGTATTATTAGAACTGTATTTATGCATTTATTCCATTATTTGGTACAGCCCCTACTGTTCCATTGGAATATTTACAACTGGGGAACATTGTCATCGTGTATTTTTGGCTCTGACCTAGACACCAGTTTATTTATTTATAACTTATTGAGCTATTTATTTGTATTTATTTGTTATTTATTATTCTTTAAACTTTGTTTAATTTTTTGGCATGAGATTGTCATCAAATCTAAATGAACTCAAACGTCCAATATTGCACAAAATTGAATGTCGTGAGCTTTAAAACATGTTATAATACTGTTACCTCCTCAAACCTTGAACTGTGTTTTGTTTCATTCACACATTATTGAGTAATCCTTTATTATTAATCTGTCTACATCTCCAAAAGCTCAAAATATTCAGTTCCACCATGTGATGTCATGTAGTGGTAGTTAGTTAACAGCTACAGTTTACGTTTTGTTCAGTACAGATTTGCAACTCCAGGGATGAACTCATCCAAATTATTCTAGCGAACATATATGGAGTTTAAAAAAAACACAAAAAAAGTGGACCACTTCCTGTATTACTGCATGATGTAACAAGGTGGAACCAGGTATTTTCTGTTAGAGAAAAAAAACTCAATATACAGGTTGTGTGTGTAAAAATGTGTTAATGAAACAAAACACAACTCCAAGTATGTTTGTGATGGCTCTTTAACTTTTATTAGAACTCAGCTAAAGTTCTACCCAAAAATACCCCTATAGTAATTTAATACATCCACAAATACACACGTACATATAATCTACATACATCTCGACCTCTTCACTTGCAATTACCGGTGACCCAGAATCCACATCCGCACACTTATTTCCTGCACCCAAAAATAGCCTGCGTTCACCGTTTGCCCCCTTGGATCCCTTGACACCCGCCCCACGCCTTCCCCTTATTTCCCTGGTGCGCTCAGGTGGAAAAGCATTTCATTTGCTAAACAAAGTAGAAGGCTGCCACAACAGAGGGCGCATAATGGAGAGTGATGGGTGGGCCCCGTACAGCACAAAGCGTAATTACTCGTCCTGTCAACACGTGTGGAGCTATCAGGGTTCAGACAGTGTTCATATCGCAAATGATGGATCCTCGCCGTGATCATTTAAATGTCAGTGTGGTTGAGAGAGGTTTCAGAGTCCAGATTTACCGATTAGTCGAAGAGAGGTGTGGCTATCCATTTTGGGGATGTAGGAACTGTCCGTCACCTGCTTGTTTCCATGGATGTGTCACAGCTCTGCTTTGTTGGTTTTAGAGCTCAAAAATACCTAGAAGAACAGGCATTCGGACTGTGACGGGCGTCGCCTCTCCACAGATCTGAACTGTAACTTGGTCTGGTTTTTTCTCCATAAAGATAGAAAGGTTTAATGCCATACTGAGAAACATTCCAGACAAAGCAATTACGACTCCATGGAGAAAAGAATTTGACGCACCCTCCACCAGAAAAATTACACAATGCACCTGAATGAATAGACCATGAAGTTGTGTTGGTGTAAAATACTACTACCTACTACAACTACTACTACAAGAATGACATAAACTACTGTTACTACTACCACCTAGTACTACTACTGCCATCTACAGCAACTACCACTACTACTACTACTTTTGCCATCTACAATAACTACCACCACTACTACTACTACTACGACAAGAACTACATAAATTATCACTTTGACCACCTAGTACTACTGCTACTACTATCTACTACTGCCACTACCACCACCACCTAGTGCTACTACAAGAACTGCATAAACTAGTATGACAGTACTAGTACCACCTAGTATTAAGTACAGCTGCTATCTATTACTACTACTAATAATACCTACTAGTGCTCTTATAGCAAGCACTACCTATTACTAATACTACTACTAAAATTACAACTTACTATTACTATGACTTACGACTACTACTTGCTATGACTACTGCAATGGGGGAATCCATTTTAGGGAGTGTATGAAGTTAAGTGTAGCAAGTGAATAAATATGGGATGAAGTTGTGTCATTGTAAAAAGATGGTGTTGGTGAGGGCGCAGACGCCATTACAGAGGCCCGTGTGGGTTTAACTTTCAGGACAGACTGGATTATTGATGAAGAAGAAGGGGCTGGGGGAGGTGCTGAAGAGCTCTGGCTACAATATTAAGACACAACTGAACAAAAACAGAGCCTGTTAAATTGTACACTGTAACAGCCCTCACCCATTGTAATCAGGGACACATTGGCTTCATGTAACTCGGGCCGTCCTTCAGGTTCCAGGTCCTCTCCTCCCCACAGGACACAGAATAACCTGTCTCTACAGTACGTTATGACTCTTGAGCAGGGGTCGCAATGTACACATTTCTAAATATAGTTCAAGGAGTACAAGGTTTATGTTCCCAGCTATCATCCAGTGCCGCTCAGTGTGGGAGTGTGGCTCTTTGTGTAAACCTGAGCGCGTTTACTTACATTTATAACAGTCCTAATCACCTCTGAATGAATGAAGTTGTGTTGGTGTAAAGAGATGGTGTTGGTGAGGCCGCAGACACAATTAAAGTGGCCCATGTGGGTTTAACTTTCAGGACAGACTGGATTATTGATGTAAAAGAAGGGGGTGTTGCTGGAAAAAAAAAACAAAAAAAAAAAAAAAAAACTGGCTTGCTACAATATTTAGACACAGGAGAACAAACACAGAGCTTGTTGTACACATGGCTAAAAATAGTTCTAACACATTCTTTTTCAATCAGCGTTAAGATTTCAGGAGAATACAAAGTATACTACTACTACTACTACTACCGCTACCACTACTACTATGACTACTACTACGAGTACTACTACTAGTACAACTACTACCACCACCTACAATTACTATTGCTACTACTACCATCTACAACAACAACTACTACTACTGTACTACCACCACTACCTACAATTACTACTGCTACTACCTACAACTACTCCCACTCCCACCTACAACAACTACTAATACTACCACCACTACCATTACTACAATGACGACGATGACAACTACTACTACAGGTGTTAAACTGGTACTTTCTCATAGACCATAACATTCATACTATTTTCTATTATCACATTTGTAACCATAGTGAAGTTTCTCAGCTCATGCAAAAGCAACAGTTCCAGCTATGGTCCAGTGATGCTCAGCACATTTCTGTTTGAGTGCATGGCTCTTCTCTGTGTAATTAAACCTGCTGCTGTCAGTGCATTTACCTACAGTTATAATAATCTCGTACTGTGCTCTTGAGCAAACGGGTCGTGTCACTCTCAACAGGCTTCCCCCTTTTGGTCCGGTTCTATTTTTAAACCTGGCCCTGTTACAAAGATACTAATGAGGATCCTCTGTTGACCTTTCATTGTGCTGAGCATGTGGGCTTTTCCTGGGCACCATCTTTCTTCACAACAACCAAGACATTGTGTATCTCTATTTACGTCAGGAAAAAGAATATTAGCTTGAGGCAGGATAAATGCTGAAATGCACAGGTGGGTTTGCAATTTCATATATTCTACACATGAAGTCCTGTTAAATATTGCGCTTCAAGTAAAGAGACAATATTTTCCATCTCCACGACTTGTAAAGATTGCATTGCTTTGCCTGGAACGCTCCACAGTATGGCTCTAAAATCATCTCCACGGAGACAAGCAGTTGATGCAACCGTGCTGAGTTAAAGGTCAGCTCTGTGGAGAGGCAAGCCCACTCACAGAACGCATGTAACTGAATAAACGCAAGATAGATGTTAAAAGCAATACTGTGGACCCACTCACATTCGCACACGCATTCATACCACCAGTATACGCAGAAACTGGGGGTGAAGGTGGGTAAAGTGTATTGCCCACTGACACGACACCACCATTCATCTGTGGAAGTGGAATCGCACCGCCAACCTGTGGGTGCGCCAACCTGTGGGTCAGCAGAGAGTTCACCATTTCTTCACGAGCGTTACTTGAATGTAAGATTAATCCTTGTTGTTGGAGGTTACAAAGGGTAATTTGGCTGTTAAGTGTCTTGCCCAAGGACACAACAGCAGTGGGCCAGTAGATCTGAGCTTTAACTGGGGGTAAATTGATCTCAAATTAGATTCAAAACTGCAGTCTGCTGAAGAACTCAAAACAGTTGCATAAGCTGACCTTGACTGTCTATCCATTTTCTTATTTTCAGTCTTTTTGCTAGCTAGTGCCTCTAATTGAATACATTTTGCATTTCACGTTGAGAAAACCTCATATGTTACTCTATGTTTACCTCCACTATGCTCTGTCCCGTAAGCCTCTTCACGTCCGGATCCTGGAGGGAGCACGAGCGGTGATTGGCAGCAGTCATTACAGATATCAATCATCATTTGCGGCGGTGCATTAGAGTGAGTGTACAGCACAGCCCGTGGCCAAGGTCAAAATTATGAAATCATTACCATCTTCTCCATCTTAACGACGGGGCTAATGGCGGGCAGTGGTGAACGGGTGCGCTAGCATGTGCCTCGAGTGTGCCCTTTATGCCATGCACGCGCGCTTGTGTTTGTTCACGGCCGTAGCTTGCCTGTATAAAGATTAATCCTTGCTGCTGGAGGTTAATAAGGGTAATTTGGCTGTGCGTATGATCCATTTTACATTAGCTGTGGTGCGGGGAAGATGGCAGGTTCTCTAAATCATGTTCACATTAGGTTTCATCTATGCATCTCACTTACGCTCAATATATTCCTGATCACTATATTTGTGTGAGAATTGTGGATGTCTATCACAACTTTTTGATCGCTTTTTTATTACAGTTGCTGAGATCCAATTGAAGGTGAACTATGTGACTTGTGAGTGGTCTGACACCTGCTTTTCTCTCATGAAGATGTTATTGCTTTGGCTGGAATGTTACAGCATATGGAATAAACATCTCTCTTGAGTTCATGAGGTCAATAGGCTCTATTCACGTCACAAACCAGGAAGACGTTTGGAAAGATGCCATTACAACTTCCAGCGGGTGGTAACAGGTGCAACTACTGCGAATAGACCAATAAGACCGAAAGTACCGCCCACCAGAAGTCGTAATTGCATCTTTAATGGTAATGGTTTATTTTTTTGAGCACATAATACACAAAACCGTATGCACAGACATGCAAACTCCAAATACAAGAAACAAAAAATTGAAACAAGCACGATCAAATTTGTTTACATGCATGCCCGGGTAAAAAACGTATTAAATCCCACCCTTTCTCCAAAATTTTTCTCCAAATTAGAAATACATCATCTTGGTTTGTGACGTAAGCATGAATAGAGCCTATTAATTCCCATTGCTAATTCTTGCCGATTCTTTCTGAGAGTGGACTTGCCTCTCCACAGATCTGCCATATAAGTTGTTTTTTTTGGCATTGCAGGGACGGAGCTGATATGAGGGCTGATACTGCAAAATTTGCTGGATAAGATATTGGCTTCCAAATATCGGTTCAGCCTATATCCCAGTTGGTCTTAAAAATGTATTTAATAAGCCTATTCACTGTCATAATTTGCCCAGAAATGTAAATTTTCATTCATGGAAAGCTTTTCTGTAGATACCTCAGAGATAAATCACAGCTACACATTTGGGTTTTGTCTTATTTTATTTTTGTTTAAAGGAAATAAATGCTGTTTTCACTCTTTCAGCTGGTATCGGTTTATCAGGTATCGACAGATATTTAAAGCTATAGTACAGCAGTATTGGAATTGGTATTGTAACAAGCTTTTGTCTACAGAGATAAATGAATTTAATGCCAGACTATGGGACATTCCAGTTTTCCGAAGACCCATTTTCCTAACCAACAGGCCTTCACTTCCTACTCCCATCATCTTTTTGGAGCCTGTTTGATCAATGGCTTCTGATCACTGCCCACTGATAACAAAAGCTGCTCTGACTCGGCCCTCTACACAACACAGTTTGGCCCAGTTGTAACTCCCATTTGTTCACTCGCCTATTTTTAAAACTCTCACCCATTAACATTGAGGACAAACTGTTCACTCTCTGCTTAATAAATCTCACCCACTTACAACTGCCATAATGAAGCGATCATCTCTGTACAGTTCACCCCCCACTAGGCACAATGTCATCTCTGATCAGCCTGGCTTCAGAAATGACTCAGTACTTTTGGAGGTTAATAAGTACAATTTAGCTCCAGCTCATTCAAATCTAATGGCAGTAGCGCGTTAATATTCGAGATGCGTATTCTCCGTCTTGTTCGGGGATGGAGGAGCAGCGTTGGGTAGTCTGGCTATATTTAGACTCTATTCTCTGGCACTGTCATTGAGCACGAGAAAGTTTTGTGAAATTCTTGATGCAAATAGGCTCATTTGGGCACGCTCTGCTCCACTAACCGACAAAATCCAACGAGCTTGGGAAACCTCCAAGACCTAGTTAGACTGCGGAATACATTTCAATATGAATGCCTTCCATTATGTTCAATCGCAACAGACTCCGCGCAATATTATTTAGAAGTGCGCTGGACGATGATAAGAGGAGATAGGAAAAGCAGCAGCACGATCAAATATAGAGTAGCGAGCGGTATTTGGTTTTACTTAATGGGGTTTGGTCTTCCGTACAGAGGAGTTGAAGAATTCTCTGATGCGTTTATTTCCTGATTGTCACTGTATGGCGTTTGGGTTAACACAAAGTAATGCCCTGCTTGTGATGTTTGTATTGAAACTTCACAGGGATTTTTATGTGTCTATCACTGAAGGGAAGTGGTAGAAATAGTGACAATAGGGAAAAAAATGGGACACACTGGATTTCAGAAAGGAATAATGCTGTAATATAGCATAGCAATAGCATTGTGTGGTTAGTTATAGACTCACTACAGTTCGCAGAAATAACCAAAATAACTGTAACCCTAGCCCCAACCCTAACCTTAACCCTACCTATAACCCTAACCATAACTCTAACCCTAACCAGAACCTGTTATTTATTTTCAGAAAATGGAAATAGCGAGTTGTAATAGTTGGCAAAGTTTTGTGAGTTTTCGCCATTGTTCAGTGGGTGAAACATGGGTGAATTGGTAAGGAAAAAAGTAGAATAACAGAATAATAATAATATTTCGACGCAAATATTCCGCTTTTTGTTTTTTAGGTAACAAACTATACATTTTCTGAAATCTCTGGTGCATTCCTACATCATGGTGAGGATCCCTGGTCACTGCTTTAGGTCAGTTCACTTCCTGGCCACTAGTAGCATCGCTTTGCAATACTAATAGACCCTTCCCCAGCTTTTGGCGCTCGGGCGTAATAAAAAAGAAAAACTGATTGCTGTTGATAACATCGTCACAAAAATCTAATGAAACAATGCTTTCCACAGGCTGGAGAACCCTGGTTTATTCTTAAGCCAAAACCACCCATTTCCATCAGCGTAGCATTTTAATTGACATGTTTATTGGCTAACAGAGAAGTGACAGCTCTTCCAGTGTGCACATTAACACAGCCAATCAAAGCAGGCCCCTGGAGCCTGTAAACAAATACTAATATAGCCATAAATGCTAATTAGGCAAACCAAATGATTGTTTCTTCCGCACGCCTTTATTACTAACACAACATGCAATAGCAATAATAGCTGCACGTCCGGGCTCATATTTCCTCATGTTGTAAATAATTTGATTGTGTGGCTGGCAATCACGACAAAATACACATGCGCCGTCTGAAAGTGGTCTCTGAATAATCCTTCATAATGTAGCATGTAATTAGAAATATGAGTGTAGGCACAACTAGCAGTGTTAAAAAATTAAAAAAATAACGCTCTGTCTCGTATTGTTGAACTTTTTAGCGTCATGGGTGAGCGGCTCAGATTCGGTTTCATGCACAAAAGGGCAAGCAATGTCTGTAACCTTTTAACTTCTGCTAACAGCAATTTGCCAAATGTGCAAATAACGCTAACTCAATGCATAATTCAGTCCATAAATAAAAGATGGCGAATGTCTGACCAGTGTGTCCCACCTGTACAAACATTAGGATTATGTGGCAAGTAGATTTTATTGTATAATGTCTGTTTTTACTGCATGATATACTGTGGGATATACGCAAAAAGTAGCAACACACTCAGATATATTATTAACAATAGAATCTATAAATTAATATAGGCTGGACAGCTACAGTTAAAGCAGACCTTTTATGCCTCTTATGTTTTAACAATTGTATAGTTCTTCATTTCATTTACGCTTTCGAAGATGTATTTGGAGTGATTTGTGCATGTTTGAGTAATCTTTAATTGCTTATTTTCAAGACGGCACATTGTTGATCAAAGCCAGTTTTCACCGCCAACAGCACACGCCCACTACTTTTATTAAGTTAAAATTGCAAATTATAACATGATGATCCACGGGTGTCATAGATTATAAATATAAAGCAGATACAAGCACAGTAGCTCTTCTTTAAAGCCATACTGTGGAACCTTCCAATTAAAACATCTCCATGGAGACGGGACGGTGACATACCTCCTACAAGAAAACAATACATTGTGCATCTCAGCTCCTTTATAGGGAGGCCCTGATCCAGCTTTTTCTTTCGTAGTATCAATGACGATACTTTGGTTTTAAGAATCTGCCGATCAACAGATACCAGGGCAGAGACTGTTCAATATTATGAGACTTTTTGGGACAGTAAATAGCTACACTCAATGTCTCTGGAGCCTTTAAATTAAAGCATTAACATCTCCTTGGAGACAGGATGGTGACATACCCCCAACAAGAAAAAAGGTACATCGTGCATCTTGAAGGTTAGATTCTTGAGAGGGAGGCACAAATCCAGCTGTTTCTGTTTTGTTACCGATGTCAGTACTTTGGCTTTCAATCAGTCAATCAAACTTCATTTATAGAGCGCTTTTCAAACAAAAACTGCAACACAAAGCGCTTTACATGATTAAAAAAGAACAATTTGATATTCCGTTCCACAAAGCTAAGCTCAACAGGTCAAACATGAGATTACTATCTGTGACACGGCTATTGTTTTTCTTACTAACTGAACTATGAATCTTGAAATTACTATCTGTGACATAACTATCTTCCTTTTCCTACTAATTGAAACTATCTGGGAAATATATGTGTTTCAGAATTGTTACAACAGCTTGGTGAAAATACAAGTTTAGTACAAGTAATACAGGTTTTGAGATATTTTGGGACCGTAAATCCTCTTATTACACCAGTTTATAGATCAAAACAGGACATCAGCTGAATCGATATCTTGGAATCGATATCTGATCCACCAAAATGTTCAATATCTACACAAATATCCAAAACCAGTATTGTATTGGTGCATCCTTAATACTTAGAAGTAGACCTGCTTCATTCTCAGTTTCAACCACGTGTAGATGACTCACAACAGCCCTCTACCAATGCAATCCAGTGCTCCGACGTACTACTAAATAAGACACAAGAATCCTATAGACGTCAGCTATAGCAGTATTTACATTTGTTCTTTTAAAAGTAAATTTTCCTGCATCTCATAACGGAACGGAACATTGAAACCTTTCAGCTATAATTAATAACTTTGTCCTTCATGACATTTGCAATTATCTCCAAACAATAAAGCTGTCACTCACTGAACTTCTCCATTTCATCCTCCCTTTTTTCTGTGAACTGAATACAGACGCTGACAAATCAGGTACACCTGTAAAACTCTTTTGTTTCTTAGGAAGGCTTCGACATTTTGGACACTTCAATAAAAATGCACCACTCTCCTGCTCCAGCTGTACTTGTAGTCTCCAGGCGACAGCGGTGTGTTAGCCCAGCGTATGTGTGTGTGTTAGCCTAGTGTATGTATGTGTGTAAAGGAGGAGGCTAATATTGCAAATGCAGCTAAAATCCACAGAAAGCCAGTGGGATGCTAACGTGCCTGGGAGAGGTAATTAAACATGGAGAGGACAGAGACGGTATGTTCGCTCCATGACTAGAGTGGTTTTCTACAGGCAGGGCATTGTGCAGGGGAGTTAACAAAACACCTATTTGCAATACATAAATATTACATCAAACGTTAATAGAAATGCTTGTAGTAAGGAGAGAAATTGGGCTCAATTTATTTAAAGGTGCACAACTTTTATGCTAGAGGGACCACAACTTTCTTGTCACCATGGAGATGTTATCCCCCTTGCATGAAAAGTGCTCCAGTGTGTAATTACTCTTATCTATCCAAATGGAGAGAAGCATGTGATAACACCAGGCAAAATTAAAGATCAGATCTGTAGAGAGTTAAAGTCCTATATTATGCAAAATTTACTCTTGTGAGTTTTAAGCCATGTTATAATGTCGTTAACTCCTCAAAAACATATCTGGAGTTGTGTTTTGTTTCATTCACGCCTTTATTATTAGCCTTTATTATTACTGTTGTGAGCTTTAAGCCTTGTTTTGTTCTTTTTTGTTGCGCTTTGTTTCATTCACACGTTTGTTATTAGTCCGTCTACATCTCCAAAGCTCAAAATGCTCTGTTCCAACTTGTGATGTCATGAAGTTTCCGTTTTTAAAGGTCCTATATTACGCAAAAATGTGAGTTTTAAGCCACGTTATGTCATTAACTCCTCAAAAACATACCTGGAGTTGTGTTTTGTTTCATTCACACTTGTTTGAGTAAACCTTTCTCATTAGTCTGTTTACATCTGAAGCTCAAAATGCCCTGTTCCAACTTGTGATGTCATGAAGTTGTAGTTTTCAAGTTAACAGCTACAAAAAGTAGCTTTAGTTCAGTAGAAATCGGCAATTCCAGGGCTGAAATTATCCAAATAATTCTAGTGAAGGTGTGTGGAGTTTAAAAACAGTGGAGCACTCCCTGTATTATCAAATGACATCGCAAGGTGGAACAGCGCGTTTTCTGTTTGAGATATAATAATAAAAGTGTACCTTGAGTAAATATTTAGTCAGTAGAGATCGTACTTTGTGCTGCTAGGTTACCAGTGCTACCAAGGTCTAGTAATATTTGTTCTAGTAGTTTCAAAATACAGGATGTGCTTTTAGTATATTATTGCATTTTAGTAAGAAGATCGTGTTTATAACGATAACAATAGGATCAAAATAAATTTAGCCTGAATTGTCTCATTTTGAAGTAGCAATGCTTTTACTTTTCTTCCCCACTTTCAGAAAATCGGCTTGCATTCATGCTGGACAAAATCTGTGACCACAATACAATGCACCATCAACTCATGGCTTGGTTTTCTCCACACTGCAAAAGGCTTGAAAACACACTTGAACACTACATCTCATTTTTTCTTTTCAGATCCAATCACAATAGCCCAGATATTCTTTAGAGCGAGATGGCGTGTCCTCTTGTGCTCCCATAGCAGACAATCACCAGTGCATTTTGCACTTTTATAAGTATGCTTTTATGTATTATGTTCCCAGATGTTCCAAGAATAGTAGGAGCTGCTGTTGAGAGTGTAGCAAAGAGGCCACTGGGACTAATGGTGAAAAGTGAAAGAGGTGTTTGTGTGGGAGCAAAAAAGGAAATGGCTTACTAAAGGACAACAAGAACTCAGTTCGGAGGAAAAGGTTTCAAATTATGTGTAGTGTAGGACAAAAATATTGGTAAAATAATGTTACCCATTAGAAGTAAAAGTACACAAAAGTCCAAAGAATTATCTAATGGACCTAAAGTACTAACTATTTGGAGAGAACATTTGATTTTGGTCATGTACGCTTAAAGGGCTCGTGCTACATTGTGTTTTGTTTCATTCACACATTTTAACACACAAACCCTGCATATTTAGGCTTTTAAACGCCATATACCTTCTCCTGAATCACTTGGATAATTTCAGACCTGGATTTTTTTTTCTCTACTGAACAAGGTAGTGAAAAGTAGCTGTTAACTTGAAAACTACCGCTTCATGACATCACAAGGTGGAACAGAGCATTTTGAGCTTCAGATGTAAACAGACTAATGAGAGGTTTACTCAAACAAGTGTGAAACCTTTACTTCCAACGTATTATGTCCCTATAGAATCAAATGTATGTATCAAAAAATTTATTTCAGAGTAGTGATGCATACACTAATTTGCTTGTTGTTTATTGTTTTACTTTTTTCTGCCAGTAACATGGAAGTCCGATCCAACCAGTAACAAAGTTTTGATGTTAAAAATCCGAGCTCTATTATATTAAATAAATACGACTAGCTAATGTTACTTTCTTTCATAGATAGAGTCATTTCGTTCCGATTGCTGCTGTGTGCAGAGTAGAGATGACAGAAAACGTCCGAGTGAAATGCATAATGTATGAAGCTACGCACTTTAAGGTCAGCCTCTCTCCCATCTCTGCTGTGCACCTGCTCGACCTGCTTTCTTCAATACAAACACATACGCACATCTTACCCTATATGACACTACAGAGTAACACATATCCTCTCACAGGGCTGCTCTGTGCACACAATTCAGTTCTAACAAACACCAACTGTACTTCTCACTCTGGGTTTTGCATGCCTCAGCGTTTTGACTAAGCCGACCAAGGGCAGTTCCACCCCATCTGCGGTTCTCTAAGCAGGATTTGCGAAGTTCAGGAGAGACAAATAAAATCAAATGTAAATAAAAAAAGTGGAGAAAAAGTTACGCCACAGAGGAGGGAGTGTTATCACAGAAACATAGACTGGGAGAGCACCGGCACTTGCCCCAGAAAGACCTGCAATCAGAGGCCTGGAGAGTTGCGTTCCCCTGTGGTCCAAATTCATTTTTTTCAGGTCACGACCCCAAAGAAACCACTGTAGATTACTGTATCTTCCTCAGCCTTTAACTAAAGTTTAAAGCTTCAGTCTGGCATCTGTCATGGTGAAACTGTAATCCTCTTAATTATACTCTAGTGACTGTATTTAAGTGTCCAAAACAAATTAAACAACGCACAGAGTCTGGGAGCACATTTATGACAATCTATATAGACAACATATGCTTGAAGTGGGTAAAATCTGGACTATTGCCAACCGTTCACCTTTAAATACAATTTCTAGTGCAGTATATTTCACGGTCTTTAAGTTATGGAGAATTACACCTGCAAAAATGTTAACCACTCTGCCATATTGACCCATACCAACACAAAATGTATTAAAGGCCCCATATTACGCCGTTTTCTGATCGATGTTGTAATGTTTCCTCATCAAAAATATACCTGGAGTTGTGTTTTGTTTCATTCACACACGTTTAACGCACAAACATATTCGGAAAGAATACAGGAAGTGCTCCACCGTGTTTTTAAACTCCATACACCTTCACTAAAACCATGTGTATAGTTTTAGCCCTGCAGTTTCTAATCTCTACTGAACTAAAGGTAAAAGATAACTTGAAAACTACCGCTTCATGACATCACAAGGTGGAACAGAGCATTTTGAGCTTTGGAGACGTAGACGGACTAATAATAAAGGATTACCCAAACATGTGGATGAAACAAAACAACTCCGGGTATGTTTTTTGATGAAATAACAACATTGCAACATGATTGAAAGATCACAAGAATCAGTTTTGAGTAATACAGGGCCGTTAATTTAAGATGACAGAACACGTATAACACAGACGCTAATTTAAATAATGATATAGTTAGAGCGAATTGGGACTTTTTCGCGTATAAATCAAAAGTTGATCTTGACCACAATTTGAATGTATTTTCATCAAAAAGTTTCTCAAAGTCAGAGTAAAGGTTAACTACGAACGCCGCGGAAATATCATGTTCTTTCTGGTTATGATGAAATAAAAATACTGAAAAACGGCACAAGTTTTAGTCCAACTTTTTCCCTGCTGACATAGCCTTGCAGTCTTCATAACTGTCAAAGCCTTGTATAAAGTTGACCTATTGCAGCGCAGAGTCAAATGGAGAAAAATGAGCCATGCTACTGTGCCAATATTGATCTTTACTGAACTGGTATTTGCTAAAATCCTGGTGTAGCAAATGAAGCAGTTAGCAGACCTTGTAAGCGTCTGTATGTTCAGAAGACCCCCTATAGACAACGTATAGACTCAAGCTCGTCTTTAACCTTATCCTCTTAAAGGGGCCTGGATTACGCTATTTTCTGATCTGTATTATAATGTTTTTTCCTGGAGTTGTGTTTTGTTTCATTCACACGTTTAACACACAAACCCTGCATATTATTTGAGCAATTTCAGCCATGAAATTCCCAATTTCTACCGAACAAAAGGTAAAATGAAGGTGGTAACCTGAAAACTACAGCATTTTGAACTTTAGAGATGTAGAAAGACTAAAAATAAAGGGTTACTCAATGTGTGAGTGAAATAAAACACAACTCTGGGCATGTTTTTGAGGAGGTAACAGCATTATAACATGGCATACAGCTCTCAAGAGTCAATTTAGCGGAATTTTGCAAACCTTTTTTTTTCTCGAATCAGTTTAGCAGAACCTATGGGATCAAAACCTCTCCAACCATTTGATTAGCTCTTCGTTTTTGCCATTTAAATCCATATGCCTCGTTTCCAAGCGAGTCAGCAAATATTTAAGAACGCTGTCTCTACTTTTTCGTGCACTTTTCTGCAAATCTACACCTTTTTGTCGGGAGGATTCAGACTTGGCGGCGATCCATCCCAATTTGGCAAAGGTAATGAGGGCTATGCTTCACTGTGATGTGTCAGGCGGGGGGTCCTGCTAATGACTTGGACCACCATCTCGGTCCGTGTAAAAATCTGCCTCTAAAGGTGCATTATGTAATTTTTGTGGTGGAGGGTCCGTTAAAGGCTTTTTTACATGGAGGTGTTTTTGTTTTGTCAAGAATGTTTCACCGTGTGATGTTAAACCTTTCTATCTTCATGGAAATCAAACCAGACCACGTTACAGGTCAGATCTGTGGAGAGGCGACCCCGCTCACAGTCAGAATGCATGTTTTTCTAGGTATTTTTGAGCTATAAAACCACCTATAATTTCATAAATAAAAAGGAAAGGTGTTTAATTTACTGCAGAACATTCCAGACAGAGCAATGACATGTCCACAGAAACAAGCAGGTGATGGACCCCTAACCGAAAAGTCATGCATCTTTAAAACAGCATGACCAACGTATGAGATCTTCTGCTCATGCAGTTAGGCAATAATGACTGCGATCGTGTGAGGAAACAGTAATACACAGCTCTGTCAGACTGGTATTACATGAAGTCATTAGCAGCTACAAGTTGATATTTTCATGCCCAGTAGGCTTTTTGTTGCTGTGGGTCCAATTAAGATTATTTAGAAGTACTGGCTTGGCATTTGGAAAAAGGCAAACCTGACTTTATTCTCCAGTGAAAACCAAGGACAAACGTGCGATGAATAGAAGGCGCAAACAAACAGCTCACGTACAGAAGGGGAAGAAAGAAAGGTTCAGGAAATGGTTTTGTTTTTAAAGGCTCTAATGAGAGAGCCAACTGTGTTTACATGCAGGCTATAATCTCGCTAATGAACTTTGTGATGGTTCAATCAACCTGGGAGATTCTGTGTAGCAGAGGCAGCCGAGCACATTACATGATTAAAAACAACAGAAACAGGTTTTCCGATACTGTACTGAGAACAAGAACAAGAAATAAACACATTAAAGGTTATTGTGTCGCTTTCATGTTGGGGGTTTTCCATGTGCTCGTCACCGTGGAGATCAAAGTTAACTATCTTGCTATCTTTTTCTCCTCTATTTGTTAGCGTTCATGTCATGGAATAAGATCACAAACCAGTGATAAATCTTACAGTTTTACATTAAACCAGTCTCTGCCTCATTGAGATTAAAAACCACCTGAGTCAGTCTTTTCATTTTTACGTGCCACGGAGGAGCTGGTGATGTCTGCCTGTTACTAAGGCCCTTGCTTACTAAGGGCCCCCCGGCCATACACACCCCAGGTCTCCTCCCCCTGCTTCTGCAGCACGTCCCTTTATTTCTTCTCATCAAATCAATCATGTCAGTACAAAGCATAGTCAGAGAATACATAGTTTACAACATAGTGAATACATAGGTTACAACATAGTGAAGTATATCATGGCTTTGTTTTACATTTGCTGAGATAAGCCATAAGTTACGACCTGTGAATTGTCTGCAAGGAGGGAAAAGGTCATAAGAGGTCAGGCATCTGGTCTCTCAAAGCATTCCTTTTTAACAAAGAACTCTTTTAACCACATGTACATTTTTAATAACTCCATTATAAGCATTTTATTCTAACAGTTCATTGTGTCACCGTGGAAACTGCTGAACATTGCGCCAGTAGAGTTACATATAGAACACTCCCAGCTTTCAAAGTAACAATACATTCTAAGCAAAGTTAGTGCACTTAAAATGTCAAACTAATATAATAAAGTGTATTGTGCTCTAAAAGTATTCAGGAAAGGCCCAGTTCTGCTCCATTTATGTTACTTTTTCAGTATCAATACTTGTTTCAGTATCAGTAAAGGTATTGATTTGAACGCCCTGCTTTAAAGGTGCACTGTGTAACCTTTCTGGTGGAGGGTCCATCACCTGCTGGACTCCATGGAGATGTTATTCACTACGGGTGTTTCTATTGCTCAAAAACACAATTCTCTTTGTGTTTAGGGCTGCCTCTCCACAGATCTGACCTGTCATGCAGACTACAGTTATGCTCCTTGAGATAGATGGGCTTAATTTCTTCCGTGAAACATTCTGGGCAAAGCAATAGCATCTCCATGGAAACAAGCATGTGACGGACCATCCACCAGAAAAGTGTCGCAGTGCACCTTAGGTATTAATAAATCAAAATACAATAAGATCGAGCCGTTTCTGAAGTTTTGACGTAGAGGGGGGCATCATTTTTTTGATCTGTGGAGGTGGAGACGGGGCAGAGAGCAGTGAGGAGGGATAGTCGAGGATACGATTTGTTACTTCTTTGACAGCGCCGATTACACATGATATACTGCACAAAAGAGACCATTTTAGTAGCTTTAGTAGTTGAATCTGAGCAGGGCTGATACTGTGGTATGCGAGGAGATAGCGTGGGTTTATCCATTAGAGCTGTACTTGTAAAACTTCATTACTGATTGTGTCTATGATTTATGATGGCTCAGGGAAGACTGGGGCTATCCGAGGCAATGTAAAGTGTGGTTGAATAAGAGGCGGAATTATGAGTTTGCATTTGAATTTGTTGACGCCACGAGCGAACTGTACTTTTTTCCAAATTAATAAGTGCGAGCCAAGTTTATGCTCATGCCATTTGCAAGTACGCACAGTTAGTGAAAAGGAGATGCTCGGACTGGAATCAGCCACAGGAACATCTGACTAAGACTAAAGAGTTCAATTTAATGGGCCCATATTACGCTGTTTTTCTGATCTGTTTCCTCAGAACAAACATACCTGGAGTTGTGTTTGTTTCATTCACACATGCAAATTTTGTATATTTAGGCTGAGTTCTTCTCTCAAACTGAAAACACCCTGTTCCATCTTGTGATGTCATAAGGTGAAACAGAGCATTTTGAGCTTTGGAGATGTAGACAGACAAATAAACATGTGTGAATGAAACAAAACACAACAAACACAACAAAAAAAGGCTTAAAGCTCACAACAATGAACTTTGTGTCATATAGGACCTTTAAGATAAAAGCAGCACTGTGGCCACCTAATTGTCTCCATGGAGATGTCTTTGCTTTGCCAGTCATGTTCCACATCATGGCATTACATGTATTGCGTTGAATTTTTAAACTTCATTGCCAAAAAGTGCATAGAAAAACACTATGCTGTTTTTTTACTGTTAGCGTGGTCATTTCCCCACAGATCTGACCTGTAACTTGCTCTGCTGATCCCAGATGCCCCAAATCACCATGGAGATACAGGTTTAATGCCATACAGTGGAAGTTTTCTGGCAAAGCAATAGCGAATGGCAGACTCACCACCTGCAAAAGTTATCGTACAACTTTACAATGCATTTGGACTATGGCACTTTTAAAGGTGAAACAACATCTTGAATACTATTATGGAGATATTTGTAGATATTTTCTTTTACTTAAGAAGACACTGGCACATCTTTAAAATACTCATTTAAGTAAAACCGTATTTACAATGACATTTACTGTACTACAAAGCTTTTACACAAATGGCACGACTGATAAAATGCACAACACTTAGGATCTTGAAGAACACGCTCCTGTAAACCACTTTTATCTGATGTCTGGAACTGTCCCAAAGACGCATTTAACTCCAGTCTGTGTTAAACTCTCTGTCATTACGATCCTGTTTGTCTTCTGGGACTGTTTTTCTTTTACTTTTTTAAGATCTCCTTCTGTACCATCTCTCCCTGATCAGTCATAATTACAGTGACTCCTGCACTCGCTCGCCTGCCTGTCTCCAGCTCCCCTCCCTCTCCCTCTCCTTGTTACCATGGAAACTCCTGAACCGAACAGGAAAGGAGGGGGGATGAAAGAGATCTGTATTTCCCATTGGCTAAATCTGATTAAAAAAGCTGAGGAATATTTAACACAGGGAAAGTTAGAGCGAAAAATATCTGGAAAAGTTTATCAATCTGTGTGTGTGGATCACTGGGGGGTATTAAAGGGGCACCGTGTAACTTTTCTAATGAAGGGTCCTGCTTGTTGAAGAATGTATGTTTTTAAGGTATTTTGAGCATTCAATTTTATACTTGAATAAATGCAAAATTGTATTGTGTTTACTTCTTTACTGTGGAACATTACAGGTAAAGCTATAACATCTTCATAGAGACAGGCAGGAAGCAAACAAATCCAAGTGAAAAGTTACATAATGAGCTTTTAATTAATAACCGAAATGTCAAAAGTTTCATAGTTAATATCGTGGCACATCACAATATTGCTTAAAAACAGAGGGAACTACATAGACCATGAACCTTTGCTCCGTTTCAGTGCAGACTACATGAAGAAATAACTTATTCCGCACTTTAAATCTTAATTCTTCAGATGACAGAACCAAAGGCATTTCAAAAGGTAAATGTGGCATATGCACAATTTATTAGGCTCTAAAAAACAGATTTAGACTAACTTTATTGAGCCAGGAGGGAAATTATTTGGACACAATATATTATAACAAAGAGAAAAATTGTAAATGGAAATAAAAAGTTCAAAATAAGTAGGGAAAATAGCAAGATAAAATGCATATTGTGAAAATATTGAAAATATCATTACAGCCCTACTTGTTTCTAATGTTTAATAGCGCTAGAGTGATGCTGTGTATACTGTTAGAGTGGTCGCTTCCCCACAGATCTGACCTGTAACTTGATTTGGTGGCCTCAAATGCCTTTATCGCCATGGAGGTACAGGTTTCATGCCATACTGTGGAAGTGGCAGACTCTCCACTACAAAAGTTAGATGTACTACACCTTTACAATGCATTTGGACAGTGGTACTTTTAAAGATGGAAACAGCAATATCGTATCGGGAGATTTGTTACACATCGTTATCCCTACAAGTTCACGAGCTCCAGCCTAATGTTGTGCTTCACCGCTGACAGCCACTCGCATATGGATAAGGTTGGGTTTGCATTTCCACAGACGGCTGCATCCTGAAGGTCTGGAGCGCTCAGGGAGGAGGGTGGGGGTAAGGGGATGATGGGGAGGGTAGCGCAGGGTCACCGCCCCAGGCACTAATCTGCGCCTGGGGGCAAACTCCTCCTGAATCCCTGATGTGACTGCAGATAGATGGGTTCATCTAATCATGGCGCTGTTGTAAGTCTATGATAGAAGCTGTGTGCCGTCTACAACAAGGCTCCAGGAGGCTCAAAGAGGGTGAGAATGGTGCTTGACATGTTAGGAAAACAGAGAATGAGTAATGACGCACAGTGTCATGGCATGTAAAGAAATGAGAGGTTTGTAGGTTTGACAGCACATATAAAAGACCCACTTCATGCTAATAGTATGAGGATTGCAGGAAAGACAGAAAATCAGGGTTTGTGATCTGATTTAGTTAAGCTTTAAACTAAATAATATCGGCTTCTAGTAAATGAGATAAAGACTATTGACTAAACCAGCATTTCCTGCCACCCCACAGGATCTGATTCTGCTACTGGTAAAGATTTTTTCCACCAAAAAAACAAAACAAAACAACTTAACTTGGAACTATATAATATTGGATTAAAAAAATAAATAAATAATAATAATAATAATAATAATAATAATAATAATAATAATAATAATAATAATAATAATAATTATTATTATTATTATTATTATTATTATTGTTATTATTATTATTATTATTATTATTATTCATTTATGTATTTATTTATTTAAATTAGTACTAAATGATTTTTTTTGTCTTTTCTTTTTTTTTTTTTTTTTGTATTAAAACCACAAAGTAGATTCCAAAGCTATATTGGGGGTAAGGCTGCGGCATGATTAATTGTAATTAAAGATGCATTGTGTAACTTTTCTGATGGAGGGTCCATCCAATGCTTTTCTTTATGGAGATGTTACTGGTCTGTCTGGGATGTTTCACAGTATTAAACCTTTCTATCTTCATGGAGACCAAGTTGCAGGTCAGATCTGTGGAGAGGCGACCCCACTCAGAATGCCTGTTTTTCTAGGTATTTTTGAGCTAAACCCACTTGTAATTTAATAAATGTAAAATAAAGCTGCTTAATGTCATACTGTGGAACATTCCAGGCAGAGCAATAACATGTCCATAGCAGGTGACAGACCTCACCCCCCCAAAAAGTTACATAGTGCACCTTCAAATTAAAACTGCCATTAGATACAATTGGCAAATTAGAGAATCCACAGGTATTGATGTTCTTTGCAAACAACACTATCTTTTTTTGTGTAAAGCAGTTCCAATTTCAGTTTCCAGTCAGTTCAAAACCTGCTCTCTGAACTGACTCCTACATCTTCGCATCATTGTCAGAAAATTCAATATTTGCCAAAAATATCCAGCCCTAATTTCTAGTATGATGAAAATACAACAAAATGTCTGTAATTGTAAACCGTAGCATGGATGATCTAAATAAAGGAGTTGATGCCTGCAGGTTAGTGACAGTTGTGGTCGGGCAAACTTTCCCTTTGTTTACTCGTCTTTGTTGTTATTTCCCATTGGACCTGGGCCCAGTGGGGGTACGTGGTCAGCTAATTAAACAAACCGGGATTGGACTTCATGAAAAGTTAATTAGAGTGTTAGTGAAAGGGAAGTGTGCTGGACCAGTGCCGCTGATAGAGCACTGTGCAGGGGCTAATCTGTATGCATTCAACAGTTTTTCCTGCCTTTTCAAGTTAAATATTTGTTGTTTTTTTCAGATGTCAGGATCAGAATATAGTGCATAAGGGTGGAGATTATGAGTAGATCAGTGGAGGGGCTATCTACTCCATTGGACACACTAAAATGAATAGTGGAGCCTCTTATCGTAGCTACAGTCTGTGCATGGCTAAAGCTCTTTCAGTATTTTCCAAATGTGTTTTCATGTTTCTTTTGAACATACTAGTACAAATGTGAACCCTGCCAGTGACATTTACCTTTTTGAAAGTCTGATAACAAACGCTGAAGCAGTACATGGTATATTGCCACAGAGAAATATTGAGATAAACTAGAATGCTGGAACTACTTTATACTACAGTCATGAAGCAGAATAATCTCAGTAAACCAAATTTAAATAGACATACTATGGGACGCTCCTGATAAAGCAATAACATTTCCATAGAAACAATAGGGCAAGTCTGATATAGTACATCATTAAAAAGCCTGTTATAATGTTGTTTCCTCATTAACAAACATGCCTAAAGTTGTGTTTTATTTCCTTCACATAGAGTTCTTGATGCCGTGTGGTAATATGGTGAGTGCTCCACTGTGTTTTTAAACTCCATACACCTTCACTAGACTCATTTGGGTAATTTCAGCTCTGGGATTGTCCATCTCTCCTGAACTAATGGTTAAATTGGGCTTCATGACATCACAAGGTGGAACAGACAATTTTGAGCCTTAGACAGACATAATAAAGGGTTACTCAAATGGATGAATGAAAGAAAACACAACTCCAGGTCTGTTTTTGATGAGGGAACATCATTATAGCATGGCTAAAAGCTCACAAGAGTCAATTTTGTGTCATCTACGACCTTTATATCCCCAAATGGCATCAAGAAAGATATGTAGATATGTACTGGAAATAGGTTTTACATATAAACATTCAGTTTAGATGAGCTGGAAAGAAAAATAGAAAAAAAAGTAAATAGAGGGTGAAAATCAACGTGCCAAAAAATGCGGTGTGATTTGTGATTTTAACTGGTCTAAAATGAACATTCCTCGACTCTGCGGGTGAAGGAAACGCTAGAAAAAAACAGCCTCATGAAACGTATTAAGCAAAACAGCTTTTAAAGAAGAATCCTTGACACAGGCTCCAGGTTAATTGCACATGGGTTTCATTATTTTTTTTATTAAGACTAAAATATCGGTAGTGTTTGGAGTAGAATAAAAACGTGCATATTCTGAGTCACTCTTTAGAAAACACTGGGGCGTGAAGCTAAGAGGAAATGCCAACGGAAAGCCTGTGCCCTTTTCGGTTAAGGTGCACATGCGCTACTGTCTGACCTTCAGTGGCTACATGCTGAGCCTCTGTTTTAGACCTACATTTCGGACACAGGTGGAGAGGAAAAGCCGTCACACTTAAAATGCCAAATCAATTAGCTTTCACGCCGCCTGGACAAAAATACAAATTGGGTTTAAAGGGGCTATTTTGCATTCTTTTCCTATCTTACTGTATGTTATAATGTTGTTTCAGCATCGCAAACATACCCGGCATTTTGTTTTGTTTTAACACACAGATGCGTATTTAGGCTGAGCTCTTCTCTCAAACAGAAAACACTCTGTTCCACCTTGTGATGTGTCATGTTGTAATACAGGACGTGTTTATTATATATGCTTTTAAACTCCATACACCTTCACTAGAATCAGCTGGATAACTTCAGACTTGTCAATCTCCACTGAGCTAAAGGCACAAACGCACAACTCCAGGTCTTTTTCTGAGGAGGCAACAACATTCTAACATGACTTAAAGCTCACAAGGGTCAATTTTATGTAATATAGGACCTTTAAGCAAGCAAATTTAAAAGAGGTTCAGCTACGTTATGTGTGCAAAAGAAGAGTTCAGATGACTATAGGCTCTCTTCACACTTACATTGCAAACCAGGAAGTTACCGATGTTACGACTGTGATAAAACCAATTGAAGTAAATGTGATCAGGGGTAAAATGAAGATTGCATATATATGTGCTGTTTGGAATCATCTTGAATTTGGGGCCCTCATCTCTTCTAATCACTTGTACCCAATGTGTTGCATGTGTTGAGTTGTGTGTCAGTTGGGGAATTAACCAAACTGAGGAATGGTTGTAATTGTTGCTTAGCCGAACATAACGGAGCGCTAAAATGACACATAGATTTTCATTTTTTGATACTTAGATTTCATTTTTCCTAGATTATTATTGGCCAGGCAGCATTATTCAAGAGCTAACACGATGCCCTCTAGTACTGAGTTTGCCTCGTAAGTATTAGCAATGCACAGGAACATCTATCCGGACCTAAAACAGCATTGGGAGTAAGGATGCCCAGATGTAATACTGGTATTGGTATTGGCCGCCGAAAGTATCAGCTTGAACCAGATTTGATGGATAGATCCTTATAGGCTTGTTGCTGCTAATGCCCAAAACAGCTTAAACACAGACTGAGGAGGCTCTAAACCCTCTAAACCATTACTGACAAAGCTTAGATTATAGTATTCATGAATGCCTAGAAGTGAAAACGAAACTTTGGATCAATAGGAGGAGCAGAGCTGAATGTGTCAAATGCACTAACTTGTTTACATGTGTTAAAGGTACATAGTGTAACTTTTCTGATGGATTGTGGGTCACCTGCTTGTTTCTAAAAAAAAGTTGTTGCCCTGGCTGGAATGTTCCACAGTATGGCACAGCTCTACCTTACATTTATTCAATTACAGTGGTTTTACTGCTCAAAAATACCTAAAAAAACAGGCATTCTGACTGTGAGTGGGGTCGCCTCTCCACAGATTTGACCTGTGACTTGGTCTTCTTTGCTCCCCGTGAAGATAGAAATTATTCTCAATACCATATTGTGAAACATTCTAGACAAAGTAATCCATTCTACATGATGAACAGCATTTCACGGTCATTCCCACTAGAAAAGTTACACAATGTACCTTTAAGTAGCCATGTGCTTGATGGTTTCTCATCTTTTTAACGGCCTCAAACATAAGTAATATGGTGAAAAAACAGACATAAGAGTCCATCTGTGTCATTCCAATTGCAGTGGCATCATGCTGGTGGTGTTCTGCTTGTATGCCCATGGCGAAGCACTTAGTGCCAAAAAAATTTTAAGATCAAAAACAGCAGAGACAGGGAGCTGCTGGTATCCATGTGACTAAGGGTGCTCATGAAAAAGGGTACAGTTCCTTGAGAAAATGAAAAATACCAGGCACTCTCAAAATATTTAAAAGCCTTTAGTGGGAGCGGGCAGGAAGCATTAAAACACACCGACGCGTGTCAGCTTGCACCTTCTTCAGGGTGTGAAGTTTTAAGATCTGAATACTCAAGTAAAAATACTAAATTGATTTAAGCAACACATTTTCAGGAGCCTGTCATCAATAAAATGGACTTGTGTAACATCAGAAAGCAGCTCACCTGTCCAACTGTCTTAAAAGACAGCTCGGATTAAAGTCTAACTTGAGCAACAGACCTTCAGACAGAGCACTGCCTCCAGTTAGCATCACATTCCCAGAGAATATTGAAGACATCAGCTGCAAAGTCTCTACCTTTATTAATCCATCCACCTGTCCGCAGTCATAAAGTCTAAACAGTTGGAAAAGTTCTATATGCTATCAGTGACTAATATAATGACAGATTAGCATACGCCCCATAGCAAAGCCGACCTCTCATTCGTGCCCAGCCAAAGCCATTGGAGCAGGAGCGCAGAGGCCAGAGACGCTGCATAAAATATTGAGGCGCCCCGTGTCCAGAGAAGTGCAGCATGAATAATGGAGAGGTGGAAATTAAAGGCATGTCTGTGTTCGACTCAACATGGCACACTCTCCATCCTGCTGGAGCGGCTGACAGCTCACAGGGGCTGGGAGGGTGGCTCTGATTTAAGAATATGCAGTTTGGATTAAATTTACACAGAAATCAGCATGTGTTCTTAGTATGCATGGAGCAGCAGAGAGACTGAGTGAGAGGAAGGAAAAATACAGTAAATATAAAGAAATCTTTCACGAAAACAAGTGGTTCAGAAGCTATTGACCTTATGTAACTTTTCTGGGTGAGTCCATCCAATGTCCATCCCCATGGTGATGTTATTATTTTGTCTGGAATGTTTCACAGTGTGGCCTTTCCATCTTCCTGCAGACCAAACCAGACCAAGTTGCAGGTCAGATCCGTGGAGAGGCGACCCCGCTCACAGTCAGGATGTGTTTTTCTAGGTATTTTTGAGCAATACAACCACCTGAAATTGAATCAATGTAAAGTAGATCTGTTTAACGCCATACTGTGGAACATTCTAAGCAGAGCTATGACATATCCACAGAAATAAGCAGGCGACGGACACCCAACCAAAAAGTTACACAGTGCACCTACATGTTACTACACCACATTTTCTTTGGGGCACTTCCGGTTAAGGACAATCATTTAAATGGAGAATTTGATAAAAGTTTTGCCACTATAATATGATATAAAGTTGGCTGGTTTGTGTAAAATGTTCGATGTTTCTGTACAAGTCAACACTGCCCTGATTCTCTAGGCTTTAAAACAGCTTTGAAGTCTGTAGAGAACTTATTCACTGTTGGGAATTGGAAAATAATACAACCTGAATGACAATGGTGGTGCATACGGCAACTTCTGGAATAAGGTGTGTTGATGCTTTTAGAAAAAAATACTAAATTGATTTCAACAACACATTTTCAGGAACCTTTGGTCATTACCAACATTCATGGTCCTGTGTAGGTTTTTCATTTTCAAATTAGTGGCTTGCTGTGACTGTAAAATTATTTGCGAGAGTCCGGTTCAAGTAAAAATCAGCTCACTTTTTGTACTTCAGTTATGTTGGTTCTGGTCTGACTGTGTTGCCAGGACTACACCAGGACTGGACTAGGACTAAACGGGTACTGGACCATGACTGGACCAGGACTGGACCAGGACTAAACTAAGACTGGACCAGGACTGGACAAGGACTGAACCAGGACTGGACCAGGACTGAATCAGGACCTAACCAGGTCTAAACTAGAACCTAACCAGGTGTAAACCAGAACTAAACCAGGACTGAACCAGGACTAAACCAGGATAAACCAGGACTAAACCAGGTCTAAACTAGGACTGAACCAGGATAAACCAGGACTGGAGCAGGACTAAACCAGGACTACACCAGGTCTAAACCAGGTCTAAACCAGGTCTAAACCAGGACTAAACCAGGATTAAACCAAGTCTAAAGCCAGGACAAAGCCAGGACTTAACCAGGTCTAAACCAGAACTAAACCAGTGCCATTAGCATGTCATTAGAGTATAAACATATACACACAGCGGCCCCCGAGCGCTGAGGGGTTTTATGTAATAAAAACACAGAAGCCACTCTCTCGACCTGGTCTGCCATCGTTCCAGGAAAAGACCGGGAAAATGGTACTTGTTTCCAGGGCAACGGACGCCCCGGACGTGCATCAAGTATTTTTCTCCCGTTTGTCCAGGGCACAACACAGCCTCAGACAGAGCAGTGCCTACAGTTAGCACCACACTAACAGGGGATGTTGACGGCGTCAGCTGCAAAGTATCGATAACTCAAATTAGTGACTCAAATGAAGCTCTCGTCAAATTAGTGTGACTCTCTGCAGTGTTGATCAAATATTCACCACAGAACATCGCAGTGGGTGTGACAACCGAAGAAGGAAGAAGGAAGGAAAGCAGGAAAGCAGGAAAATGGGTTATTTAAATAGAAAATAAATCAAAAATACACAGCAGGAAATTAGGGTTAGGGTTACTGTTAGGGTATTTTTTTTACTACAAAAGACACACTATGAAGTGAATTCTGAGTAAATTAGAAATTGTACTTTTTGTACATCTTAGGCTAGTTTATGTGTTTATTTATCTGACACAATGTATTGCCCTACACATAACAGGTCCTGTATTTGTTCCAGGTAACAGCAAAAGAGCTCATTTCCACCTGCAGTCCCTGATAGATAAGTTGAAGCCATTTAATATACGTGATAGATAGGCTGAAGCCATTTTATACACACGATTATCTCCAAGGCATACACACTTACTTTGAGCAGGCTGGTTTATGTGTATTTTAATTATTACAACGGCCCACTTCCCGCTGATATTTTATTATCACGGTTCTTGTTGAAATGTGAGGAGAAAAAATAAATCTTTTCAATCAATCTAGCCGGCCTGTCCCTGGGAGGCACACGGCGTGGTTTTCAGCTCCTCCAAACACATCATTATGATTCTCCGTGCAGAGCTCAGACTGGAGCTGGAGGTACCACGCTCATGATGGATGATGTCAGGAGCTAAAGTGGAGAGAGGAGGGGGTACGGAGATAGAAGGAGGTCTGAAATAAAGCAGAGATGGTGTCTTGAGAATACGTGCGGGTGTGGGTCATCAGAGGTCGCATTGGGAGACTGCGTTTTGTCTAAGGGCCCATTTTACGCTATTTTCTGATCTATGTTATGATGTTTCCTCATCAAAAACAGACCTGGAGTTGTGTTTTGTTTCCCGCATTCATTCGCACTTAGTTCCACCCTGTGTTTTTAAAATGCACACACCTTCACTAGAAACATTTAGATAATATCAGCCCTGGAATTGACAATCTCTACAAAAGAAAAAGTAAAATGTAACTGTCAACTTGCAAACTACCATTTCATGACATGACAAGGTGGAGCAGAGCATCCCATGGAGATCAAAAAGTGTTACTCAAACATGTGTGAATGAGACAAAACACAACTCCAGGTATTTTGCGAACCTTTAAGAAGATTATGTGCATGCTGACAGGAGCAAGGTGGTAATACGTTTTCAGCAATCGGCGAGATGAATTATTTCCTGTTAGACTCTGGAGCAGAACCAAACAGCCCAAAGAGGTTGCACGTCAATGTTATAATGGCTATAAGAAACAGTTTAAAATGTACAAAGAAGGTTACTACAGTGAAAAGCAATAAAGCCCTGAACAATGCTTGAATAGTTTGTTCTTTCTCTGTTTTGAACTTCAAGCTATTTTTGTCGCCTTAGGACAAACACCAGGAATGTGTCACCTCATAGTGGTAAAGCAGACCTATTATGCAGATCGACTTTTCAGAGCTTGTAACCATGTAATAGCTGTTTCCTCTCACCATTTACTCACCCAGAGTTGTATCTGCAGTGATTTGTGCATGTTTGAGCAGTCTTTAATTGCTTATTTTCAAGGCGATCAATCCCCATTTTCACCAACACTGCTTTGTACTGACTTCATTGTCCAAGTTTATTTTCTTAATCGGTTATATGCGTAGGATTCAGCTACATCATGTAGTCATTTTGGTACAAATTAAGAAAAAATGTGCTGCTCACTAGTGGGATCTGCTGCTATCCATAGGGGTTGCTGACTATTTACGCCGATGTCAGCTCCCATTGGACATTGCAGTTTTTTTAACGCAGAAGTTAGCAGACTTGCTTCTTTTATTAAGTTGTTACAGATGAATATTGTGGTTTAAAATGTGCAAATTACAGCATAATGATCCACGGGTGTCATAGATTATAACTGGTAGACACAACCCCAATAGGTCTTCTTTAAATATATCCATCTCTGAGATAAACAGATCTGTGGAGAGGTCACAGAATGAGTCATTTTCACAGTCATTCTGAGCGCTAAAAACATGTGTATTAGAAAGCAATGCAGGAATGTCTCATCTCCATGGAGACGAGCAGGTGTAAGGCCAATTCCTGCCAGTGGACATGCAAATATAAACATCTTAGCTACGTTGACCTTCTACATAAGTCAGTCACATACTTGTCTGATTAGCATCACAAAGTCAATAGAATGTTTCCTCCCACCAGCTATGAGTGATGTACATCAATGCCGACTCGATCTATGAACCCCAGTATGAATGCCTGGTGTCCTCTGCAATGCTGTGGTCGTGTGTGTGTGTGTGTGTGTGTGTGTCTTTGCTCTGCTCATATACCAGAAGCTGCAGGTTGGAGTCTTTGATCAGATGAGCCGCACTGTACAATATTAGACCTCTCTGGCCTGAGGCGAGCAAGCTCTGTAAGCCCGGTTCACTGCAGATACATGCTACAGTGGATACAGACTGACTGGACTATCACAGCCTATGCGTAACGTAAAACATGTAGTACGATAATCTAGTCTGTAGATCCACGCCGCAGAGTTAACCCTTTTAGCCCTATTTAACTCCATGCATCAAAATCCCGCCTGGATTTTTTGTGTGTTCCTTTGACTTTAAAAATATCAGAAAATGTCACAGGAGTAAATGCTTTAGCCCCTTTTACCAGGATGAGTCCAGCTTTCAATATCTGGCAGTTGCTTAACATTACTGCATGTGCTTTAATGTGTAATAACAGTTGAAAGAGAACACAAAATCACAAAAAACAAACAAAAAAAGAAAAAAAAACACCGAAAAACCACTCTCTCCAAATCTCCGCCGCTCTGCACTCGATACTACAGGCTCCGTGGAGGGTGCTGCAGAAATGTACAGTAATAACCCTGTATGGGCAGAAAGCGCGACTTCTGTGCTTTCAGGACCTGTTGGAAGTTTTTCAATAGCGCATGGAGCTCCGGACATACGATGATGAAAAGTCGTGCATGGAAACTGGTCGGTCTATGGGGGTTAAAAGAAGCATGGATTATTCTATAATTATTTCAATTCACAATGGCAAGAAATATGTTCTATTTTAGTACAAAAAAGTACAGACAACAAATGCTAAAATCAAATTAAACATGAGGACAGGACCAGAACTAAACTTGGATTCTTTAAGGCATAAACATATACATCTTCATGGAGATAACCTGCAGATTTAATGGAAAGAGTGCAAGATAAGTTTAATACCATACTGTGAAATCTTCCTGGCAAAGCAATACAATCTCCATGGAGACAACCCAGTGGCTGACCACTGACAAGAAAGTGACACAGTGCACCTTTAACGCAGTATGAAAAGAACCAGTTTGAACCTAAAGTACACTATTTAATGGCGCAGTACAGGTCAGTGATAGTGTTCCCATTTCTGAGCTCTTTTTGCTATTTGGGGCTGATTGAAGAGGACACATCCCGTCTGGTCGTTGCGTGAAATTGCTAACGCGATTTGTCCAGCAGGGGGCTTCTCTCGTTGCAGAGTGACGTGCGAGTGACAGTTCATGGCGGTAAAGCAAAAATAATCGTGTTTAAACCTGACAGCAGCACAGGTTTGACTCAGCCAGGATGATAAAAGAGCTGCTAAATGTTTACAATCTTCACACATAGATCCTCATTGCTGTAGAAAACGCAATGAAATATTGTTTGGAAATTGGAATCGTAATCAACGCAAAGATTCGAGATTCATCGTTGACAGGTTTAAGCCTCCCAGATGCTCCGTTTTCGCTTTCTCTCAATTTGATTTTTGTACAGCTCTGCAAAATGTGTCGCTGTATCAAAACTTATGACAACACTTAACACGAATCAGCCATCCAAGACGCTTTGCAAATTGGTGCATAATTTATTTCCCTGCGTAGTTACAATCATGTCATCCGGTGTCTACAAAAGGAATACAAAGGAAGTATGCATTTTTAAAAGTGGGGAACAAACCTGAATCAACAAAACATAGAACTTTGATTACCGAACCAGCCAAAACTACAAACAAAGTGCATGTTTTTTGGCGTAACGTTCAACAATTTATATGGTGACACAATGCACACATTAGCAAAAATGCCAAAAATGCTTTAAGTATCAAGTATCAATAGTTTTTTAGTGACTCTGGATGTTAAAATATCATACATATGTTTTTGTCTCTGTAAAACATCGAGTCGTTTTATAATGATATGCTTTTTTGCTAGTCTTGTCAATGGCTGGACACTAATTTAGTCTAAAATCTATATTACATTCACAGTCCCGTGCTCCATTCACCTGCTGAGAGGCTGAGTGGGAGCTCCCTTATCTCCAGCTAATGCTAACTGGCTTTTTACCGCTACGGCTGCACCTCGGGATGAACTGTCGATCCATCGCTGTGCCAACTTGAGACCCTGCCAGTAACCTTTGAGAGCGGATTGTAATAGAATTATATGGAGTGGAGTCCATTTTAAGTGAGACTACTTTAAACGCATAAAATGAAGCGGTGGCGAAAGGGCACAAGCTATTTTAAGAGCAATATTGTATGGACTTTCACCTACTAATTACAGATGGACCAACTTGGGGTTTTTTCCCCAATTGTTGCTGATAGTGCTTGTTTACACTCAACAATAGCTGATAAAAAACAATTGCTGATATTTTTAGGCCGATACGAAAGGAAGGACCCATTTTGATTATTTTTATTTACTGCAAACTAATACTAATGCGTCTAAAATGCAATTAGTATTAGAATTATTGTAAAGAAGGTATACAATAAATATAACGCAACCAAACCCAACATCACATATTTTGGTGATGTTGACAACTCAAAAAACAACTTGGGCAAAGTCTATTAATTCACAAGGGAAATGACCAGAACACAGTAGCTCCCAAATAACAAGTGTTCTTGATAAAAAAAAAATAAAAGAATAAAATATATAAATAATAGAAAAGGAAAATAATAGAAAGAAAATGATTGAAAAGACTAAAATAAATCCATTTGAGTAAACTCAATCTGGTTGAAGGCCCACAAATTGTGCAAAATAGACTCTTGTGAACTGTAATTCATGTTGGGACTTTGTTATCCCATCAAAAACATACCTGGAGTTGTGTTTTGTTTCATTCACACACGTCTGAATAATCTCCAAAGCGCAAAATGCTCTCAAATTAACAGCTCCCTTTTATCTTTGGTTCAATTCCAGATCTGAAATGATCCAATTAAGTCTAGTAAAACTGTATGGAGTTTAAAAGCAGTTCCTGTTTTACCACATGACATCACAAAATGGCACAGAGTGTTTTCTGTGAGAGAAGAGAAGTGTTAAATGTGGACCAGGAATGTTTGCGCCGAGTAAACAACATTATAACAGATCAGAAAACAGCGTAACATGGGCCCTTTAATAATAAATATCCTGAATGTGACACAAATCTTCCTCTTCCTACTACCGTATAATCCGAACTGCTCCCACATGTTTACCGGTGTTGTCCACGACCTTGCCTCACCTTAGCTCCCGCTGATTAAACTGGACTAATTAAAAATGTTGGTGTGGCGGTTATCAGTGCTAATCCCAGGGCCACATGGAGATACAGATAAGCTAATATCTTCCCATAACCTCCAGGTGGGACCCTCTTCTCTTCTGTTTGACCACAGCCCCGTCAGCCAATGCTATAGACAGCATTTCACCATTACATATTGACGGTCCATGTCTCTTGTCCCAGTGACTTATCCCAATCCGGGGTATTCCAGGCTAAGCCATCTGGAATCATCTTTTAATGAAGTTGGGGGTAAAAGTGCTCTCTCTCTCTCCATATATTTATCTCTGTGTATATTTCTCTGTCGCTCTCATTTTCGCTCCATCTCTCTCTTTTAGTGTCAGTGTCAGAAAACTCGAGCTCCAGTGCGTTTCATGATTACAGCAATGGCCTCGGAGTCTCCCGCAGTGCAGTTGACTTAAATCCCTGTCAATGAGCCATATTAGTGAGGAAGCCAGATTGAGCAGGCTGTCGGTCAATATCCCTCCACACCAGCAGGAGTGCCCTAGATCAACTTTCAAAGGGTGTTAAATGAGAGCGATATTAAACTTAGTGTTATTTTAGTCCCATGTTTAAGTGTACTGCCTTTCATATTTGTTCAGTAATGAATTATATATTGGTTGTTGTGGACTCAGCTAATTGGTTTTGGCAGAACAAACACCAAAAAATGCTAATCTGACACCAGCCTCTTGCTATTTTTGCTACTTATTCAGAATGTATTATTACCTTTTATATTGTTGGTCTTTGTTATTATAATATATTGTGATATGTGAGCTGCTGTGTCCAAATAATTCCCCTTGTGGATCAATAAAGTTGGTCTAAGTCCACATCTGAAGTGTGTTCATGCTCAAGGATTCAGTGCTGTGATTTCAGGTGGAGGACTGGGGTCTCTGTAATTATAGTGATAAAATATTCAGTTCTATCATCCACAAATGTTTAAGTGTATCATTATTTGTTGGAAACTGGCTCCACAAACCGTATTATGAGAAAGTTATTTCACTTTTGTTTACTTATGCCAGGTTTTACAGGCCCTGTAATTATAGAGATATTGATCATAAACCAGCTCCAAACATCTGCATTCAGAGCGTACACTTAAACAGGGAATTCAACTATAGAAGTGCCGAGCTCAAGTTTAAAGGGCCCTTATTTAGAGTGTGTACTTCTCTCAAACAGAAAACACTCTGTTTCACATTGTGCTTGCTCGTGGCACCACAGGAAGTGCTTCACTGTGCTTTTAAACTCCATGCACCTTCACTAGAGTCATCTGGAATTGCCCATCTTAAAGATAGTTGTTGAAAACAGGAGGGATAGATGATTTTGAGATGCAGACAGACTAATAGTGCAGGGTTACTCAAAACATGTGAGAATGAAACAAAAGACAACTCCAGGTATGTTTTTGAGGAGGTAACAACATTATAACATGGCAATTTTGGGTAATATAGGGCCTAATGGGAAACTAATGTCACATGAATGCACCTATTATGTTGGCCTACATAAAACATATAATTTTATAGTACATTTATATTACTGCTGTCTTGTATTTCTTTAATTACAGGTGCGTTGTGTAACTTTTCCGGTGTCAAATGTCATTGCTTTGTCTGCAATGTTCCGGACCAGTGAGCAGATCTGACCTGTAACTTGGTCTGGTTTCGTCTCCATGAAGATAGAAAGGTTTAATGCCACACTGTGAAACATTCCAGACAAAGAAATAACGTCTCCATGAAGAAAAACATTTGACCGACCCTCACCAGAAAAGTTACACAATGCACCTTTAAAATAAACACCCAAAGTGCTTTGATTAAAACAAGTATTTGGAGGAAAATATTGCCTCTCCAAAATAAATCCGACGAGCGAGTTGGTTTGAGGTCGCACCCACTTTAACCCCGTGTTTTCCGGTTCTCATTAAAATTCCGCACTCGCCCACACGGCCCCAGCACGGACTCCACACAGCAGCTTTTGTTGTGACATTTGGACAGACTGATTAGCGCCTCGTGTGCTTGATGTGGCTCTTGGGATCTTCTCTCCCCGTCCTCTTCAGAAGCGAGGTTTGAGCAGATGTTGCACAAGCGCAGGTCAAGTCTGAGTCACAGTTATACGTCTGTGTACAGGAGAAACTACTTCCTGTATCTTTTATGGGAGTAAGATAATGAGTGTGATGACGAATGTGGTAACTGTAATTTGACCGCACTTGATCAAAGCAAGATATGAATATATTTTTTTACATTTTTGATATTTAATGGTGCATTATGTAACTTTTTGGTTGGAGGGTCTGTCACCTGCATGTTTCTATGGATATATCACTGCTCTGCCTGCGATCTCAGTATGACATTAAACAGATCTACCTTACATTTATTCAATGCCAGGTGGTTTTACAGCTCAAAAATACCTACAAAAACATTCTGACTGTAACAAACCACATACTTTAATATCGAGAGCTCATAAATAATTTTGGAGAAGTCTATTATTACACAAGGGAAAAGGACAAAGTAGCTCACAAATGACATAACTTGGGAAATGAGGTTCGAGCAAATCTGCACAATCACAGGTCAAGTCTGGGTCACAGTTAAAATGTCTGGATACAGGAGAAACTCCTGTTTTCTTTCTACTGTTTGTTATGAAGATTTTGATTGCACTAAATTAAAATAACATGCATTTTAATGGTATTTCCTTGCGGTGGTGTACACAGGCTTTGACAAAAATACAGTATATTCTTATTCACAGGGAAATGCTCCATATTTTAAATAATAAACCACACGACAGCTGTAAAAATATATATTTTGGTGGCACTTTCCTTTTCAGAGTGTGACAAATGTTTCATTTCAACATTATGTTTTGAGTCTGCCATTGTAACATGCATGATTAAAAGTGAACTATGTCACTGTTTCTGTGGATATGTCATTACTCTGCCTGGAATGTTCCACAGTGTGACATTAAACAGCCTTATGTTTACATTTATTCAATTACAGGTGGTTTTATAGCTCAAAAATACCTAGAAAAACAGGGGTCTGACTGTGAGCGGGGTCGCCTCTCCACAGATCTGACCTGTAACTTGGTCTCGTTGGGTCTTCGTGAAGATAGAAAGTTTTAATGCCATACTGTTAAACATTCCAGACAAGGCAACATTTCCATGGAGAAATTTTGACTATTTTATGCCGCAAAACTAAAACTGAATTTGTCAGATTCAAATAATTGCAGGAGCAGAGAGTGGTTTGGTTTGGGTCGCTGTAGTATTTTTCTTTAGCTAAAAATAGCTTGCCCTCAAGAAAAACTTTGATCGCTTAAAGGTGCACTGTGTAACTGTTCTGTTCTTCAGCTGCTTGTTTCCATGGAGATGTTATTGCTTTGCCTGCAATGGTCCAAAGTATGGCATTACACTTACCAGTCTCCATAGAGACAAGCGGAAGATACCACCAGGCCAATTTACAGATATGTACAGTAAGAACACATGTTTTCAAAGGCTTTTCTGAGCAATAAAAACACCCATAAATTAATACAAACATCTTATTTAAGTTTAATATCATATTGTCAACCATTACAGGCAAAGCTACAGCATCTCCATAGTGACAGACCCTCAATCTGCAAAGTTACACAGTGCACATTTAAAGAGAATCAAGATAGAAACAGGAATCTTACGGGAAGTCTTATGTAACCTGGTTCATAACACGGTTTAGGAAGCATTTGTCATATCGCTCCATGATCACTGACTAGTAGTTTAGACAACATAGAAATGCATGAAAACTGAATTAAATCCATGTTTTGCTAATTTTCTGCAGATTAATTTTTTTCTGGTTTACAAATTGTAATATTTGTGCATGTACAATTGCGATCTCCATAGCAACGCACTCGTCCAAAGAGGTGGTGGGGTGAGCCATAGCAGCCGTCCAGCTTTGCTCGTTTGGATGCATGGACTGTTGACACCACTTGTGAGGGTCCATCCGGTAAAAACAGCGACCTTCGACCACTGGGTGCAAAGTCCCAAAACTACATCTTGACTCACTGCTGCCATGGCGACAAACACTGCATGCATTTTTAAACCGGGGGACGAGAAAGACGGTTAGCATTAGCCAGTGGTGAAAGAAGTACTCGATTCTGCAAAAGTATCACATGAAAAAAGTCTACTTAAGTAAAACTATTAAATTACCTGTTTAAACTGTACTTAAAGAGTAAGAATTTTAAGTATTTTGCGCATATTTTGAGATGTAATAAAGCTTCAAATGTCGTGATTTTGATAAAGATCGTCTAGCTGTTTTTATTTGTATATTTTTGTTTGCTCAAACTTGAAACATGTGAAAAATAAACCCTCAGCCTTTTCAGAAAATCTCAAACTATAATAAATACTTTTACTTTTGTGTCCTGTTTGAAAATACTGCAGAATAAAAAGTACAGATGCCTAAAATGTATACTTAAGAACAGTACTTGACTATGTTTATCTCGGTTTTCCACCACTAGCATTAGCTGTGTGCTTTTTCTGATATATCTGTAATAAATATGCAGCAGCACAAAGTTGTTGGGGTTGGCCGTGAATCAAAGTTGATTCTGGGAGCATTATTTTTGGTGGGTTTCAGATGATATTTTATATTCGAAGATAAACAGCTTCAGAGAGGGCCTGTATTCAAATATTCAACGCTGGAATCTCGGCCCATGCATTTCCTCGTGCTGTTTGGAAAATGGATGATGCTCACATATTGAGGTCGAATACAAAAGCCACACAGCGCTACTAAAATAAAAAGGAGAGAATCGTATTGTCCTCTTACAATGTTTTAAAATGAAGAGTTTTACAATAGTTATCGCTGTAGTAACAGAAGCAGAAATAGTAGCTGTTTTAAAAAAGAGATAGTCGTAGATGTAGTAGTTGTAGTAGTAAAAAAAGAGATATTAGTAGTAGCAGAAGTAGTAGTAGTCTTTGTAGAGGCAGGAGCAGTAGCAGAAGTGACAGAAGTAGTGGTAGCAGTAGTCATAGTAGTAGTAGTAGTAGTAGTAGTAGCAGTAGTCGTAGTAGTAGTAGTAGGAGTAGGAGTACCAGGGGCAGTACTAGTTGTAGCAGCAGTAGCAGTGGAAGTAGTAACAGCAGCTACTGTTATTAGTAGTAGTATTAGCAGTAGTAGTAGTAGTAATTGCAATAGTAGCTGTAGTAGTATCAGTATCTGCAGTAGCAGTAGTAGTAGCAGTAGTATATGCAGTAGCAGTAGTAGAAATAGCAGTAGTAGCAGTAGTAGTAGTAGTAGTAGTACTATTTGCAGTAGCAGCAGTAGTAGTAGTAGCTGTAGTAGTAGTAGTAGTAGTAGTAGTAGTAGCAGCAGTAGTAGTAGCAGCAGTAGTAGTAGCGGTAGCAGCAGCACTATTTGCGGTGGCAGCGGTAGCATTTGCGGTAGTAGCAGCAGGTTGCGGTGCTGCTAGTAGCAGTGTTGCTAGTAGTAGCAGCTGCAGCAGCAGCAGTAGTGGCTGGTAGTAGCAGTGAAGCAGGCACTATTTGCGGTAGCAGTAGTAGTATTTGCAGTAGTAGTAGTAGTAGTAGCAGTAGTAGTAGCAGTAGCAGCAGTAGTAGTAGAAGTAGAAGTAGCTCTATTTGCAGTAGTAGCAGTAGTAGTATTTGCAGTAGGAGCAGTAGTAGTAGTAGTAGTAGTAGTAGTAGTAGTAGTAGTAGCAGCTGTAGCAGTAGAAGTAGCTCTATTTGCAGTAGTAGCAGTAGTAGTATTTGCAGTAGCAGTAGTAGTAGTAGCAGTAGTAGTAGTAGTAGTAGCAGTAGCAGCAGCTGTAGCAGTAGCAGCAGTAGTAGTAGTAGCTGTAGTAAAATAGTTATCTTGAAGTAGAAATACACTCTATATTTCTATACACTCAATATTTTTGTCTTTTCTCAAACTTAAACCATTGTCATTCCAGCGCTGCATTCACTCGTCTTCAGTTTCCAGCCTCTCTTCCCATCATAAACCATGTCACATTTGTTAATACTTGTGTTGCTCTGGGGCTTTAGTGAAATACATACATTTTCTGCTCGGGCTCCTCCCCACAGAGAGGCGCAGATACTTCAGATAAGAACAGCGACAAACCAGCCACGTACGCGCTCGGATCTGCTCTAAGTGCTCCATTAGTTTTCCTTTGTTTACTCCACATTCAGAATCCTGTTTATTTACTACTGTCTGTGCTGTAGGTGCTGTCAGGCCAGTCAAAGCGCAGTACACACGCCACATGTTCTGCCCCACATCTGTCGTGTTCGTTCATGTACTTTGAACATGGGAAAAAACACAAGTGCCCCGGTAGCTTTCAACAGTGTGTTCAACAGTAACGCCTTTATTTATTGACACAAATTGTACTTTCACAAAGATATATTTTGCTGCTTATAATGAAAAATCACAGTAGTAGTAGCTTGTAATAGTAGTAGCAATGGTAGTAGATTTCAACGTCCATCCATCCATCCATCCATCCATCCATCTTCTCCCGCTTAATCCGGCTGGGTCGCGGGGGCAGCGTGCTGCCCAATACTCATAGCACCTGACCCCCCCTAGATTTCAACGTGTGTTCAATATTATTATTTGGGTAAAATAATGTAAATCAATATCGACTCAAATTGTACTTTCACACCGATATATTTTACTGTTTAGAATGACAAATTTGGCAATGAAGACACAGTAGTTGTAGTAGTAGTAATAGTAGTGGCAGTAGTAGTAATAATAGTACTACTATCAGTAGTATCAGTAGCAGAAGCGGTGGTAGCATTAGTAATAATAGTAGTAGCAGTAGTAGTACTGCTATAGTAGTAATAGTACTGCTATATATATAGTAGCAGTACTATGAGCAGTATCAGTTGTAGTAGTAGTAGTAGCAACAGCAGCAGCAGCAGTAGTAGTAGTAGCAGTAGTAGAAGCAGTAGCAGTAGTAGTAGCAGTAGCAGTGGCAGCGGTGGTGGCTGAGCGGTAGTGCAGCAGCAGCAGCAGCAGTAGTGGTGGTGGAAGCAGTGGCGTTGAAGCAGCAGTGGTAGTGGTGAAGCGGTAGCGGCTGTGGCAGTAGTGGCTGCCGCTGCGGTAGCAGCAGTGCCGCAGCAGCAGCAGCAGCAGTAGTAGTAGTAGTAGCAGCAGCAGCAGCAGCAGCAGCAGTAGTAGTAGTAGCAGCAGCAGCAGCAGCAGCAGTAGTAGTAGCAGCAGCAGCAGCAGCAGCAGCAGCAGTAGTAGTAGCAGCAGCAGCAGTAGTAGTAGTAGCAGTAGTAGTAGAAGCAGTAGTAAAAGTAGCAGCAGTAATAGTAGTAGTAGCAGTAGCTTTCATCCATATGTTCAATAGTAAAGCACAGTGAAATAATGGGCGGCACGGTGGCTGAGTGGCAACACTCAGGCCTCACAGCAAGAAGGTTGCGGGTTCGATCCCCGGGTCGCCCGGGCCTTTCTGTGTGGAGTTTGCATGTTCCTCCCTGTGTCTGGATGGGTTTCCTCCGGGTACTCCGGTTTCCCCCATCAACCTAAAACATGCCCGCACCCCTATGAACTAACATCAAGGACCATAATGTCCACCCTCCTGTGGGCTCACCACCTGCAGAGGGGTTCATAGGGGGGGTCAGGTGCTATGAGTATTGGGCAGCAAGCTGCCCCCGCGACCCAGCCGGATTAAGCGGGAGAAGATGGATGGATGGATGGATGGATGGAGTGAAATAATGAAGCTAAATCAGTGTAATTAGAGACCCCATTTCTTTCCTGTTATTGATCTGTCCCATTCAAACAAACAAACATTTTACTCCATACTGAATATATAAATATACTGTGACTTTTTTCCAATAGTTTTCATAAATAAGGCTTTGAATAATGTTAATGTCAACTGGGGAGACAGTAGCTCAGTTGGAGTGTTTGTTTATTCATCTGCAGGTTGGCGGTACGAATCCTACTGTGAACTTTACTTTAAGGTGGATAAACCCGATATAATAAAATTTGCCATTTACCAAAACACACTTTCATGAACATTCAATGTACTGCAGAAAAATAGATAGATTAAATAAGTTGCCTCTACTTACAGAATAAATCAACTCACAGACAGTTTTTGATTCCCAAAAAAATAATAAAAAACATTAATGATTTTCAAATCACAAATACAAAAATCCTTGAGGCCTTTTGTGCAATACATCACCACACAGCACAAGATAATGTGATTGTTTTTTTTTTCAAATGTCTCAACAATATCGTGGGCCATCACAATACATCGAATTACAAGCCTCTTTGCTTAAATTAATAGTTATGGTGCAGAAATAGCTAAAAAAACAGAGGGAACTACATAGACCATGATCCTTTGGTGTCATTGCAGACTAGTAGTAGTAAGTAGTAATTTATTTTTTTCGAGCATATGATACTTGTAGTACACATATGTACAATGTCATTCAATTTAAATAAACAAGGTTACACAGTAAAAAAAAGAATGGATATATGGACACAAATACAAATATATACCTATATATACATGCCCGAAAAGGAGTGGGTAGAAGTAAAACTTATTATATCCCACCCCTTCTCCCAAAATTAGTAATGATCCTTATTTTTGTTTATACAATTAACCGGTGACAGTGGTTGGCTGCCAAAACTTGAATACTTGTCCAGTGTTAAGCAAATTACAATAAGACAGGAAAGAAAAAACAAAACAAAAACAAAAAAACCAAAACAAAACAAACAGTGACATTAGTGTACGATAGTATGTAAAATACAACATGCTTCATTTGTTATATATATATGTGAGCAATGTAATATACATAAATATCAGTGCAAAATGTTTTATTATTATGAGTATCATCATCATCATCATCTGCATCATTTTGCTCTTATATTTAGCCTCTAGTTATCACCATTTATGTAATTTCTTAAAATGTTACTTTTATATCTGCATGAAAATTGTGTTTATTGAAGTATTTGATTGGAAGTATTTGTGCTGATGGTATTAACTTAGTGTGAATGGTGTGTGGTGCATTAAAAGTGGCAAAGTGTTTTTGTGAACCTGTTGCCAGAGAGGGCTGCCCCCGACAACAGGACCACCCTTTGCCTTGTGTCTTCTGTTGTGCATTAAAAGAGACAAGATTTTGGAGGTTTGTTGCGAGAAGAGGAACATCTCCCCACAACAGAGCCTCCATCTGCCCTGATCTGGTGATATTGAGGACAAACATAGTAATATGTACAGTATATCTTTCTCGCTTAGTTATTCGCTTTATTACCATCACAGGGACCTCCATCTGTAATCAGTTTAGTCTGTGTTCCTGTGAACAGAATTTAGGTTGTCATAAAATAACGATAATAATAATGATGATAATATCAATACCAATATCAATTATCAATAATAATAATAATACTATCAATTACAATAATAATAATAATAATAATAATAATAATAATAAAAATAACAATAACAAGAGTAATAATGATACTAATAGCAACAGCAACAATAATTGAACAAATAAATATCAAGCAAGGGAGTTAGAAATGATTATATATTCAACTACAATCATAATCAATTTTCATAATCCAATTATTGTTCAGTTTTGATAAACATAATACACCTTTATAATATTGATTTATATTGTTCTATGGTATAAGATTTATACACCTTTTTAAATCTTTTGATTGAGGTGCACTCTTTTAATTCATCACTCAGGTTATTCCATAAATTTACTCCTGTAATTGAGATGCAAAAGCTTTTTCTAGTTGTTCTTGCCTTAGTCTTTTGGAAAATTGCTGCTCCTCTGAGATTATATGGACTCTCTCTAGGCTTGAACATCTCCTGATACTTTGTGGGGAGCATGTGGTTGTTTGCCTTATACATCACAACAGCTGTATTCAGATTGATCAGGTCATTTAATTTTTATGTATTTAGTTTAATAAAGAGAGGGTTAGTTGGTGCATAATATTTAGCCTGATTGACAATTCTTATTGCTTTCTTTTGAAGTAAAAATATAGGGTTAACGTTTGACTTATAATTGTTCCCCATGTTCCCACACAATAATTAAGATATGGAAGAACAAGAGAACAATACAATACATAAAGTGAATTTTGGTTTAAAAAGGTTTTTATTTTACACATTATGGCAATAGTTTTAGCTAATTTAGTCCTTAGATTATTTATATGTGGTTTCCAACTTAATTTACTATCAATAATAATCCCCAGAAATTTATTTTCATATACTCTTTCTATTTCTGTATGATTAATTCGGATTTTAATTTGGGTATTTATTTTTCTATTTCCAAAGATTATATAATTTGTTTTATTTAAATTGAGTGAAAGTTTATTGATATCAAACCACTTCTTTAATATTTTGAGCTCATTTTCTACTGTATCCAGGAGCTGATCTAAGTCTCCTCCAGAGCAGTAAAGACTGGTATCATCTGCAAACATTATACACTTCAATTTTTTTAATATTTCACAGACATCATTTATATACATAATAAACAATTTAGGTCCCAATATAGAGCCTTGTGGGACTCCATGTGTAGTTCTTCTTATATCTGAATCAACATTATTCATATGTACAAACTGATGTCTGTTGCTAAGATAACTATTTAGCCAAGCATGTGCAATTCCTCTGACACCATATCTTTCCATTTTTCTCAAAAGTAATTCATGGTCAATGGTGTCAAAAGCCTTACTTAAATCAATAAAGACCCCGACTGTATATTGTTTTTTGTCTATTGCTGTTGTTATCTCTTCAACTAGTTCCATGACTGCCATTGAAGTGGACCTGTTTGATCGAAACCCATACTGATGGGTGCTCAATAAGTTATTTTTCTCAATGAAATTGTCAAGTCTGTCTGCAAACAATTTTTCTAAAATTTTTGAAAATTGCGAGAGTAGGGAGATGGGTCTATAATTGGTGAACTGGTTTCGGTCGCCTATATGACTATATGAAGAAATAACTGTTATTAATGACTTTTAAATCTTAATTACTCATATTATAACAGCACCAAAGGCTTTTTCAGGGGTTTTTAAAAGCAAAAACGAGCATATTCACAACTTTTGAAAGATTTGGCTATTGTTACATCCCGATTGTGCCCCAGCCTGTGCACTTATTTTACCAATTTTCTATAACCCTCTTTCTCTTTTTTAACATCCCTATAATCCCTATATATTCAATAGATATAGAATCCCCTTGTTTATCACTTCACTCATTCATTCACTGTTGATAACACACTTATAATTCAAATACATCTCTGGTCAATAAAGCCATCATCGAGCCCTGTCTGCCCAATCTCCTCCAGCATTTACACAGACACATTATTCAGTGCATCTGCCATATTGGTCGGGCGGAGCGCTCGGTGTCACGCTGAGAATGCTTAAAACCACATTTGTTTGTTGTCTGGATGAATACAAATAAAACGCACACTCGAATCAATTCACAAATATGAGGCCATGGGATTTTTAACAAGTCTTTCTGGGTGTGCAAAGACAGCCAGCGCTTTTATTGTAGATTTAAAAACATGTCACATTGTTACTGGAGTGGGGTATCTTTTCATCGCAGATCGACAAAAGTGGACAAAACATTTTATTTTCAAGATATTACAATTCGAAATATTTTGAGCTGCCTTGTCCCTGTAATTTCCCTCTGAATAGTCTGTCTCTGCATGGATACAACCTGCATAATTCTATCTTTATTCAGGGGAATACAAAATGGTATCCAGAAAATGACTGAAGACTTTACTTACTCTAAATGTAAGTCACTAAGTCAACTTTAATGTTAAAATGTATTCTCGTTTTATTAAATACCATTGTATACTTGTTCCTTCATTCTACTTTATTTCCAGATTGACACACACAGAGCAACAATCAAATTTACTATGTTATACACAAACTTCATACTCAGTTTCCATATCAAGAAAAGTCTAGAAAGTCAAGACAGATTGTTGTTGTGTCTTTAGGTAAGACACTTCAGCTTCCGTCCGTTTGTCCAAAGAAATGCTATATAAATGTGATTAATACAAAAGAAAAAAAAAGTTTGGAAATGGAAAGCAGTTTTCCACACAACATAATATCAGTTGCCATATGGTCATGTTCTCGTTCTGAATAAGAAAGGCATTAAAATCACAACACAATCCAACAAAAAATAAATACTGATCATAAAATGAACACTAAAAGAGAGGAGAGAATAAAAATCTAAACTAATAATAGCTAAAAAGAACTGGTTTGAATATAGATTTTTATAACCTTGCTGAACCCCATAGTCTATAGTCGCCTCTTCATATGCATGTGGATATGAATAACTAAAATAAAGTCAACGGAACTTTGTCCAAGTTTGGTAAAGTGCTGAGATTTCACATAAGCACAGAGCAAACCTAGAGAATCCCTTTGAAAGTGCCCATTCTGTGGCCTCCTCTCCCTTCCTCCTCCTCCTCCTCTTCCTCCTCTCAGCCTCTCCTTTTACAGAGCCTCGTTAGTGGTATTTTCTGCACTCAGTAAAAAAAAAAAAAAAAACTTTCAGAAGACTGTGGGGGTCCACAAGCTGTCATCACCTAAAGTTACAGTGCCCCCCAAACCTCCCCTGCTTTACCCTTCACACTGAAAACGATCTATCTGCAAAATGTGCATATCGAGCAGTAATGGTCCACAATTAGTGCTGCTCTCGAGCTCCATACAGCTGTTATATTTTACTACATCCTGTCAGTACAATGTCACCACTTAGATTTACAATGTTTCAATTGTGTTAAAATGTTAAAAGAAATAGTGATGGTGAGCTATATCCAAAAGATAGTAGTAGTAGTAATAGTAGTAGTAGTACTAGTAGTTATTTTCAAAGCTGAGAGCAAAAGCAGTAGAAAGTAAACAACAACAGTAGTAGTAGTAGTAGTAGTAGTAGTAATTTTCAAAGCTGAGAGCAAAAACAATAGAAAGTAAACAACAGTAGTAGTAGTACTAGCAGTAGTAGTAAGTAGTAGTAGTTCTTTTGAAGGTTGATCATATAACGCCAAACCTATCATATTTGATACATGAGTTCTTCAGCCCTCCACATGAGCAGTGTGACATTTCTTTCCCTGAAAAACCTGATGTATACAATCAGATACATACAGTGCACAGATAATCCAACAGGGGGTGTGATTCACTGATTAGAGGGCTTTCCAGTGACAATACAAGATTGCCATAAATCAGAAATTGGACACATGTGGTTTTTAAAGAACTTTGCCAAGTTTGAAAATGTTAAGGTAAGAAAACTGAAACATCAATAGGAACAGTAACTGGGTTGATGCAATGTGAAAATACTTAAAATTTCATAATTTATGTTTTAGTAAAACCGTGTTGAATATAGCGTATCAAATTTGATACAGCAGGTATACGAGGTCATGTAATTCTAAATCAGTCAATTGTCATTTTATTGTATTTCATGTGTAAAATATAACATCCAGCAACATATAGTCTTTGTATTATTAAATTACATCATTTAGTACATTTAAAGTTAAAAACCAGGTATGTCACTTGCTGTATCATGATGACTGATGACTAGTTCGGTGTTGCCATGATACGATTCTTTGTATCTTCCTTGCTTACTGCTTTTCACTAAAAACTGACCAATTCAAATAAAATCACAATCTGTTTTTGTGTGCATGTGTGTTTTTAGATGGGAAAAAAATACACTGTTGAAGATGCTCTGAAAAGGATTATGGATGGGAATTCAAGTGACATGGAGCAGCGAGGGGAAGATGATGATGATGAGGAGGAAAAGGAATGGACTCCGACTGCAAAAATTGGGGAAAACCCCAAAAGCAGTGATGATGATGAAGAACGCCCAGAAGTCCGAGAAGAGGACACAACAAAACCAAAGGACACAACACTAAAGCAGTTGTCAAGGGGTAAAGTGAAAAGGAAGGTGTATTGGAGGAAAAGAAAATAGTCTGAATGTCCATCTGTTGAGTTTGTGGAAATTGTTGGGAAAGACTCTGAAGAGGGCTTGACTGGACATCATACATGTATTTATGTATATATACATATTTACATATATGTACATATTTATGTATATATACATATATATTTACATACATATATGAAACATGGGAAACCCGACAGAGATGCAAGCACTGGACAGGCGACTTTACCCATGTGCACTGTCAGAAATGTAGAGTCAGAGAGTGCATCTTTGCCTGAACAAGGACAGAAACTCTTTTCAGGCCTACCACCATGCAAAATAAAAAGGTTGTGAACCGCAAAATGAGTAAAAATAACTGAAATGTTATGTTTCCCAGACTTTCACCCAGCCAGTTCCACTGGTGAATTGCTCATTACTCCATTATGGTAGCACTTTTAATGTTTGGAATTACACATTTGTTGGGTTTGTTTGTGTTTTATTGTGTTTTTGTTTGTTCTGGAAAAAATATCTTTGACCATTGTGACCTGATGTATCAAATATGATACAAATTGAAACTCATATATGGAAAATGATATTTGAAAATGTTTTTGTTTGTTTGTTTAGAGGGACCAATAAAGGCTCCAAGTTCAAAGAATTGGAATTTTCTGCCAATTATTTAATGGTGTGGGCTTTACAGGGTTAACAACAATACATTTTAAACAACAGTAGTAGTAATACTAGTAGTAGTAGTGACTTGCAGAGTAGTTATTTTCAAAGTTGATTGCAGGTACTAGTAGTAGTAGTGGTAGTAGTAGTAGTTATTTGTTGTTATTTTTTTATTTTTATTGATCATAGGTAGTAGCAGGAGTAGTAATAGTAGTAGTAGTATTAGTTATTTTCAAAGTTGTTTGTAAGTAGTAGTAGAAGTAGTAGAAGTAAATAGTATAGTATTTTCAAAGATGATAGTAGCTAGCTTAAAAGTAGTACACCGTAAATGACAGAAATAGTAGTGGTAGTAGTACAGGTAGTAGAATGTAGTAATAGTAGTAATGGTAGTAATAGCAAAAGCAGTAGAGATTAATGTAGTAGTAGTAGTAATATAATTAGCAGTAACTATTTAATCTGAATTTGCAGCCCAGACAAAGTTTCATGACGTTATCTTGCATTCTGAAGAAATTTCATGTGATTAATTACGAACAGGAAGTTGATTTATAGCTAAAAACTTAAGCTACAATCCGATCGCCGCCACAGAGACAATTCATCTACCCAAAACCATATGCCGCTCCCCTCAATATCACAAAGAGTTTTGACAATGACATATAACCTGCTATCTCACAATCTAGCCTGCTACATTTCGCAAACGCATCATAAATTACCCTAACAAGCCATAATTATCTCACCACTCTGAACCTATCCATCTATGCTAAGCTAATGTTGCTACGTGACGTCTTTAGCAACATGGCCGACCGCGATTCCAGGGCCCTCCACTGACCTCAATTGTGATTAAACGGCGGCGCGCTCGGACTCCGCCGCCATCCGCGCACACACACGCACACACCCCCCCTCCAGCTGAATTAATAAGGCCCCTTTTGGAAATCTGTCTTTTGTAGGGCTGCCCATTAGCGGATAATAGCGGCTTTATTTCATAGATAGTGACACGTTGGCACATAGAAGGGATTGTTATCGGCGGGCTATTTACCATGGAGATAGCGGCGCGTGGCAAGGTTTCGCGTGATCTTGATGCTATCTGCGAGACTTTGTGCACTTAGCTGGACAATAGATTAAAAAAAAGAGGACAAAAAAGAAAATGAAAATGGGTAGAAGGAGGAAAAATCTGTACGCTTGCCAGAATTGTGTTGGTGATTAATGAGGTTGAGAGGAAAATGTGGGGTTTGCAGCTTTGTGAAATGACTTATACATGAAGACAGGAGCGTTGTGTGCAGTAATCGATAGCCTATTTATATACTTGGTCAGACTTGCATTTTGGGGAAAAAACTGGGAAATAGTTTTACATCGAATTCAGATCTTTATTGGCAATCTCGTGACCTTATTTGGCCCTTCCTGTCCAGTGGATATGGAGGTTTTTTCAGACTTTGCAGTGACGTGATGCACATGTACATCTCTACTGGCCCCAACGCTAACCCTAAAACTGCCAAAAATGTTTTAATAGTCTGAAAACTCAAGAAAATACACAAAAAGGATGTAAACAACGCCTTTACAGGAGGCTGTGATTAATACGAGCATTCACGGTTCGGTTTAGACTTTGAGTTCTGTTTGACTAAATGAAAATACTGCCAACGACTATAATTTATGTGTGACAGACTTGTTTACGCAAGCAAATCGTCTCACATGTAATAGTTCCAACCAAGTCAGCTTTTTCTGGTCAGATTGTGCTGATAAAAAGCTCAGATTCAACCCAACTTGAGTAACAGAGCTTCAGACAGAGTAGTGCTTTAGTTAGCTTCACAACCACAGGGAATGTTGATGATATCGGCTGCAAAGAATCATTACATACTAAAGTAAATTGAATACTATTACAAGCTAAATTACACTGCTTTTATGGCTTATCAACTTCATTCTAGTCACTTTCATACTCTTCGCTATGGATCATACCTGGATGACTGAAGGATTACACAGATATGAAGGTAATATATTTTTATAATTTATTTTTTTGTAGTGGGGTTGAGTTGAAAGGCGTATCATACTTATTTTCTTTAGTATAGGATTTCTTTAGTAGTATTTCTGATTCTGAGATCTGTGTCCAAATCATTTCCCCCTTGTGGATCAGTAAAGTTTGTCTAAGTCTAAGTTTACACTGCACAAAAGCTAAGATATGAACACTTAAATCTATCAGAAAATGACTTAAAGGCAGTGAAATGATCTGTCCATGCAGCAAGATCATTTTACTAGACAAGTTATCTTAAAATAAACTACCTCTAGATGAGAATAAAGCCGTCTCAGGACTATTAAGTAGATAATAAATCTGAAAACAAGATGAATAACTTTTAAAACTGGTATAACGTTTAAAATCTTGGCCAGGTCAGAGAAATTTGCGGTGTAAGCGTTGAGGGGCAAATCTGCTCACTGTAAGAACTGAATAAAAACGCAATCCAAGCGTGACAAAGCAGGTGACGGACCACCCCCTCTAAAAGTTACATTTTGCACTGTTAAGATATAAAGGGCTAGTTGAGTCATAGTTTATTGACCTTTGTCTGAAAACCATCTCTTATTCTTGCCTGCTTTACTGTACCGTTCTGAAGATATGACTTCTTTATGCAGGCTGACCTCAGTCCAATGCTGTAATAAAATATAACAGTGTGAAGAGAAGAGCCGTTACTTGGTGAAAAAACAGAGACACTTTGTACGAGATGACTAAGACAAGTCCTTGCGCTCATTGCAGACACTCCACCATTGCCTTTAATAGACCTATACAATGTCTCCCTCAGGCTCTAATAAATTGGTTTTCTCATCTCTGTAGCTCTACATAAATATCTCAGGTCCACTATAGTTGGACCTTCACTAATTACGGACAATTCCCCACCTCCTCTGCTCCTTTTATTCATCTCTAGACCCTTTAAACGCTTGTCAGGGCAAGGCAAATGTCACCAAATGCCAGGTCAGGCTCACCTTTCCAGAAGCCAAATGTTAGTTCAGCTGTTATGTCAACTTCCACAGCTGTTTCTGGACTTCTTCAAGACTCTGTCACGATAACAATTTTGACGTTAGGAAGTAAATAATAATGTTGAAACTGATTTATGGCACTGACGGAAAAATCCAAGAGCAGATTTAAACCACCAAAACTCTTTGAAATGTACGATATGGTTTAACGTGCACTGTATTGCACTGCCCGTTACTTGTCTCCATGGAGATGTTATTGCTTTACGCCCAATATTTCAGAGTATGGCATTAAACTTTTCAATCTAAACAAGCAGGAGACACCACCAGGGCAATTTACAGGTGAGATCTGTGGAAAAAGAGTGTTTTTAAAGGTATTTTTGAGTAATAAAAACACCCATAATTGAGCAAATACATCAGTTTATTACCATATTGTGGAACATTATAGGGAAAGCAATCGCATCTCCATGGTAGCAGACCCCGAAAGAGAAAAGTTACAGAGTGCACCTTTAAATCATCATGAGTTGCATTAAATAAAACAGGATGCGACACTTTAGTACTTTAGTATTTGTTACTGGCTTAAATCTAACCATAAATAATTAATATTTCCCAGTAGTACGAAGAAAATACACAAGATAAACATTGACCCCAGACAAAAATATTGTTACATTTGAAAATAAGTTCAAATAGTATTTATTTTGACAGGTTAAAAGTACAGATACTGGAGCAAAAAAGTACCACATGAAAGTAACAGTATTTTGTGCAGATTTGGAGGTCGAATAAACGTTCAAATGTAGTGAGTACTCAAATAAAGTACAGATGCCTAGATTTATACTTATATATATTTTTATTACTACTTTTACTTTGTTACATTCCACCACTAGACTTTAGACCCGTCACGATAAAAACTACATTGACTTATTGTTCAATACACGGCAGAGGGAACAATAATTTTTGGGAACTTTTTCTTTGCACTAGGTGAACATTTTGGGGTATTTTTTGTACTTTAAGGATGACAGACCAAGTACACTCTGTTTTTTTTAAGTTCTTTAACCCTTTTACTCTCTATGACAACCTGCTCATGGTCTAATATGTCATACTTGACCATTAAGGGGGGAGAAAATGAGGGAAAGGGACGTGGTTTGTATTTAGCATCTCAAAAATGTCTTGCTAATCACATAGGATGGAACTCAAGTGTGGTGAGTGTCTGTCCACTGCCACTTAATGTCAGTCAGTGTAGCCTTGAGCAAAGAAGCAAAGAAAAACATGTCTGGGTGTAAAAGCAAATAGATTTATAACAAGGATGATTTTTCAAAAGCGGCATTTCAAGTTTGGAAATTGCCGTTCGGTGTTCCATTTGTCTTCACTTTCATCGAAAATAAAAGTTTCAGGTTTCACTTTCAGCTTCCGTGATTTTAACGAGGATTTAACTAACTTTTGACTTTTTTTTTTTTAATACAATACAATACAAAACCCCTTCTGAGAACTTGTGGACAATATTTTTTGCAAAACATTCCTCTGCAAAAGTCATGGGTATAACTAAAAGTCCAAAAATATTTGGTTTCAGCTCACTTTCCGGTTCTTTTCAACCCCGCCTTTCATTAATTCGGAATACAGATTCTCAGTACATGTATTCAGTTACTTCCCAACACTGTGAACATTAAGTCGATATCATGACAGTACTACTTCTTACAATACTTTTTTTTCCTTTATTCTTCCTGTTTTTTTTTTTTTTTTTATGTCTTGCAAATACCTACAATAACATATTTCTAGTTTTATTGGGCTATAAGACACATTTACTTCTCGTTGGGGTCAAATTGAACAAAATAAAGATAAAAACCACACTGGCTCAGGATACACCGCAAATGATGACTGCAAAATGATTACATAAAAGTCCCTATGTGAGAGCTGCCGTGATGTCGGTACACGTCGCCGTTTGGTGCGCCCCGTTAGTTTGCCACGAAGTGAAAATGATCTCCTCCTCTGCGGGTTTAGGCCTGACAAGTACGTGCAAATGGAGTGCATCTTTTCAAGTGCACTCTGGGTAACTATTCCCTCCCCCTCCTCTCCCTCTTCCTCCTCCTCTGTCATAGTCAACATCTGCAGCCGGTGTGACACGAGTTTCAAGTAATCCATTTCCATAATATCAGTGACATCTCTCATTGAGCGCATTACATCCCCCGGACAACCCACACACCAATATCACTGTTCACTAGCCAAGCATCTCCCCGCAACCTTGACTTGTACCACACGCCAGCTCGGATACCATCTTTGAGAGTTCCTTCCAGTGGTGGAGGATCACGAAGCAAAAATAGTAAAGTACTGCACTAAAAAGCCCATATGACGCTGTTTTCTGATCTATGTGATAATGTTTCCTCATCAGAAACACTGTACTTTTTACTAAAATATAGCAGTCACAGATAATAATCGCAGTTTCCTGTCTCAGTTAGTAGTAAATAAAGATAGTTATGTCACAGTTAGACTCATTTGTTTAGTTTAGCTTTATGTGGGATCGTCACAGATAATAAATCTTGAGACTCACTTGTTTAGCTTTGCTTTATGGGGGGTGGAGTGTGGAAAAGTGGAAATTGTGGGAAATGTGGGATTGCTCTTTTTTTAATCACTGTAAAGCTCTTTGTGTTGCATTTTTTAGTATGAAAAGCGCTTTATAAATAAAATGTGATTGATTGAAAGTTGTATTATTGTTTGAGACCTGCTGAAATTGAAATAATAATACAAATATTGATTCAGTTGTTTCTATTGAACAATATTCAACACCAATCGTAATCAAAATCAATACATTTCAAGCCTTACTAGAATAATATGATACTTTAATACTTTTGCTTGAATGTTTTTTGCACCGGGGTCTGTACTTTTACTTAAATAACACAATGGAGTACTTCTTCCACCACTGGTTCCTTCTTCTATCAGCGTGCAGTTAGCTAATATATCAAGCTAATTTAGCGTTTTATTAAAATACGATAGAGGGCTGGTCAATGTCATCTGGCGGCGAGATGACGAGGGGTTCCTCCAGACCACAGCGGGGCTATTACATCACTGTCAGTGGAAATCAATGGAGGCATGTATTCTCTCAACTGTGCCCTAAATCATGCCACGATAAAATCCAACATACCATAAAGGTTTAGTGGAGCAGTGGGGCCTGGCGTCCTTAGTGTTAGTAATATACATGATATATGGGAAAAGAGGGACTAATTGATGTAGTAGGTGGGTTTGGTGTGGCTCATGGGTTTTTGCTATTGCCGTCCTTAACTTGGTCGACATTACCCTGACTTCTGTATTTATAATTATCAACTCAAGTTCATCGTCAGCAAAAAATAAAGATGAATCAAGTGGCAATGACATTCTGGATTAAAAACATCCTGTTTTCTGAGCTGCTATAATGTCGTTTCCTCATCACGAACAGACCTGGAGCTGCGTTTTGTTTCATTCACACATGTTTAACACACAAACCCTGCATATTCAGTTCTTCTCTCCAACAGAAAACACTTTATTCCACCTTGTGATGTCATGTGGTACTACAGGAAGTGCTCCACTGTGTCTTTAAACTCCGTACAACTTCACTAGCATCATTTGGATGATTTAACTCTGGAATTACCTAACCCTATTAAAAAAAAAAAGTTAAAAGTCGCTGTTAACTTGAAAACTACCACTACATGACATCATAAGGTGGGACAAAGGATTTTTTGGAGATGTAGACATCCTGACAATTATTTAAATATGTTAGAATTAAACAAAACACAACTCCGAGTATGGTTTTGATGAGGTGTCTCGCAATAAATCAAATTTCAAGTCTCTGCTTAAATTCTTTGTTATGGTGAAAAACAGAGAGAACTACATATCCCAAGATTCTTTGCTCTGTTTCAGTCCAATCTACATGAAGAAATAACTGTTATTAACTATTAAGCACATTTAGATTCTGACAGAAAGGTAGTGTATTCCCAATTTTCACAAAATATCAAAATAAATACTGTAGCGTAACGTGAAATTTGGACACCATTACATGCCTATGAAGAACTCTAGCTCATGCATTTCTTAATTTATCAAAGTTTGCAAAGCACAACAATAATCTATAAGTAAATGTAATGTTACATAATGAAACCAGAAACAATTTAACTCAACACAAGAGATTCTGACTAGCAGTCTTTGTCTCTAAATACTCCTAAAATGTGCTTTTTTGCGGTGGTACTTCTGGTTAAACAATCCCATTCGTGTCAATAGAGAATATGGGAAACGTTTTGCATCTTAAATATGACAGAAAGCGGGTTCATTTGTGTAAAATGTTCAAAGTTCATGCACACCAACAAGTCACACTGCACAGATTCTCTTGGGGCTTGAAAACAGCGTTATCGTCCCTATTTCATTTATTTGCTGTAAAGCTCGGCAGCCCCATGCAAAATAATACAACCCGAATGATGATGGTGGCGCCCACGGCAACTTCTGTAATAAGGTGGATTTTCTCAACAGTAAATTCTGTATAATTAATCTGAACCGTCGTGTTCATTGAGGGCTTTCCAGTGCCCATATCTGCAAACACAATCCACCAGCACGGCTCCATCAGACATCATTTAAACGGCTGTATGTTTGAAGGTGGAGATCAAGGCTTATCGATTATTTTTCTCGCTCACGTGAACATCAAATGCACTGGGAAATGTAGTCTTCTGAAATACAGTATTTGAAGATTGGGCACATAGCGATGTAGATACAAACGGCGCGTGGTCCATGTGTGATTTATACAGAAGTCCGCACGCGCCTGTAGCCTTCTTTACATTGTGGTCAGTTCATGTTTACAACTTTTCCCTCAGATCAATAATTCCCAGTCTGGCCCTCGGTAGCAGGAGATGTTCCAGATTGTTCTTTCATCTTTGCCTTTTTCGCAGATCTGACCTTTACATCAGATGCCATCACACCTGAGAAAATCCACCTCCGATCAATTGCGTTAACCCTTTGTTTTGTAACCGCGGCGTTCGCCTATTTTCCTGATGTGTAGTGTCTAATCCAAATCAATGTCGGGCTTAAAAGTGATCAAGTGACAGTCTCGAAATGGATTTCTGTCAGAGTTCAATTATCTCGACTTAAAGGTGCCGTATCCGTTTTTACGGTCTTAAAAAACGGGAAAAACAAGTCCATTTTAAACAGTTTGCAGTGGTCCAAAGTTATTCTTCACTTAAGTTCTGTATTCTGAGCATCCTAATTATTCACCACGAAGAGTTTCACGCTTTTCAGACAGTTTTCAGACACCAGCGGAGTAATGCTTACATCAAGTAACATGCTAACACACACTTCCTGATGATTGGACAACAAAGAGCTTTCTACAACAATAAGACGCAACTGCGCACTTATTTCGACCTCAAGAGCCACTTATACTATATAACTGTACTGGGGCAAGACAAGACAAAAAAACAGGTACAATTCTAGTGAGACAAACATTTAAAGCCACACTATGTAACTTTTCTTTAAGAAGTTATGGCGATGCTTGGAATGTTAAACAGTAGGGAATAAACTGCTTATGTATCTTGCACTTATTCAATTACAGATGATACGTTAAATGGCTAATTTGGGGACGTTCGACTGGATGTAAACCATTAGCATTTCCATGGAGGTAGCAGGGGACAGACCCCACCCCAGAAAAGTTACATAGTGCAGCTTTAATTGTTTCATATCTAAACAAGTCACATCTTTCACTGCAATGAGTAGTGCAAAAAAGTACACATTTAAACAGCTCTTACCTTAGAAATAGACACAGCCAGGCCCATCATAGTCCTGAAATACAAAAAAAGTACATTAAAATCAGGTAAAAATACAAAGAAACAATTACAAAACATGGATTATAAAAAAGTATTTTACACAAGGTTTGCAACATTTAAGCCATGTTAAAATGTTGTTTCCTTAGCAAAAACATACAACAAAAAACGCTATTGTTGTGTCCATGGGCAATACATTTTACCTGGATTGTCGAAATGAATAAAAACATATATACAGTAAGTGTGTGGCATGCAACAGGTCCAAGTAAGTAAGTAAAAGCAAGCAAAAAAAAAAAAAAATAAATAAATAAAATGTGAATAAATACATGACTTTTACAGGAACACGAGGACACAGTGTTAGCATGTGTGTAATTTACTAGTTCACATGTAACGGGGCTGAGACATAATAGTTTGTGTAATTAGCTTTTTGTTAAGAGTGGCTTCCTGGTGGGCCTGTCTCTGTGTGTTAGGGCTGTATCTTCTCCTGACAGCTTTAGTCATGTCAGAAGGAGCATGGAGCTATTGTAGGAACATAATGGGTCCAGACAAAAGCACAAGCAACACCCTTTGAAATAAATAACGAAAGAAAAAATACAACTGTGTTAAAAGGTGTTTGAATTACTGACGCGGGGAAGTTACGAAAATACGAGTCACTTTGTTGAAAGGAAATTGCGAGCATCCCAATTATTCACGGCAAAGAGCCTACGATCCCTTTTCGCGGCTCTCAGACGCCAGAGAAGAGTCTTGTCTTGACGGTAAAGTTAACAACAAGCGGCATGCTAACGCGCACTTCCTGAAGAGCTTTCTAATCAGATGCAGACAGGACACAGCGCACTTATTTTGACCTCAAGAGACACTTATGCTGTATATGGAAAGACAATGTAAACATACAGGTACAGCTCTAGTGAAACTCTAATCTTGTAGTATGAACAGACAATTAAAGCCACACTATGGAACTTTTCTAAGATGATATTAGTATGCTTGGGATGTTAAAGGTGCATCGTGTAACTTCTCTAGTGGAGGGTCTATCAAATGCTTTTCTTCACGGAGATGTTATTGCTTTGTCTGGAATGTTTAACAGTATGGGATTAAACCTCTCTATCGTCATGGAGACCAAACTAGACCAAGTTACAGGTCAGATCTGTGGAGAGGCGACCCCGCTCAAAGTTGGAATACCTGTTTTTCTAGGTATAGCTATAAAATATATAATGAGCTATATAATCACCTGTAACTAAATGAATGTTAGGTAGAGCTGTTTAATGTCATACTGCGGAACATTCCAAGCAGGGCAATGAAAGAAGATATTGACCAAAAAAGTTACATAGTGTACCTTTAAACAGTAGGGGTTTAAACTTGCACTTAATCAGTTACATATGATTCATTAAATGTCATACTTTGGGACATTTTAAGCAAACCATACACATTTCCATGGAGACCAGCTGGGGACAGACCTCCAACAGAAAAGTTACATAATGCACAATTTAACTGTTTATTTCATATCCATGCAAATTCACCCTTTGAAAACACAACTCTTTGTTCAGAAAATATGAATTACTTTGTTGAAAGAAAAGTGGTCTCCTGACAATCACCTCAAGACATGAAAAAGGCACCAGTGCATTAAAGTGATTCAGTCCATTAAAAGTTTGATACAAGTACGTTTGAAATAGTTAGTTAGCCTGTCAAACATGTATGAAATTGTGTAAATAAAGTATTTTAATTACTGCAATTAATAATTAAAGTAAAAGTTATCTTTTCAAGCAGGGTAACGGCCTCTACTGTATATCAATTGTGAGTGTGAATACAAAAGTAGACAGAAAGGTTTAATGTTACGCTCAGGAACAGTTCATTTGGTTAATTTTCGGGCTTTAGGACATGGAAAGCTAGCCCCACCCTATAACAAACATACCAAAGTTTTAAGAAGTCCCGTGGGTTTGCCTGACACCAAAATATGAACAATCCATAGTTTCAAAACATCTGAATTTTGGTTGTGATTTTCATTTTCATAACCTGCTTTTTTGACTTGGTAATCATCAGGTATATTAACAAGAACAAATGCATAAAAACAATATTTCTAAGCAAAGGAATATTATTTAATCACTTACCCTAATATTAGAACAAAATTACAACAAAATCTAACTTAGCAAACACAACAAATTTCTCTTATTTCATTGTATCTTTTGACTAAGGAGCTATGCATTAAAACATGAAGAAAAAAATGAAACTTTCCAGTATCTCATAGCCGGAATATTCCACTAAAAGTACAGACACTTGAGGAGTTTTCACATAAACCGACCCGAGCTAGTATTTCTACTTTAATTAGTGAAGTCCACCACCCACCTTCTACAAAGTTATCTATTCCTGTCTCCTACTGCTGTGAGCCTTCAGCGTATCCAGCTGCATGGACTTAGACACATTAAATTAGGTCCTAGTGCATAACTTTAATTTTAGAATGCACTGTAAAGGGATCTTAGTAGGCTATTTTCTATAATAATCAATGTTTCCTCATCAAAAACCTACCTGGAGTTGTGTTTTCTTCCATTCACGCATGCTCAATGCACAAAAGGCTGGCTTTTTCTCTCAAAATGAAAATATAATGGTAATATTGGAAGTGCTCCATACATTTTTTGCTAGAATCATATGGATAATTTCAGATCTGTAATCGTCATTCTCTACTGAACTAAAGCTAAAAGTCACAAGGTGGAACAGGGCATTTGGAGCTTGGGATATGCAGACAGACTTGTAATAAAGGGTTACTCAAATAAATGAATGAAACAAAACACAACTTCATGTATGTTTTGAGGAGGTAAAAACATTATAACATGACGTAAAGTTCACAAGAGTCAATTTTGCGTAATATAGGATCTTTAATCATTTGTATAGATAGAAAAACTGTTTATGTGAGGACTGAGATATGATGGACGTTTGTGCAGTGGTCAATAAACAGCAGACTGGACTAAAGTTTGGCCAAGGTCGAGATGCAAATACCCGTTCTGAAATGCACCAAGTATTTGATAAAAGTGTCAAATACAATCAGAGTCTGATTCAGAAGAACAGAACCAGTTTGCACAGGGAATTAAGTGCAAGAACTTAAACATAAAAATCTTCTGACATTTTATTAAACAGGACAGATTTGCATAGAATTGGCATTTAGAATTTCAAAATGTCATGCACAAATGTAATAAGTAGTTTTCGGGAAGTTTTCAAAGCAAATCAAAATTTATCTGTCTTTTTGGCATTTTATTACTGGGGGCAAAAATCTAAATAATATTTTTTTTTTCTTTCTTTCTTTCTTGAGCAAATATAAGGCAGACTTTTTGAACAAAAATAAGCAACAAATGACACCAGTGCAATTCAATTCATGACTGACATGCCTAAAATATGGATATATATATATGTAGATTATAACTTGTCAAGCTAATACTATGGTATTTCTGGTTTAAAATTAAGTGGAGTTATTGGAATTCTTTAAGGTAAACGGTCCCATTTTTATATAGCGGTCTTTCATCTTCAAGGTACTCAAAGCACTTTACATCAAGGAACCACTCACCTCTCCACACACACAATCATACACCAGCCTACGCAGAAACTGGGGTTGAGGCGGGTTAAGCGTCTTGACAAAGGACACAACAACAGCGTTCGCCTGTGGCCGCCAACCAACGATGTTTATGTCGAGAGCGGGATTCGAACCGCCAACCTTCAGATCAGCGGACAAACGTTCTCATACGTACTATAGGGTTGAATTGTATCAGACTACTACTTACTCCGAGTCTCGCCCCGCACGTTGTACCTATAGCGCACCTTTGAGAGCAGGACCGCAGTATTTATAGCCCCGTGAACTAAGTGGAGGTCAGTGTAGACAGCTCTCGTGTTTCAGCCCGCCGTTGGTGATGGGTGTTTTTAAAGCGGACCAGCATCCCTGTCCAAAGTCCCGTCAGGCCCTGATGGACGTTTCTGTACGCGCGGGCTTATTTACGGAGCCCATTGTGATCACGATAATACCTGTAACAGATCTGGTCTCACAGCGCGAGCGGGTGACATTTTCTTCCGTCAGCGGCAGCCGTGTTGACTTTGGAGTTTGAGGGCAGAACTTGGCACAGACTTTATTCATTTTTTATTTTTTTTGAAAGCTGATAATATGATTGGAAAGGCTTATTACAGTGAGTGCATTTTTAAATATCGGCGCAGCTGCTAAATGCTATGAAATTGAGTGCATCACAGAGGGTAAGGGAGATTATTTTGTGATGAATAGGACATAAAGTAATTGCTATAGGTTTACGGCATGGGTCAAACAATGGCAGAAACTAAACTATATTGGCTATATATTGTTTTAGGGAAAAGCAGTGCACTATGGGACTTTTTTTTTTGGAACAGACCCCTCCATGGAGGTGTTATGAATGAATGAATGTTTCTTTCAGATGCATACAAATAAATAGGTACGTGATATACACAAATATATCTTTACGTGCCTTAAAACAAAATCAACGGAAAACCGAACATCTGCCCACCAAAGCTTTTTAAATGAGGAGTTAGAAATAAAAAATAAAAATAATAACAACTAAGCATATCAGACAGAGTGCCTCGGTTCTCTTTTTAAGTTTATTTACCCATTCGGGATCTCTGAACAGCGCCTCACTGTTAATTCAATTAGTAGTGATCCAGTGAGCATATATTCTCAGTACTTTTAAAATTATATTCACCAGTTTACAGAAAATTCAGCAGTTTACAGTATTTTTCAGCGACACATCTTAAACTTCATTCTTATGTGTGTTATATCATTGTTCGGAACATGAAAATCAGAAAATCAAATACTCTTTTGAAGTTAATCCATAAGATCATTCCATAAAATGACCTCCTGAACTGAAATACATACATATTCTGTTTTGTTATGTTGGTTTTTTTTAAGCATATCCTTTCTCTCAGATTAAATTTAGCTTCCTCAAATCAAACAAACGCAGTATTTTCGCTGGTACAAGCCGTTTCCAAGCTGTACACATAAATAATGCAGACTGACAAAATCGAGGAATTCAAGTGCTTCATATTTCAGGAAAATACTGTTTATGTTTTGTAGATTCATTAAATAGGAATGACAATCCTAATGTGTGTTTTTTTTTTGTCAAATCAAAGTGGGGCTCCAAATGTCTACGCAAAATGTCATATATGGTAATAAGAGAGAATAATAAGGCACCGTCAGGCCAAGTTACAGGTCAGATCTGTGGACAGGTGACCCCACTCACAGTTATTTTACCGTTTTACTATTAGATACCTTTATATATTCTACTGTTTTGCCATTTGTATCGCTAAAAAGTACCACGAAAGCAATCATAACAGCAAACACAATGGTACTTTCCACCCAACTAACTGCTTTACAAATCGAATGTCAGAAACGCATTAGAAAACAACGTTACCTCTCAAACTTCTTAATATGTCACCGAAACTGACGTCAGGCTTCACCAGTGACTCAGTGCATTCTCGAGCAAGTACCGTCAAAACAAAAAATAAATAAATAAGTAAATCTGCGAACGCCAGTAGGGAGAAATCACAAGAACTGTATTGGCATCATCGAGTCGTGTCTGTGCACAAAACAAGAACAAAGCGCGAGTATTTGCGGCGACAGAAGCCAGCCGAACAAGTGTTATGCAACGCTATGCTGTCTCGGCGGGGGGAAGAACAACAAGGCCAAAGAAAGTTGTACGGAGGAGCCGAGAGAAATCAAATGTGAAGAGGGAGCATCGAGTTGAGAGATGTAAGGTCGTGCCCTAGTGGTCCGAATCCTGCTTACTCATGCTTTAAGAAGACATGTGTAGTGTACAGTGAGGTTTAGTCATGTGACCGAGGGGTGGTGGTAACAGATGGGCAGGATTGGACACACACACACACACACACAGGCGGTCAGGGCGGAGGCATTCGTCTATGTCAGGACCGAGCCCGGGGGACAGGGGGCGACAGAGGGGGGAGGAGGAGGAGGAGACGGCGCTGAAGTGGACACACTTAAGTGAAAGTGATGAGGGCCACTGATACAGAGAGGAGGGCTCTTCAGTCACGCTGCACTGGTCTGTGAGCGGAGTTTGGAAATTAAGAGTTTTCGAAAATGATACGGGTTTCGCAAGGTGGAGATAAGCCCTATTCGCACAGGATTAGTCTTACCTAAGGATGGCTGTAAAATCTAAATTACTTTTTTAATGTAGGAAAACATAACAAATGGATATACAGGGTATAGACTGTGGAGAATAAATATTGCTGATTTAGTTTGTATTTTGACCTAAAATATATTCGAAAGTACGTAAAAAACACACTATTTTACACTTAACAATAGTTTTAATCTTGTTTTATTCTCTTTACTGAAGTTTTACCCTTATGTTTTACTTGTGCATTCTCATATTCCATTTTTCTCTATATTGTGAAGCACTTTGGGGCAGTTTTGTCTGTTTTTAAATGTGTTACATAAATAAAACTTGTCCAAAAATGGGCGGTAGAGATGAAAACAGGTCAGTTAAGCAGTAGCTACCTCTTATCTTTTGTGCAGGAGAGATTGGCAATTGCAAGGCTGAAATTATCCAAATGATTCAAGGGAAGGTGCGTGGAGTTTAAATACACAGTGGAGCACTTCCTGTATAGGTGGAACAGAGTGTTTTCAGTTTAAAGACGACCTCAGCCTAAAAATACAGGGTTTGTGAATGAAACAAAACAACTCCAGGTATGTTGGTGAAGAAACAACATTATAACAGATCAAAAAAATGTGTAATATGGGCCGTTTAAAGCGATTCCTACATTTTTTCAAACATGGTAGCAAAACTAAGCACAGTTGTATCCATTTATTGCTTATTTCCTGTCTTTTTAGAATTTAAATTAAAGCCGTATTAGTATGTATACGCCATATGTTCTTAAGAGCCGTCGCTGCTATTTCCAAACATTTAATTAGAGCTGAGTGTAGTGGACCTAAGTGTAATTAAACATAATAGAAAGTGGTGCAGACCTGCTGAAATCTATACAAACATATGGAGTCAGCATATGGGCAACAGTGTGCAGGAGCCGTTTACAATATTTGGTTGAAAAGAACAATCCATCCGAGTCCACTACAGGAAAATAAATTTGGACGTTTTCTTCTCATGGTGAATGGCCTCTCGTATTGACCATATGGCTGATGCAGTGCAAATGGGAGATCCTGTATTTACTGTGCGTATAGGCTTGGTTAAATTAGCGTAGCGAGCAAATAGAGGGTGCTATCTGTAATTCCCCGCAGCTAGCAAAGACATTGAACACTGAGGAGGAAGTGGAAGGATACACAGTACTGCATCGTCATGGTTTAACACAGTGTCATACGGTGTGCTGTAGGAGGAGAAGGCAAGACAAGTTTATTTGCATAGAACAATCTGTACCCAAAGTAACTCAAAGTGCTACAGAATACGAAAGGCATTAAATCTAAATAATCACAATACAAACAGATCAGAAGATAAGTAATCATCATAAAATTAAGATTAAACCAGAGAGAAGAGTAATAAAACCTTTCAGTCAAAGAAAAGAAGTAGAAATAGTAGCAGTAGTAGCAGCAGCAGTAGTAGCAGAAATAGTAGTAGTAATGATAGTAGAAATAATAGTAGTGGTAGTAGTAGTGGTAGTAGTTGTATTAGTAGTAGTAGTAGTAGTAGTAATAGTAGTAGTAGTAGCAGTAGCAGAAGAAATAGTAGGAGAAGTAGTAGTAGAAATAGTAGTAGTTAGGACAGGAGTAGAAAGAATAGTAGTGCTAGTAGTAGTAGTAGTAGTAGTAGTAGTAGTAGCAGAAGAAATAGTAGGAGAAGTAGTAGTAGAAATAGTAGTAGTTAAGACAGGAGTAGAAAGAATAGTAGTGCTAGTAGTAGTAGTAGTAGTAGTAGTAGTAGTAGTAGTAGCAGCAGAAAAAGAAGGAGTAGAAATAGTAGTAGTAATGATAGTAGTAGAAATAATAGGAGTGATGGTAGCAGTAGAAATAGTAGTCGTAATGATAGTAGAAATAATAGTAGTGGTAGTAGTAGTAGTAGCAGCAGCACCAGCAGCAGCAGTAGCAGAAGAAATAGTAGTAGTAGCAGAATTAGTAGTAGTAGAAATACTACTAGTAGTAGTAGAAATAAAAGTAGTGTTAGTAGTAGTAGCAGCAGCAGCAGCAGAAGAAGTAGTAGTAGTAGCAGAATTAGTAGTAGTAGAAATAATAGTAGTGGTAGTAGTAGTAGTAGTAGTAATAGTTGTTGTAATAATGATTGTCAGTTGTCGTCATAGTAACAGTAGTTACTGGAAAGCACTTGAGGGTTGCAATGGGTAGTAGTAGTAATACTAGTAGTAGTACTGGTAGTAGTAGTAGTAGTAATACTAGTAGTAGTAGTAGTAGTAGTAGTAATACTAGTAGTAGTAGTAGCAGTAGCAGTAGTAGTAGTAGTAGTAGCAGTAGCAGCGGTGGTGGTATGATTGGCAGTGGCAGTGGTAAATAGTAGTGGTAGCAGCAGGTGGTAGCAGTAGTGGTAGTAGCAGCGGTAGTGGTGGTAGTGGTAGTGGCAGCGGTGGTGCTGGTAGCAGTAGCAGCAGCAGTAGTGGTAATAGCTGGTAGTTGGTAGTAGTAGTGGTAATACTAGTAGTAGTAGCAGTAGTAATACTAGTAGCAGTAGCAGTAGTAGTAATACTAGTAGTAGTAGTAGTAATACTAGTAGTAGTAGCAGTAATACTACTAGTAGTAGTAGTAGTAGTAGTAGTAGTAGTAGTACTGGTAGTAGTAGTAGTAGTAGTAGTAGTAGTAGTAGTAGTAGTAGTAGTAGTCTTGTATGGGGGCTGCTGACACTTGACGTCTCCTTATGCTTCCTGTACTGCACTGATACCTGAAAAAGCAGGAGCCGTAAGGGAAGACCAAGACCTGGCTACAGTTCACCTGAGGAGAAGCAGCTATGGTCTTGTCAGGTACAATAAAGATCAGCGCTTTACACAGTGAATGAAAAGTGGGGAAAGTCAAATATCCTATATACTGTATGTAGAAAGACTTACAGTAAATGCGGACCCAGCTATAGAAAAGCCAACTCCCATACTGCTAAATGACCCTTTTAATCATCAAGGTGTAAAAAAACAAACCTAACTCTTAAGAAATATGTTATAATAATACAAAATGACCTCTATATTACATGAGTTTCGATTGTTGATGCCCAGTAATGAAAAAATATCACCCCAACTGCTCTGCTAAAACACTATTTTCCGTAGTATGAATTGCACTCATTACAGAACTGAAACCAGACCCAAACAGTAGCAGCAGGAGTCCCGACACTTAGACACACTGACTATCTAACATGGTAATAAAACTGGACAACAATCTAACTTGCTGAACAAAGTATTTTAGAACTTAAAATGTAGAACAGTATTTAGGTGTGGCATTTTTCAGACACATTTAGAAGTGCATATGTCAGGTTTTCACATTTTTTCCAATTATTACTTAGTCTGGTGGGATAATACCTTATTTCTAAATAGTTATACATCAGTCAAAAGTGTGAAAATGCTGAAAAGAAAAGTCCTCTCTTGTCAACATGAAAAAATTCCATCAAAATCCAGGGGCAATTACACGCAAAGAAACATTTTCTGACAGTTTAAACAGTAATTTAACACATTAGAGGTGTTGTTTTCTTTTTGTATTAGTTCAATCATAGTTTTGACCCTTGTTAACATTATGGTTGCGAGGTAACAGTACCTCTACTTCTGCTGTCTCGTTTATATCTTTTCTTTTTGTTTTTAGCAAAATTTTGAGCTTTGAACATGTAGACAGACTGATAATAAAGGATTACTCAAACATGAATGAAACAAAACACAACTTCAGGTCTGTTTTTGAGGAGGTAACAACATTATGACATGACTTAAACCTCACAAGAGTCAATTCTGCATAACGCTGACAGTATTTTAGTGAGACGAGTCGTCATGTGCACTTTAATGTACAAGTGAAGCCTGGGGGACGCGAAAGGGACAGCGGAAGCAGCAATGTCCTTGACCCAAATCAATCTACCGTGCCGAGATCACAAATTAAACGCTTGACGACTTCCTGGGACCCGCCCACACACCCCCCCGACGTTTTTAATGGCGTCTCCCTCCCGCAATAATCCGTTATGATCCATTGACTCTATGTTACGCAACGTCATAAAATGTGGCGCGGAATTCAGCTGAGTAATGCCACGGGGAGGTCTGGCTGCGAAGGAGGTGGAGTGCTTTTCATGCTTGTGTGGTTACCGGGGAGAACGAGGATTTAAAGTCTTGATGGAGATGGGGAGACAGATGGAAGTAGTGAGGTGTCCGTATCCGGGTGAATGCAGATCGGCGCAGTCTGGAGACACGCTCATTGGAAGTACTAAAAAGGGGCGAGGGAGCTTGGCACGCTTTGAAAGACGCTAACGGACGCATTTAAATTGCTATAAATAAACCAGCAATGCATCTTGGTTATTACAAGCAATGAAGGGAATTAATGGGACGGCAGAGTGGTTAGGCCCTCCCCTCATAGGTTCAAATAAGAGGTGCCAAGTATTTCTGGTGGAGGCCTGGGTTCTTCCTGGAATGAACTTGTTTTTCTTGGCATTAGGGTGAAAATACCTTATAAAGAGTGCCATATTGTTAGCCTGATAGCATAGTTACCCAAGTCATATTTGATCATTGTCGGAAAACAAGAAAAAACAAATTTTTTAAGATATTTTTGATATTGTAACAAAGTTCAACCAGAAAAGTTCAACAAGTTTCCAAAGAAAGGACACAAAATTGGGCAGCAGTGGTAGGAGATATCACAATTTGGCCAAAAAATTACAGGCAATGATGCTATTAGGCCAACGAAATGCTTGCATCTGTAGACATAGATCCAGTTTTATAGTAAAAATGTAATGCCATCCTGCGGAACATCCCAAAAGAAGCAGTAAAAACTTTGCGTTAAAGGGTCGCTGTCTAGCTTTTCTTCATGTAGATCTTATTGCTTTGTCTGAAATATTTCACAGAATGGCATTAAACCCTAACCCTATCGTCATGGAGACCAAAGCGGGCGAAGTTGCAGGTCTGTGGAGAGGCAATGCCGCTTACAGTCAGAATGCCTGTTTTTTCTTGTATTTTTGAGCTATAAAACCAGCTGTAAGTGAATACATGCGAGGTAGAGCTGTTTAATGTCATAGTGTGGAACATTCGAAGCAGAGCAATGGCACGTACACAGAAACAAGTGGTCACCTTTAAACTGGAATAGAGGTAAGTGAGTGAATGTGTTACAAACGCTGGAATTCTATTGATTGTGAAACTAGTTGTGATTTTTTACAAGTGAGAAAAGAATATTGTGGAGAGTAGCACCTGTGCTGCAGCCAGTTCTCATCCCAACACTCTGAGCACGAGCATGTGGGCTAGAAAAGAGCTCGCCTTCTGAAGAGGTACCAAGAAACAAAAGTGTGGATAACCTGAAAATCCATGTGTGATTTCTGCGGTTTGCAAGGGAAGCACGAGCTTATGTGGGTCCATACTGTCATTTATTCATTTTTATTCCAAACTGACCGAATTATTTTCAGATCTATGTTATTAAGTTATTTCCTCGTCATAATAATAATAATTTGTACTGTAAAAATAACAGCATCTGGTAGAAATTCACAAATGTGGAGAAAAATACATGAATTAAATGAACTGTATAACTGATTTTTATATATAGATATATCGCAAAAGCCGCTCTTAGGGTCAAAACGAGACCGTGTGTACTGGCTCCATCTAAAGCATATTATTCTCCGCAAACTAGGAAGTAAAACTAGTGCGCTGTTTGCATGCTAGTTGTCTTTGACAGCAAAACTCTGCTCTGGCCTCTGAAAGTTGTGAAATGTGCTTATAAACTCATAGCTGTGAATAATTAGGATTCTGGGAAGGCGTTAGGAAAGGGAGGAATAATTGTGGAGCACTGCAAGCACTAAGATTTAGCACCTGTCTATGAAGATATGCTAGGAAATGTGCCGCAGTATGGCTTTAACCTTGCTTATTACTTAATTATAGGTGCCTTTTAAACAAATATACATTCTACAGTAAGTGGGCCCACCTCTCCACAAACTGGACCTGTAAATTGGCTTGGTGCGCGTCTCCATGGATACGGATAAGTTTAATATAGCAGAAACATCTCAATGGAAAGTTACACAGTGCACTTTTAACTCAAATTAAGCTACAATAAAATCACTATTCTAAACTTCCCCTCCTCAAAGTAAGTTTCTGCTCCACGCGTTTCGTTTCTGTCAACAGCCCCAGTCCCCGACCAGTCCACAGGGTACAGGGTGCTGTGATGGGCTTTCATTTGGCTGCGTGCCGGACTCCACTCCCCAGAACGCCGAGCTGATCTGAAGAGGCGCCTTTGGGTGAGTGGCAGGTCAGTCATGGGGAACAGCGGGGGGCGGGAGTTATTTACCGCTGGGTATAGAGGTACCACCCACCAGCTCCAGGCACAATGAGCTGCCTGCACCTCTGTGTTTGCACGGAGAGAGGAGAGGGCCAGTTCTGGATCAGCCCGGGGTTTGTTTTGGTCCGTGGTGAATATAGGAGATAAGGATGTACGGAATATTGAAGTGTGTTTTATATCTGCTGTCTGTTCAGAATCAAACTCCTGAGATAGTCAAAGGTCCTAAGACGTGTTATAATGTTGTTACTTATCAAAAACATACCTGGAGCTGCGGTTTGTTTCATTCACATGTGCTTGAGTAACACTTTATTATTAGTTTCTCTAGAACTCCAAAGCTATACATGCTGCATTCCATCTTGTAGTCGTAGTTTTCAAGTTAACAACTACCTTTTACCTTTACTTTGGTACAGATTCCAGAGCAAATTATACAAATTATTCTCATGAAGATGTATGGAGCACACACACACAGTGGAGACCTTCCTGTATTACTTCATGACATCACAAGGTCGAACAGAGTGTTTTCTGTTTAAGAGAAGGACTTAGCCTAAAAATGCAGGGTTTGTGTGTTAAACTTGTGCGAATGAAACAAAACACAACTCCAGATGGTTTGTATGAGGAAACAAAACAGTGAAAATACGGGTCTGTCCTCGAAATCTAAACATTGATCTATAGGAGACTGTATTGTAATGAGTCTCTTTATTGTTTTCAAATGCTTCATTCCTGATTTGAAGGATTTTTTAAGGACCTTTTCCCCTTTCAAAAAAATATAATATTTTGTTTTGAACGATGACAGCCAAAATAATTCAAATCAGGAAGGAAACCTTATGCCTTAACCGCCTTAATATGGCCTGTGCTGGACCTTTATTTATTCTTTTGAGTATACATTATTTTTTATTTTATATTGAACAAGCTTGCATAAAATAAACACAATTTACAATAGATAAATTACTCAACGAACTGTCACAAAACTTGAGGTTAATAGGTATGAAGCTCAAAATAACTGAATATTACAACGCAAATTGTAGTGATGGCGCTTAATGCCGTGGACTTTGACACAAAATAAATGAAAAAATAAATAAATAAACGTGTGAAGCAAAGCAAAACACTGGAGACAAGTGAAAGAACTAATACAAATGTCAAACAAAAAATGGGACTCCATTTTCCAGCTTTAATTACTCGTCTTTTACACGCGTTTTCTCAAAGCTCTTAAAACGCCCAAAACAGATCAAAGAGGATTGACTTTATATTTCTCAATATTTATTTCTCTTCCAAACGACGCTACCATTAAACCTTTCTCGGTTTGCCATCTGTGGTCGATGGAAACAGCTCAGACAGTAATTATAGTTTGTGCAGTTAGCGTAGCATATCCTGTCTCCCCAAGTCCCCGTTCACAAATGCCCTTATCCAAATAATGTGATAAAACCCAACTGTCCACTCCACTTTAAAGAGTGCGTAGATAAGATGTTGGAGTAAGAAAAGATCTGACCAAGGACAAAGCAGAGCATTTGATTTGAGCAGAGGAGTACTTAGAATGGCAGTAGAAGCAATATAAGTGCATGATAATATTCCCACAAAGTATCCAGAAAGACATTTATAAAAGCGCATTCAAGTGGAACGAGTCTTTGGTGTCAAATCTTTGCCTTGAACATTACCCATAACACATGTGCAAAGTGCAGTGGTGGAAAAACTACAGACACTGGAGCAAAGAAATATTAGTAAAAGTAGACTTAAGTAAAAGTATTAAAGTACACGTTTAAAAATGTACCTAAAGAGTAAAAAGTAAAAGTATTGTGCACATATTCTGAGGTCTAATAAAGCTTCAAACTTACTGATTTTGTTTCGCTCATTAGAAACAACAGATTTCTTTTCTTTTCCTAACTGTTTTTATTTTTATATATTTTTGTTTGCTCAAACTAGTGTTAAAAAGAACTCCTTCAGCCTTTTCAGTGGGTCTTAAGCAATAATAAAAAAACTACTTTAACTTTTCAGTTCTGTTCAAAAACAGTCGAGTAGAAAGTGACGCATTGCACTTTTCAGCACACGTTGCTAAAAAGGTTCAAGAAAGTCTGAAAACTTAAGAAAAAAAACACAAAATGGAGCCTGTGATCTATACGAGCATTCACGGTCCTGCTTGGAAGTCTGATTTTCAACAAAAAAGGTGTTATAGTTCCAACTAAATAAAGTATTTCCGGTCAAATTGTGTTAAAATAAAGTCGGATTAAACGAGACAGTCAGACAGAGCATGCCTACAGTTAGCATCACACGCCCAGGGAATGTTGAAGATGAAAATATCAATAACACTCTCCAAGAATTAGTACCATGATTAACTCCATGTACAGTAACCACACCATTATGAGACCTTCAGAGTGACAGAGGTGCTCTCCTCATGTGGTCCTCGTGTGGTCCTCGTGTGGTCCTCGTGTGGTCCTCGTGTGGTCCTCGTGTGGTCCTCGTGTGGTCCTCGTGTGGCGGTGAGTGCAGTGGTTTCAGTGATGGGGAGGTGAGTACGAGAGGAAACAGCCCGGTGTGTGGCAGAGCAGTGGGCTTATTGCATTACATCGCTTTATGAAATCCTAATTGTGTAATGCGGCAATTAGCAAAGTTCTTGCACACAAGTTTATTGGTTTGCAGATGAGCATAAGTGCTGTTTGTACATCTGATATATCTGATTTCTGAACACATGAAAAGAGGAAGTCGGTGTTTTAAAGTGCCTATGGACGTCTGGGCTACTCATTTTACAAAAAATCATGGGTTAATTATCAGAAAAATGTGTTTCTTTGGATAATTTCAGCCCTGGAATTGTCCATCTCTCCTGAACAAAATGCAAATGGCCGCTATTAACTTGAAAATGACCACTATTTAACATCACAAGGTGGAAAAGAGCATTTTGAGGTTTGGAGATTTAGCCTAATAATAAAGGGTTGCTCAAAAATGTGTGAATGAAACAAAACACAACTCCAGATATGTTTTCGAGGAGGTAACGATATTCTAACACCCCTTAAAGCTCACAATTGTGCGTAATATAGGACCACCACTGAAAACCTTCGCATCCAGTGTCAGTTCTATGCATATTTGTGGTCCTGATGCGTTGCAATGATCAGCACATGAGCCTGTGGTCTGCTGTGCATGTTTATTTACTGCCACATCTCCCCCCGTGTATGCACCGATGCGAGCCAACATGTCCGACCCTAAATCTGCCCGCGCCTATGGTTCATGAATAATCCACGTGATAAGATACTGAGCAGTCCAAAGCGGAGACACATAAATCTGGAAGTCTCTCTTATTCCGGCTCTCCCGGGCGAGGAATGGCCCGCTCATTCCTGTAATGGGACCACTGGAAATCGCAGGGTTAGTATGGACGCGCTTTCAAATGGAGATGTATGTAGACACTTGGGAACACAATGCAGCTACAGGGAGAACATGCATTTGTCATATTAGAGGGTGTGTTCAAAACACGGAAAAGGGAAGTACTTTTAGTAGTAATTTTATGCGGTTTGCAGTGGTCCGAGCTTCTTCACTTTGCCAATGCAGCACTGCTATCTTCAATATTCCCCACAATGAGATCATACGCACTTTTCACGACTTTAAACGGCCAAAAAGGGGAAAAAAAAATAACTTGCATACTAACAGCGCACCAGCATTACTTCCTGGTTTGCGGATTATAAAAATATATGCTTTATAATTGTATGCAGATAGCACAAGAGCTACTTTTACAATGTAACGCAATGGGGAAAGGATACACGCACTTGTAGTATTTTTAAGGTTAGGTTTTGGGAACTAACAAACTAAAAAGTATAGTTTATATAGCTTGTAAAAATGGATGGATGAAACAATAATTAAATGAAAATCGCATTAACCCAGTCAATATCTTGTTTGTGGTATTATACAGTGATTATTATCACTGCTTACAATGTTTCCACTCTCTTTTCGTTAAACAATTACAACTGTTTCATCGCTCTCGTATTATCTAATGCAGTGGAAAACTAGGGCACTTGATTACTGAACCAGCTTAGCCTTCCAATCATGTAATTATATGAGAAAAGAAACGCAAAACTAATGCGCAATTAAAACTACACATATTGAGTGGGCTTTAAGTCGACGCAACCTGCAGGATCCGAGCGACAAACAGCTTCCTCTATTGTTGATTCCAATGAGCGTTCTTGAAGCGAACTGTCAGTCACAATGTTATATACCAGGAGAGCGGTTGTTGCATCTGTCATAACTCCACAACAGACGAGGCAGTGACGACGTGCCACAAAAGCGTTCATCGCATTTGATCGGAGGCGCTAATGACAAACTCCACTAACACTGGGTTAGAGAGATTCATTGTAACAGGAGTCGTTGGGCTCAGTTTGTGAGTAAGATGCGTGAGAAAGAGGATGTGTCAGAGCATTGTTGAGAGTTTGTTGTTAATTACACTGTTTTAAATGGGCACTGACAATGATTTTTTATACTTTTTTTATGGACAGGTCTACAGATACATATGGCGGTCGCTGTATTGCTCTTGTAATGAAAAAGGAGGAAATTTACCGGTCAATCCACGTTCTACCTTCACCTCATGTGTCCCCTCGGAGGAGCTGGAGGAAGTGTCTGGGGTGAGGGAATTCTGGGATGCCCCTGCTTAGACTGTTGCCTCCGCGACCCGGCTCCCGATAAGTGGAAGAAAATGGATGGGTAGAATGGATGGATAGAAGGTATACAGCCAATCTTCTGTCAGTAAAAGCGTGTGGTTTAGAACAGAGTTTGGACCTTGGAGCAATAAACGGGGCTTTTATTGTGTGGTAACTGGCTCTGGAAAGGAAAACATCAATTAGTTGTTAAAGGTGGTGCTGATTTAAGTGTTTAAGTTTTCATCTGCGTTCATAAACCTTGATATTAGAAGAAAAATGTGTAAAAAGAATAGAAAAATGCGCTTTTCAAAATACTCGGACTGCTTTACACTGCTTTTTTTGTCATTCCCTCTATACATTTTACTGGTTGGAACCTCTGTAAGCACTCACACACCACATTCATGAACATGCAAGGTGGGTGACGGGTCTGTTGACCTTCAGGTAGGTGGGCAAACGCTCAAACCACTAAGGCACTACTAGATAATGAATATCAGGTAAAAGTATTCAGCAGGACTTTCTGGTTCTCTACTACCAACAGGAAAACCTCTATTACCACTATAATTCGACTAAAAGTTCCTCTGGCCGCTATGTATTACAATATTACATTAAAAAAGTGTGTTGCCCAGTGACACAACAGCAATATACTGTAAATTGGTTAGAGCAAAGACTGAACCATCAATCTTTAAGACAGTGGACGTCAAAAGAATATAAAAATAATGGGATTCTACTTGGTCTGAGGTTGTCGGTTCAGTTGTCCAAGTTATTCCCAAAAGGACTTCTAATCCTCATAAATCCATTTTCCATTCTTTTGATGTATCACTCCAGTAATTCCTGTGTATTTTATTTTATTTTCTATTTTCTCCCCCCCTGCACTACTTTCGCGTACACGCCCTGGTACAGAAATAAACAGCCAAACCACAGGCACAAAGCCGGGTTCAAAGCGAGAGGAGGAAATATGTTTACCAAAGCGTATCCCAGGATGCATTGCGGCGGGGCACAGAGGAGCAGGTAACTTCAGAAGCCTGGGAAAGGTGTATTTGTAACTCGTGTGGATGTGACTGAAGTGGGGCTGGCCTGAGGAGGGAGGGAGAGTTCAGCTTTTACAAATTCAGTTCAAAAACACAGTCTACTTTCTATGGATGATCTTTCAAGTCTGATCTGAGGTACATGTCACGTACTTGACTTCCATATAGTAGCAGTAGTACTAGTAGTAACAGTAGTACGCAAATAAGGAATTGACAAAAAGTAAATTTCGTTAGTAGTAGTTGTAGTAGTGTTTGTTGCAGTAATAGCCATCTATGATCTATAAGAAGTGCATTTATTTTATTTTTTTTGAAGTACTTTTTCCACTGCTTCATCAACACCAGGTCTAGCAACTCTAGGAGTAATTTTGGAGAATGGTGAGTAGTTTTGAGAGGCATAGTAACCTGCAACTCAAGTGTTCGTAGTAGTATGGATAAAGTAAAGAAAAAACTGGGCAATATGACAAAAAAAAAAAAAAACATTTTAAACAGAGAAATCTTCACTTTTCTTTCTCACTAACTGCACAATAACCCTGCTTTGAAAGTAAGAAAGTCAGGATAAACTTGTTTCACGCTAATTTTTCACGATTTGGCCATTTTCCAAAATCTTTCCAAAAAATTAATGGACTATAACATCAACCTGCCCGGGGACTACAGGTGGAAATTAGCACTGGCGCTACAACCTGGTACAAGCATCTCTCCTGCTAAGGTTAATGTATATTGTGCACTGTCCCTGTCTCATTAAATAAACTAAACTAAATGAAACTAAAATTGAATTCATTCGCTTAATTGCCCAGCCCCAAGAAATATATTCATTTAATAGTAGCAGCAGTAATAGTAGTAGCAGTAGTGGTAAGTTAAGCAGAAAAAGCAGTAGTTGTAGCAGTAACTGTACTTTTCAAGAGAGTGACAGTTCCATTAGACCCATTGATTCATGAGTTAAGATTTGTGCTGAAAGTCGAACAGCTCCTCCCTCTTGTGCAGTAGCTTTTTGGCCCTGTAGTCCTCTGTAGTAGAATCAGTAGTAGTAGTGGTAGTAGTGATGGTAATAGTAGTAGCCTGTTGGTCCTGCCCTGTGCTCTGTGGCCCTCTTCTCTGTGCTCTCTTTGCTGCATGTGTGTAATTATAGATTGCCCAGGTCAGGCCAAATGAATCAAAGAGCCGATCGATGTCCAGTGCATTTCATTTAGCGGCACTGCACAACTCATTGTCTGCGAGACGAGCTTTTATTACCGGGAATTTAATCATTGAATTCAGGCTTTATCAGCTCCCAGTGAGACAGGAAATTAACTGCTTAGACAATATTAGTCGATGGCATTTCAACTGTTGACACATGACCATATGTTAATTGCTAGAACAACGTTGGACAATCGCAAGCGTTTTCTATTTATAGCTGTTTAAAGGTCCTATATTACTCAAAATTGACGTTTTGACGTTTGTGTCATGTTGGGATGTTCTTAGCTCCTCAAAAACTTACCAGGAGTTGTGATTTGTTTCTGAAATGATAACACAAGGTGGAAGAGTGTTTCTGTTTGAGAGAAGAACTAAATATGCAGGATTTTTGTGTTAAACATGTGTGAATGCAACAAAAAACAACTCCAGGTATGTTTGTGATAATGAAACCACTACATAGGTCAGAAGGTAGCGTAATATTAGCCGTTTAACTTGTAATGTGCTGTGTATTTTGAGGTTAGCTATCGAAACGTGCGGTTTATAAGATATCTTTTTATCCCCACTGGAAGCTGTCGAATGTGCAGACAAGCTGTGACAAGTTTTATTCTGGCTCGAGGAGTAAACACGGCTCTGTGGCACTATCCAGACAAAAGCTTATTTGTACAATATGTATATATATATATATGCTAAGATGTATCAACAGTAAAATACAAGTTTACACTTCTTAACAGTCAATTTGCTGAAGTGAAGGAAAGAGGAAAAACAACACCCTTGACATGCTAAAGTGAAGTGCAGTAGATATGACAGTTTAAAAGGAAACACATATATTTTATAAATTTGATTCCCTGCTTGTTTCTGTTTCTCATAAGCCAGAGTGTTGGAGACGTGTAGAGATACTTTTTAAAAAATGCCATGCAGTCCTTGTATTTTGGCTGCCACTAAAACAGACTTACCCAATCCACACAGCACCCGAAGCAAATCAATTATTATGCCAGACTATCGATGTAAATGTCTGTGTTGATGGAAAAATGTTTGAAATAAAACCAACGTCCCGAGGCCCTATGTCCAAAATACTGAACAGTCCCTTTAAGTCGTGCTATAATGTTGCTACTTCATCAAAATCAGACCTGGAGTTGTGTTTTGTTTCATTCGCACATGCTCGAGTAATCCTTTATTATTAGTCTTAAACTCAAAATTCTCTGCACCACCTTGTGATGTCATGACGCAGTATAGTTTTTCAAGTTAACAGGTGGGACAAGCTGTTTGTGGTTTCAGTTTTAAGTTTAACATGTGTGAATGAAACAAAACACAACTCCAGGTATGTTTTTTGATGAGAAAACATTATTGAAAGATCAGAAAATTGCCTAATATGGGCCCTTTAATGCTCGCTAATGTATTTAGTATTGAATTACAAGTCAGATGTGTGGAGAGTCGCTCATACTCACAGAAAAAAGATAAAAATCATTGCATCCTTGAGCAACAGATTAATGGTTAATGGAGACCTGCACCTTTAAAAAGCCTTGATACACGCAGAAGCATCAGCCCTTCCATATGTGTGCTATATCGTCATGTTTTTTCCATGGTTTTGTATAGGAGCAGTCCACCCCGGGGCAGCTTTAGCCACATGTCCTCTCACTGATGTAACGCCGGGCCCTCACACTGCAACAGGACACTGGAAAAGTCAGGGATGGTTCTGATGTAACTCAGACGAGACGCAGGCAAAAACAGTTTAAATATTTAGGCCACGCAGCAGCTGTCACTCACCGGCTTTCAGTCACACAAACACAAACCTGGGCCATTAGGGGAAAATATGGGGAGTTATTTCTGGATTACGTTACTGGAAAGTGTGGCTATTTTATTTTAGGTGTCATGCATTTCCATCGGTTGAACAGCACAGACTAAAGCCCATTATTTTGCTTGGGATCAATGAGTAAATTATTAAAGGGCCCATATTACACTGTTTTCTGATTTATGTTATAATGTTTCCTTATCGAAAACATACATGGAGTTGTGTTTTGTTTCATTTACACATGTTTAACGCACAAAATCTGCATATTTAGGAGACTTCTCTCAAATGGAAAACATGCCGTTCCAACTTGTGATGTCATGGGGAATACAGGAAGTGCTCCACATACAAGTTCACAAGAATCATATGGATGATTTCAGCCCTAAATTGCACATCTCTACTGAACCAAACACTGAACGTCAATTTTGCGTACTATAGGACCTTTAATGATAAACTAGGATAGAAACATAAACTGTGTACTATTCGGTTTATAAGTACACACATTTGTTTGGAGGTTATTGTTAATTTTGTATTTATTTGCTATGCAGTTCCATTGTTTATAGTGGACATAACAATAGAGCTTAATGTCTGCTTGGGATTAATAAACGTATACATAAAAATCAATAGCTCGGAGAGAAATTTCTACTGTAGTCGTGTTTGCATTATTGGGATTCGTGTCTTATAATTTAGTGTAATATGAATTTTCCGATATACTTCCATTATTTATATTTGAATTTACGCCAAGATTTTTCCCTCCAAATTAATAAACAAAGAACAATACATTTAAATGCTGCATAAACACATATTATATTAAATTAAAGGGTTTTTGGAATCAGGGGCTTTTTTTTCTTTTACTTCATTTCATTATGTATTACCATAGTTTATACTGGATACACACAAAATCCATCTCTTGCTCAAGATCAATACACGACTAAATGAAAATATGTAAATAGCTTGAATGGCGCGCTGGTGTTTTGTTTTCTAAATCCAAACTTCAAAAACACACTCCAAATATTGACTGAGTTAAATTGGTGCACGCACAAACACTAGTGGGCGACTTTACCGGGAAAACCCATGAAACAGACCTGAGCAGAAGCGTAACTCCGCCCGATTCTGTATGTAACATGCGTGGCCTTTAACGTGGAGCTGTGATTCATGGACCAGAGCTTTACACTTGGGCGGACACAAATAAACAGCAAAGGTCAAAATAAAGGAGCTCCAAGATGCATCCAGGTATAATGTAGATTCCAATGCTATAAGATCAGTCAGTCCGTTATTTCACATTTCTCTTTTCACAATTTAAAACATTATATTTGAGAACCATTACATTATTTCAAGGGCTAGGGTCTATATGAGCTTATAGACTATACAAATGGACATGCTAATGCACTAGTCGTGTAAATATAAAGTGGTTCCTTCAAGCTCGCTAGTTGAAATTGACTTCTATTGAGAAACATTCGCCCGTCTCTCTGTAACTGCCGTGTCGTTTTGTTCTTTAAATGTTAGTTTTAACTCGCCAGCTGTTTTTACCCAGTTCCCTCTTGAGGACAGTGTAAAGATGATTCATGATGAAATTGTGAACTTGGCTCTTGCATTGAGAACTTGGCATTCAGCCCACACGTAAAGGACGATCAATAATATTTGGTCTGGTCGCAACTTGAAGCAGCATTAGCTTTTGTAACCAGGGCATAACAACGACGTCTGAATTAAATGAAGATTATTTGAAATTCATCACACGAGCAAGAACCTTTTCAAATTAAACTGTGGAACTTTACGGGTTGAGAGTCCGCGACCTGCTTGTCTCCATGGAGATGGTATTACTTTGTCTGAAATGTTTCACAGTGTGGCATTAAATGTATCCATCTTCCATTCATTCAGCGATCAGTGAACACGCACACCAACATCTGCAAAAATCTGACCAGTATTAGGTTTGGTGGCATCTCCTGCTTGTTTCCAGAAAGATGGTTAAGTTTAATATCAAACTGAGATATTGCCATGGATACACAATTGTAGGTAGACCATCCACCAGAAAAGTTACCTACTGCACTTTTACTGTTTTGAAAATCAGTATGCAATTATGAGTGTGCTTAAAGGTGCACTGTGCAACTTTTCTGATAGAGGATCCACTACCTGCTTGTGTCCATGGAAATGTTATTGCTTTGTCTAGAATGTTCCACAGTATAGATTAAATCTATCCATCACAAGCGAGAAAAGCAGATTACAGCACTACGCTACATTACAATTCATATCATTCTTAGCATGCGATTCCTCCTGAGACCGCAGACTCCGGGTACCCCCCATCCCTCACTCCTCGGACAGAAACTGGAGCATCAGAGAGATCCTGAGCACCCTGTGTGGAGAGCAGGTCAAAGAAATCATAGGTATCGATAACACCAACGTCAACGAGGACAGTTACAGAAATGGGGTTCGGCTTATGCACCTACATATGGGAAAACAAGCCGCCTCAGCCTATATTCCCTCTGTCTGGGCTCAACACTCGGGCGATCCTGTCCCAAAAGCGAGCACTGAAGACCCGCCGCTGCCCAGAGACCCCAGGTGCACTCTGGCTCAGCTGCGCTCAGGATACAGTCGGCTCTTGAACTCATACCTGAGTCGGATTGACGCCAACATCACGGACGCCTGTGGGGAGTGTGGCCAAACATCTCATACAACACAGCACCGCTTCACCTGCCCTGCAAAGTGAGCACCACCAGGTCTCCATGTGGGAGCTCTATGAACAGACTCCAAAAGAGCTGCAGGATTCCTGGGACTAACTTAGAAGACGATGATGAAAAACAACTCGGGTTACAACAGCAGCAACTCATATCTGTGGAGAGTCGGCCCTATTCACAGACAGAATTAATGTATTTTTGAGCAATAAAAACATCTCTATTGAATAAACGCTAGCTGGATATGTTTAAAGTCACACCATAGAACAGGCAAAGCAATAACAACTTCACGGAGACAAGTAGGTAGCGGACCCTGTATCAGAAAAGTTGCACCTTTATCTGAAATCTACCCACTGAATTGGCTTATACATTCCCCTCAAAGCACAGGTGACTCTATTGTGACGGTATGCGGTGGCTGCAGGTTAAGCAGCCTTGTTGCTATGCAAATATATGCGGGGGAATTCAAAGCAAACAGTCGATTAATTAAACCTGGGCATCTGACTCCGTTGCTACCTCCGCGTCGGTGAAAGAAACAATAGTTGTGAGTGCTGAATAAGCCGGGGACCATATTGTCTTTTCATTCTTGGCAGCGGAAGCAATTGGAATATCTCTGGTTTGATAATGCCAGAAAATCTATTGATTCATTGTTGCCTGGTGGTGCTTGGCAACAGCTCTGTGCATACCTGAATGACAATAGTAGAAGGCGAAATATGCATCGCTCAGATATAAGATTCTGACCAGAAGGGAGTTACCGTTAGTCACAAAACTTTTAACTTCATCTCCAAACTATGAGCTAGTGTTATCTGTTAAAGGGGTTGTACCTGATTTTCACCTTCAACTCTTAAGGAAACATAAGTAGTTCATTTTAAACCATTTGCGTTGGGATTTGGGGACTTTCAGAAATCCACTGGTTCATGTGTTTGGTAGGATTTTTTTTTTCTGTCTTAAAAACGTGAAAAATAGAACTAGTTCATTTGAAATAATTTGCATTTGTCCAAAGTCATTTCTCACTTCACTTCAAAGTCATTCAGAGCATCCTAATGAGTCACCTTGAGGAGTTTATAAGAGCTTTTCACAACTTTCACAGACCAGAGCAGAATTTTGCTGTCATGGCACAGCTAACAACTAGGAGGCTAATGATCATTCCCCTTCTTGATTATCGAACAATAAGATGCTTTTAAATTAGATACAGACACAACACAGTGGACGTGTTTTGGCCTCACGATCTGCTTATACAATTTCTAATCCAACTTTATTTGAATAGCACATTTTACCAACAAATTATCTAAAAGTGCTGCACAGTGGATGGTTTTGGACGGTCAAGTAATGGATGAAAACAATTTGAGTCTAGAAACAAGCTGAAGGTGATGACAATTAGCTTTAACCTGCTTGTCAAACTTAAAACCTGCATCAGTGAGGATACCAAGGTCAGGTGGTGGTCGTAGGTTTGATGTTTTGTTGAAAAGAGCCCATGTCAAACAGAAAATTAGAAGACACGCTTGGTTTAAAAACAACAATTTCTCTTTTGGACTCATTCAAATTTTTATTTTAATTGCAAATTCATAGCCAACTAAGCCTTAACATCATCTAAGCATTATTTCAGCAGGAGTGCCAGGGAAGTGTTATCATTTTTCATGCACGTAATTTAGTAATGGAATATAGAGTAATATAACTGTGCTATAAATAGACACATTTTGATCAAATACATGGACAAAATATATTAGGTATAGAGCTTGTAAAAGGTGCACTATGTAAGTTTTTTGGTTGGGGGTCTGTCACCTGCTTGTTTCTATGGATATGTCATTGCTCTACCAGGAATGTTCCACAGTATGACATTAAACAGCTCTACCTTACATTTATTCAATTACAGGTGGTTTTATAGCTCAAAAACACCTAGAAAAACAGGTGTTCTGACTGTGAGCGGGGTGGCCTCCCCACAGATCTGACCTGTGACTTGGTCTGGTTTGGTCTCTATGAAGATTAAAAAAATAGGGATGTTCCGATCCGATATTCAGTATTGGTATTGGCTCCCAATCCAGGTCTTTTCGGAGTATCTGACAGTGTTGGATTCAGTCACGTGATCAGACCAATCCAGTTCCCCATGTTTTTGCAGCATCGATGTGCTTTACGGCAGCCGTAAATCAAAACTGGGTTCATTATGAGCATTTTGAGATTTACAAGTGCAAGGCGAAAAAGCCAGAGCAGCAAACACTGGCGGAGGCATTTCAAAGAAGAGAAAAGCGATCTTGAAAAGGAAACAAGTCCAAGAAAATAACACAGATTGATGAATTCATTACTTTAGACAATCAACAGCTGTTTGTCGTGGAAAACATAGGCTTTCGTTGTCTAATGGACTTTTTGGAGCCAAGGTACGAACTTCCTTCACGACCCTACACAAAAAGGTATCAGATCGGTACTGGATCGTAATCAGAAAAAGCTCTCAAAAAAATCGAATCGGATCGGAACATCTCTAATAAAAACATTTAATGCCATTCTGAGAAACATCCAGACAAAGAAATAAAATAAAGAAAAGCATTTGATGGACCTTCCACCAAAATAGTTACACAATGCATCTTTAAATTCATGATTATCTTGAGTTTTGCTTTGTGAGGGATAGGCAGAGAACAATAGAGCAGTACAGCGTGGACTTAGTTTTGCAAGTAAACAAGTTGAGGGCAGGTTTCAGGGTAATCTCTTCCCAAAGGACAGTATAAAGTCTAACTCCTCAGAGCAGCACCTTTAAATTGAAAATGTCACCCCGGACGAATGAGGGATTATATTGAATTAAATGAATAGGGTAGGAGGATTCAGAACCAGACAGTGTGCACAGCTTTTCTAAACATGTCAGTGCTGTATGCAATCTATATACTGGCCACTTCACACAGGAAATACAATACAATACCATACAAGTTCATGTTTTATATAGTTTTTGTTATATATGAAAGTTGAAACACTATATTTTGCAACTCAGTAATTATTATGTGTACAGTTTATTTGTAAAAGTGTCAAGAATGTGTCTATTTTTTGTTGTAACAATAAGATTTCACCTGTAGGCGGTTGAATAACGTCTACGGCTAAATCTTGGTCTATTCTAGTAATTATGATTTGCAGGGAAGCCCTTTTAATGTCACTATTTAAAATGGTTTACTGGATTTATTTTACATTCCCGTTATTGTGTCAGTGACATAAAGTAGTTTCGATATGATCATTTATTGTAGTATATCTCTGTAGCAACATATTGTGCTTAAAATTTTGGTATTGTGACAGGCCAAGCCAAAACCCAATTATTTTGCCATTGACAGCAAAAGTTTAAATCCTTTCTGACTTCTAATACATTGACCAACTGTTCACTTGCTTCCCAAAATTCCACGAAGCCGGCGTACCTCAGTTAATATCTGGTTACATCGGGGACAAACCGCTCAATTGTCAACACGAAAATAGCAATTTATGGAGATTTCCACCGAGCAAACAGCCCTATTACTCTGCCTGCTTGGCCCACATACACACACACACACTGGAACACAAGGAGGCAAATAAGGTAATCGAAAAGTGACTAAATTGCTTGCAGGTCTTAGGCAGATCTGGTTAAAATGCAGTTTCTGTAAAGCAGAGGGGGAGAAATTGTTCCCAGCTTGACAGAGCGAGAGAGACATTTCAGACGTTGATTATGGGGAATTGGACCACTTTGCTCTCTTGTAGTTCTTACAAATAACTGGACAACGCCATGCAGAACGGTCAGGCTAATTTACAAGGTCACATGGATGGGTAAAGAAGAGGACTAAGTGAGTGTGACCTCGCTCATAGCGTTCAGCTCCAGTCAAATGAAGCTAACTGAGGCTTGCAGTTATATAGGGGCAAATTCGAAGCCGAGTTCCATCTTTGGAATAAGGATTTATTTACTGACAAAATAAGCAACTAACAATTAACCGACTCCAAATTCTGACTATAGGACAATGTAAAAAGTCCAAACCAGATGAATAAAATAACAGATTAACCAACCAGTTATGCAAGTATAAACAAAAAAACAAAACAATAAAAGGACAACTTTTTTTCCCCGAAAATTTCCAATGTTTTTCTAGCCACATAGGGAGACAATTAAATAACCAGTGTTGGCAGAATCACACAAAATCCAGATAGGACTGCGTACACTGAAAAAGGTAAAACATTGCTGTTGTTTGTTCAATTTGCTTTTTGCCATGAATCTTGTGTTTGTATTTATATGTTTTATGTCCATTTAATTGGTTAATGCAAATCAACAGTAATATACATCTATGAAAATTGACCCAATGAACATTTGTGCATGTCTTGCGCACCAACATAGGAGGCAGCACTGACCTCACTTGACTCTGCTGTATGGCGCAGCAGAATGTGACCTGCGTGCCATGTGCTCTGACCTCCGGATCATCCGCTAAAGCAGCTCCAGCAACGTGACCGAGACCTCGCCAGACCAGCGTCTGCTTCTGCTGTTTCCCCACAAAGATTTTTGCTGTTACAATTTAAACTTTCTAAATTAGACCAATTTACATGCATTATTATGAACAATTAAGAATATTTAGATGTAAATGATAAATTGTAGGTTATATCAGTTGTATTTTTTTCAGTGTATTTACGCCTACACTTTGGATGTGCTACGCTGATCTTAAAGTTTAAAATGTTAAACTTACTTCCACCTAAGTTTCTGCAATGTCCATCGTTCTTTATGGTGCACGGTCGGAGTCAAAGGGCAACGGGAAGTATCATCGCCTTATCCCAATTATACAAACTATTCTGACAGGCCAAGTTCGACTGCTCAGCGCCTAAAGAGAGAAGAGTACTATTCTCTGGATAATACTCGTGGCTATACATAATAGGCTTTAGGATAATACTGCACAGCCTAATTAGAAGTTGGATTCACACGGCCATTCACAGTTGGGAAGATTTCGACTCTACTCTCAACTAATTAACGTCACTTTAAAGAGGTCCTGCCATATATATATATTTTTTAAGGTAATTATATGATTTTACGTTTGGTTGACCATTTGTCACCACTGAGTGTAAATTAGCGATGCGCTCGCTAATTGTGTAGAAGCATATTGGGCGAAAGTTGAGGGCGAGATAAAAGAAAAGATGCCAGAGGTTCAAAGTTTTGGACGGTACATGATGAGCCCCAGAGGCATGAGTTGAAAGTAATAAAGTTGGGGATTCAGGCTAGTTAGGATGTAAGCTTTGTTAGGGGCTATAGGGGCGACTGTACTTCACGAGAAAGGCCAGAAAAGACTTGAAAACTGTCGCACCACTGGCAGGCAGATGGAGTTTCTGAACTTTTCATCATTGCACCATTCAATGGACTTATCCTGGAGGATCAGAGACAGATTTACGGCGGATAACATCAGATTCTTTGATGTTTTACCAGACCACTCTTGTCAGCTGCGATGCTCGGGCTGCTTGGCTCCTTCACATCTCGATAGACAAGCACCTGCGGTGTTTGGACAACAAAGGAATGAGTTTTATGGTAGAACTATGATGGAACCTGGGATAGTATCACTGTAACAATATGTAAAATAAAAAAAATTTAAAAAGTACAAATGACTACATTTCTAATAATGCTATTTTCAAGGCTAATTTCTGCATAGATATTCACAGAAACATGTGTATCTTGGCCAAAAATCAAATATTGCTTTGAAATATACCGATTAAAAAAAAAAAAGTGTGATAAATTTGCATTAAATTTAGCTTATGAATACATCAAAAGGGAAAAAAAGGAATAGATTTACAATAGTAACCTAATGAAAACAAAATTAATGAGTTAAAATTCCTTAAAGGACCCATTTGACATAATTTTCTGATCTATGTCATACTGTTGTTTCCTCATCACACTGTATTTGTATTTTGGTATTATGGAGTTGTATTTTGTTTCATTCACACACATTTAACACACAAACCCTCTATATTTAGGCAGCGTTAAGCCACAGTAAACAGATAGTATATTAGTGATTAAAGGGTCCATATGTTATTATGTGATTTCCTGAAACAAAACAAGTAACTCAAGGTATGTTTTTGATGAGGTAAAAACATTATAACATGGCTTAAAGCTCACAAGAATCCATTTTGTGAAATATAGACTTGCAAAACAAAATAATCTTTCTGATTTGAAGCCATTTGCAGCACACTAATTGGCGATGACTTTCCTGAACTTGCCTTTTAACACAGAACAGGTGTAGCGGCAGTTTTTCATGACCATATCCTCATTTGCGTTGCCAGATACGCTGCAGGGAGACGCGTTTGAGCTCCGTCTTACCGGGCTGCGTGCCATTAGCCCCGTGTCAAAGGCCCATTACTGTGAGAATATGAGCCGTTACATTGTCAAAAAGACTTGGAGGACACTGGGAGCTTTTCACACTTTAGTTCTAGTGGTTTTTCACTGATGGATCCTGCGCTTTGCCTGCCACCTGCTCTGATGTGGGGAGATTGAGGGCCTTTGTGGAGGGGCTGATGGTATGTCACTGGATAGTCTCTGGTACCTGTGACTCTAAAGGAGAGGTAATGGAGGCTCTGGAAACTCAATGTTACACCTGACTGAGCGCTCTTCCAGTAGGGGGAGGAGGGAGAGGTGGAGCTGGAGAAAATACGATGGAGTTTGGATATTTCTTTTTTCATGCATTTTTTTAAAATTACATTTGTGTTTTTGAAATGTTTGTATGGAAGTTTCTCTGAAAAGGTGCAATGTGTTACTTTCCTAGTGGAGTATCTAATGGAGTATCACAATGGAGACAGGTTAATGGTCAGAACTGTGGAGAAGCAAGCCTGCACATAGTAAGAATTCATGGGTTTAAAATGGACTTTTTGAGCTATACAACACCTGTAATTAAACATGCAAGGAAGACATACTTGATGCCCTTCTGTGGAACATTCAAGGCAAAGAATTAACACCCCCATGGAGATATGAAGGCAGCGGACCCTCCACCTTAGAATATTATACATAGGGCACGTTTAAATAAAAATACAAAAAAAGGAAGGTCATGAGATCAGATTAAGACTTCATAATATTATAATCATCTAATAACCAATTTACAATCAAAACTGAGACATAAAACACAAGACTTACTTACTTGAAAGGAAAGCTCAGAAAAGCATGTGTTTCCTGTTGCGATGGTGATGCTATGTCGATGGCAGCAGAGCAGTGATATGTCAGCATTAAACAACGAGAAGCAAAGCGTTAAAACTGCATAACGCACGGCTCAAAGTTGTCAAATGTTTGAATGCCACAACCACAATCCGTATATAGTGTAAGTTTAAAGAATACAGAATCCTAACAGACTGAAATATGAATGCAAGGATCAAAATTGTGGTTCATATTGCAATTTTAGTCCAGGATTGGCCAGTGTGAGAATATAAAACCCAGGCATTCTGAACATAACGCTTCTTTAACACATTCTGACCATGGGAACCGTTAGTGGATAGACTATATAGCAGAAAAATGTCAGTGATCATAGATCGAGTTAACCACAGAGAAATGTCAGCAATTATTTAATGTTATTGGTGGTGTCCTTGATACGACAACGCAGGAGATGGGAAATTCCAGTGCACTTTTTCTATACCGAAGTTTACCTGCACTACCTTTAGGATTCTGTAATGGAAACTGCAGAAACTTAATGTTATGGGTGAGCGAGCTTTTTATTCCAAGAAATTCTATAAGAAATCCTTTACATGACCAGCCAGTCTCTTCTGCGTTCTGTTTGAAACCAGAAGGGTCTGAAATCGGACCATATAGCGTGAAAAATGTTGAGATAATCCGGCCACAGCTACTCATGTGTCTCAAATGTGGAATATATTACGTCTCTTGTTACATTCAGAACAAAAAAACGTACCTGAAATAAGTAATAGTTCAGTATTTCGATTGTTGATTCTGTAAAAATCCGTAAAAGACATTCATTTCTTTGTCCTTTATGTAGATTTTTCTCCTTTTTTTATGTGTAAAGAGCCATGTTTGTAGTCAATCACGCCCTCTGAAATCAGGGAGACAGGATGCAGCTCCAGATCCACTCAAATTTTGTCAAAGCGTGTGGTTCTGGCTGGTCAGGTAACAAAATGGTTGCCTCAGTACAGACAATGCAAAGCTAAATGACTCTGCATGTGGTGTGTTGAGGTCCAAGTGGTGTGAACCTCCAGTGGGAAGATCTTAATTAGCCGGTGATGAGTTGGAGAAGAAACGGTCGTGTTACAAGCCGAAAATTGCCTATTGGCTTCTTGGACCGCTGCGATGATTCGGTTGGCGTTGTGCTCAATGTTCACTGGGAAATTGCACCGTCACTTGGAGGTTATGAGACAATAAGAAAAAGGCCTCGGCAGAGAAGATGCACCATAATTATCTGATATCTTTTGTTGTGGGGAAGTTACAATGAGATCGGCTGGACAAAAGAATAAATTGTTTAGCTCAACGTAAACCTGCACTGGGCCTTTACTACTGTTGAATTTTATATTATCTACAAAACTTCTAGGACGAAAGATCACACAAGAATATGTTTAGAATACAGATAGTAGCACAAGTAATAGTTTAAGGGAAAACTGGAAAAACAACACAAAACACTGTACACGAAGTGGTAATTTTTTTTAAAGTTTTAGTTGAGTTTACATGTCTTAAAAGAGCATTACGTTGGCTTGCATTTATTTCTGGAGACTGATCCTAACCTTAACCTTAGTCACCACTTGCCTAACCTTAGCGGTGCATTAGGTAACTTCTAAGGGTCTGCTACTTGCTTGATTCGTGGAAATGTTATTTCTTTGCCTGAATGCGCCACAGTCAGGTATGAAAAATATCTTCCTAACATTTATTCAATTACAGGTGTTTTATAACTCAAAAATTCTTGCCATGCACCAAAATATGCAAACATAATCGGATTGGGCGGTTAGTCATAGCTTGCTTGGCTGGATGATACTTTGCAGGTGATGGCATCAACATTTCCTGGGGGGGTGAAGCTAACTGAAAGCACTACTCAGTTAGAAATAGTCACAAATTCAGTCAACAGTTTTTCAGTTAGATTCACCTTTTTAGTTGAAAATCAATGTTCCAAACTCGTACTGATAGGGTTAGGGTTAGAGTGGGTGAAAATGTGCCTAGAGGGTAAGCTACACGCTACTCTCCTTGTAGATCAATTGATCAACCTAGAATATTACACAGTACAACATTAAACTATCCTCTATCATTATCTGTCTCCATGGAGGCAAGCAGGCCAAGGTACAGATCAGTTCAGTGGAGTTCGCTCACATGCACTTAAAAGTATTTCTCAACAATAAAGCCACCTCTAATGGAACAAAGACTGAATACCCCATACTGTGGAACATACAACACTAGAAAAGTTACACAATGCACCTATAAAGCTCGCCTGGTTGTGCATTAAATATGAAAGCTAAAGCAGGAAAGGACACGATGTCTGTGGCATCAGGACGGACGGACCTTCAGTAGTGAGTCCGCCGAGGTCAATGGCTGCTTGTTACAGTGGGACATTGCTAGGCTATAGTCTTGCCTGGTTGTGCGTGGAGGAGGTTGAAATAAGGTGAGCTCTAATGTGCTGGAGATAGGCATGAAGTTGGGGAGAATTTTCACAAAGGTTAAGTCAGTACCCATGACTAATAAAAGGCTGATAAAGTGAGTGAAAATGAGTGACACGCTCCATATCGAACCACTCCATTATGGGAAAGCTATCAACTGGTTTCCTGATGCTTGAAGGTTAACACTACATCAGGAGCTCAGAACAACTCAAGAACAGGCCACAATACGAACACAAGCGCCTTAATGAATTCTTAAGAAGCAAAAACGTAAAAAAAAATACATTATTCATCTCCTACTTTTTCTTCTGTTAGTGCACTTTTTGGAGTGAAGATGTTATTGTTTTGCTTGGAAAGTTCTGCAGTATAAGGTCGTGCTTTTCTATTTCCACGGCAATAAACAAGTGACACCATTAGACCAAGTTACAGGTCAGGTCTGTGGAGAGGTGAACCTGCTTACAAAATGAAAGCATGTTTTTTAAGGTGTATTATTTACCTGTAATTGAATGAATGAGCGATAAAAGTTTAATGTCACACTGTGGAGCGACTGGGGCGACAGTAGCACAGTTGGTAGTTTGTTCACTGATCGGAAGGTTGGCAGTTCAAATCCTGCTCTCGACATAAACAAAACACTTAATCTACCTCGCACCCAGTATCTGCGTACGCTGGTGTGTGAATGTGTCCACTAACTATTGGAACATTCCAGGAAAAGCAAGAATATTTAAGTTACATGGTGCCCTAAGATAGAGTTTTAGAAAGGGCGCAGCTTTTAACATTCAGTGGTTAGCTTGATATGCAGTTACTTTTCTAAAATCAAAGAAATACATGGCAGTATATGATCACACAATTTAGGCTTCAAACTGCACCGTCTTGAGGAAAAATATTAATACACAAACATAAAACACTGCTCGACATGTATGACTTTTCGCGCTCTGATCAGTGATAAATAAATGCGCAACAGTCAAACAAACAGGATGTTTTTAATCCTATGTTGCATTTTTAGACGAGAAATTAAATGCAACTCTGAAAATATTCAAACTACAGTACTCAGATTGGACCATGTAGCACAATAAGTGACAAAATATTCAGTATTCTTTCTTCAAAGTATACTTCCCATCACTGATTTTGTTTAAAGCCCAGGTCACAGCAGTAAAACAGACTTGCGCCTCCTTGTGGACGAACAGCATAACACATCTATGTAACTAATGAACATTTTCAGGGTGGGGAAGCATTTCTCCGTGCTCTGTATAAATCGTCCCGACAGGTTAAAGAGATGGGAGTTGGATACATTACACCAAATCTCTGCTGTTCAATAAGCAGAAGAGTCTTGCATAAACTACTGTCACAAACGCTTCGAGGTGCCTCAAAACAACATTTCATTAGATAAAACACGACGCATGTGCCGGGCTCTCCACGCATGGTTTAATATCTGCTCGCCACGCAAAATCCAACAGGACGAGTCATCTGGAAACTGCTTGGTCATTCATATTTGAGCACAATAAGCCATTCCAATGCAACTGTATTATTTGTGCCTAAGCTGTAAACAAAATCCAAATGCCGTGGATTTAAGCAGATTGTAAACTAATTATGAATGGTATTAAAACTGAAAAGGCATAATGATGTATTCATCTTTGGACTAATCCGTGCAGAAAAATTTCCATAAATCAAATTGCATTAGATATTCGATTACAGATGTTACATAATTGTCACTTATATTTAATTTAATAGGGGAAAGAAGCAGAATCGGTACTTCATATAGAAATCTTTAAAAAATAGAAAGAATAGAACAGAAATAGAAAAGTTCAAAAACATGCCTGAGGTTGCAGATGTCATACACGCATGTCTACGTAATTTAGAGACCTCTCACTTACCCTATTATCTATCTGATACTACGACTAGCATTACTAGTACTACTCAGGCAATACTCACATTTCTCATACCTGCCGCACATATAATTATTCCCTCTGTGATAATAGGCCCACGTTAGCGATGCAGATGCTAACCCGAGCATTAAGCATGTGGGAAAGGCCATATAATAGTAACGTCTCTTAGCGCTGACATGCTCCAGCTCCAGCGCACTAATTAAGTCATGGTAGATCTGCTGTAATTAGCCTGTATTGTGTGTGAGGGCCGCTCCACTGGATCCTGTGCGCTCCCATTTGAGCTGCTGTTAATTGCAGGTGGTTTCACACTGTAATAAATAGTCTCCATTAATCATAAGGGCACATTAAGCCTCATGCATTATTAAGAGTCATGGAGCTTTGGAGCTGTTGACCCTTGGGCCACAGGTTTCAAAAAACAAGAATTTGAATTTTTATTTTTTTTTACTTTTTTGTTATTTTTTTCCACATCTATATGTTTTTCTGATTTGGTGTTTGTCTGCTTGCTTGTCTCGTTGAAGATGACTTTTTTTTTTTTTGTTTGTTTTGCAATGGGCTGCTCCATCGTATTAAATTTGGGGAGTCAGTTGCCTGGTTGTGCTACTGTAGATGTTATTGCGTTGCCATGGGATGTTCCACAGTATGGCATAAAGTTACACGGACTGGTCCTGTCACTTGTTGTCTCCATGGAGATAGACGATTTATGCAAGATCTACCGAGAAAAGCTTTAAAAGTTCCATATTGCGTTGTTTTCTGCTGTATGTTCTGTTATTATTTCCTCATTGTTTTGCTTCCGTCAGTCTGCCCCAGGGCGGCTGTTGCTACATCAGTAGTTTACCACCACTGGGTCTGGAGTGAATGAATAATGCTCTGTAAAAGCGTCTTTGAGTGTCCTGAAAAGCGCTATATAAAACATGCATTATTATTATTATTATTATTCACACGTTTATCACACAAGCCCTGCACATTTAGGCTGAGTTCTTCTCTCAAATGGGAAATGCTCTGTTCCACCTTATGATGTCATGGGGTAATACAGAAAGCGCTCCAGTGTGTTTTTCAACTCCACAGAATCCGTGAAGGCGTATGGATCTCTATTGAACTAAAGGTGAAATTTAGCTGTTAACTTGATAACTGCCACTACATGACATCATGAGGTGGAACAGAGCTTGGAGATGTCGACAAACTGATAATAGAAGGTTACTCAGACAAATGTGAATGAAACAAAACACAACCCGGGTGTGTTTTTGATGAGGCAACAGCGTTATAAAAGGCTTAAAGCTCATAAGAGTCAATTTTGCACAATACAGGACCTTTAACCATAACACGCCGACAGGTGTGTGGACAGGTGTGTTGTGGACTAGTGTGGGCTGGTTTAGAATAGCAGATATATAAACATAAAAACACCACCGAGGCCTGTGTATTCAATGAGATGTAAAGTGGCAGCGTTACCTTGTGTCCTTGGCCTCACGTGTGCACATGCTTCCACGTTAACGAATTCCCCTCGTGGGATTAGCCAAGTGTGTGTTCCTGAGAATGGAGGGGAAAGAAAAAACTATAACAGCTCATTCCCACTGAATAAATCAAACAGGAAAGTACTTTAGCACCATTATCGTCAAGATGTCCTTGGGAGGAAGTAAACTGCCGCTTTTACTTCAAATATCCAATAGAGAAAGAAAAAAAATCAATACTGGAATGATATGTTTTAAAAAGTATTCCAGTAAGGGATGCTCAGTGTTGGGAAGTAACTAAATATGTGTACCAAAAATAGTGGGCTGGGAATCCCTCATGATTTATACGATACTCGATGCACGGCTCACAATACGATATTATCAAGATATGGTGATACATGTACGATAATTGATATATTACACGTGATATTCTGCAATATATATTTTTAAAAACCAAATACATTTTAACAGCAATATGGAATAATTAAATGAACTGCAGTTTCCTTTCTCTGAACAAACATCAGAATTGTAGCACTGCCACAAAATAGGAAAATACTCGATACAGCAGACCACGTTAACAATACTGTCGCCCCAAATGTAGTATCATGACATTTCGTTATTTTAGCACGCTGCTGATTCTTTCATTTAGTGATATTCAGAATAATATTACTTCCCTAAAGTCAAAGGAATCAGTGCGTCAGTGAGAAAAAATGGAAAACACAGCTCTTGTGGTGAGAGAATGTGTGATTTTTCCTTCTCAGTGATAAATAAATGCAGAAACGAGCATAAAGTTGTTTTCAATGCCATGTTTTATACTATAATGTAATGCTATTCGAAGTGAAAGTATTTAAAGTACTCAGAACATGGTATACTGATTGGACCTTGAGCAGGAATTGGACGTTCCTTTCTTAGAAGTTAAAGGTGCATTGCGCAACGTTTCTGGTGGAGTCTGCAGCCTGCGTGTCTCTGTGGTTGTCTGAGATGTTACACACTATGGCATTAAGAAAAAAAATGTGCAAAATGTATTGTAATGGAAGCAATCTGTATTCTGTAACTAAATACATTTCTATTCCAGTTAATCTTCCTAACATTGATGACAATATTACAAAAATCCTTAGTTTAACACACTGATGAACTATTTCTACAAAGTTTTTTTTAACTTAACGGCATTCAAAAGTAAATTTTGCATCTTTGCTTGTCTTTTTTGTTATAATCTTATTTATTATTAGACTACAAAAGTAGAGCTCCAGAGCAACAAGGACAGAAAATGAGTGTACCAAACACCATGTACCTTTTGAATATAATGAATTCAAACTCAAAAGCCCCACATGCGTTGCCTCTTGTGTTGGACAACTTTCAAACACAGTGCCCTTTCTTTCATCGCACTTGTTACGCCAAAAGTCAGATCAAATTGTATGAAAAATCTCTGGTTTGAAATGTTTTTTTTTTTTTGTTAAAGTTCAGACCCAAACACTGTTAAAAGCTCGTGGGTTTATGGTCCCTTTCTGAAGATGAGTCATCTTTAGTGTTGGCTACAGATAAACAGGAGGGTTTTGAAAAGAAGATTCTAAAAAAGAGGCAAAATTGTGTAGAGGGTTATTATGCTTGGGAAGTTCTTTTTTATTTTTTATGAATGAATCTTTGAAATTGTTGAAGTTGTTGAAGTAGCAGTACAAATGGCAGGAGCCTTAGCCGATCTGTCAATAGTATTTTTGTTTTTTGGTCTTATGAACTTACTTTATTTTGAACATTTTAAAATTTAAGAAAGCACAACATATAGTCTCTATACTTCGAAAAACATTCAAAACATGTATGTAACTTGGGTGATTTTTTCGGGTTCTCTGCACATCTCTGCCTGTTTTACTATAGTCTTCCGTCTGAAATATCACAGTACTTGATGGGGACTTCAGCACATTACTTCCTTTTTAATGGCACGCTCCACACATGGTGGACACCTGACAGGAGCTGCTACTACTGTCAACGTTTGAGTATAAAAACAAAGAAAAGCTGGTGAGTCTGTCCATTTGTTTTGTTACTCGGAGCTAGTAGTAAGCTAGTGTTAGCCTCTGAGATTATGAATGGGGCTCGGACTCTTGTTATTTGCTGAATTTGCTTATTTGCTGCACCTTGTAATATTGCGTAATTTATGCTTGTGCTTTTCCAGTGAATATTATTTATTAGTTGGCACTGTATTATGCCCATTTGAGGATTCTACATTTGGCTACAGGCTTACAGCCAAACTGTTTATTGGTCCGGTCCCATACAGGCCAGGTTCCATCCATCCCTTCCTTTCTGGGATTTGATCCATCCATATGATCAATTAATCCATTCATCATCTGTCAACCCATCACCCAGTCATTTGGTCCATCCATCCCATGGTCCTGTTGAACCTGATGGGAACAATAACCTACCACCTTTTACAGTGCGGTAGGAGGCGCAGTAGCTGCTCCACACAAACACCCTTCCCTCTGCTACAGCCATAAAAGACTCAGCACTTGCTTGGGCACTATCACCCCTCACAGTACTACAGCTGCTACAACTATACCTGCTGAACTGGACTTTGAAATACAACAGCAATGTGCCGAGAGTCGGACTATTATCTCAGGCCAGAGCAATGACATATCCATAGAAACAGGAAGGTGACAGACCCTCAGCCAAAAAACTGCATAAGCTGCACTTTAATGTACAGCCATATCTGCACTGTCAATACCGATTTACATTGACACTTTTAGTATTTTTGCCATTACCTGAACTCTTAGCTCAGTGAAGTGCTATGGTAATGTTCCACTCAGACAGCTATGATTCACATGCATTTATCTTAAATCTGCCATACTGTTAAAAATCCATTGAAAAGCTTTGTATGGATCCTACCTGAATAATAGATGCAATTTAAGCTGAAATGCATGTGCAATATGCAAGTCTTATGTCTGACGCAGGAGCTGAATACAAGAAGTGAAGGCCTGTCCCTGGCGGTGGTACGATAATGACCTCCACTATGAATCAATAGCAGTGTCCCCCCTGAGGATATTTGACATGTGGACCTGTGTCTGAATACGCTCCAGTCACTTTTTATGTAGCCCCTGGAGGGTAATGTATGAGAGTGTAGGGGTTTTTAAATGATTTTTACTAAGTCCAATCTGCAGGCTACAGAGCGTTAGCCATCAGAAAGTCCAGTCAACTACCACTCACTTCGATTTCGCTATTGGGAAGTCTACTGCCACATCGCCCTATGGCCACAACACGCGGGGCGGGAGGAGGGGTTATTGACATACGGAAAGATTTAAGACGCAGAGTGAGGTCTGAACATTTTGCAGCCAGATCCACGCTTTGTGCACCTTTAAAATGCCCTAAAATGAAATGAATCCACAGAGAGTGATCCAGGGGCAGTTAAAAACACTTTACTGAGTCCTCACATCGTTTAGAACAAACAAACAAAAAAAGACAAAAAGGGGAATTTACAGATAAAGTCAATATGTAAATAGATAAATGATGTAGTAAGCAAATAATCACCAAATAATCATGTCAACTAAGTCGTTTCCAAAATAACCACAAATCATGTACTTGAATAATTATTAAATCAAAACAAAATACGATTAATTATCTCAATAATGACAATGCAGTGCTCAAAAAATAAAGGAACACATTGAGCATTAGATCTCAATGTGGAATTAAAAAAAAAAAATGCTGGATATCTATACAAATATGGGCTGGGCAGTGTCTTAGGAACCTGCCACCTCTTTAGCAGGCTAGTCCACTTTGCCAAAACGTCATTTCTGCAACTCAAAATGCTTCTCAATCTCTTGTGTGCCCCCCATATGATTGTCTGCATGTTTAACACTGTGACATGCTCCTCTTGTGGGACGTCCTCCTAGATCTGTGTAAGGACATCACTGAGCTCCTGTAGAGTCTGAGGAGCAGCACTGAAAGATTAATACAAGTTCCCCATAGACATTTGATAAACAAGTATTTGCAGCTTGGCATTGGTGAATGACATGAAGTCTAATTTACCCGCAGCTTGAAGATGTAACAGACGTTCTCCACAAATGAATCAAAAGTGAGCGCGCCTCAAATCCAAATGGCAAAACTAATGAGAGAACAAACAGGTGCCGCTAAGATGAAGACATTTCGCTTTTAAACTTAACTCGGCATAAATGCTGACAGAACTCGCCTCACTTGAGCAGAGCTAGGATCAAAAGTCACATAAACATATGCTAGTCTGGTGTCTGTTTGCAGGAGGAGTCATTGCAAATATTTCCTACAGGAAGTTAGGCGTTAAGTCTGATAAAATAACAGTCTGAAGTGTGATATTACTGTTCAGCACATGGCAATTAACTAATACCACAAATACTGATCCCATTCTGCGACCCTGAAACAGCTAAAACCGTGTCATTACAACACAGCGTGGCCGTAAACATGCGTCTTGCTTTTACTCATTTTCAGGGATCATCCATCACGCGTTCTTGGTTTGTGCTGTTGAATAAGTCGCTCACACATAAGATTACAGTCACGAGCTCAAGCTGACAGTGTTTTAGTTTGTCACTCTCACCTTTTTGTTGAAAATCAAACCCCTAAACAGCACTATGAAAACTTGTATTGATCACAGCCTCCTCAAAATATGATTTAAATCCATTTTGTGTTTTTTTTTCCTGAGTTTTCAAACAATCTTAAAACATTTTTGACAGTGTTTACTATTGTTGAGCTGCTGAACATTCCACCATAGAGATACAGGTAGAACAGCCACAGGTAATTGGTACGATAATTGAATTTAATCTAATTATTGAGGCAGGCGTAGTTCTTCTGCTTTCCAATAACGGTGCAGTGAAGCCCTCATTAGTTTTCAGCAGTTGTATAAAAACAGGTGGAAATAAAATTGGCCCCCTGCCGTTTTTTTTGTTAGTAACACCTGCCGGAGAGGAGACAGGTGCAGGGAGACAGGTGCAGGGAGCCGGCAGCTGGTCCGCGGAGCGACTGAATGACTGCGGGAAAGAGTTTAAGTACTGACACAGCATATGACACCGCTCCAACGGGGATTAGACCGAGCTCGCCCCGAACGCTGAAGTCCACACACACGGACACACAAATGGACAGAGTGTGACCAGAGGTGTGGGATTTACTGTACAGCCAGGCCCTGTGGGAGAGGAGGGACTATTGGCGAAAGTTAGACAAACCTTAAATCCACGTTTAATCCGTAAATCCAGCCCCGTTGGTGCCATTTAAAGAAAGAGATTGTGGCTTTAATCCCCCCAAGCCTGACCAATTAACTTGTTTTGAAGCACATGTGGAAAAATAGAAACGAGATACAGTTATGGGAGTTGTTCAGACGTAATTATATATTTCAGAAGAGTGTTTTTATTCTAAAACTTGCATGTGGCCTTCATGGATAAATGGAAATGTGCTATGCAACATTTTTCCATATAGTAGTAGCAGTAGTACTAGCAGTAGAAGTAGTAATAGAAGTAGCAGTAAAGGTTGCAGTAGCACAAGTAGTTGTAGTAGCAGTAGAAGTAATAGTAGTAGCAGTAGTAGTAGCACTAGAATTTGCAGTAGCAGTAGTAAGAGTAGAAGTAACAACAGTAATAGTAGAAGTAGTAGTAATAGTAGTAGTAGACATCGCAGTAGTAGTAGCAGTAGTACTAGCAGTAATAGTAGTAGCACTAGTACTACAAGTCATAGTAGCAGTAAAAGTTGCAGTAGCAGAAGTAGTAGTAACAACGGTAGTAGTAGTTGTAGCAGTAGCAGTGGTAGTAGCACTAGAATTTGCAGTCGCAGTAGTAGTAACAACCATAATAGTAGAAGTAGTAGTAATAGTAGTAGACATCACAGTAGCAGTAACAATTGTAGCACTAGAAGTTGCAGTAACAAGTGTAGTAGCAGTAACAACAGTAGTAGTAGAAGTTGTAGTAGCAGTAATAGCACAAGTAGTAGTAGTAGTAATAGCGGTAGGAGTAGTAGCAGCACTAGAATTTGCAGTAGCAGTAGTAGTTGTACTAGCAGTAGAAGTAGCAGTAGCAGTAATAGTAGTAGCACTAGTACTAGAAGTCATAGTAAAAGTAAAAGTTGCAGTAGCAGAAGTAGTAGTAGTAACAACAGTGGTAGTAGTAGTAGTAGTAGCAGTAGCACTAGAATTTGCAGTAGTAGTAGTAACAACAGTATTAGTAGAAGTAGTAATAATAGTAGTAGACGTGACAGTAGCAGTAACAGTAGCAGAAGGAGAAGTAGCAGTAGAAGATTCAGTAGCAGGAGTAGTAAGTACAGTAGAAGCAGCAGTAGAAGTTGCAGTAACAGAAGTAGTAATAGTAGGAGCAGAATGGACAAAGTATTAGATGTACAAATATCAGTAGTACAGTTTTCAAATTTACCCCCTAATGTATTCAGGATGTGTTAAAAATCCCAAACACTTCATTATTTTGCCAAGAGTGAAAATCGGGGTCAACTTCATCCACTTGTTGTGCGTCTAAATGATCTTTAATGCTGAATATTCCACAGGCTGGCCCATGCGATCGCCGACGGTCACACAGATTAAATTAAACCCTTAACGACGCCTGCTACGTGAATTAATTATGTTAGAACAAGGCTCCGCGATGCCTTCAAGTGCGGTGAAATGATGGGGAACAGTCTGGGATTTTCAATTAGAGAAGTGTCAGTAAACTGGAGCCCATTGAAAACGCCTGGTCCATGCACATGCTCTGTACATATTGTAACAGTCTGGTGCCCAGGAGATTGGATCGAGCACGACTTTTCTTTTTAATTTTTTTAATTAATTATCATCTCAAAAGGTTGTATACCCCAAAGGAGAGTCTGTTTGAGCATCACTTATCCCACATCCAGCCTCTGCAAGATCGTTTTTTTACAGTCTTAGAGCTTGAAATAGGAGGTTTTTTAATAGTCTGGATCTATTATAAAGATGCATTATGTAACTTTTTGGTTGAGGGTCCGTTACCTTCTTGTTTCTATGGATATGTCATTGCTCCGTCGAGAAAAAGTTCCACAGTATGACATTAAACTGCCTTACCTTACATTTATTTAATTACAGGTGTTTTTTTACATCAAAATATCTAGAAAAACAGGGCGGTGTTGCTTCTCCACAGATCTGACCTGTAACTCGGCTGGTCTGGTTTGGTTTCCATGAAAATAGAAAGGTTTAATGCCATACTGTGAAACATTCCAGACAAAGCAACAACATCTCCAGGTTGAAATGCATTTAATGGACCCTCCACCAGGAAAGTTACACAATGCATCTTTAAGCCATGTTACAATGCCGCTACCTCCTCAAAAACAGACCTGGAGTTGTGTTGCGTTTCATTCACACATGTTTGAGTAAGTCTACATCTCGAAAGCTATAAATGTTCTGTTCCACCTTGTGATGTCATAAAGCGATAGTTTTCAAGTGTAACAGCTTCTTTTTTCCTTTAGTTCAGTCGATATGGGCAATTCCTGGGCTGAATTCACCCATATGACTCTAGTTAAAGTGTATGGAGTTTACAAAGACACTTCCTGTATTATCCAGTGACATCACAAGGTGGAAAAGAGCATTTTCTTCATCAGTTAAGAACTCTAAATAACCTAAATATGCAGGGTTTTGTGTGTTAAACTACAGACATGATTGATGAGGAAACATTATAACATAGATCATAAAACAGAGCCCATTGAAACGTCACTTATCCCAAATCCAGCCTCTGCAATATTGATTTCTTACACTCTGAGTTTGAAGCAGGAGTCAACTTTAATTGTTGCCTCTAATCCGTTTTAAATACTGATTTATACGCTGTAATTTTTCTTTAATGTGACTATGTAGAAAATGTTCACTGCGTCGTCAAAGCAGCATTTTGTAGCTCATTATTTGTAAAAGTTATCAATAAATAATGAGCGTGAAGTCAGTGCGAGCATTAGGGAGAATGAGAGTTTAAGTACACTTGTTTTATTGAACACTGTGGCTGGAATAAAATGTTACGCTTGAATATGAAGTGGCTCCATCAAAACCAAACCGATAATTCTTTAGGTACATTTCCCATATAGTGATCTTATTCAGGGCTTTGCTTGTCTCCATGGAGATGCTATTGCTTTGCGTGGAATATTCCAGTGTGGCATTAAACTTATCTGTCTGGCATGGATTCAGTAACAGGTACACATCTTGAATAAACTTTTTTTTTTGTCAACAGGCCCTCCACTCTCCATTACACAGAACAAACTCATGTTATTTTATTTGGTTAAGTATATGTGCATTTTTTTTAATGTTTTTTGTTTTGTTTTTGTTTTTTTCTCTCTTGTTTCGTGTGTCGTGCATGTTATTTATGGGATTTTGTGTGTCTTTGATGTCCCTGTTTGCCTCTTGTCTTTTTGACTATGTAGTTGAACGTACAAAAATAAAATAAAGTAAAAAAGGAAGTGTCTATTTCCTGCGGTAGACTTGGGTCTGACTCTACTAGTTACATCACCTGCCTGTCTCCATGGAAATGCACAAGTTTAATGACACAGTGCGGCACATTAGGCAAAGCAATAGCACGTCAGTGGAGAAAAGCAAGTAGGAACAGAGATTTGGCTTTAGCACATAAATGTGAAGAATGCGAATGGTAGTGGAGCTGAAAGAGTCCGACGCACTATCGCGTAGAAACATTTTATTGAAACATATACGGAGTCAAATGGGGTAGGGAGGGGATAGAAAGAGGGGAGCGGGGGAAAAGGGGAGAGAAGGAGGCGAGAGAGAAGGGGAAATGGGAAGGAGGGGGGTGAAAAAGTAAGAGAGAGAGGGGTAAGTAGTAAGAGCAGTGGTAGTAACAATGGTACAACAGCAGTTACATAGGTAAGTGTTGAAGTTTTCAGTTTGTCCAAGAAAGGGTGAAAGCTTAAGACGTCCAGTTGGTTTCCAGCCTTTTACTTCTGCCCTTTCTTGGACAAGCTGAAAACTTCTACAACAGTAAGTGCACTCGTGAGTCCCTCAGTTAGAAAAGTTACTCAGTGCCCCTTTAATGTGGGCACGTATTAACCTTATATTTGACCTGCTGTTGTTTGGGCCTTACTTTCTTTCCATTAACAACCCGTAATTACAGTAAAAATCTGCATATTGTGAATGCAAAATCAAACCGTCTGAATTGTGAGTTCACCTTAACAATGGATTTATAGTTGCTCCATCCACTTTCCATTTAACCATTATTATAAAAAAGAAAAAAAGAAAAAAAGTACCTTTAGGCAAAGCACCATAATTTGAATTCGAAAACCAACTCAGGCGGTTCTTAATTGGAGTGCGAGTCCAAAACGATAAAGGGGAAAGGAGAATCTTGTTTTTCCTGGCTTGGGGTGTGGTTTGGTGCTGACAAAGAAGTCTGGAAGTTTAAAGGCTGCTTTTTGACACAAGCAAACAAACCGAAAGAGAGGAAAAAAATAAAAAGTGTTATTGTGAAGCAAAACAAGGTAGTCTGAAGCGAACAACATTTTGGATTATTGCTCGAGGCTTTCAAACTTGTTACATGTTCTGAGATGTGATGTGGACTTCGCAGACTGAGAGCTGAACGCCAAGAGTTTTCACAGGTATTTTAACAGTTGTGAGGAAGGAAACTTGAACACAGGACCCACAGAACCAATGTGTGACTGGGACAATTTGGTGTAACTGTAATTTTGTGAAGCTTTTCGGGTTGGGGGTCCGTCACTCGCTTGTTTCTATGCAGATCTACCATCACATTTCTTCAATTCCAGGTGGTTTTAAAAATACCTCAAAATAGGTAATAGGTAATACATAGATTCTGACTGTAAGCGGGATTGCCTCTCCACAGATCTGACCTGTAACTTGTTCTGGTTTGGTCTGCATAAATGACTTAAATGAAACGTAATAAGTATTGATTTTATTAGACTGGATAAGAGGAAAGGAGCTTAAATCATATCAAGCATCAACGACCTTTAGGGAAATAAGGGAAACATAATAACAGCTACACTTTAATTCGCCTTAAAGTTGCACTGTGGAACTTTTCAGGTTGGGGGTCTGTCACAATCAAGATGCTATAGCTTTGCCTGTAATGTTCCACACCTTATATAAGATGCATTTGTTTGTTTGCTCTTTAAAAACATGCATTCTGACTTGAGTGGTGTCGCCTCTTCACAGATCTCACCTGTAAATTGGCCTGATGGCGTCTCCTGCTCGTCTCTGTGGAGATTGCTAAGTTTAATGCCATACTTTGGAACAAAACAGGCAAAGGAATAACATCTCCACGGAAAAATGACGTGTAAATTGTTTATGCCAGACTGATTCATGGATAGTTACTTCATTATAACTTCTAAACACAAACACCAGAAGACAGAAATCATTCTTAATCAAACATTTGTTCATTTCAAATAAATCCTGGAGGTGTAGTTATTAAAGTGGTACTGAGTAATTTGTAATGCTAAAAGCTGAACAGAAGACTAATTGTGAAAGGGTAAAACAATAGACTTCGTTCTGTCAGACATAGATTTGCTGCTTTTTTGTACCACGCCATTTTAAGCAAAGTGCATAATTGGTGCCAGCAATTATTAGTATGACAATGAAAGCGCGTAATACTTAACTTCTGAGGACGGCTTTTGGCTAACGCATTATATTTATCAACACCTGAAGTGGTTTTGTGGGATGTGGTGGCTCTGAAAACACAATGGAGGCGCCTTGAGTGGGTAAGCCACTTAAGAGGATCATTGTCGCCGCATGGTTAGTGGGCGTCAAGCAGAAAAGATGTGTTAAATACTACCTGCTTTTGTCTGCGTAAAAGTCTCTTCCAGTCCTGTCCAAGTTTGACGGAACTAGCTTGTCATACCTGGCATAATATTGTGTCAAAAAGAGCACATCATGTTCCACAATGACAATTATATAAAAGGTGTGTGTTTAAAAGTCCTACATTACATAAAACTGACTCTTGTGAGCTTTAAGTTATGTAATAATATAGTTCCCTCATCAAAAACATACCCAGAGTTGTGTTTTGTTTCATTTGCACGTCTGAGTAACTCTTCTCCAAAGCTCAAAATGCTCTGCTCCACCTTGTGATGTCATAAAGAAGTAGTTTTCAAGTTAACAGCTACCTTTTTAGCTTTTCTGTCAGCAGAGATTGACAATTTCAGGGCTGGAATCATTCAAATGTTTTTTTTATTGAAGGTGTGTGAAGTTTAAAAGCACCTTGGAGCACTTCCTGTTTAACCACATGGCATCATAAGGTGGAGGAGAGTGTTTTCAGTTTAAGAGAAGAACTTAAATGTGTGTGAATGAAACAAAACGCAACTCTGGGTATGTTTGTGATGAGGAAAAAACACTAACAGATCAGAAAATAGTATAATAGTTTAATATGAATACTTTAAATTATAGGTACAGGTGAAAATAGTACTTGTATTGAACTCGTCATTATTACTTAGGGAGTGAGTCGATTACAGACGTGGCCATGTAATAGTTTTGTGGATTGCGGCGGCATTTTTCTTTGACGTTACAAATAAAACGATAAAAATAACTTCGTCTCATGTGAAGAGTCGACGTTGAACTTTGAGTTACCGTTTTGAGCAGCCATTCGTTTCATGCGCGCTCGTATTTCCTGCGTGTTGTTCTACCATCCATCTTCCATCACCCGTCTCTTGCATTGTCATCTCCAATCCATCCTCCCATGAGATGCGTTCATCCGCCCCCATCCCCCCTTCGTTCTACACTTTGGGCGTCTGATTCCTTTAAATAGCCTGTTTCGCCCCACAGCGGGATGGCGCGCCAGTCTGATTCCTCTAATAAATTCACATCCACACACAGTATTATCATGGTGATATATGGTGATATGTAATTAATATATTACTGTTTTTTTAATAATCAAACACATTCTAGCAACAGGATTTCTTTGTTAACCCATGACTTGTGCAAAGCTGATATGAAATACATCCATTTTAAAGGTGCATTGAGCAACTTTTCTGATGGGAGGGTCCGTCAAATGCTTTTCTTCAAGGACATTTTATTGGTTTGTCTGGAATGTTTGACAATATAGCATAAAACCTCTCTATTTTTGAGCTATAAAACCACCTGCAATTTAATAAATAAGAAAGTAAGAGCTATTTAATGTCATACTGTGGAATATTCCAGGCAGAGCAATGTCATGTCTACAGAAACAAGCAGGTCCCTCCACCATGAAAAGTAACATAGCACATCTTTAATCATCAAAACAGTGACTATGTCAAATGTCTTGCATTAACACATTTCTTTCAGCTAAATAAGCAACAAAATAGTAGTGTGGCCACAAAAAGACATTGCTAAAAGATACCAAAAAAACACACACAGCCTGCAGAAGTCAAAACCATAAGGCAATGTGCTAAAGAGGCATTTGTATTAAAGGGAATCTTGTGTCCACTGGAGCGGCTGCTAACTACGTGTCCCATTCATTTCTGTATAATTCTATTCAAGCTTATTCCTGTCCATTCCGCTGGCTCTGTGTGAAAAATCAGTCACTATAATGGATAATAATTTTCCACATTACATCTAAGTCATTGGCCTGCATAATGAATACGGGCTAATGCACTTTTTTGTTAATTCAAAAGGCTCAGAGCTACCAGGGAATTTCAGTTTCAGCGCCGTCTATAAGCTGTGAGCGTTATCGGCAGGGCCACGCAAGAAATCAAAAGAATATCGGACGTAATCACAGCTTTGTCCAGAATCGGAGCGCAGACGCATTTGAGAGTCAGTGGGTTGTATCAAAAGGTAAATGGGTTTGAGATGGGCTAAAAAGACGAGGGGCCAGGGTCACCTCAGGTAGTTTCAGAGATACATTATTTGGAGAATTTAGTTCCTATATTAGGTCCTATATTACCCAAAATTGACTCCTGTGAGTTTTAAGACATGTTATAATGTTACCTCATCAAAAACTTACCTGAAGTTGTGTTTTGTTTCATTCACACGTTTTTGAGTAAACCTTTATGATTAGTCTGTCTACATCTCCAAAGCTCATGATGCTTTGTTCCACCTTGTGATGTCATGAAGTGGTAGTTTTCAGATTAACAGCTCCCTTTTACCTTTAGTTCAGGAGAAATGGGGAAGTCCAAAGGATTAGTGTGAAAGTGTATCGAGTTTAGGAGTGTTTTCTGTATGAGGGAAGAGCTCAGCCTGTACATGTAGTGTTTGTGTGTTTGTTACATGTGTGAATGAAACAAAACACAACTCCAGGTCTGTTTGTGATGAGATTAAAACATTATAAAATAGATCAGAATCTTAATATGGGAGCCTTTAACCAATAGTTGGGTCTTGATTGTATGTATTTCTCGTGGTTAAGTAATTTAGAAGTAAATCAGATCGTAGGGCAGATTGATTTTAGGGGGAAAAAAAAGTTGTGAAAACCTTTAGTCATGCATATCCTGTACATGGGGTGGATGAATGAGATGGTGGAGTGATCTAAGTGACTAAGTGATTTGTTAGTGCAGACTACTTGGCTCTTTTCAATCAGTCGACCCTTGGGCTCAAAAAGCTCATTATGAACAAGTACAGACAGTGAATGAACAATGCATGAAAATGTAAGACTTTCATATAATTATGTCTGATGACTGTGGAATATAGGTGAAAAAGTTATTAGAAAAATACCATTTGAATGGACAATTTTTACTACTTTGGATACCAAGACCTTTCCACAAAATACTACCTACCATTACAGACAGAACATGATGTGACTAAAAGAGCATGATTCATAATCCTGATTAGCTGTGCGCTACACCTGACATTTTCAGCAGCTTTTAACCAAATGGAAAATGGACATTTTGCTGTGAGTTACTGTTGTTGTTTTTTTGATACAAGTTGTTCCACCAAGTTTGTACTTCTAAGATTTCAAAAATAAAGTGAACTTAGTGATGCTTTTAAATTAAAATACTTGTTTCATTTTTGTTTGACTTGTGAGCTTTAAACCATGTTATAATGCTATTACCTCATCACAGACATACCTAGAGTTCTGTCTTGTTTCATTCACACGTTAGAGTAACCACTTATTATCAGTCTGTCTACATCTCCAAAGCTCAAAATGCTCCGTTTCATCTTGTGATGTCATGAAGAGGTAGTTTTCAAGTTAAACGCCCCTTTTCCCTTTAGCTCAGTAGAGAGTGGCTTTTTCAGCTCTGAAATCATCCAAGTGATTCAGGTGACGATGTGTGGAGTTTACAAAACAGTGGAGCACTTCCTGTATCACCACGTGACATCACAAGGTGGAACAGAGTGTTTGAGTTTGTGTGTTATTGTGTGTGCAAATGAAACAAAACAACTCCATGTATGTTTGTGATGAGGATATTAGAACAGAGATCAGAGAATAGAGTAATATGGGCCCTTTAATATCAGACGATTGACTGCTGAGAGTGCACACCTTTTACATAGCGGTTTACATGGCTAAAATGTACAAAACAATGCTTTAAAAGTCCATTCTTCTCCTCACCTCGGCACAATGCAGCTGTCAGTTCCTCTCTCCTGGTTCTATGAGTCCATCCATGCTTTATGCACTGACCATCCGTCTATATAAGGCCTCTGAGACAGCCCAGAAACCACTTCCATACATGTGGCAAACTCAGCCTAGTGTGAAAACAGGTCCCTGTACTTGTGTGTCACGCCAAATAATAGCCGGTACTGCTCTCCTGTTTGACAAAGTATGGATATTTATAGCGCATTTTCATTCTTTTCAAAGTGAAGCTAGTCATTATGTCAACCCTTTTGTTATTCAGATATGCCCGCGCTAACAGAACGAAAAGAGATAGCGACTGTAAATGTTTAGGCATGGCGGAGAGTTGGTAATGCATTTCTAATTAAGTTCTAGTCTATTTTTCTGTGGCACTTGGCGTCGACTTGGCAGGAGTTTTAATCACATCGCCGGCAGCTGTTGACCCGCTGTAGTGGCGCTCACACTGACAACCCCTGACAGATGCTAATTCATTATCGCTTTTTTTTTTCTTTCTTTTTTTTTTCTTCCTGCCAATGGTGGCACCTGAAGCCGAGACGGACTCTAGGACCTGTCAATCTGCCTGTCGAGGGTGGAGTGGTGTTACCGGTATCACAGGCTCACAGAAGAGAAATATATATGGTGTTTGGCGAAGGTATAAGTACCACTGTCATCTACTACTGCTACTAGTGCTATTAGTGCTATTACAGCCACCACTACCACTGTCACTGCTGTCACTACAGCTACTACTACTGCAAAATACCAATATCACTACTACTAATACTACTACTACCACAAATGCTATCACTACTGCTACCGCAACTACCACTACTGCATCTACTACTGCTACCACTACCACTCATATTGCCTACTTCTATTGCTACCTACTTCTACTACTACTACCACTACTACTACTGCTACCACTACTATTACCAACTACTACCACTCCTATAATTTGATACTTACATACTTTTTGTACTTTCTTTATTTTATATATGTATATAATATTTATATTTCAATTCTCTTTGTAAATTTTGTACATATGCTTATTCACTTTATATTATTATTTTTTCTATTTTTATTATATTGTTTATCTTGATTGCATCACACTTTTTTTTTTCCTTTTTTTGCACTTATCTGTCCTGGAGCTACTGTGACTGTTGAATTTCTCCACTGCGACATCAAGTCCTATCTTATCTTATCTTAAACCACTTGTTAAATGTTTTATTTATTCACTCCATACATGGTGGTTACACGCTTTTCATAGGCTCAATTGTAAGGGAAAAATGAACAGATCAAAATACCAAATGTCACCTTTAATATAGCAGTTTACCGATGCTTTAAAAAAATAGAATAAAAAAACATAGTAAAGATTTATTGTTCAATACTTGACTTGCGCCTTGAGTAGTTGGTTACCTTACACAGACCACTAATCAACATTGGAAAACTGTCATCCCTCACTCTCTAACTGCTGCACTGAGCCTTGTTATGTTGGTCTTAAAATGTTCGTATTAACCCGCTCTACGTGATCCTGGCGTTTTTATTCCGCTGTTTGGTTCATAAATCGTCCTATTTCTCATATGGACCTGGCTCCAAATTCAGTCCCATAACCGCTAGCGTTGTGAGCTTCGTTTGACACTCCCTTAGTCCATTTGTTTCTACAGCTTATGTCACAGACGACCATGATTTACTCTCTGTCCGGAGAGTGATGCTCTGATAAAAGACATCCATATCATGTCATGGACTTGAAGCGAAGGGCTGGCTCAATGTCCGGACATAAATCTCTCATTTACGCTTCGAGTTTTGCAGTAAAAAGGTTAAACAGATGAGTGATTTAAGACTTTCTGTAGCTAACCAATAGTGGCACTAACAGCGGCGTTGGACCACTTCAAGACCTATAAATATTACTGTGTGATTTCTGCCGACTTAGCATTTACTTTATCTTCCTGAGAAATCCATGTTAATTGAGAAATACATGGGGTGTCAGCAGAACTATACTTGTAATTTGTTAAGTATTCAGTTGGCTGCGGGTGATTTAGGGGGAACACAGTGGAAGTGTGCTTGGATAGTGCTTTTTAAACTCTTTATTCTCCTAACAGGTAGCTACTACTGTTAGGAGACAGAAGTTAATGGTTAATGATGGGAGTTACACTGCTAATCTGCACCATCGGTTCCCACCACCATTCATTCAGCTGCTGTGTCATGCTCAAGAGCACAACGACAGTATGTACTAATACAAGCAGGGTTGGAACTACGTTAGCTCTGACCACTTGAGCCACTGTCTCCCTTTGGGGCTTAAACTAATGTTATGGGAAGACAGTATTTTCAACAGCAAGTATTTTAACTTGCCCATTTGAGTAAGCACCTTTTACTTTGAAGTGGAATGACTTTGGCCTCCATTCAGTTTGGACTTGGTTCAATCTAAGCTTTGAACAGTTCTGATATGGGTTTAGTCCTGTTATGTCTTAGTTTTGTCCAAGGTGAGTATTTGATTAACAACCATTAAGCAGCATAGTGTATACTGAATAGAAAAGATGCGAGTTCAAAAACTAGGTGACATACTTGGCTGGACAATATTAAGAGGCTCCCCTGTGGACAGTATATATGTGATGTTGTTGGCCAGTGCTGTAGTCCAGAATCCCAAGTGAAGTTTGTTTTGCTGTACAGCAGGAGATCTGCGACACAGAGGCCAGTGCTTGTGACACGTTTCTGTAGAAACAGAGCACAAAATAAGGGCTGCTTTCACCACGCGTTACCACCAAGGCATTTTATGTGTGCACATCCCCTCAGCAGGGCCTGGGCCATGTGGCATATTGCACAACAAGTCCACTCCACTTTTCATTGTGAATGCCCCAAGAATTCTGACTGCAAAAGTACACTTAACTCTGAGGCCCAGTGTAATATGGCATGACATTTAAAACACTGGTCTGACGATGTCTTAAATAAATGCTCTACTGGATTCTACTGCATATATTTATTTCACAAAGCGCTTACTTTTGCTTTGTGTTTATTTCACAAAGAGCAAATTTTCACAAACAAAATGAGTCCGTAATAATACTAAGATAAGATGAAGAACATCTGTTGGTGCCGCCATGTTTGTTTTGGTTCGTTTGGTCCTTTGGCTTCTGCACAAACCTCAATGCTGCCCCTGCGACTGGTGCGCCCACCCAAAGTGGATTGTCAGGAATTTGTGAACTCACAATATCTCAAGAATCCATCTTGCTGTGCATGGTTAGGCTATAATAAAGCATGAGACTAGTTCTACTGCTACTGCTTAAAATGGTATGGCACTATTTATACTGATACAGTGCACAACAATATTAGCCAAAAAAGGTACGGTCGGTGCCAGATTGTAGCATGAGCACTTATTTACGCCTGTATTCCCTGAGCAGATGGAAATAAATATTTTAATGCAGAATATAATTAGTCCTGCTTGACTCCTTATGCCTAGTTCAATTCTCAGTCAAATTTAGTTCAGATGTCTCTAGTAAAGCCCTACTTTAGCACATAACAGTTATCACAAGCTTAGTTCTGGTTTAGTACACCAATGTCTGAAAGTAACTGGCACAGAAACGATTTGTTGTTCTTTGTGCTAATCCAAAGAAAACAACATTTTCCAAGGTCCTAGTGCTGTAGTTGAAAGCTTTGAAAAACAGTGGAGTTTATAGACACTCCCTGACCAGCTGCACACTGCGTTATACAGGGCCTCGGCTTCACTTTATGACCATAAGCAAACATTTTATAGCATGCAAGCGCTTCACATTTCTTTGCTAAACTATCCCTCCAGATTGCCTCTAAAGATGGGCTCCGAAAGCATCAATTTTTGAGGTTCTTGCAAGCAAAGAAAATCTAACATGTAAGCAATTTCTCCACAACTGGGACAAGCATTTAATTCAGTGATCCATACGTTAAATTAACAGCGATGCACCGATCTGATACTGGATTCAGATACTGGCGCTGATACTGAAAAAAAAGAAAAATGCTGTATTGAGTATTGGTTTTTAATGGTGGTCCTGCCAGTGCCTTTGAGGGACCTATAAATCCATGTAATAAGACTATTTACTTGGCGTAGATGGCCCAGAAAGTCTCATAATGTTTGACTTTTACTTCCACAAAGTTGTTCTGTAGTTACTTGAGAGATAAATAACAGCTACATAACATATTTGGATTGGTTTAGACTTATTTTGCTTTTGCTGCTGTTTTCAGTATCTCCACTGGTATCGATTGATATCAGGTATCGGCACATACTTAAAGCTAAAGTATTGAAGTCGGAACTGAAAAAGCTGGATAAATAAGACTAATACATGAATGTAAATAGTGTGAGTATTGTGCTTATCTGGTGTACAATAAGTCATGCATTAATAATAAGAAAATATGTTAATCTTTGTTAGCGAGGGGGTAGCAAAGAACTTACATTAGTGTTTTTGTGTTCAACATACCGTTTCATAAAATCAGAAATTAGTGTTACAACTGTCACAAGTATTTGCAAAAACACTCATCTAGTGAAATCCTTCAAACACTTGCATAGACAGGTCAATGGATTACCCTAGCACAATAAACTTTGTGAAAAATCTAACTCTCTGGATGAAAAAGGAATATTAATAATAAATATACATTGTTAAAATAAAATTAGAATCACTACTGCTTCTAAAAAAGGTCTTAATCCCTATTATCTTCTTACCCCTAAAATGACAACGGTTAATTGCCTGGATAATCTTGACATTACTCGCGGTGATAGTCGTCTTTTCAAACTTGAGTGCACTCTGAAATGCCCTGATTATCTGTGTTCTGGGTGGTTTTGTCTCAGTCTCTTTGTACTTCTCCAGGACTCTGCTCGGTTGTTTTGGTGGGACACAGCTGGAGAGCCTGGCTTCCCTCCAGACGCCCCAAGTGCAGTTTGAACTCAGAGCACAGCTCCACTCTCTGCTGCTAATCAAATACAAGACACAAAGCCTATTACTTACACCCACTTTCACTTCTGTGACATTGCTGGGTTTCTTGCAAGTAAAGCTGCACTATGTAACTTTTCCGGAGCCAGTCTTCATTTATAAATATGAGATTGCTTTGCCTAGAATGTTTCACAGTATGGTGTAGTGCTTACCCATTTTGCATTTATTCATTTGCAGGTGTTTCTGTAGCTAAAAATATGTGGAATAACATGCATTCTAAACTGTGAGCGGGGCCACCTCTCCACAGACATGACCAGTAACTTCACCTGGCAACGTCAGCTGCTCGTCCCCATGGTGATTAATGTTTAATGCCGTACTGTAAAATACTGCAATCTAGTGACTGTTTTCACTCAACTCCTAAACAGCGTAAATATGCAGGATTTGTGTGTGAATGAAACAAAACACAACTCCAGGTCTGTTTTTGATGAGGAAACATTAGATCAGATCAGAAAAGAGCGTAATATGGGCCCGTTAACAACATCCACATGTAAAGCATCCAAACAGTTTTATTGCCGTATTAACGCCAGCAGCTAATAGTGACCTGGCCCTGCATCTCATATGAGAAATCACCTCCACAAATGAACCACACATGTAATTAACAGTGCCTTTGACAGCTTGAAGCGCTCATTTATTAAAATACCATTAACTTCATTATACATAAATAAGTTTAGACTTCCACCCACTCCTTTTTGAACTCTATATAATTCTGTAATACTTGTATTCTGTATAAGGATTACAAATCGTCATTATTGGTTGGTTTTCTTAGGCTTTGATGCTTCTTATTACATCTTTTTTTCTCTATGCATGTTCAAAATAAACAACAATGTATTTGAGATTTTACTAAAATAAATCGTGAAAATGTACAGTTAAATTTTGTCCATATTTTAACATAATGCTATTTTCTATAACTGTGACCTAAAAGCCATGTGGTACACTGGGCTAAAACTCCAAACTAACATCCACAGAGATTATAGTTTGACGTGTTTTCTTATATTTTTATTCGAAAATATGTGTTTCTGTCTGTAAATTGGGCACTTTCTGTAATTTTCAACATATTTATTCCCACTTTTCTTCACAAACTGCTCCTTGATTGGTGTAAAACTATTATTTATACTTACAACAGGTATTTTCCCACCAAATTAAGTCAAAACAAGATAAAAATCCCCAAAAATGCCACGCACACTTCAACCCTGCCCTGTGAGCTCTGTGGGTGAGCCAGCAGGCAGCGCCGTGCGGCACTCCAATTACACCTCCCACAATGCATTGCTGCGCCACAACAGCTCATGTACGCCGGGCACGCCGCACGTCCGACTGCGCGAATGACTACGATCGTATTTGTGTTAGCGTGACGGCAACGTGAAGTGACAAGCGAATTCAAAAGACAACCGAGCATTCGCTAACGGTAATCAAATATGTCACATCCATTTTGGCTGGTGCAGGTCCGTCTCCAGCATGTTTGTCTCCCAGTCATGTCGAAAAGGAGCCCAATCTCCCAAGACGATAATTGGTCCTTAAGCGCTAAATGACAAGTTCCCCAGCACGAATAATACGCTGTAATAATTATCAAACCAGTAATGACACAAATGGATTTAATTGCAAAAAACATCAGCACACGCAAAACACAGGGGAGCGTTTCAGCCGAGTATTTTAATATCGATACGTGTTTTGTGCTGTTTCTCCCCGATAAGTGTTATTGTTAATTAAATAGTGCCAAAACTTGGGTGAACTAGCCAAAACTTGGGTGAAGAGCAAATTGGACATAGGACTATAGTTAAAGAGGGGGTATGGAGCTTTTTACCATGTTATACCATTGTTTCCTCATCAAAAACGCAACATTTTCCAGAAATATACAAAAACACGATATAAATCAGTACACTAGAATTACCCGTTTTCAAAGTTGCTTCTGATGTTGCTTTGTCTGGAAAGTTCTGCAGTGTGACATTAAACTTATCTCAAAGAATACAAGAAGGTGACGCTGCCAGGACAATTTACAGGTCAGGTCTGTGGAGAAGAGACCAAAACTTGCACTAACAATACACGTTTTTTTTCTTTTTCCTGTATTATTTGTTTTTTGTTCTTTTGACAGTTTTAATCTGTGTTCTGTAAAGCGTCTGAGTGTATTATTTTTGTTTAATGATGTGTTAATGCCAAACCACGGAACATTCACAGCATCCACATCATACCTTTAAATACACTTGTGACCAGTTGACTGACGTGCATGAAGAGAGCGAAGCTAAATAGTTGAAGGTGTTTACATTACCGTATTTTCATGTACTATCGCACACACAGTCCTACTTTCTTTGTGCGATGTGCTAAACTGAATCATTTGCGTTTCAGGACTAAAATGTTGAGACGTTCTGTCCATTCAAACTCTAAGTGCTGTTGGCCATTACTGAACCTTTCCATGAATCAAAAGCACAACTCACAAAATGATGCTCTTTGCTTTGTGAGAATCCATAAAGTCATGTGATAAAAAGACTTCAGGTGAGGGAAGGGAAGGTAGTTACGTTTGTGTGAAGTGCAGTTTGTTCATATAGTTTTGAGTAATAAAAGGTTAGGCTTTTGACAGGTGATGAATTCTGGAAAAAATGTACCAAATAAACACTGTGGAAAAAAATACTAGCATAAAACTTTACTTTGAAAATAGGACAAAGAACACCATGTCAAGAAACATGTTCAAGGTTTGTGTGAAGTAAGGCAAGACATGTTTAACTGTGATTGCATTTTGTTGTCACACGCCAAAAAGGAGAAGAAAAAGCATTGTACAATAATTACATGTTTACAACAATACTGCCATAGGATAAAAATGTGGATTTGCCTAAACAAATGCATACTGTAGGTGTAGGAAACTCTCCATTTGCGAACCACTATGGGTGACAGGAAACTGATGCAAAAATGACAAAGAATCCCGCATTTTCATCATTCTTTTTCATTATATTGACATGAAGGTGGGATTAAAAAGTGAATAATGCATAAAACAATCTAAAAATGCTGCAAAAGAGATCAACTGCTAAAAAGAAGATTCAATTTTAATATGTCCATGCAAATGCAAATGCTGACACTATTCTTCTAATATAAACCCTGGCTTTCTATCTGGGCAAATTTACCCAATACATGAAGTCTGAAGTTGCCTGGGACCTAGAATACACACTTCTTCAAAACTTTACAAAGATGTGAGTCTGGTTATTGGTGAATCTCCCAGTTTAGCCAATCAGGGACACACATTGGGGAAAAAATAAATGAAAAATAACAGTGGACTTCTGCAATGAGGGAGCGAAGCACTAAAATCTGAGGTGAGGTAAACTTGATGTGTAAATAATATGTGACCAATTTGCTTTGCTTCACGTGTCACTGAAATAAACAAATCCGACTGCACATTTGGCTGGACTTCAGATGCAACAGAAGGAGTGGGGTCCAGGCTGATAGAGAGATATTATTCTGGAGTTGTCAGGCAAAGTCTAAAGTAGAGCAGAAAGGAAAAGCCAAGGATACCCAAGGATACACAAGAACGCATATCTCTAACCCTGTTATGTTAAAGATGGATGAGTGCTCATTTGGAGTAAAAACCCTCTTCCATCAGCTTGAATCATGCCTCTGTAATCAAGGTATTTCCCAACAGCAGCAGCATTTGCAGAAACCAGAGCAAAAAGGTGGGTAAATGTTATGCATATTGACCATTTCCAAATGTAATTGCAGAAAATCAGTGGAGCAGCAGGCCAAACGTAGTTACGGAGATCAGAACCATTCATTCCCTTTGCCTCTTTGGGCAGCAGACTCCGGATCGATACACTGGAGAGACGCATCAGGCAAAACTAATTGTGGAGGTGGAGGTCAGACGGTTCACCTATTCTTTAAAGTGCTCCCAATGTGCTCCTGGATTTTCCGAACAAAAGAGGAGCAAAAACCCACATCGTAGTCAAAAGAGCACCTCTGCTGTGTCAGTGGATTCTAACAGATGGCACCGGTCGAGGGGCTGAGATGATTTAAAAGTTATTTGACGTTTTTACAGCGGGTGGCGGGTTAGCGGTTAGCATTGTCAGCGTGGAGGGACCAAGCTCATAGTTGGGGATTTCTATGGGCAGTTTGATTGCTCTCCGCTGACTCCTTTCTCCTATTATCAGACACACAGTGATGGGAAAAGTATTCAATTTTCTTACTTAAGTAAAAGTACAGATACTGGAGCAAAATAATGCTCAACTAAGAGTATCACATGAAAAATCTACTTAAAGATGACTTGGACAAGTTTTCTGAATGGAAATAAACTTGTTAATCACAATAGAGACAGGTTAATGGTCAGATCTACGGAAACTCAAGCCCACAAATTCATGTTTTAAGGTATTTTTGAGCTATAAAACTCCCACAATAAACACATGCCGGGAGATATGTTTAACATTCTTTTACTTCTAAAGGCAGGATTGTATACTTGGTGTCAGTGTGCTCCCCAGGCGCTGAAAGTGATTTTGTGGCAATAAAAAATGACAACGCTTATAACTTTAGCATAGAACCTGATAGAACCAAGATTCCAAATGTATTTTGTACAGGTCCCCACGCCCTACTTGTACAGCAAAATTGGCATAGATATATTTTGTAGTTTTCCCACAATTTCACTTTTTACGTTGATTCATAATGCATCGTAACACATAATAACCATAGGACTATCCTGGCCACAAGATTGTCTTTTCCAGCGTGCTCAAGCCTGAAATTACATCATTTTGGCATAAGAAGCCTCTACACAGTGTAGGTGACATACTGTGAAGCTTTCCAGGTGAAGAAATAACATCTCCATGGAGATAAGCAAGTAGCGGACCCTCCACCTTAGTTACACAGTGCACCTAAATGTATGAAGTACCTCTTTAAAAATGTACTTAGAGAGTAAAAAGTAAAAGTATTTTGCACACATTTTGAGGTCTTGTAAAGCTTCATATGTATTGATTTTAATAAAGATTAGTGCAGAATTTTGTTAAACAGAAACTACTGAATCAATTGTTTTTTCTAGCTGTTTTGATTTGTTTATTTTCACTGTTGTTTCCTCAAACTATGAACGTGTTAAATATGGCCCCTCAGCCTTTTCAGCAGGTCTCAAACTATAATAAAAAATACTTTCACTTTTCAGTGCAGTTCAAAAATATAGTGGAGTTCAAAGTACAGATAAGTCCTCTCAAATGTAGTAAAGTAAAAGTAAAAAGTACAGATACCTTCAATTTTTACTTAAAGGTGCACTATGCAACTTCTACGGTGGAGTGTTTGCTTGTTTTAGTGGAATGTTCCTCAGTAGGGCATTAAACATATCCCCCTTGCATTTGTTCAATTACAGATTTTTAAAGTTACTTTTAGCTATAATAAAAACATGAATTGTGTAAGCTTGCTTCTCCATAGATCTGACCATGGATCCATTATGATTACCAAGTTTATTTCCATACTGTGGAACAATAAAGACGACACTGATACCTCCACGGAGACAAGCAGGTGGCGAACGCTCCACTAGAAATGTTTGGGCACCTTTAAGTATAGCACTTGACCACTTTTACTCTGCTTCATTCCACCATTGCAAACAGATAGTTGGAGTCAGTGGGTTGGTTGGACAGAGGACGACTTCTTGGTAATGCATGCGGCGATGGCAGACTCTGGGCGAAGATTTGACAAGGATTTATTCTGCTCAAGTCTCCCTGGAGTGAGACTGTGAATGTCACTGTAAGCGTCTGACAAGTGACCTCAGCGGTGCAACGCGGGGACATGTGGCACATTTAAATCACGATGTCTGTATCCTTTCCGTCCCCCAAACAAACCCCCAAAGGAAAAATGCTGCAATCGGTTTGCAAAGTGCGGTTGGTTCCCGGGGACATTGGATTTTCGAGAAAGAAGAGGGGGAAAAAAGAAAACTACAGCCTACAGGCGTAACTTGTGTCCAGTGGAGGATTACATGGGGATTATAGATCTGTGCACTTAAGTCTGCCCAACACAGCTCAAGCAGTGTACATTGTAGAGTAGACAGTGTCACTGTTAAATTGATTAAACGTAATTAAAAGTGACAGTGGCCTGAAATGCCACACTTAAAGGACCAATGTTACTTTTTGTGTGTGTTTTTTTTAAATGCCATACACATCCACTAGAATCATTTGTATAATTTCAGCCCTGGAATTGCCCCTCTCTACTGAACTAAAGGTAAAAGGAGCTGTTAACTTGAAAACTACCGCTTCATGACATCACAAGGTGGAACAGAGCTTTTTGACTTCTGGAGATGTAAACAGGCTGATGATAATAAAGGATTACTCATGTATGACTGAAACAAAACACAACTTCAGGTATGTTTTTGAAGAAGTGACAGCATTATAACAGCATTAAAGCTCATAAGAGTCTATTCTGTGTTATACGGGACCTTTATTTGGGTAAAACTAGACAGAGGATAAATGGCAGAGTGGTTAGCCTTCTGCACAACAAAAGATACAAGTGCTGTGCAAATATAACTGTTTGCTAACTACAGTAAGCCACTCGAGGCACATTGCTGTAATTACAAGTCTCCTTCTCAATTCAGTTTTGCTTATTGTCAACACAGGCCAAACACATTTCTCTAGTGTTTAAGGGTGTATTATGTAACATAACGCTTTGCTCCATGGAGATGTTATTGCTTTGTCGAGAAACCTTTTTAAAACTTTTGACCATTATGGAGACCAACCAGACCAAGTTACAGGTCAGATCTGTGGAGAGGCGACCCCGCTCACAGTCAGAAAGCCTGTTTTTCTCTGTATTTTTGAGTGATAAAACCATCTGTAACTGAATCTTTGACTATGTACAGTGAAAAGTAAAATATTTCTTCTCATTATGCAGTGTGAATGTTGAGTCCCATTCATCCTCTCGATCTGACAGCGTTCCATCTCCACAATTGCCAAAAAGTGCTTTAAAACCACCGTTTGAGGAATACAGTTTGTGCATATTGATTTTACATTACACTGCCATTACTCACGTTGGCGCGGTCCATCTCCGGAGCGTTATCAAATCCTGCGCGATCATATTGGTGGCTCTTGATATAATCACAGGGATTATTGTGCAATAAGTCTGGAGATCAGCTGTTAGGCTCAGGCAATTTCCCCATGCATAATAACACACGGGCTCCCAAAAGACACACAATAAAACCCAAAAGTGCCACTAATAATGTCTCTATAAAAATCTATATAGAGTTACATACGAGTGAATAAAGTAGTGGAGGAGCTAACCTAACACAGCTACATCAAATTATCTGTGAGCTCGCTAAAAAAACGCAATAAAATACGTAAAAGTATCACATGTAAAAATCGACTTAAAAGTGCATTGTGTAACTTTTCTGATGGAGGGTTTGTCAAATGTGCTTCTCCATGGTGATGTTATTGCTTTAAACTTTTTGATCATCATGGAGACCAAACCAGACCACATTACAGGTCAGATCTGTGGAGAGGCGACCCCGCTCACAGTCATAACACGTTTTTTTTTAGCTATAAACCCGTCTGTAATTGAATAAATGGAAAGTACAGCCGTTTAATGTCATACTGTGGAACATTCCAGGCCTAGCAATGACATCTCCATAGAAACAAACAGGAGACGGACCCCCCACCAGAAAAGTTACACAATGCACATGTAAAAGTATTAAAGTACCTGTTTAAAAATATACTTAAAGAGTAAAATGTAAATATATTTTGCGCAAATTTTGAAGCTTCAAATGTACTGATTTTTATATAAAGATTTGTGCAGAATTTTCTTCTATAGAAACGATTAAATCATTTTTTTTTCCAAGCTGTTTTTATTTGCATATTTTTGCTTGTTCAAACTACAAATGTGTTAAAAATAAACCCACAGCCTTTTCGTAATACAAAATAGTGTTAAAAAATGTAGGAGTAGAACGTTCAAATACCTTCTCTCAAATGTAGTGAAGTAAAAGCAAAAAGTATGCACTCCAAAATGTAATGAAATACCTCAAATGTATACTTAAGCACAGTACTTTACTGCCTTCCACTATGGACAGCCATTCACATACACTCACAACTACAGCCTTCTCACTTCCTGATTTCATCTTAGCTATCGCGATCCAATTTGTCATGTGAAATTGCTGGTTTATTAGCTTGTGCCTGACCTCGAGTGGACCATAGAAAACAATACAGATGTTGAGTGCGTGTGAGCGGCGGCGTTGGCTTGTCACTTCTGATTTGTCAGTGGGAGCTTATTGGGAACTATAGTGCGTGGCGGATGAGGGGCCGCTAATTGTTAACAAGCTCCCTTAAAGCGGCAGTTCAATCAGAAAACCAATAAAAACGCAGCCGGAGAGCTGGATGAAATTTACCGCCTCGCCGGCTCCCAGCTGCACCAGAATTAAAAGCATGGAAAATAGAAAGTTTAAGTTGAGTCACAAGTGAACGCTTCTTAGAAATTGTTGGTGATTTGATTAAAGGTGTGGCACAGCTCTGCAGTAGGTCTGTTTGTGTGTGTATTATGCAACATCGGCTATTGTGAGATCAAAAACATACCCGGAGAGTTTTGTTTCATTCACACATGTTTGAGTATTCCTGCGTTATTAAGGTGTCTACAACATGTCATGTCATAAAGCTGTAGTTTTCATGTTAACAGCTACGTTTTACATTTGTTCAGTAGAGACTGGCAATTACAGGTCTGAAATCATCCAAATTATTCTAGTGAAGGTGTGTGGAGTTTAAATGTGAATGTGGAGTTTAAATGTGAATGAAACAAAACTCCAGGTATTATGCCCTGATGAAGAGCATCTTGCTGGTCGAAATGTGTTCCCTCTGTGTAATAAATGACTTACTGTATTTTCTGGACTATAGAGGGCACCTGCATATAAGCCGCATCCACTCCGTTTAAAAAAAAAGATATACAAGCCGCAACCAGGCTATAAGCCGCTGATATCCATGTTGAAAAATGAGATATTTAATGCATATACAGAACAATTTTGTACTGTAAATGTACATTTATGAACCTGAACAGATTCTTTCCGAACAGTGCCTTTTAACACGGCAGCAACTGTGCTGATTAAAACAAGGTCAAAAACAGAAAAGAACCGGTAACTGATTACCTTCATTTCTCCTGTGCAGTGAAACCACAAGTCACTTTAATCATCTCCGCGGAAACTATTGACCCAAGCTTACGTGCAGCAGCACGGTAGAGGTCTGCGCGGGACAGAATTTTCAGTCCCGCTCCCGCAGTCTTCAGTCCCGCTCCCGAGTCGTGCGGTCGCGCTCCCCCAATAAGCTTTCAGAATATGTCCCGCGCTGCACTGTTTTGTGTTGGGTCCCGCGGGAGTGCAGGGCTCGACAGCGGTTTCCTTCCTGGAGCAAGATTGATGCCTTCAACTTAAAACGTGCATCATACAAACTCCTTTGTGCGCTTTTCACGATGAAGGGGTGAGGATTTGAAAATAATTACCAGTTAGTAATTTGTGGTGCGTGTTATATCTACTAAATAAAAAGTAGCGTATTCTTCTTTGCATTAATTTTCCATCCGTCTTGTTTTTGAAATTCCGGTTAGAGCGCCCCCAGCGGTGGGAGAAAAATCCACAGAATAGCTAATAGCTATTATGTAATAACCTTTGTAACAGCTGCATGGTTCAAAGCCTGGGAAAAAAGTAGCGGCTTATAGTCCAGAAAATACGGTATATATTTCATTGGTGTACCTCGGGTTTGTATCTTGCCCACTTTATTTTTTAGTAAAGGATACATGTTAAGATTTCAAGTCAACACTTGTAGAGCACCTGCACTGTTACTTTTGACTTTTTTATGACCCAGTGAAGCGCTCTACCTCTTCTCTTCATCTGACAACTCCAGATATGTTTGTGATGAGGAAACATTAGAACACAGATTAGAAATAGCGTAGCATGGGCCTTTAAACTAACCTAGCGCAACAATGGAGTATATTTAAAAGTATAATACACAGTTGGTTTTATCACTCATTCTGCATTTGACCTTACGTTCACCTTTTTTTTGTTTTCAACTTTGAGCAGCCCTAGGAAGCTTTGAGCAGCCCTATGAAGCTTCACCTCATGCTTGATAGACCCACCAAAAATCCAACGTTTTAAAAAAGACATCACTGTGAGAATATTGACTTGGAACTGCCTGCAGACTAGCCAGATTATTTGGAAAGTTGAGAGCCTTCGGAGATTCCTGAACCTCGCACAGCTCAACAATTCGATTTCGGGAAGAAGACAACTTTTTTTTTTATAAACAAAACCCACAATTCCCGGTTAAATCTGTATGACAAGTCCAAATCTCTTGATGACTCCCATCTCTGGGGCTAATCAATAAATCTGTTTAGCAGCAGAGGAAGGAGCGGTGATGAGAACTTCTGAGAACAGCCTCTTTGAACACATCACAGGACCTGGTGCGTAGAGCTGGATCTGTTTTTCTGTCTGCTCCTGCTTTGTACAGCTTCTAGCCTTAAAAGACTGGATAAAAAGAAAGAAAAAGAAAGACCTGGGGCTAAACTTTCTCCCTAGAAAATCTCAGACTCCTTTTAACAGTTTGCTTCCCGTGTCTTGGCTTAGAAGGTACAGTAGGCGCCAAGCTAGCCCGACAGTACTATGAAGGCTTATTTAAAAGGTGTAATGTATAACTTTACTGGTCTCCAAGGAGATGTCATGGCTTTATCTCCAATATTTCAAAGTTAATTAATAAACCTTTCAGTCTCCGCAGAAACAAGCTGGAGACGCACCCAGGCAAATTCACAGGTGAGATCTGTGAAGACATGAACCCACACAGCAAAAAATTGAGGGTTAAAATGTTGTTGTTTTAACACAAAAAGTGTTATTTTAACTATTTGAAAGTTAAATGGGGGTTCGAGTTGGGGTTAGTTGATATGGCTGAAGTTAATTCAACTTCCACTAGAGTTAATTCAACTTCGATTAGTGTTAATTTGGCAAGTCCCACTAACACTTCAAACTCCGACAAGAGAGGACCAGTTTTGTACATAACTTCATCTTCAACTAAAATAGTGTAAAAATAAAACACCTCTGTGTGTGTTGTTTAACTAAATCAGAATAACCCCACAAAGTGTTATCCATTTACTGCCTAAACGTTACTATAACTCTTAATTTTGAGGTTAAACAGGACTTTTGGTCCAGTGTTACTTAATTAACATTTCCAAAAATGTTTAACTCTAGAACAGACTGGACTCATATAAACCCTGAGAAAATGTTAAAATTTATTCTGTGAGAGTCAATTTTCACACGCCTCTTTTTGCTGTGTACTCACAGTAAGAATACAAGTTTATTAAAGTATTTTTGAGCAATAAAAACACCCATAATTGAATAAATTAATCTGTGAGTTTAATACCATATTGTGGAACGTTACAGGCAAAGCAATAGCATCTCCATGGTAGCAGACCCCCAACATGAAAAGTTACGCAGTGCACCTTTAAGCTCCACTTTCGAATAAACAGATCCATGCTTTCCAAACGTAATAACCATCACTAGATTTACACTGCCAAATGTTTCTGATGTCAAAGCTGCAGTCTCCAAAACAACTACCAGAGGACGCTAAAAGTCAGTTTGAGAATTGATCAAAACGGACAAAATATAGCAAGAAATAAACAAACATGGAGGCGCCCACATTTGCTGGAAAAGAGCCAAGAAAGAGAGGTGAGAGAAGCATTTATTTGTTTTGCAGCTGGTTTTAGTAGCTTTTTGAAAACTTTAACCTCCAATGTCAGGCTGTGCTCACTACTGCCCCCCAGTGGTCACCTCACGTACAGCTCCGTTGCCAAGATTCCACATGTTCCACAGATTACAGGCAGAAACAACACAGAGGGCGGACAGAAGCCTGTAAGTACATTTGTATGAGTCTAGCACGCAAAACATAAATGAGTGTAATGTCATTGCTCTGTCTAGAATGTTCAGTACGACATGAAACAGCTCTACCTTACATTTATTCAATTACAGGTGGTTTTATTGCTCAAAAATACCTCTATAAGCCAGCATTCTGACTGAGCGAGGTTGGCTCTCCACAGATCTGACCTGTAACTTGGTCTGGTTTGGTCTCCATGAATATAGAAAGGTTTAATACAACACTGTAAAGCATCAAGACAGAGCAATAAGCACCAGAGTAGTTACATAATGCACCTTTAAAACTATTGATTGAACACAATATCCCTGGGTGGTAGTGCTGGTGCAAAATATTTCAGATCAGGACATAGGATACCGAGCTAGCCCAGGGGAATGTAAAATGGATGACAAGATTCAATGCAGGTCTTTTGTTGTAGCCGCCTACGACGCCGTACCTTGTCAAGCTGTTATTGTGGGCCTTTAAAATCCCCCAGAATCCTCATGGGAGCTCATTTTCCCTTGAGGAGGAGGAGGTGATCTCACATTATGTAACAGGGAAATGCTAGGTTTCTGTCGTGGCGAGCGTTGCCGCGAGGACCTCAGCGCTATCGCCATCATTTCGCCATCTGTCCGTCCGTCTGGCTCAGCAGGTGCAGGCATCAATGGATTTGTTATATGTAAAGGAAACGCAATATTGTAAACTGGAGCTGTCTTGAAAAAATATGGTGAAATTACTGTCATTTGAATAGAGTCTAATTAACTTTTTCACAATATTACAGTGATAGAAGACTCGTAAGGTAGGTTCGAAAATAACGTGTACCGCACATAACAATTAGGACTGAAGTCTATACTACTATGCCTGGAGTTAATGCAAAAAACAACTACTTATACGTGAAAAAGTACTACGAAACTGTGTGTTTAAATAAAGACAGCTTAAAGGTGCATTGTGTAACTTTCATGAGGGTCCGCCACCTGCTTATCTCGATGACTCTAAGATATTATTGCTTTGTCTCGAATATTCCACATCAATGTGTTGTTTTTATAGCTCAAAAATACCTCTCCATAGATCCGCCCTGTAACTTGGTGGGGTCATGTGCATGTTTTTTTATGGAAATAAGACGTATATTGTGACACGTTACAGGCAAAGCATTAACATCTCCATGGAGACAAGCAATGAGAGGACCCTCCACCAGAAAATTTACACAATGCAGCTTCAAACTTACAGTTTAATCTGCCTTTTTTCATATAAATACACAAAAATACTAAACCCCAAAAAATATCAAGCAAATTATTCTCCCACTCACTGCTTTCTCCTTTTAGTACTTGTCAAATCCTTTTAATGTAAAGAAAATTATACATTGACTAAAGGAATAATCAAGTAAACGACAAAAGGCCTGCAGCCATTGCGAACATGTACTCCATAAAAATGTAAGTGCACATGTGTTAAATAGTACTTATGGAGATTAGTACAATCTGGAGTGTAGAATCAAATCAAATATGATCCAACTTGAATGAAATGTTTGTATTGTTTCCAACAGCGTGAATGAAAACAGATCATCGTTTTGCCATTCCCCTGTATATATACAGTGAAATGAGTTCATATAAAATGTTTAAAATGTAGCTGAATTACTAAAGTCCAAGTCTGATTGGTGTCATAACCTGGAAGAACCATTAAAAGTTTATGCAAGACCCGTTTGAACTTGTATGAAGTGGAGCTGAACCAAACATCCAAACTGCCCTTTTAGTATTTCCCCTTTAGGTTCTATAGGAGCAGTAGAAAAAGAAAACTCCTCTCCACTAGTTTGGACATCTGTGTATGGGACTATATTTTCTGGCTGTTTTGCATGCAGTCCACAGAGGCGCACTAAAAGACTTGACCTGGGAGCAGACTCTCACCTCCTGCTGTCACTGCAGACTGCAAACAGACCCGTGTAGCAGACTGCAGCTCACTGAACAAACAAGAAGCAACAGAAGAAGAGGAGTCAAAAAGAACAGGGGCACGGACAAGAGGGACCCCCATGCTGTGAGGCGATCTCTGTGACCCCGGACCAGCTAAGTACAAGTGCTAATGTGCTCTGGGCCAATCTGGTGCTCTTTTAAAGGTGCACTGTTTAACTTTGCGGTTGGCGGTCCGTCCCCTGCTTGTTTCTATGGATATGCCATTGCTCTGCTGTTCCACAGTGTAACATTACACCACTGTGTGTTACATTTATGAAATGACAGGTGGGTTAGTAGCTCAAAAACACCTAGAAAAACAGACATTATGACTGTGAGCGGGGTCGCCTCTCCACAGATCCGTCCTGTAACTGGGTCTGGTTTGGTCTCCATGAAGATAGAAATGTTTAATACCATACTGTGAAACATTCCAGACAACAAATAACATCTCCATGGAGAAAAGCATTTGACCCTCCACCAGAAAAGTTACACAATGCACCTTTAACTAGGTCAAATCAGACAGTCTTGCATTTTCTATGGATTAGGTTTACGAAGATGGATGGACGAATATTAACCAGAAATTATTCACATTTTGTTTTGTATTAACATTTTTCTATATCTTTCATGTCTTCAGTATGTTTATCAAATGTAGACAGTAGTAAAAAAAAAAAAAAAACATTGAATCACAGGCTGTGTCCAAACCATTCACAGTCGTGTATGTTTAAACAGCACCATTATTATTTTACGACTAACTTGCTACTAAACTTTAGGAAAAAATAATAAAACCACGCCAGAAGGTTAGTGGATTTAATCACAGTGGGACCAGGTGCTGTAGTTGTGTCCTTGGGCACCACGCCAAGTAAGAATATGGTTTGTGTTTGAGTGAATGGCGGGGATTAGAGGAGATGATGGAGGAGATGACGGAGCAGACTGGCAACCTTGTTTCCATCAGTTTCCATCAGTTTCCTCATCATAAACCCACCCGGAGTTGTGTTTTGTTTCAGTTACACATTTTTAGCATAAAGAATCTGCATATTTAGGCCGAGTTCTTCTCTCAAACAGAAAACACTCAGTTCCACCTTGTGATGTCATGTAGTGATACAGGAAGTACTCTGAGTTTACTTAACTTAATACACCTTCAATAGAACAATTGGGATAATTTCAGCCCAGGAATTTCCCATCTCTACTAAATTAAAGGTAAAAAAGGAGCTGTTAACAACATTTTGAGCTTTGGAGATGTAAACAGACTAATAATAAAGGGTTACGCAAACTTGAATGAAACAAAACATAACTCCAGGTATGTTTTTGATGAGAAAACAGCATTATAACATGGGTTAAAGCTCACAAGAGTCCATTTTGTGCAACCTTTAACCCCTTAAAACTGAATTTATATAGAAAAAAGGTTTGTGTGTGTTTTAGCCTTTAAATAGATGGTTGTGATTCTTATATATTTGACTATAGCAAAAACTGAAACAGAAATTTGTGTATGTTGCAAATTTGCGACAACTAGAAACAAGTGCTTGCCAAAGGTTCCTAGGAAGGTACTGCATATGCATATTAAACTGGCCGGCCAAGCCATATCTACGTTGCTGCAGTCTGAAAGTGTGCCAGCTTTGGCCTTAGAGAAGAAGAGCAGAGCGTACAGGTGAGCATGAGCAAACGCCACATAAGGGAGGGGGTTTGATGCATATAGTTTACTAAAAGAACTCCATGTATATCGTAGGCCTTACATATGACAACTGTATTAGAAGATACAGCCTTGAAACCAACATTCACTCTTATTCATCGTTTTATGTTACACCTCATCACAAAAGCGAGTTCCCAGTTGTGAAATCTGCGCCCTCTCATTGACAATAAAACTGAAACTCAACCATGACATTGCAGAAATTAACCAGGACTAAACCAGGGTCTAAGCAGCAGCAGCCAAATTAACTGTGAAATACTTAGGAGTCCAAGGAGAGAAGCACCAGGGTTACAAAGATCACATCTGAAGAGCCACTGTTCTATCTGATTCTCATCTAAATGAAAATGAAAATTCTTCTGAGCCGATAATACGCTTGGTAACTTCAAACCCAAATCAAAAGTGCTGTTGAATATGAAAAACGATTTAAAATGATCAGATGGGACTTGGAATTTCAAAACGAAACGGTCAGATTGGAGGTTGCATTTGGATAAAGCTCGCAGTGTGGTGCCTTTGCCTGAAGAGTAAAAATAGTGAGTGCTCTTGAGAGGAAAGGAAATGTCCTAACCACTTCCCAGATCTGAACGTGTCGGTGATTTGCGGTGATAAGTATCCCGATCCCTCTGCAAATGTGCCTTGTAACAATACGACTGCGGACCCATCCAAGAATAATGGGGAGAGAGCTGTGATAAATATTGAACATCCTCTAATGAAAGGAGATCAAAAAACGTGAGGCTCTACTCAGGCGCTGCTGACATCTTTGCCATAAATAAAACATAAGCTTCTGCGCTCTCCGGCTTCCCAACCCAGATTTAATGAGAGGAGAACACACAACAAACACATATGGTAGGACGGAGCATTGTAGCGTTGGGTTTACTCACAGGAGGGAATAGAACGGGAGCTATGCCGAGACACAACTGGAAAAAACACCGGTATTGATGGCTTAAAAATAGCATTGCTTTCAAAATTCTAATTTTTTTGTAGCTGGGGGTATTTTCGAATCAAAGTGAGCTGTATGTAATCCTTGTTAAATATGCAGGCGAGCATAGAGAGAGTTCTCAAGGAAGACATATTCACAGATCTGAGGATGTGCGTTGAAACTCCTTCTAGGAACACTACGAGCTGCAGTCTATGTGATATAAAGTGTCTGATGTTAATCTTGCTTTTGCTTTGTCTCAATGTTTCATGGTAAGGCTTTAAACTACCGTAACTCTATGGAGACCAGCGGTAGAGATGCACTACACCGGGATCAGTTATCTCTTCAGTTCAGCCGATATCCTGTTTGGGCCTTATATTTGATATAAAAAGACGACTGTTTGGGCATAAAACACTTGAATGTAAATAATTGAAAAGGGAGAGGTTTAAAGCCATACTGTGGAACCTGCAGGCAAAGCAAGAAAACCAGGCGTCGTAACCCTCCTCCAGAAAAGTTACAAAAAGGCACCTACATCTTACCCACGAATATTACAGTAATATTAGACAGATATATCCATTTCTATTTAACCACGGTGCTTTATTACCATTATACTGAAACTCCAATAGCCCCATCATATTTACTACTACTGAGCGATATCCGACTCGGGTCACTACACCTCAATATTCTGAGGGGGAAAATACGATTACAGAAACAGATCATATTTGTACGATCCTAAATCCTTGTCAACCTGCGGTATAGAAACAGATACAAGATGCTGTAAATAGTTCAAGTCACCTTGCGTGTACATTCATTGTGCAGTGAGACTTTGCTTATGTCGTCAACACTCCCTAGTGGTGTGGCGCTAACTGTAGGCACTGCACTGTCTGAAGCGCTCGTACTCATGTTAGACTTAAATATGAGCTTCATTTTGGTCTTTCTTCCTTTCTGACCATGCAGACAGAACATATGGGCTGATTTGTGCTGTTAAATAAATCTCTCTCAAACCAAATTACAGTTGCATTAGCTAACAGTTTTTAAGTCACTCTCACTTTTTTGTTGAAAATCAAACATCTAAACTGGACCTTGAACACTTCTATTCGTCACAGGTTTCCGTAAATGTACCATGGAAGAACCACGGTACAAAAAGAAGCAAAATCATCTTTATGCATGACAATGCACCATCTCATGCTGCAAGGAAAACCTCTGCATCATTGGCTGCTCTGGGCATAAAAGAAGAGAAACTCATGGCATGGTTCCCATCCTCCTCTGACCTCAGCCCTATTGAGAACCTTTGATTATCCTCAAACCAAAGATCAATGAGGACAGGAGGCAGTTCACATCCAAACAGCAGCTCTGTGAGGTTATTCTGACATCCTGTACAGAAATTCAAGCAGAAACTCTCCACAAACACATATTCAGTAGATGCAAGAATTGTGAAGCTCCTTTCAAATGAGGGCTCCCATGTTCAAATGTAACTTGACCTGTTAAGAGGTTTTGATTGAAACAGCGTTTGATTTCAGTAATATGCTAATGCTTCTAACTGAAAACTAAACAAATGACCATTTTCAGTTCTTTACAGCAATAACACGGTTTAAAACTCTGTTGTACATAATTTGGAACAGTACATTTTAAGTTTTTCTTTTTGAAAACAATACTGGGAGGTTTGTTCAATAACATTCAAATTATACTTTAAAGGCTGATAACTTGGAAAAAAAAAATCCCCCTATGAACTAACATCAAGGACCATGATGTCCACCCTCCTGTGGGCTCACCACCTGCAGAGGGGTTCATAGGGGGGGTCAGGTGCTATGAGTATTGGGCAGCGAGCTGCCCCCGCGACCCAGCTGGATTAAGCGGGAGAAGATGGATGGATGGATGAACTTGAAAATGATGAGGGCTGTCACTTATTTTGACAATTTGGCAAAACCAGAGGAAAATGTTATTTGCATAATAATTTGGAACGCAGTGTAAAGAACAGACTGTACCCAGTCATTCAGGAGCATGTGGAAACTGTAGTACTATTATTTCAGAAGCCTTCCAAATGAACATGTAACCTTCATTATTCCCACTGCCTGGCGTATGAGGACACACACCAGGTTAATGTGCCAGGAAAGAACAAAGTGCTCTTTCACATGCACCTTTTAACCAAGTCTTTAGTGACAGTTAAATAAGAGTGTCTGGGCAGGCTTTAGTGGACGTGATTGGCAGGGGCCCATAGCGCCGCCTGCCTCTGCCCAGGGCTTATGACAAAGAGCCTTCTGCTGTAATTGGCACCTCTGCAGCCCACTACACAGTGAACACCAACTTACTACCTATGGAACAAATAATTACAGTAAAGGGTGTAAGAGAGATTTTCTTCATTCTCTAATTTTGTAGTAACTATAAAATATAGTTTTGCACTGATCAAGAAGTGATTGCCAAAGAAAAGTTGAAAATTACAGGAAGCAGAGAGTTCTAAAGATAGAGATAGAGATGGCATCACGCTAAGGAGAATTCTGTCCAAAAGTTCTTCACAATTTACACACAAGAAACACATTTTTTCTGATAATTTAAACATTACTCCAACTAAACCAAGCTGTTGTTTTGTCATTTTATTTGTCAGACAATCATTTCTGTGTACATTAGGAGTTTTTAACAGTGTCATATCACAATTCCAACCAGGAAGTAACATTTTAAACCTAAAAAAATGGCTAAATTGGAAAAATGAGAGTGAATATTTTAGCAAAAACCTTAAAGTCTAAACATGTATATGCTATGTGATGGCAGGCGTGTCTAGTTCAAGACTAAAGTAATTATTTTTCATTTATACCTGTTGAAGGAAATACACGGTTTGTGGGAAAAACTGAAAATGTTCAATTAACCTTATCAAGCTCATTTCCCTGCCCACACATGCAACAAACTTATTAACTTATTTTGACACATACAGAATGTTCGCTGCTGCGGGGGCTTTGCAGAGGAGGTTCAGCAGCGGCTCAGGTAACACAAGTGCGAGTGGAAAAGATGGTATCAAGTATAACGCACAAAAAGGTGATAGCAACTTCTTTTCTGGTATTTGGATTGTTGTATTGTACTAATTTTGCAATGCATGTTCAAGATAACTAATGCAAGGTCTGCACACAACCTAAACTGCAGGATTACATCATTTCACCCTCTGCAAACTGATTGAAACATTTAATTGTCATTTCATTTCTATTGTTATATATTGTACAGTCCTTGGTTTATACTGTAGTTTAATTAATATCTGATTCTGATATACCTATACTATAGAATATTCATGTATTTGTGAACTACTAGAATTCTAATGGTCCTATATTACCCAAAGTGAACTCTTGTGAGCTTTAAGCCATGTTAGAAAGCTGTTACCTCTTTAAAAACCTACCCGGAGTTGTGTTTTGTTTGCGTTTGATTGAGTAATCCTTCATTATTAGTCTGTTTACACCTCCAAAGCTCAAAATGCTCTGTTCAACCTTAAGATGTTCCAATTCCAAGGCTGAAATCATCCAAATGATTCTCGCGTAGGTGACTGAAGTTTAAGCAGTGGTGCACTTTCGGTTTTAATCAAAATAATAGATCAGTTTTATATAACGCTTTTTGGACGCTCAAAGATGCTTCATAGCGCTTTATTCATTCACTCCACACTGGTGGTAAGATACTATTATAGCCACAGTTGCCCTGTCACGCACACACCACTTTCATACGAGGCCATGTGGGTAACGGTAATTTGCCACTATTGCCTCACTGTGGCACTTTATTTTCCCAGTGGGCTCCGATTACCACATGACTTCAGAAGGTGGAACGTAGGAGGAAACATTATAATAACACAGATCAGAAAATAGCTCAAAATGGCCCCTTGAAATATGGTCTCAAATTGTTCTGCTGTCTCATTCCTCGTACAATCTCGCCAGTAGATTATGTTCAATTTGAGGTTCGCACATTTAATCAGAACTAAGACAAATTGTGGAAAAGTGCGTCAGCTTCTAATGACTCTGGGTTGATAAGTGCAGTTCTACGTCAGCACTACTTAATCCGAGTCCTCGGGTCCTGCTTCGCTCATACACACTGCCAGGTGGCTAATGCGCTACGGTAACTGACTTAAGTGGAAATCATTAGTGCAGGAAAAGGACAAATGCACCCTCCGACTAACTATTACCAACTTTAATAGCTTTCCGAGGAGCCCCGATTTCGTCTTTCAGATTGCGACGAGGACTTCTTGTAGTTTGACACGTGCATATCATTACTGTCGCTAATTCTGTCTCGCTGTCAGTGGAGTTTGTCAGCTTCTCCGGAAAAAGTGGAGCAGGGAAGTGAAGGCCTGTCCCACCCCAGATGTGTCAGGGAGAAGCCGGTGTCACAGCTGTCTCTGCACATGTCAGACAGTGGGTGCTGTCCACGGTGCTGGACTGGTCCTTTACTGTTGACACACAAACTCGACTTAGTTCTGTCCTGGTTTAGTCCAGGGCTGGGAATAGCAGGGTCTTTGGCAGTTCGATACGGTGAAACATGTGATAATCGATATAATGCACATGATACTCTGTGATATAGGCTACTGATGTTTTTTTTAAGAACAAAATGCATTCGAGCAACAGTATTTCTTTGTTAAACCACTTCTTTACTCTTACTCAAAACAGTGAATAGGTCAAAACAGTGAATAGGTCAAGCGTATTCTATAAACAAGCTTCTTTCCACTAAATAAGTCACAAACCTATAGAGCAGTCACAAAAAAATTGCCAAAGGTACCCAAAAATGACAATATATCGACAGTAGCTCAGTTGGTAGCGCATTTGTCCACTGATACGTAAAGTTGGCAGTTCGAATCCTGCTCCAAAGGATGAATGCTGTTGTTGTGTCCTTGGGCAAGACACTTAAACCCACCTTACCCACCAGTCTTCAAGAGCAATATAAAAATTTGACCATCTACCACATCAATACAGAAGCCCATGATAATACCGTTTCACCAAATTTAGTACCATGATGTATCGACATTTCAATATTTTCGCACAACCTAGTTTAGTCCTTAAATTCTTAGGTTCCTTTCTAAGACAATGTAGCCAAGTGTATTTGTACCTTGTTGACATGTTTCGGCTGGTCAGTCTGGGCGACCTGCAGGTCCCATCAGGCTGACCACGCCTACCGGAAGTAACAACAGCTGATATATGACACGTCACCACCAACACCAATGACAGTTCTGAAGATGGCTCGCAGCTAGCAGCCGAAACATGTCAACAAGGTACAAATACACTTGGCTACATTGTCTTAGAAAGGAACCTAAGAATTTAATGCATTAAGAAGACAAAATGAATATTTTTGGCGTAGTTTAGTCCTTGTTTAGTTCTGATTCACCTTTTAGTCTTAGTTAAGTCAAGGTTCGATTTGTTTTTGTCTATTCAAGATGCTTCTCTACACTTTCGTATGTGCTGCTCTTGTATAAAATGATTAAAAATGACTGGATTTCTCTACAGTTCAAAAAGACTTCGACAGAGCCATGCGGATGTGAGAGGGCAGAGAGACTTTGGGAGCAGGAGAAAGGGAGGGAGAGGGCGACGGAGAGGGAGAGAGGGAGGCAGTTACCATGGAAACACGTTGAGAAGGATGAAGTTCAAATTCATTATTACCGAGGTTTATCAGGGTTTATTTCACTCCGACATTCCGGCAGTATATATTGGAGTCTTGCACAGTTAGATAAGATGGAGTGACTGGTGCGAGAGGAAGCTGCTGTGTTAGGAGAGCGGAGATGTGTCTTTGTGACTCCGTCTTGTTCACTAATTATTTTGTAAATTATGTAAAAGGGTCTACTCATGTTTATGCGGCTGCCTCAAGTGAGATCCTAACGTTTTTTCAATTTGTCTCAACTTTGCTTCAGCTTCATCTTAAGATTTTATCATTCTTGTAACTCTGTAATAGCTACACCAATATGAGTAAACAGTATTTTATTATTCCATTACACTGAAATGCCTAAACAGAGCGTAGTGCTCAAGTGTCTCTATGAGGTTATTTCAGTCTCCGTGCAGATGTTTATTGTGTACTGTTATATCCAGTGTCCTTAGCAGCCTGGTGCTTAATGAGATTGTCCTTTTTAAATGACATTCAAACTTAGTCCTCAAAGAATTCCTCAACCTGAACGCAAACGCATCAGGTGAACCATTTCATATGAATGTTCTGTCCTTTTTGTTACTGTAATCGTTTCAGATAAGATCATCAAGAACAGTTATACGAGGAACACAAAGGCTATGTGTTGAAAGAAATCTAAAAATACATATTAAAGGGCCCATATTATGCGGTTTTCTGATCTGTGTTATAATGTTTCCTCATCACAAACAGATCTGGAGTTGTGTTTTGTTTCATTCATGTTTAACGCACAAAACCTGCACATTCAGGCTCTGAAACAGAAAACCATACATCTTCACTAGAATCATTTGGATCATTTCAGCCTTGGAAGATGTGGACAGACTCATAATAAAGGGTTACTCAAAGATGTGTGAATGAAACAAAACAACTCCAGGTATGTTCTTCATAGCTTAAAGTCATTTTTGCATAATACTGGACCTGTTGTAGTCATCTCATCAAATGCAGATCTGGAGTTGGGTTTGAATAACCTTTTATTATAAAGCTCTCAACGTCCCGAGAGCGCAAAATGATCTGTTCCACTTTCTAATGTTACGTAGTGGTTGTTTGGTTGGCAATTCCAGGGCTAAAACAAACCAAACGGTGCATGAGTGTGTGTAAGAGTTTAAAAACAGACTTGAGCATGTCCTGTATTACCACACACTCATTTAGAAGGTGGAACAGAGTGTTTCCATTTGAGAAACTCACTCAATAGCCTAAATACGCAGGGTTTGTGTGTTAAACGTGTGTGAATGAAACAAAACACAACTCCAGGTACGTTTGTGATGAGGAAACAACAGCCCAACATAGAGTAGATCACTAAATAGCTTAATATGGGCCCTTAAAAATAAAAACACAAGCACATCATCTTCACCAGTCACTGAAACTCAGCGCTTCGAGATCCGACTCATCATAAAAAAGTGTCTGAGTCATGTCCCTACAGTCGCACTCTATAAACCATTGCTTTGTGTCCTCTGGTGTAGAAAGCTGGTCGGCTTGTAAACACTGACATCAAACTGGTCCACCCCCCCTCCCCCCTCTCGCAGTCTGTACTTTATAGCGTCATCGGGGAGCGTGCGGTGAGGAGACAAAGCATTCATCAAAAGCCACTGTTGAACTGCTAGCTCAGCCCGCTAAACTCCACTGGTTTTCCCCTTACCGCTAACATCGCGGCATCTTTAATCCATGGATGTGGAGGTAAATCAGGTTTAGGATTAGCATTGGAGGCTGTTTGTGTGAGTGTGCATTTGTTATATGGAGAAATGAAAAAAAAAAACATAACATGTACAAAGGATAAGAGAAAAGATTCAAAGACAAACGAAACAGCAGGTGAATTACTACTACGAAAATTACCACTACTACTATACACCTTTAAAGGGCCCATATTCCCATCAAAAATTTACCTGAAGTTGTGTTTTGTTTCATTCACACAGTTTAACAGACAAATCCTGCATATTTAGGCTCTTTTCTTGAACAGAAAACACCATGTTCCACCTTGCGATATCACGCTCAACTGTGTTTTTAAACTCAATACACTTTTCACTAGAATCATTTGGATGATTTTAGACCTGGAATTGCCAAACTCTACTGATGTAAAGGTAAAATACATAAAATAAAACACAACTCCAGGTATGTTTTTGAGGAGGTAATAATATCTTTAACCCAGACACATGTTGTTGTTGTGGAAAAGCCAGTTTAGTCGATGAGCACTGGAGGCTTTCTGCTTTCAGACACTGTGCTGACGAGACGGTTTGTGTGAGTGCACGTTTGTGTCAATGGGAGGTTCAACTATAGCGTGACTCAGCATCGTTCCCAAAAGCTAAATATGGATCGAGCTCAAAAACAGCTCCCTGTTGGATTCTCTGCTTTTTATTTAGTGAACAAGACTAACTTTTCTTACTTTTACTCAGCACAAAATATCCCTTCTGGAAGTTTACGGTAAACAGGCTCTCATGAAGTACCCAGGGGTAAAAGCAGCCAGATCTTATGCCACTTTACTTTGACAGTACTTTTGAGAACAGTGAAGTACGCGCTACAACGGTGACAGTGGAACAGTGGATATGGATGTGTTGAGAAACTGGAAAGTAGTCGGTTCAATTCCCCACAGGACAGTGGTTCGTGAAGTAGTCAGTTTTGTTACTTTAGTAAAAGTACAGATACAGCAGCTACAGTTACTCAAGTAAAAGTGGAACATTCCAGGTAAAACAATCAAGTATTAAAGTACCTATTTAAAAAATAAAAAGGTTTAGAGCAAAAAGTAACTATTCAACAGATTTGGATAAAGTTTTGTTAATTTGTGTCTGTGTTAAATGTCGGTGGCACAGTGCTAGTCAACTGTTTGGCTAATGTTTAGCTTTATATGTCGCCTGGACAACTCAGAAACCCAAGTAATAGCAGCTTTGGTCAGTCCTCAGAAAAGCTGCTACAGATATGGATCTAAACTGAGACGGCACTGCTGTAATAGTTTGTACCTCTTATAATATAATTGTACACATTTTGTATCTGCATTCTTATATTTTTTTCTTTTATTGTATGTGAATTGGATGAACTGTCTGTCATAAAGTTTTATATATACATACACTCAACAAAAATATAAACGCAACACTTTTGTTTTTGCTCCCATTTGTCATGAGATGGACTCAAAGATCTAAAATTCATTCCAGATACACAATATTACCATTTCTCTCAAACATTGTTCACAAATCTGTCTAAATGTGTGATAGTGAGCACTTTTGCTTTGCTGAGATAATCCATCCCACCTCACAGGTGTGCCACATCAAGATGCTCATCAGACACCATGATTAGTGCACAGGTGTACCTTAGACTGTCCACAATAAAAGGCCACTCTGAAATGTGCAGTTTTGTCTCACAGCAAAATTCCACAGATGGCGCAAGCATTGAGGGAGCGTGCAATTGGCATGCTGACAGCAGGAATGTCAACCAGATCTGTTGCTCGGGCATTGAATGTTCATTTCTCCACCATAAGCCGTCTCCAAAGGCGTTTCAGAGAATATGGCAGTACATCCAACCGGCCTCACAACCGCAGACCACGTGTAACCACACCAGCCCATGACCTCCACATCCAGCAGGTTCACCTCCAAGATCGTCTGAGACCAGCTACTCAGACAGCTGCTGAAACAATTGGTTTGCATAACCAAAGAATTTCTGCACAAACTGTCAGAAACCGTCTCAGGGAAGCTCAACTGCATGCTCGTCGTCCTCATCGGGGTCTTAACCTGACTCCAGATCGTCGCCGTAACAGACTTGAGTGGACAAATGCCCACATTCGATGGCGTCTGGCACGTTGGACAGGTGTTCTCTTCACGGATGAATCTCGGTTTACATTGTTCAGGGCAGATGGCAGACAGCGTGTGTGGCGTCGTGTGGGTGAGCACTTTGCTGATGTCAATGTTGTGGATCGAGTGGCCCATGGTGGTGGTGGGGTTATGGTATGGGCAGGCATCTGTTATGGACAAAGAACACAGGTGCATTTTATTGATGGCATTTTGAATGCACAGAGATACCGTGATGAGATCCTGAGGCCCATTGTTGTGCCATACATCCATGAACATCACCTCATGTTTCAGCAAGATAATGCACGGCCCCATGTTGCAAGGATCTGTACACAATTCTTGGAAGCTGAAAATGTCCCAGTTCTTGCATGGCCAGCATACTCACCGGACATGTCACCCATTGAGCGTGTTTGGGATGTGCTTGACCGGCGTATACGACAGCGCGTACCAGTTCCCACTAATATCCAGCAACTTCGCACAGCCATTGAAGAGGAGTGGACCAACATTCCACAGGCCACAATTGACAATCTGATAAACTCTATGCGAAGAAGATGTGTTGCACTGCATGAGGCAAATGGTGGTCACACCAGATACTGACTGGTTCTGAGTCCCCAGACCCCCAATAAAGCAACAACTGCACATTTCAGAGTGGCCTTTTATTGTGGGCAGTCTAAGGTACACCTATGCACTAATCATGGTGTCTGATGAGCATCTTGATGTGGCACACCTGTGAGGTGGGATGGATTATCTCAGCAAAGCAAAAGTGCTCACTATCACACATTTAGACAGATTTGTGAACAATGTTTGAGAGAAATGGTAATATTGTGTATCTGGAATGAATTTTAGATCTTTGAGTCCATCTCATGACAAATGGGAGCAAAAACAAAAGTGCTGCGTTTATATTTTTGTTGAGTGTATTTAAAATGATGCAAATTTTGGCCAACAATATCAATAAAAAAAATTGTTTTTTCTTATGAATTTTGTGTGTCTATTTTAAATAAAAGTCATATAGAAAGTACTTTTTACTTTTCGGTCCAGGTCAAAAATGTAGTGGAGTATAAAGTACAGTGAAGTAAAAAGTACCCCATTATTACAGTTAACTAAAAATGTACATAATGGTGCACTGTGTCACTTGTCTTGTGCTTGTCTCCATGGAGTTGTTATTACTTTGCCTGGAATGTTCCACAGTGAAGCATTAAACTCATCTCCATGAAGATAAGCAGAAATGAAACTAGGCCAGATGTATGGAGAGGAGTCACAGTGTATCTAAGAATAACAGTTTTTCATGGTATTTAAGCAGTAAAAACACATGTAATGGAATAAATACAAAAAAGACAAGTTTAATACTGTACTGTGGAACATTCCAGGTAAAACAATCACAACCGCAGCACCCACACAAGCAGGTGGTGGACCCTCTAACAAAAAAAGTAAAGTACAGTATTTAGCACGACTGCCAAAGGGTGCACCCAAAGGTCATAGTGATAATGGGAAATTACTGCACAGTTAATCGTTCCTTTCAGCTGCAGAATATGAAAAGAACTTTTGCAAATCAAATCCCCAAAAGCCTTGTAAATGAGTCAAATTTGAGACTCTACAAACTGTGTTATTTATTCATGAAATTGTGAAAATTCCAGATTCCTACCCAATTGAAGTCCCCCATCTGGTCTGCATTTATTCACTGTGAAATGTCAAGTGAAGCAATTTAGGAAAAAGAAAGGGAATTATGAAGTTATTTGGAAAAAAATAAATTAAAAAAATCAATACGAAATGGAAAAGAGACAAGATTCAAAGACAAATGTTAGAAAAAGCAACGCAAATACTATAAATACTACAAGTACTACTACAACTTCAACTACTGCTACTGCTAGATACTTTTAAAGGACCCATGTTACGCCATTTCTGTTATGTTATATTGCTGTTTTCTCATCAAAAACATAACTGTGGTTGGGTGTTGTTTCATTAACTCTCAAACTCTGCATTTTTAGACCGAGTTCTGTCATGTGAGGCAATACAGGAAGTGCTCCACTGTGTTTTTAAACTCCATACACCTTCACTAGAATCATTTGGATGATTTTAGTCCTGGAATTGCCCATCTCTACTGAACTAAATCAATCAAACTTTATTTAAAGAGCAATTTTCATAGAAAAAAATGCAACACAAAGCGCTTAAGGTGAAAGTAAAAAGGTCAAAGACTCCGGATAGGTTTTTGAGGAGGTAGCAACAGTCTAACACGACTTAAGGCTCACAAAAGTCAATTTAGCAGAATATAGGACCTTTAAAAGTTTGAAACCCTATGTGTCAACATCAAAATCTTCTAGAACAATCATCAGTCTTAATGACCGGCACCAGTAAAAAGTGTCACTGTGGAGTTTGAAGGGCGACTAAATACAGTTGAGATCCTTGAATTTCTTCGCCAAATTAGGCCAAAGTTAAAAGTACGGGTCACGACACAAGGACAATTTGCAACTTAAATTACACGGTTGAAACAGCGGAGCAAAATCTTACCCCAAACATGCAGAGAAGTTTGGAGGACTGGGGTGAGCACACAGCCAAATTCACAAAATACAAACGTAAAGCCAGTCTCTCAATCTTATTTTGTCAACTGCTTTCTGCAAGGCCAACACCTTTGATTATGTTGTGCAATGTTAATGCAGGTTAATTGGAAACTCTCAACTTCAGGATCCAGAACAATTTACTCTCTGAAAGCTGCCAGTTAAAAGGTCTAATGTCATGCAAGTGATTTTTAAATGTGATATTGTGAAATGGTGGCAACAGGTGAAGTCTTTTTGGAGGAATTAAAGAGACGCAGTACGTACTAATAAAGTAATAAAAAGTGCATTCTCCAGTGAAAATCGATATCTCACTGACTCCAGAAGTTCACTTAGTTTGGCTTTGCTGTATACAAATGATTCTAGTGAAGTTGTATGGAGTTTAAAAACCCAATGGAGCACTTCCTGTATTTCCATATGACGTCATAAGTGTTTTTTGTTTGAGAGAAGAACTCAGCCTAAATATGCAGGGTTTGGGTGTTAAACATGGATGAAACAAAACACAACTCCAGGTATATTTGTGTTGAGGAAACAACATTATAACATACCTCCGAAAACAGCCTACACTGGGCACTTTTATGATGATGCCTACATTTTATTTTGACATTATTCTTAAAATTTCCCAGACTGGTGCAGAGATAGAGCTGGAAAAGTTTCAGTAAAATGATAATTTGTTCAAAAAGGAAAGTATTTTTTTATTGAAATTGTGGTATTAAAATCTAAATCGATTATTGTGCATTTATTTTAGTATCAACCCTAAACTCCCCTATAACGACTACTGCTCCTTCAGATATGCAAAACAATGCTGAACTAAAAGACTTGAGTGAACAGTCCGCCCCAGACCTGTGTGATGCATGGTGGGAGAAAACAACAGTGAACGCTATCGACTGGTCTGGTCTCTTTGTGGCATCAGATCAAGTATAGAAAACCCACACTTACTCCATTACCTCTGCGCCGCCCTTCACCTCTCCTTTGTTCAATCCACACCCTCATTTAATTGTCTCGCGCTCAGCAGAAGGTTTTCCAGGGGAAGTATAGAAATATACAGGGGTGTACATAAAGCCGTCCATCTCAGCAGGGCCTTTTCTAATTGATACAGTTTAGTGTGAGGTCCAAATATACAGAAAGTACAAAGCATACCTATAATTGGTAGGGTTAACACTGGGGTATCTGAACGTTTTTCTTGTTTCCGTGTTTTTCCTTGAATAATATATAGAAAAAGCTGTGTATTATGACAAAAAAAGACCATTGTGAATTGTCTGCATGAAACATTTTAGCAATTGCAAAGAGGTATGTTTTGGTAAGTGGACTGCATGTGAATACTAACAATGTGGCTAAGCTTTTGTGAGAGCAAGATAGAGCTAGTTTGAAAATCAGTTACCGAGCTCTGAATCCATGTAGGCATACCATTTTTCTTCGTAAAACAAAATGGCCGTCTTAACATAACTGTTCTGTGTTTTGACGGTGAACTGGAGAATGGGTTCTTTGTGTAGTGGAAACAGCTAATTCTAGGTGAGTGATTAAACCCTTACAACTGGAATATAAAACATTTAGACCAAGAATATGCCTAATTAACAGGGCTGCTCAATTATGGAAAAATAAAATCACAATTATTTTGGTCAGTATTGAAATCTCGATTATTCAAACGATTATTTTTTAGTTAAACAATGCATTTATTCAGCATTTATCTCTCTCTCAAAAAACAACAACACTTACACAGACTAAAATGTGTACCTTAGATCAGTTTTGCGATGTATAAAACATACAATGAATAAAATATACTTTGAAGATGAAAAAAGGCATCGAAAAACTTAAATGTATCCAAAATAAACGATATATCCAGCTGTTTGACAATCTCTATATTAAAAATAAAATACTTATTTATAGAAAAAAATATCCCCAAATAAACTTTAAGCTTTAATCGTTTCAACTCGCTTATATGAGTTTGGAGGTCGTTTGACAAACAAATCGAAATTAGGCTATTTTCTGATCTCTGTATGTTTTAATGTTGTTTCATCACAAACATACCTGGATTTGTGTTTTGTTTATGCTGAGAATTGAAAATGACCTCTTCATGACATCACAAGGTGGAACAGAGCGGATATTGTGGAGACGTGTGGAGATATTTTGGGAAACGTAGACATATACTAATTATTTATTTATTTAACCTTTATTTAACCAGGAAAGTCCCATACAATACAATACAATAATACACAAACAAAACATAACTCTGGATACGTTTCTGATAAGGTTTTATACATTTTAACTTAATGCTCACAAGAGTCAATTTTGCATAATATAGGAGCTTTAAGTGAGACCACTGCTGCCATATTAACCAACGTGCTGCTTCAACATCTCAGAAATCCAGTTTGTAAAATACCAACACACTTGAGTAAGAGTCGGCCTATAAAAAGACTAATGTAATGTAGTGATTTGACATTTATATGCAACTGTCTGCCCACTCCTTATTTTTATCTAGAACTCGCGACAGGAACAAAACATTGGCCTAGTGTTTTGACAAAATCATCTCTCCGTCTCCTTCGCCTTGGCAACACCGTAAACTCATTATAGCTGTTCTCAAAATCTTCAAGGTGACACCTGCGGTTGCACTTTCTGGCCACATTTTTCCAACATGCCAGAGACTCGACTCTGGAGTGAAGATTTTTCCTTTTTTTTTTTAAAATAAGAGTATCATGCAGAGAAAGTGTCAGATTTGTGCGTTGGCTGTAAGTGGCTATCGCTGCTTCCGAAAAGAGTTATCAACTGCGAAGGAGGGATAGGGAAGGAGCTAGGAAGTAGGGAATAGGAGACAGGAGAAGGGAGTGAGTGGGAGGAGGGGGCGGAGAGTTCACTGCCACTCTCTATATCAGTCAGATAGCTCATCGCGGAAGAGCTGGAATCTGAGTGGCACCTGCTTAAAATGTCACTAAACTCCAACTTTTGACAGAGGATATAAAGTGAGGCAGTTAGGAGATATATTATGCACTGTAATGTAGATCCAACTTTTATTTCACCAACTTTTGATTAAAAATAAAAGGTGCACATAAAATGGGTTGTCTCTGTTGTAACAGGGGTTTGTAAAAGGTACATTTGTCTAGTCTGTCAGGAGAGTCCATCGCACGCTCGGCTCCATGGTTATGCCATAGTTTTTCCTGAAATGTTCCATGGTACAGTATAAAAACCTCTTTCACATCACGTCACATGTCGTACCGTAGCAATAATAACATTATAGATCATTCTGATGCCATGTTGTGCAGCTTTACTTGTGTTTTTTTCGTTGCAAACTTTTCCGCAGGTCCCAGACTATAATAAAAAGTCATTTTCAGTTACTTTTCCATCCAATTAAAAATGTAGTGGAGCAGAAAGTACAAATACAGAAGCAGTGAAGAAAAAGTAAAAAAGTACAGACACCTAAAATGTATACTTAAGTACAGTATTTGACCATTTTGTTACGTTCTACCCCTGATGAAGAGGGAGACAGTGTGTGATAACCTTCTTAGAAAGTTTTAGCCTACATAAATAGTGCCGACTTCCTAAATGCAGCTCAAATACGGAAAGACGAACTGTCACATAGCAGCCCATAAAGATCAAAAACTTCAGTTCCTCTCCTTGGCAAGAGCTCAAACAGCAACTCCATTTAGCCACAGAAGCGACGGTGAGAGCTTCATGAATGTTGGATGTCCAGGTGAAAGTAGAAAGAACACAGAAGCTTTTGGAGACTGTTCTCTGGCTAGACTTTCTCATTTTCTGTTGGTGCGCCAAGAGCCTAAACATGCATCAAAGCTATGCAGCACTATTTGATGTTTGAGGAGAAGAGCTGACTACAAGCATTTCCCGGTGCAGTCAGCAGACCCCAGACGGTGGAGGCTTTTCAACAGCACAACAGGGTGAGAGACAGTTTAGAATCAGGGTACTTGATAATGCCAAGTTTAAAATGCACCAGTGCTGATACTAAGGGATGGGACAAAATCTCAGACTAATTGAGAAAAATGATCTTGTGAGTTTTGCCTGGGATAAAAAATGGAGTTAACGTGCTGGGATACCAAAAAGCAGCTGCAATGACAACAAAACTATTAAACTGAACAAAATTGTGAAGCCAGATTTGTGGATTGAATGGCACAATTTATTTATTAAAAAAACTATATTAAAATCTCGTTAAAAGCCTCGTTCTCGTGGACTGAATCTCGTGACACGTCTTGTAGAAATTGTGTCTCGTCCCATCTCTACTGATACTGGTTAGGGACGTAAAGATATCGAAATCTCAGTACGGTATTTGCCATACTCCCAGATAAAGGTAAATTCACAAAAAAACAAAAACAAACGCAGACCCTGGTATTTTTGATCAATTACAAAACCCAAGAACTCATAATTTTGCATTTTAACAATACAAATTTTGGCTGCACCCTTCTGTATTCATTAATATTGGGCTATAGAAAGCTGTGATAGCAGTGTGACATCTTAAACTAATCTCTAGGCATGAAAACAAGGAGGTGACAATGTACAGGAAGCTAATAAATGCAAGATGGATACACTTAACGCCATTCTCTGTAACATTTCCATGGAAACAAGCAGGTGATGGACCCTCTACCAGAAAATTTACATAGACTATGTAAATATAATAAAACATGATAATCAAGAGGTAGTGATGTTCAATTAAAACTAAAGCAACCTATTTTTTTCATATTTTCTTTTCACTAAAACCCCGCTGACAGGCTGACCTTTGCTTTGCTGCTTACACACTGCACTTATCTCTATTACAGGAGATTATTTGGAGTCGCATTCATGTGGAAAACAAAAGCCCCGTGTCCCAGCGGCCTTCCTCTCCACTCTGACACTGATCCTTTGTGATAACTTAATTAGCATCACATCATATGTAACGTAGCATAGCCCGAAGCCAACGTCTTCCCTTTATTGTATTAAACACAAGACGGTTAAATAAAGCACTGGGAAGCTGATAGTGGTCCTGTTTGAACTGCAGCACACGTGGTTTTCTTTTGAAAGACAATTATCATGTTGATAAGATTACCTGTTGCAAAACCCATACTTTTAAGTTTGAGTGATTGCGAAAACAACTCTACAAACATGTCCAGATGCCAATTAGAGCAACTGTCACTGGTTGCCATAGCGCTAATTAATGTCTAAACATTGACTAAGTGACATTAGAGTGGCCGAGACCAAAAGTACTGCTACGATCACTGCAACGATGAGTATGAATACATCATGCTCTGTGAAAGCAGCCCTAAATCGACCTTCCAGAGACTTTAAGCATGTCATAGTTGTTTCCCTTCGACATTTACTGACTTGACGTTGTATTTGTAGAGATTCGTGCACGTTTGAGTGATCTTTAATAGGTTATTTCAAGATATTTTGCAGATAAGCCACCGTTTTCACAGCCACTGGTCTGTACTTACTTCGTTCTCCAATTTTATTTTCTTATTCTGTGTTATATGTAAGATTTGGCAGCATTGTTACTCATTTTGGCATGAATAAAAAAATAAAAATCTGCAGCTAGCTAGCATGATCTGCAGTTATCCATAGGAGATGTAAACAACTTCACAGCTCTTCGTTATGACGACAGTTACAATAACGTCAGCTCCCAATGGGTACCGCAATCTTCTAACGCGGAAGTCAGCGGATTTGTTTCTTTTATCAAGTCATTTTAGATGAATATTGCGATTTAAAATGTTCAAATTGTAACATAATGATCCATGGGTGTCACAGATTATAACTACACAGTATAACAGACACAAGGGCTATAGGTCTTCTTTAAATAAGCCTCAATCAGACAACTAAGCATCAACTAAACTCTTGGTTAGAATGAATTGTAAGAACACAATGGGTAGTGATTACATTGTTGAAAGGCCATGTACTTGTTTTTTTTTTCCATGTATTGAGTAAAATTTGTACATTCCCCAGTATAGATATATTGTATTAACAGCTCTTGAGGTCAAAATAGGTCCACTGTGTGCTGTCTTTATCTAATTAGAAAGCGTTTTATAGTCTGATAATCAGGAAGTGCACTTTAGCATGCAAATTGTTGTTAGCTTTTTCCATAGGTTGTGAATTAAGTGACTAATTAAGGTGTTTGGGATGCATGAGGTAAGCGAGGAATAACTTTATACTGCAAACCCTTTAGAATGAACAGTAAAAAAAATCCGGTACATCGTCTTATTTTCTTGAGAAAGGTTTAATAAAAGTACTACAAGTTTTCAGACACCATTCTTTTTGTCCTAGTTCAGTGAGACATATGGCCGTTCTCTTGTGAGTAAAGGTATTGGTTACTCTTCCCACTGTGAGTGAGTACAAGTGACAAAAAGCTTTATGTTGACAATATTAAATGATCACAACTTTTGAGTTTCTTTTGCAGCTTCTTCAGACATCAGTTTTGTGGTCCAGCTTTGAAAGTACCCGATTCTGTGCTGTATTTAATGTTTGTGCTTGAGTTATCTGTAGTTTCCCACACAATACTTTTACTTTCTATGGCCACTACTTTTTAAAAAAAAATGTTTTTGAATAATTTAGCTTATTAGTTGATCTGAATACTGAGGCACATTACAAGAAATTCAATAAGAAATGCTACTTCTCCCTTTCATATTTGATTTTTAGCTCACGTATTTCAAATATATGACCACACCAGTTGAAAGGTGCAACTTTCTTCTATCTGTTGTGTGGAAAGGTTTCAAATGCAAGTCCTTCTAAGAGCTGTAAAACTCTTGATTCAACTCTTTTGTGAATGCTTTTTTATTCTGCTCAAAGACCCGTGTTCTCTGTGTGATCATTGTGGTGCTTCTTGTGGGTAAAAAAGCCTGGTATTGGCAGCAAGTGGAGCATATGTCCTCCTCCTGATATGCACTCCGTTAATCCAGTATTCACTCAGAGAGGCCTGACCGCATTTTTATTTTGTGGAGCGAACAGTGTCACGCCTTATAGTTAATGAGACAACCACAGTAAACAGCTCAAACGTACAGTGATGGCCGCTGCATGTAAACAAACTCCAGATGATGCAGTCAAAACATGCCAGAACCGCAGAGAGGGGCTTCAGATGAAATATGAAATGTTACAAAGTGAAGAAAGTTCCAGTTGAATCTCAAGAGAGTTGCTTTGTGTCTTATTTTGGTCACACGTTTCAATTGCCTGGGATGTGCACTGATGTTTTGTTTCTCTCCCGTCATCACAAAGCCATATTTTGTGACTTTTCACGTTGGTTTCTAAAGCTCCGTGGAGACGTTATTGCTTTGCCAACATGTTCCACAAAATAACAATACGTATCCAGCATGGATTTCATCACGTGTTTTTTGTCACTTATCAGACTGGGCTTGCCCTTCATAGACGAGACCAATAACTTGACCTGGGGATGTCAACTGCTTATTGGCGAACCCTCAACCAGAAAAGTTACACAGTGTAGCTTTACCAATAACATGGGAACATACGACAAATCTCAGTGTATAAAATGTATTAAAAAATGTATAAAAATTGTTAACCATCATCTGACTTTAGTTATTTGATATTTTTGTCAATTTATTTTCATATAAGCAGCAACGAAGCAAAATAGCTCACAAGCTCAAGCTGTTTTGTATCTTATCAAAAGCAAGGATGTTGGTTCAGTTTCCCGGGGCGTGCATCACCTTAAAGCCAGATTCTGTAACATTTCTTGTGTAGTTCCACCACCTGCTTGTCTCCATGGAGATCTTACTGCTTTGCCTAGAATATTCCACTGCATGGACAATGTCTATATAGCATTTATTTCATCACAAGCGGTTTTATCATTCAGAAATGTCTCGAAAAGCGTTGTTCCTGTTACTGGGCTTGCCGCTCCACAGATCTGGCAACATCACCTGCTTAACTCTACATTGAGGTCGAGATAAGTTTAATGCCATACTGTGGAACATTCAAGCCAAACATGCTATGATATAAATTGCTTTAAGTTGTTTGAACAGTTTATAAATGTTCACCACAATTATGCAAACTATGAAACTGCATTTGACTTGATATATTTTGGCCATTTTATTTTCTAAAAACTATGGAGAAACACTTTGCGAAGCTACAGTGCGACTATTAGCCATCGCAGACAAATAGAAGAGGGAGGAAAATCTGCTTTTTCTTCTGTGTCTGGAGGCTGGGGGCCCTGCAGCTACTCACTTATCAAAATGAAAACTTAAAGGCACCAGGGGAGTGCATTAATAACATCACATGTACACCACCGCCATCAATATTAGAGCACACACTGTTTTAAGGAATACGAGCACGACAACAAAATGTCTGCTCCCTGAACTTAACATGAGTTCAAATGCGTGGACATTAACACCCGTTAAAGCCAAGTCCATTCCAAAACGATGGCGAGGTGGCACAATGCATCGTGGGGAATTGTCAGAGGGTCATCCTGTGTCCATCTGTGCGAGCTAATTAAATGGTTCTCAACAGCTCATTAAAACGGCAGAAATAGGCAAATGCCAGATGCGGAATGGACAGATCAATCCGGTCAAGACCGGACACAGCTGTCTGTTTTTTGAATGATCGAGGCCAAGTTCAGTGTATTATTAATAAATCTATTGTAAATTATGTACTAAATATCAATAGGCTTCTGCTTTGCTTGCCCGAATTGCTCTTATTGCAAAACATTTCTTATATTAGACAAAAATCCTCAAAAATATACCTGGAGTTGTGTTTTCCTTCATTCACATGTTTGAGTAATTCTTTATTATTAGTCTGTCTGCATCTCCAAAGCTCAAAATGCTCTTCCACCTTGTGATGTCATGAAGCAGTAGCATTCAAGTTAACAAAATGCCTTTTACCCTTTTATCTTTTGTTCAGTCGAAATGGGCAATTCCAGAACTGAAATTATCCTAATGATTCTAGTGAAGGGGTATGGAGTTTATAAACACAGCGGAAATCTACCTGCATTACCACATGACATCACAAGGTGGAACAGAGTTTATTGTTTGTTTGTTTGAAAGAAGAACTCATCCTATATAAGCAGGATTTGTGTGTTAAACATGTGTGAATGAAACAAAACACAATTTGATTTTCTTTAATCTTAGTGAAGACAGACAGACATAAGACAGCAGTGAGTCAAGGTCAGTACAGTTTTTATTTTGTGCTGATGGGACCAATAATCCTGGAGAAATCCACATTTAAATTTTGGAAAGCATTTGTACAATATGTTAAACCTAATGCTTTACCGTTAGCAGCAGACACACCTCTGCTTCAGGCAACAGAAACACGTGAAATGTCCATGCGCTAAATCAGGATTTAAGTTTCAGTCATAAACTGTGAAAAAATTGTTGTTAACTTTCTGTAACTTGGATTATAATAAGAAGCAGAATAGCAGAGAAAGAGGAAAAAAAGGTGAAGAGCTGGATCAGAGGGGGGTGTTGGCAGACGGCTCCCCAAACACAGAGGCAGATGCACACATAGATGCAGAGAGAAGAAATCACTGGACTGTTAGTCAAAATGTGCAGATTTAAGTCAAAACTTCTGAAACTGAGAACTCATGAGGAAACAGACACGCTGTGGTTCAGGCTGCTTTTCCTAAACAAGAGTGTAAATCCTTGTCAGCTCCACACGCTCTTACTGCCACATGACTGACTGTCCTGTCAATTAAAATGCACATGCTTATCATCGAGATCAACCAGAGCTGAGATCATGATGTATCGATCTTACGATTTTCCAAGTAAATTTTAGATGAGGAAACGACATTATAACATAGATCAGAAAATAGTGTCATCTTGGTCCTTGAGGCTACAGTTGTCAAAATCAAGTCAAAGATGCATTCATTCATTACAAATATAAACAAACAAAAAGATTATTAAGATATTAACTTACTAAAATACCTTTAGTCATAATTTAGTCCTCTTTTAGTTCTGGTTTAGGCCTTATTTAGACCTAGTTTAGTGGTGGCATTTGAGAGAATTGAAGCTATAACATTTACTCAAGTTTGTTTACAGTTCTAGTTACTTTTATATTCACCATAGCCAGATAAACAGACTCAAATCTTTCAGTTTTATATCTCAAAACCACCCAAAGAAAAAAGTCAAAGTACTTTTCTTGCCTGCCGACTGTTACCCGATATGAATCAGCTCTGAGCGATTCTCCCATTAATCATTATGGCAAAAGTCGCTCACGCTTCTCTATTGAACCTATAGGAGGTGTGCAGCCTATGTGAATAAGACGGCACATGCACAGACTACCCGGGCTCACTCCAGTCCACTGCACAAAGCCAATACTGCAGCTGGGGTGGGTATAATCTGAAATGGTGGCAGCCGTAGAGTTGGGTACAGAAATAAAACGCAGTAATAGTACGGTGCAGGTGGGAGCTGCCCTTTCTAACAGATGTTGTCGATTAAAATGGAGCGGGCAGAGATTGTGGTCATGTTTCAGAGGTGTGAGGGAGGGAGAAGACCTATGGACACCAGTGCAGTACAGGCTACAGCAGAGAAGGGCATGTGTGAAATATAACGCGAGCGATACGTCTATTATGGTGCCAAAAACTTCATTTTGGTTCAGATATTGTTTGGTAAAAGCACTGAAGGAGAACGCAAACTATAAACTAATCACTTCAACTACCAAATATTAATGCTACTACGTGCTGTGTCCATAATTGTCAGTGCTAGCGTTGCTAAAGGCCCCTATATTCATTATTATTTATGTTTTATTCCAGCTGTAATTACCATCAATACACCCATTGTGTACACTGTAATTGACCTTAATTTATAAAAAATTGTTTGTAAAAAGTAAAAAGGAGTTAGTGTTAGGGTAATGTATTAATTAGGAAGTTACTAAACCTGAAACTTGAAATTCTTATCGTTATAAAGACACCGATGCAATACTGGTATCGGATATCGGCACCGATATTGAACATTTTCATGGATCAGGAATCGGTTCAATGGGATCAGTTCAGTCTATATGCCATTTTGGGCTATTAAGTGGTGTAATGAGATGATTTACTGGCCCAAAACATCGCGTAATATTGAACTTGTATATTTTCAAAGCGGTTCTGTAGTTACTTTAAATGAAACAATTGCAAAACACATTAGGATTTTTTTTGTACCATACATTGTTGATGTTTAAAGGAAATACAGCCTATATTTTCTGTGTCAGCCAAAGTATCAGTATCGGAAAAAGCCGGATCAGTGCATCCCTAGTTATTCTAAGTTTCGTGCTATTTCTTACTACTAACATGCCTACGATATAATGCAGTTTACATTCAAAGCACTGCAACTATAATTAATAAAATAGAGAAGAAAACAAAGCTACACAATATTGTCTCAAATCTGGAGTTATGTAAATCTGCAGTTTGTCTCATAAGCTCTTTGCTAATGTCTGGAGTTCCTGCGAGCATTTATGAAGTGCAGTTCTCTGGTGGAACATTACGGACCTAAAGTGGGCCTCCACACAATGAAAAGTTGTGTGTTGATGGTTGGTTTGGCCTCAGAGCTCCCATTCAGCTGTGTGCGCCCCACTGGAGACACATTCAACAGTTGTTATTACAGCGGGAGATGATTTACAGCGCGAGCAATAGTCAAAGTGCACATTACATGGACAAATGAGCCCATCACAGGAACACACACCAGGACTTCAATTTCAGAGACTCAAAACTATGGGCTTGGATTGAGATGGAGATGGTCTATGCCAGCAGCAGGTCGCTCATGATTCAAATTCTGACGTTAAATATATTGAAGAAAATATAGGCAATAAACCGCGTTGGGAAGTAACTGAATACATGTGCAGAGAATATGTATTCTGAGTACCTGTATTCCAGTAGTTACTTGTTCATTTAGTGGTATTATACTTGATTTTGAACCATGAGAGAACTTGTTTCAGAATGAGCTTAGCCCCGTTAGCCCCTTTTCTCTCTAAGCTGTTGAACCCATGACAGACAAACAGAAGTCTGGGATAGTCACAATAATTGTTTCCTTGTGGTCCCCATTCAGCATCATCTCAGATTGGATCAAATTGTTTGCTCTTGGCAGTTGTTTCCTTATGGTTCTTGTCCAACAAAATGTCTTATAAAAAGTTTAGGCAATTGTCGGTTTTCAGATTCTAGAAAGTGGTTTTGTCATACTCACTGATAAAGGGCAAGAGCCACTATTTCCTATTGCAGTTTGCAATGAAATATCCAAAACCTACACGCATCTCTGTACTATAAAAACCTGTATTTTAAAGGTCCTATATTGACACAAAATTGGTTCTTGTGAGCTTTAAGTCACGTTATAATGTGGTTACCTTGTGAAAAACATACCCGGAGTAGTGTCACACATGTTGGAGTAATCCTTTGTTATTAGTCTGTCTGCAGCTCCAAATCTCAAAATGCTTTTTGCTTTTGTTCAGTATTAGCAATTTTAGGGCTGAAATCAACCAAATGATTCAAGTGAAGTTGTACACAGTTTAAAAATACAGTGGAGCACTTCCTGTATTACCAGATGACATGTGAGTGTTTTTGGTTTAAGCCTATATTAGCAGGATTTATGCGTTAAACATGGGAGAATGAAACAAAACAACTCAGGTACCGTATTTTTCAGACTATACAGTGCAATATCAATGAACGGGTCTATTTTCATACATAAGGCGCACCGGATTATAAGACGCATTAAGCAAGAATGCTACCTTAGCCCAGGCATCCACCATCCATTTGGGGGGATCATGGTGCCCGGCATTGCCCCCCGTCTCGGTGAATGTGTGTTCACCTTCTGTCATCCAACGCTCCCACTCAGCTCGCAATTTAACTTTAACGACCTGTCGACACCGATATCTAGCGGTTGGAGTTCTTGGGTTTATCCATCCGGAATGATGGCAGCACCGAATTAGTTTGCCTCACTTGGGCGTGTAACTAAGCATGTCTCTGAACAGGGGCCGTTTTGGGCTCCTTATAAACACACCGTAATATTATGTTGAAGCGCAGTACGTATTATTCCAATCCATCAAGCGGTGCGGCTCCGTAGCTTACCAACGTCATACTTAAACATTTTGACAGATGTTTGAGCGCAGTGTACCACATAAAATCAGTTCGAGGTCAGTAAGCACAACCAGAATTAATACATAAGGCGCACCGGGTTATAAGGCGCACGATCAATTTTGGAGAAAATTAAAGGATTTTACGTATACCTTATAGTCTGGAAAATACAGTATGTTTTGATGAGGAAAGAACATTATAGAATAGATCAGAAAATAGTGTAGTGCAGGCCCTTTAACAGCATTTACTTTAAATGCACCATCGTATTAAATATTACTGACCTATTAGAATGTTGTGATATCATTTAAAACCCTGTAATATGATTCAGTCTCTCTCATTTCTTTCTTTTTTCATGCTGCTTTCATAACTTACTTGCATAGAATAAAGGCATTTTCCTGAACTTTAAGTAAACGTAATCCAACAGGGAGCACATAATAATAGACGGCGCCCTGTTGTAGGCAAGATCAAACCGGCGCTGTTTCCTTGTCCTATACAGAAATATTTAAGACCGAAACTCTCCAGAGCTCTGATCCTCCGCCCACAGAAGCAGAGCGTGCCCACTCACAGAGACCTCGGTTCCTTTGTCTCTCTGGACTCAAGAGCGCCGCTTTATTCTGAGATGGGAGGGCCGGCCCACTCAGGAGGTCCGCGGGGATTAAACAGGACTAATTAGTTTGCACAACCAGTTTTTAAACATACAAAAAGGACACGAGCGCATTGATGTCTGGGGCTTAGATGTGCTAATAACAGCTCCAATTAGATATTTCAACGTGACATGTGACAGGAGGTTACGGAGCTAGATTTATATGAAGGGTTTGGCCGAATGTTCCACACTGTAGACTTATCGGGTGATACCGTCCAGACTAAGTTACAGGTCAGATCTATGGGGATATGAACCTGTTCTCAAGTCAATTTGAGAGAAAAAGAGAATAAATTAGATAGTAGCTCAGTTGGTGTTTGTCCACTTTGAGATTGTGATTCCAGCTCCCACAGATGAATGCTGTCATTGTGTCCTTGGGCAAGACACTTAACCCGCTTCATGGATGTGTGTGCATGGGTAAGCGGTTCCTTAATGTAAAAATTTGACCATTTAAGCTATGCATCGGCGGAACATTCTAGGAAAACCTTATCTCAATGGCGACAATCAGATGTTATAAACCCTTCGAAGAAAATTACATTTAAGATGCAAAACAGTAGCAGTAATGCATAACCGCACACAGAAAACATGGGATAGTGGAAGATTGGATAGCTGAAACCCACAGAACTGTGTGTGTATTCATTAGCATATATCTCCACTGTGTATTCAACATGCCTGACTTGTGCGGTTAGACTGCTGGTCATTTGTATGTGCGTGCGAGGGCCTGAGTGCAGATCAGTGCTGCCCCCGGTGGCTCCCCGGACTCCTCATTTCTAACGCTGTAGCACGGCCCCGCGGTTAATGAGCTTTAGTCCAAAATCAGAAGGCCCGGCGCAATTACCCATAAGGCCACACCTGAGGAGGATACTTAACCCCTATCTGCTGCAGGGCACGGCACTGCTCCGTACAGGCGCTCTTTCTCACACTGTTACTTGAATATATTTGTGTTCGCTACAGCTTAGGCGCACTCCCATATGGTACCGTTCTAACAGTGATGGCCTGTCTCATGCTTGTAATAACTTTGACTTGCCGATTTGATTAAATAATAAAAATCTAGAGATATTAGCAAATCTAATGATGACAGTCCACAGTATTAATTTGGGTAAAACAATTAAAAGTGATGTCGTGGAGAAAAGACAACAACTCTGATCATATTCCTCCAACTTTGACAGCATTATTACTTTATTTATTATTTTTTGGTTACTTTTAAAATGCTATTTGCAAAGTCTAAAAATACACCATATGAAGGCATTCTATCAAAATGCATTATGGAGGAATAAAAACAGCTAGAGGACAAAACGTATCTCCTATGAAAACATGCATAAGTAAAATCTTGCAGCTAAGGTAAGCCTGATCTCTAAGGTAATCCTATCTGGAGATGCGACCTCAAGCAAATTCAAATTCCCCAAACCCATTTGAAAATTCTGTACTCGTTCCCCATTCGCCTTCTTGTTTCTATGGATATGTGATTGCTCCGTTTTGAATGTTGCACTATATGGCATTAAACACATCTACCTTACATTTATTCAGTTACAGGTGGTTTTACAGCTCAAAAATACACAGAAAAACAGACGTCAATTTAGATAGAATGGTTTAATGCCTTATTGTGAAGTATTTCAGACAAAGCAATAACATCTCCATGGAGAAAAGCAGGTGGTGCACACTCCACCACTTTAAAGAGAGACATTCCTCTGCTCCTTCATCGTGCACAAACACATCGTTATGAAATTCAAACCCGATGCCCTCACACACGTCATGCCTGTACAGATCCATATTAATGATCGCCCCCCACTGGCTGTTCTCACCAAAAGACTTGTGGCATTCATGTTCCCGCTGTGCCCACTGTAACAGACACAAACAAAGACATTTATTATTTTAAATGGTGTCAATAATTCAACCTTTTCTCTCATTTGATTTAGTGACATTTCTATTAATCCTGCAGGGCCCATAGTTCTTACATGTCTCATTGTGGGACTGCATCCTACCCATGACAAGAGGGGTTCACTGCCTTTGTGATTACTGACACACAATGAGCAGTTTCTGAAACGTTTTTGGAAAATTTTTTACATTTCATGGGATCTTAACCAGCTAATAAGTGCAGCATGTGCAGTTTTTAGGACTAAGGGACTGTTGGACTGTGTGAATTTAGCGATTTGTTTTTCCTGGAGACTGTGCAAGAGGCTACCTAATGAGCTAGCTAAGGAGCGAGCTATAGACATTTGAGCTGCTACAGGATTTTTACACAAAAGCAAATGGCAGCAAATTGGGTAGAAGACCTTCCAGAGGAAATACTCAGACCTTCCACACATTGGGGGAATGAACCATATCACCACCAGCCGAAACAACAGAGTGGAATATGAACGAGGCCTTTCCTGTTCACCTCGTTCCCCTGGAGGCTGCTGGGATGCTGTAGCACACAGAGGAGGGACAGGTTTCCCTTTTCCTCTCCCCAAACTGCCCTGACACAGATCTGCTGACCCCACCTGTAAAAGTAGCAGCTCTAAAAGTATCTTTCTCCCGCTCTCTTTGGAGATCACAGGAGGATGAATAAAGTTTGATTAATCGCAATATAGAACTAGTTCTTCAAGTCTTTCGCTTCCATGAGTTCCCTTCTGTATGTCACTTTTGATATGCAGCTCATAGTAAGCTGCGAGACTTTCATGGTGAACAGGGGAACTATAACAGGAAACCAGCTAGCAGAGATGTGAGGGAGATGGTTCACTGATTTAAACTCTGCATGCTGCTTTATTTGCATATAACTCCAAAGGTATAAATACTTTTATGTCTGCATCATGTGAAAGTCATTGGTGGGCTGCTTTAGATCTCTTCAAAGCAAACTTGTGAGATCAGGTCCTCTTTTAAATGCAGCCATCAAAGACAAACAGCTGATGATTCAACAGTGAGCCAAGGCAATTTCCCCTCCTAATTGTAAACCTTTGTAAGAATGTGTACACAGACTATAGAGCATAACAATATAAATGATAATGTGTTGTATTATTCATTCAGTCCATACTACTATGCCTGTCATGATAATTACTATATCATCTTATGGATTATTATTTTTTTAATTATAATAACGTTTGACCTGTAGAAGGTTAAATAAATTCATTCTGTGGCTAATTAATGGTCCATTCTACTGTTTATGTGTTAAAGCACATGTCTTTAAATGATACGGACTATTTAAGAATGGTTTACTGGCACGATCTTGCTTTATTATAGTAGCATATAGTTTTGATATTATTGTTTATCGCAGTACATCTTTGTAGCAATATATCGTGCTTCAAAGTGTATTATCATGACAGGTCTACATGAAGTACACAACAGTAAGCACAGACTGGCTTTGGGTTGGTGGACAGACGCTCTGACCTCTGAGCCTCTGCTGTATCAAAACCAGAAAACACGGTAGTGTGAATTATTATGTAGAGATCGACCAATATTGGATTTTTTCATCGCCAATGCCGATACTGGTTATTTAGATTAAAGAAAAGCCAGTGGCCAATAAATTCTGCTGATATTTTTGGGTTGAAATGTAGGGTCGATTTTGATTATTTTCTCCAAATTCTGTTATTTAAATTTACTACAAACTTCTACAGCCATTGTTTTACCAAAAAACGATAAGAGCTGTGTAGTCCCATTTGGTATAGCTTGGTACAAAACCTAAAAGGTACACATAAAGCTGTATTTTAACACGAGTGTAAAGAGATAGCTGTATCAAATGGAACTACACAGCTCTCTTATAGGATTATAGTAAAAACAAAGCCCGTGGAGTTTGTAGTAAATTAAAATAACTGAATTTGGAGAAAATAAATCAGCCTGTACTGGAGATTTAAGGCCGGCAGCTGATGTGGCGCAAATATCGGCCAATCGATATTATCGGTTTATGTCTATTATATGTAGGTCATGACATTTGGCTGTTTTCAGTATAGGAATGACTTAATAATGTACAAGGAAACTTTTCTTTGGTGGAGGACCCGCTATCTGGTACTTCCATGGAGACAATAGTTGCCACCAGATGAAGCTACCGGTCAGATCTGTGGGGAGGCTTGCTCACATACAGTAAAAATGCCTGTTTGTTAAGGTACACTCGAGCAATAACAACAGCGCTAACCGAATACATCCAAAATGATGAAGTTTAATGCCACTCTAAGGGATATTCCAAGCAATAAAGACATGTTCCATGTGCTTTAAATTAACAGTGAAGTACTGTGAAAGACATTTGGACATATCTCACCATGGTAATGCCTAGAAGTTATATTGTTGTTCAGGGATGAGTAATACATGACACTCCTATGCTCCGGCTTCTATGACAAAACATGAGTATCTCTTATTGTACTACAGAGTCTACTGAAGAGGCTAGTATAATTCATCCAATTACAGCGTAGCGTAATAATTAAAAGAAGCTATGATTAATTACTCTTCTCAAGTCCCTTTGTCTCGTGACTTTGCCTTCTCAATGACTGTAACAACTTATTAAGCTTATTACCGTAATGAACCAAAACCATTTAGACAGTACAATGGAACCTTTGAAATCCTTGCCTCAAACCACCAAGATGGATATATTTATTTTAAGTGTTGACGTCAGGTTTTCTAACTCAAGGACTTTGTCAACACAAGCACATACACGCATCTTGTATGTTTGAAAATGCATTCTCCAGGTACGAGCATTTCAAATTAGCATTTTTAGTAGCAAATAACACGCAGCCTGTCTGTCAGCGTGTATAGAAAATCAGATTACATAGGTGTGGAAGTTGGTGTAAATATTGTATAGTGTGCTGGGTATGTAAAGCAGTGGCACACAGGATCAAAAAGCCACATCAGCACAGTTGAACTACATGCTCCTCTTTCATATTCTGTTTGATTGTGCCACTCCAGCGCTCCCATCCTTCCATCTTTCTAGCCTTCCCTCTCGCTCCCCCTTTCTCTGATCTGATGGGCAGAATGCGGTCAAAGAAACTCTCAGCGTTGGCTCTGATCACGTGTTTTGTCAAGTTTTACATTAGAGGAGTCAGAGGCAAAGAGTGGACCAGGCTGTACAACAGAGGTGGATTCTGTGCCAAAAACTGTGTCCCAACATCAGCTCATGTGGAGAGGGGGAGTCAACGTGTCAGAGACGTTAACCAAATATGATAAGAATATCTCAGTGTCCATATTCTGTCAGCTTTCAGTTTCCTCATAAAAACTCTCACCACTGATAGGAATGTGTCACAGGGTTCTGTGACTTCAACATGGTAAAAAGAAATATTATGCTCAATGTTTCCAAAGAAATTTGAAGAGAGCTAGACAAAGAGAGCAGTGATGGCAATATCCGCTCTAGTAAATTACCACAGATAATAGCTTTTTTTTGGTTTCATCTCAAATCCTTTGTTTTGCCAAAACAAAAAATACAATTGGCAACATAGATGTGTCTCTGCACCTGTAGCCGACAGGAATGACACACAATTGATTTTTGCAAAAAAGTGTCAGTTTTCAGTGCGTCACTGTGATGTCATCCGCCAACGTCCCACACTTGATGCATCACAAACAGGAAGTGAGTGAGGTGCTCAGTGTGACTGTGTGTGAACGGGAGATGGATACTCAAAGTTTGTTAGCAGACAATAAGGACATGCAGGGTTAGACAAAGTCCTGGTGTGAACCCAACACTGCAGCAGTGGTGTGACAGAGAGTGGACAGCCAGAGCGCAATCACACAATACTGTCATTTCAATTTTCTTACTTTTTAAAATGTATTTTACCCAGACACATTCAAATTTTCCCTTTAGTTTCTTTTCTTTCTTTCTCAGACTTTAAAAGGCATCACATATTGTGACATTGTGTTGCATTTTATGGTGGCTGTTCTTATTCTACATTTTTACACTTTCACACACAAAATGCCTTCTCCAACAGATCCATCTACCTCCGCCTCAAACCACATGACACGCCATTAAACCGACTACAACATGCAAAGTCTAACAGAACCACTCATGAGTCACTCCACATCTGAACGAAAGGCACATTAAAATGTAGAGAGGTAATTCAGGACACAGAACAAAGGGGGATAATTCCTCCATCACTTTGCACCTGATCAAAAACAACTTGAGCTCATCAAAGTGGGGCTCTGTGCATCTCTCAGCTCCTGACATGTTCCATTTGGGAGATTAAATGAGTACAGGTGTAGCGGAGAGGGTGGGAGAAGGGATCGGGTTCATTTGGCTGGACGTTTGTGGAGGTAGCGCTGGCCGGGAGCGAGCTGGCGACGGCGGGGGTGATTTTGGGATGTTTTCAGAGCGTGCATGTGGCAATCTGACAGTAACATCTGTGTGTGTAATTTGTTTTACATTTGTACAACGCAAGGGCAGAGAGGGGCTTTTGTGGTACAAGCCTCAGCCAAAATATAACTTTTGTTAATTGGCGGACAGAGCCAGCACTGACATCATTGACAATTTAAAAAGTACTGCTTGGAACTTTCAGAGACGACAAAAGCACCGCAGTTGTATCGTACAATTCAAACTAGGCTAAATGTATCCTGTGCTGATTAACATAATTATATATAGTAATAGTGGATTCTCATTATTTCTTCTGAACTTTAAAGGCACATTGTGTAACTTTATTGGCGGACGGTCAGTCAAATGCTTTTCTACATGGATATGTTATTGCTTTGTCCGGGATGCTTCACCATAGGACATTAAACTACAGGTTACAGGTCAGATCTGTGGAGAGGCGACCCCGCTCACAGTCAGAATGTCTGTTTTTCTAGGTATTTTTGAGCTATAAAACCACCTGTAATTGAATAAAAGTAAGATAGATGTGTTTAATGTCACACTGTGGAACATTTTAAGCGAAGCTGAGGTGAAGGATCCCCGCCGAAAAGTTACACAGTGCACCTTTAAAGAAAACGAGCATCATTTTCTAGACAGGAAGTTGCAATTTAAGTTCAGAGTGTAATGTGGCAAACCTTGACGTGAATGCAGTTTGCAGTGATCCAAAGTTATTCCTCATTTTCCTAACGAATTCGGCGCATCCTAATTATTCACCGTGATGAGTTTAGAGACCAAAGTCGAGTTTTACACTTGTGGCATTTCCTGGTTCTTGGAGGATGAAATGGTTTCCAATTAGATGCCGGGAGACGATTCAACATTATATAAACAACATGGAACAAAACGAGTCAGAAAAGTCGTGAACACGGTTGCTTCAAACGTCCAGAATTCTAAACTTCACACCCGTTTTGGCCAGAGTGTACGTGTATTTCAGATTTTGGTTTTCAACTTTCTCCACTCTTTGCTCATCTCCGTGTGTACTTTTAAAAACCTCCCAATCAGCAGGAATAAAGTAGTGTTTACAGTCGCTCATTAGTGGGGGCCATTTTGTCAAGCAGCTCCTCTCCCGCTCGTTTCAAGTGCAGGTTTTTTTGGTTTCACGTTGTGGGTCGTGTCAAGCTTCTCTAATTGGATGTCAAGAGGATTCTAAATATCTCTGCATCCCACGCACCAGACACATACTCTCTCCCTCTGTCTGTCTCACCCCCCTTTTCTTTTTCTTACTAAACCTTCGTCCTCTCTTCAGCTTCCTCAGTCCACGCTCTACCTCTTTCACCCCCCTCTCTCTCTCTGTCTTTTCTTCTTTCTATCTCGGCCCTTCTCTCTTCTACAACCACACTTGTCTCTCCTTCTCTTTTCTTATCCTCTATCTCACTCTAACCCAACTTTACATTTCTGTATTTTCTGTTTACCTTCACTCTCCAATCGTTTCTCTTTAGCTCCCTCTCTCATCTCCTCTGACCCTCTTTCCCTCCTTTCTCGGGTCTTTCTGCCGCCCGTCTCTCCTCTTTCTCACTTTCTGTTTTGCCTCTCTGTCTCTCTCTTGTTCTTGCCTTTTTTCCTCTCTTTTTATCTCCTTTACTTCCTCTCTTGCTCTCCCTCTCATGCTTCTTTTCTGTCTTCATTTCCTCTAGACCTTTGTCTCCTTCTCTCCCTCTCCTCTCTCTCCATTTTTAGCTTTCTTTATCTCCTTTACTCCCTCTCTCTCCTCTCACCCTCTCTTTATTGCTCTCATACACACACACACACACACACAAATCCAACTAAGAGCAAACTCTGTCTGGCTTTAATTGGTCAAGCCTGATTCCCCGGGCCACAGAAGTGTGTATAAACTCACATTGGCTGGTGATGTACAGTAGAAGAGGCTAATAAGGATTTGTCGGTGCCTGTGGATCTGGATGCAGCGAAAGACAGACAGGCAGCCCGGCCGTTTCAACTGGCCGCTGTTGTGGTCGTGCGTCGGGCCAATTAAACTATACTGTACGGTCAGAGTGGTCATGGGAGGAGACAGGACCTGGTTTAATTGTTTTGTTTTGCCGTCTTTAGCGTGGAAGCACAATACTGAGCTAAATCCTAAAATATTCTAATAGTAAAAAAAAATCTTGCCGTTAATCTGATCTAGCATGGATAATTGAAGGGCCCGTATTACGCATTTTGAGCTTTGAAGATGTAGGCAGACTAATAATAAAGGATTACTCAAACAAATAACAACGTGATGAGGTAACAGTATTATAACTATTAACTTGGCTTAAAGCTCACAAGAGTCACATTGGTGTAATAGAAGATCTTTCGCTCCTGGGCTACTACGATTTATTCTACAACAGATACGATAGGAAATGAGCTGGGAAAAAAGTACAAATGTGAAACAGGTTGAAAGGTGTGAAAGAAACAGTGAAAAGCTGGTGCTGTCCCTGGCGTCTTGTGCACAGTATTTCTGGAGTCAATTTGGGCAGATGCACTCGGGGCTAAGCTGCTCTCTCCCTTTCATCTGTGCTGTAATCCAATCACAGACTCTGGGTTATGAGATGCTTATGTGAGGGAGGAGAGAGCGGCAGAGGGGGCTACAGGAGATGGTCGGGACTCCTCAGATGTGTCAGAACAAGTGCGAGTGGAGTGGAGCAGACAGCCGCATAAACACCAAGATTATGAAAAGATTTATGAGCGAGAGAGAGGAGTGAGCCGAGGTCATGTGTGATGCCTGCCTCTGTGTCAATGGAAGAGGCAGTTAGTCGATACTGCACTGGACTCAAGTACTTGGAATGCTGCAGTAACCTATAGTCCACCTGCATATCGCTACTTACATTGGGCCTCATTCATAAGACGTTCTTTACAAACACATTTGTACTATTACTCTGATAATACAACAAACAATTCTAATCCCTCCATGATTGTAAGTTATGTATTTTCTTAAATTATTTCCCATAAACATATTACTACGTGATCCAATAACATTTATGAGGGGTTTTATAGAGCACAGACTTTTTACAGGCTGCAGTGAGCCTCCAGTGCTCTCCGTATGGGCCACTGTCACAGCCCTGCGTCTGGTCACCGTGCTACACTCAACACCCCCCATTACTGCCCATGATTCCCCATCATGAGCGCACTCTTATGCACCCCTACCCCAGCCCCCGTCCTTTGCAACCGCGGGTTTGTGATCGCAGAATGCGCAGTAAATATGTTAAAAGCGCTCGCTTATTTCAAGTTTATGACTTAAATATTCCCTTCCTGGGTGTGTTCATGTGAGTTTGGACATTTAGAATCGCAGCTGAAGCTATAAAACAGCTGTAGTCTGGAGACGGGCTCCACATCACCTCCTCGTTTACTCTCTCCCAACTGCTTTCACATGTCATAATACCAAATAGACGTATATAGATGTTTAGAGGCCGTTTCTAACCAAATACAGATTTTATTATTTTTTTAATATAAATGAAGCGTAAATGAGCGTGGAGGTATCTGGGAGTTGGTGAATTAGGCGCAACTGTCACTTAAGGAATTTGGGAGCTTAAGAACTCTTTGCTCTCGTGAGTTCTCTAAGCATCTTCTTAAAGTGAAAGTTACAATTTATTTTAAAGAAAAGTTTCATGAATGAGACCCATTGTATTTCTACTTCAAAAGCGTCTATGTTCTATCCCATTCAATTACAACTAAAGGTAAATGGCCACTTTCTACAAAGCACTTTTCCACCTTCAAGGCACCCAGCGCTTGACATCAAGGAAACTCACCCATTCACACACACTCATTCATACCCCATCTGTGGGAGCTGGAATCGTGCTGCCAACCTATGGGTCCGCAGATCTGACAACTCGACCAGGGATGTTTATGTCGAGAGTGGGATTTGAACCAGCAAACTTTGGATCAGTGGACAGTTTGTAGAAGTAATAGGCAGTAGAGCGCCAAAAATACACAGTTCACAACACGTTTTCCCTTTTAAACTGGGTAATTGCGTCCCAAACTGAATTCTCTCATTCATGTAATTCCATGCCCTGTGTAATCTTACTTTAATATCAATATCTGCTGGGTGTTTTCATTATTGTCTACTTTAACACCGAAACACAATATTATTCTCCCCATTGGACTTCCCAGTGCATTGTCAGACACTTTATTGTTGTCATAAACCAGTGAGGAGAACGGGGGCATATCTGACCTGCTGCTCCTCTGTGCTCCTGACGGCAGACTGCACTCGCATCATTATCACGACTTATCCACTCTTCTGGAAATTGCCTCGCTCTGTGAAATTAATGTCAGGCCTTTGTACAGTGACAGCGCACACAGACTTGCACTGTAATCTCCCCCACAACTCTCGGCTTGCGTTGCCAGAGGACAGGGGTGAAACAAATGGAAAGCGCGACAAACTGTGCCATCAATACTGGCAACGGAGCTGAAGGACGCGCAAGGAGGTTGACTGTTCAAAATGTCCACAGTGTTTGGCTGTAATTAGGGTTCTCATTTGGAGGATTTGGTAAAGTGCGTTATAATGGGGCATGATGGATAGGGCGGTGGGGTGAGTGCAGGTCTGATGGAGGTACTTTGATTTCGGTCCAAGATACAAAAATACAACAAAAAGCGTCTGGGGGAAATAACAAGCTCGCCTCCTGCATAACTCTGTGGAAGTAGAAATCTGAAGCCAGACTCTGGAAAAAACTCGCAGTGAAGATGAATTACTTTAAAGGCAAAATAGTCTCGTGAGCTTTAATTCATGTTATCATGCTGTTACCTCATCGAAAACATAGCTGGGGTGGTGTTTTGTTTCAGTCACACATGTTTGAATAATCCTAAAACTATTACTTCTACAGATACAAAAACTACTACTGGAGTGAACACTAATATTGCAATCTAGTATTTCAATCCATTAGCACTAGAAAAAAGTACATAAGTAAAAAATAATGCAACTTAAAACAAGCAAGAACTCAAACTTGTGTATGGCAGCAATTACTTTTACAAGTCACCCCACTCTCTGGAAAACCTGACCAGGCGATGACAGAGAAGAAGTGTGTCTCTTTTTTAGAAATAAAATCTAAAAGACTCCATAGAAAACCGAGCGCTTCCCTCCCCCGCAGAGACACAACACGAACATGCAAACCCCACAAAAAGCCTTCATGCCTGGAGTGACCGCTGACCACTTAACTTTGGCGAGAGAAGCAAGCAGCGTGGTGCAATCTTCAAATGACAAATATTAACCACTGAAACAACATAGTGTTTTTACTTGATCCTCAGCCTCTTCTCTTTCACCCCTTTCAGCTTCATAAAAAGGAAAGTTAAAAAAAAAGAAATCTTAGAAGGGAGATTCTTTCTGCTTGCTGTTTCCTAGCAACCTCTCCTCTCTTGGGAGCGATGTCATCCGTGTCTGGGCCATTTGTAAAGCAGAGCATCTTTATACGGTCTTATGTATAGGACCAAGTGGGGTGCGCCTCTGTTGTTTACCTGCTCCTCCGTCGGCGTGCGGGGGACAGCTCGCTCACGGGCCACGGTAAAAGCTCTCCAGACGGCAAGAAGCTTTTTCAGACGTCCAATTAGGCCCTGAACGCATCGCCCATAAATCATGAGAGCTCAAGAGGCTGCGGTGCGAGACAAGGGACTGCTCCCAACTCACAGTTGGAGGATATAGACTTCATATACCACCCCAGGAGAGAAGGACCCAACATTATATACTGTAACTTAGTTTGTACATTCAGGCCATCTCAATATACCCACACAGCAAGGGTATAGACATAATTATAGACAATGGTATACTTGTCTGGTATAAAACCGATTTGCGCTGCTACTCTTGTTGTGAAGTACCTTTGCAGAGATTTAAAGAGTTTATGTAGGATATGAGAAAAGATGTGTTGCTCGGGGCAGATATATAAGAGATTTGTAGTTACTTTTCCTATACTGTATAAAGAAATGCAGCCTGGGTCTTACAAGTTCAGATAGACATGATTGACAGACTGATTAACCAATCAGAGAAATGTGAGGTTTGTTCACTAACACCAAACATGGCTGTTAGGAGGAAAGAAAAGGTGAAGTGCTGGGTTTTGAGCTCTTTTGTTTCTTATGCATTACTGAAATAAACAAACCTGATTGGACAGCAGATCAATTATGTAGAGTTTAAAATATGTGCGTATGATTTCGATTTTAAATTCAATAAACGCTTGTGTTATTAGATATGAAGTAAACATGTTTAAATCCTGATTTTATTTATTTTTATTATTCATGGGAAGAAAACTTTGAAAATGTATTGTTACAAAATACCAAATACCTGAAGTAAAATGTATTTTGACTACCCAAAGTATGGTCCAATCAGTATTCTGAATACTTACTGAATACTTTCATGCAGAGTTGCATTTGAATCATAATGTAAATAAGTAACAAAAGATTGAAAACAGCTTCATGTTTGTTTCACTGTTTGTCATTTTTCTTTCAGTAACTTGAGAAGGAAAAATGACACATCCACAAGCTATAAGTGCAATGTTTTCTATTTTTCTCACTGATAACGTGCAGTTTGAAGCCTACAATGTTCAAACAGTGCCATGTATTCCTTTCATTTTAGAAAAGTGACTGTTCTGAATACAACCAAATGGAAAAAGTAACTATACTGGAATGCAATTACTCAAAACTAGTTACAAAAACAGTGGACATGACGGCCAAGTTGTTTATGTCGTTTGGCGTTTTGGTTCTCAACGTGTTTATCCAATCAGAAAGAATAAATCTCAAGTGCGTTTTTACGTTTCGATCCTTAAATCCAGATGGTTTAAACTGAAAAGTTCTCTCTCTGATCTGGATGGTCACTACCCAAACCCCAGCATCTGCAGCAAGTCATTCATCTGTGCTAGTGCAGCCTCTGTTACTGCAATATATGCTCCATCTACAAGACACTACCAATCCAGATCCAGAAAACGACTGTAGTACCCGTTACTTTTTTTTAATTCTAAAGTGTAAGAGTGCAGGCTACAGTTCCTCACATATTGTTGTTTATGTGTCTGTTGCTGCCTGAGTATAATTTTAGCATCTCTTTCCTCTTCTATCCACCTGTACATCTCTCTCTTTCTCTTTGCTCCTTTTAAGCGAAGCGTCTAAATTGCAGAATGCACATGTAGTACGCTGACAGGCTCTGACAGCCCGTTACCTGGTGCTAAGCCGTAAAAGAGGTCTGTGTCACAAATACAGGGGGCACGCTCTGCTCCCTCGCACCTCCTGTTGGATTGCCGTAATAGAAAGGGGAAGAAAAGTAGCAGATTTGAGCTTCCTGGGGGCTGAGCTGTCCCCCTTTGGTCTCCGAGTATTACCGGCGTGTGCGTGGAGGATGAGGAGCGGCTCTGGCTCTGGGGCAGGTGGAAGTTATAACGTCAGCCTTGGATGTGACAGGCTGAAAAAAGAGGCACGATTAGACCTGTGTGCAGAATACTGTGCAGAAGGATTTTCATGTGTGAAATACAGTGCGGAGTCTGCTGGTCGAAATGACACAGAGCCAATGCACCAATCAAACGTGACGCTCTGACCACCTTCCTGACAGGTGCAACAGCTCTTCTCTTGTGTCGGACACGTGCAGGTTAAGGGGGCAAAGAGAAGCAGGAGAGGATTAAGTCCAGTAGAGACATCGCTAAAAAAGATTGGACTAAAATTTCAGCTCATTTGGCCAAGTCTTCAGTGATGTACCAAAAGTGGTTCAAAAGAAGAGGCCTGCCAATGTTTTACTCCTTTAAAAGTGCACTATGTAATGTTTAGGAAATGGGTCCATCATCTGCTTATTTCTATGGAAATGTCATTGCTCTGCTTAGAATGTTCCACAGTGTGACATTAAACAGCTCCACCTTACATTTATTCAATTACAGGTGGTTTTGTAGCTCAAAAGTACCTAGAAAAACAGGCATTCTGACTGTGAGCGGGGCTGCCTCTCCACAGATCTGACCTGTAACTTGGTCTGGTTTTGTCTCCATGGAGAAAAGTTACACAGTGCACCTTTAAACATGCACTGTGTAACTTTATGCTGGTAGAAGATCCCATCTCGCTGCTTGTTTCCATGGTGATAGCATTGCTTAGGCAGGAACGTTTGTAAGAGTAAACGCATGTGTTTTTCAAGGTATTTGAGCAACAAAAGAACAGCTATAATTAAACAGATTTAATGCCATAACGTGACACAATCCAAAAAAGCAATGACATCTCCATGGAGACAAGGTTGTGACAGAAAAGGTGTGACACAATGCACCTTTATTTTTGTTATGCATCTTGTTATTTTGTATGTGTTATTATTTGCTCTTTGTTACTAGAATGTTCTGTAAATTTATGTATAGGCTGACCAGCTTAATTTCCTTGTGATTCATTAAAACTAATTTGATTCATATCTGCAGGGATTATACTTTTATTTATTTATTTATGCATTCGATATGGACAGTGCATATTAATGGTCTTCTGTAATTACAGTGTAAACATGCCAGATAATAGCAAAACTGATATGGGGCCGCTTGCTAGACTGGGTCATATATGGTGTTAATGCGATGGAAACGATCAGCCCATCAGCATTAGAAAAGCAGATTGTGTAGATAAAACCAGATCTGGCGTCTGGAAGGCCGATGTGGGATTAATTAACTGTCCAATACAAACAGCCAGGCATTTCCTGGAGGAGCGGGCACGGACTGGCATTTGAATCTAATCAGATAATGGCTCTGAGGACCGGGCTCCCGAGGACCACGCTGGCACTGTGATGGAGGTGATTATGAGAGGCGGAGACGCAGGGCTGAGCTGTGCCTCTCTGCTCGCTGCTCTGCGTCCTGAAGGTAGCTGGGGCAACCTCTCTCTGGACCTCACACTTAATCCTCTTCAAACGCTCCGTCGATATGAGATGCTAGAAGGCTAAGGTCAGGCCACTCAACATGGAAGAAATATGTATATAGCAGCTATTGCTTTGAAATATCTTAAACATTTAGATTTAATGTCCATATGTATGTCAGAAAAAGAAGGTCAGTTTTACACCAATCAAGAGGCAATTTGTGAAAAATATGTTGAAAATTCCAGGAAGTACGAGTAGAGTGTTCACACTACTATAATTTATTTGTCAAATAATAATTTCTATGTACATTAGGGGAGTTTTGGCCCAGTGAACATTGTGGTTCCTAGAGTTATAGTTACAGAATTCCTTATACATTTTAAAACCTAATAGACATGATTAACCCAGAGAAACATAAGACCAAACATGGCTGAGAAAAAATAAATAAATAAAACACTGCTAACGTTTGCAGAATCAAGACGAGAAGTGCTTGATTTTGTTTTAAATGTCAGACGACCAATGAGCGCCTTCGTTTCCCATACGTTATTGACACAAACAAACCTGACTGGACAGTATATCGATTCTGTTTAGTCAAATAAACTGCTTGAAATGTAAGAATTTGATTTTAAATTCTATAAACATCACTGCTCCGCCGTCTCTCCTGTCGTCAGCGGGGGCACCTCTCTCAGGGCGAACTTAATCCTCTTCAAATGCTCCGTCTACATGAGATGCTATAAGGCTAATGTCAGACCACTCGGCGCTGAATAGAAAAAAAGGCATATAGCAAATTATGTGTTTGCTCCAGTCTGCTTGAACGCGCCCCAGTCATGCCTCCTTACTCCTTATTTAGTATTTTCCACCACAGCGCCCTCACCTATAGGCTACAATTTACATAGAGCTTCGGGAACACAACAGAAGTAGTTTTACAAATATTTTTTCAGCCCATCTGGGAAATATACACGAGTCCCTGCTACAAAATGGTACAAGTTGCAGGCTTTTGTGGGCTCCAAAAATAAGATTAAACTAAATTAAACTAAATTAAATGTGGATTGTGTAACTTTTCTACTGGAGGGTCCTTTAAATTATTTTCTCCATGGAAATGATATTGCTTTGTCTGGAATTATTTGCAGTATGGTAGTAAACCTTTCTATTGACATGGACACCAAATTAGACCAGGTGTAGGTCAGATCTGTGGAGAGGCGACCCCGCCCACAGTCAGAACGTCTGTTTTTCTAGGTATTTTTGAGCTATAAAACCACCTGTAATTGAATAAAATTAAGGCAGAGCTGTTCAATGTGGAACATTCCAGGCAGAAAAATGACATATCCATAGAAACAAGCAGGTGATGGACTCTCCACAATGCACCTTTAATGTTGTAAGGTCATTAAAGAATAAATAACAGTTAAATTAAAGAAAATAATGACAAACAAATAAGAAAATGAAAAAACATTGCAGTGTTAATGGTTCATGATATAAAAAAGCAAAGTATGAGCTTATCATACTGCAAAATGAATCAGAATCATATCAAAATTACAATTTGAGTGAAGAAAATGAGCAAAAGCACCATAACTTCATCCACACACAACAAAATATCCTTGTTCTTATTCTTTCTTATCTTGCATAAACAAAATAAATTAATACAACTGCTAACCCTGTACTTTAGACTCAACAAGCATGAAAAATGGTATTCTGAATTTGTATTTCAGTCTGTGAACTCCGCTCAGAATCCTAGTATTACAACATAAATCAAAACGCTTGTCAGAAAAAAAACGAAAAAAAAAACAAAACATTTATCTAATTTCCCCCAAATCGTTTAGGCCTATCACAGACAAAAAGCTCTGAGACGCCATCTTCTATGAATTCAAATGTTGACTTGAGGTCCGTTGTGATCCAGTAAATCATTACGACTGTCGCTGCTCTGGGAGTCCAATTATGACCAAAGCAGGACTGGGGCGGTGTCCTCTGCTTCTGTGGACACATTTGGACAATTACGTGGCTCATACCATCTGCATGCGTCTCCTTCTCCTGTTGTGTGGCTTCATTAGGCTGTGGCACCGGCTCCCGCTCGGTCGTACGGGCTTTTGTATCATGATCACACACAGGGGGCGCCGCTGTTCCCTGCTCCATCACTCCGAGCACATGCAAATGCCCCACACAAGGCGACAAGGGCAAAGGGAGATAATGGTCAACAGCGGAGCCTGTGTTAACATAGCGGCGCGCTTAACAAATGAGCTACATGGAAATGGCTCTGCTCTGATATGCCAGAAAACTGACGACGAGGATTAACTTAACCTCAGCCCTAAACTAAATAGACAATGAGATGCAAATGAGGCCATACGGATGTATAAAAATGTATAAAAATCATAATTTGAAAAAAAAAAACATTAAAAGGACAAAATTTGACAATAGGTTAAAGGTGCAACAAGGGAGACAAGTAGGTTACAGCACTATGCTACATTACAGTTCAGATCTGTGGAGAGTCACCCCTATTCACAGAAGGAATGATTGTATTTTGCAACAATAACTTTTTGTTAGAAAAAAATCAATTTCAGTCTGTCTAGGGCACTTATGGCTATAATACTCCCTACAACAGAGGCAGGACTGTACTAGACTAGACATGGACAACACTATTATAATGTCTTGAGGATTCATGTCTCCAAGTGCTGGGCCCTTTACTGATGGTAAATAAACTTCTTTTCCATTCAAACTTGATTTATTTTAAATTTTTGCCCTACTAAAATTTATATTACAAAACCCCTGACCGTAACCCAAAAGACGAGGGGCTCTGGAGATGGGCCCACTGCTCCTGATCGCTCACCCCAGCAGCAAGGATGGGTCAAAAGCAGAGGACAATATTAACTCATTTCTTCTTAGGGAGTGTATTTGTATAGAAGCAGAAGGCTGGTGAATCTTGAGTTTTCCATAGTGGACTGGGGGGGATGCGTTTCTCCTGGGAGAGCCATATGCTCATATACTGGCTTATTTGTGCCTTTGCGTGTGGAGCCAACTATCTCCTCAGGGCCGGGGACTTCCAAGTGTACTTCATTTGTTTACGCCCAGTGCCTGCCGCATACAGCCGCTCCCCCTCGCCCATAGACCGAGCACAGAAAACTGACTTCCTCCGCCTCGTTAGGGCCTCCAGGTGATTTCACATGAGGCGAGCTGTGCCTACCGTGGTCAAAGCATCCCTTATTTATGCTGCACCTCGGGCTAGCTGTTGGCTGGTGCACTGGTCCCCTATATGTGTGCGCTGGTACTGCTAAGTGTGAAGGGGGAGCAGGCTTTCAACACAACAAAGTGTTATCCGGACTGTAAAGGCGGCGAAACTTCAAGCAAGACCATTGCGAAGTAGTAGCACTAGGGAGAGTACTCAAGGCAGGGGTGTCAATTACCTTTCAATACTGTACTGTAGGTTATACCCCGTCTAATTAACTCATTTATAGGGCTCAGTGCAGTACTAAGGCAAGCGATTAAAACAACATGTTCACAATTATTAACTGTTGACTGGGGATGGGACAAGTAGGCATGAGCCACAATCTACTTCACGGAGGAACGCCTCTACAACTCTGCGTCGTTTGTTAAAAGTGCGTCATGCATGGCTCCAAGATATTACAAACTGAAGTGTCTCTTGTGTGAATCTGAAAAGCCTGTTCACCGTCTGTAAATGTCAAATATCAGTTATTTCCCTGTTTTAAATGATGTTAGTCCCTACATTCTACTTATTCTACTAAGCTACTTATCAGTGATGTTCTCTTCTTAATTATTGTTGGTTTCATTTATAACAAAGTACAATACTCTAGCAGTTATTTATACATGGAACCTGTTCATAATATTATAATTCTAGGTAATCATAAGATTTTTTAAACTGTCAGCAATGTGACAGAACACTTAATTGCAATTATTGTCCAGGATCTTCGTGACATCAAATTTTAATATTGTCCCATGCTACCACAGCTCTCACCACAAACATTTACACAATACTACATGTTAACTATATCCATCTATATCATATGACCACTGTTTTCACTGTGCTAATGATTTCTCTTGTTTCCACGGTTATGAGCAATATTGTCATTTAGGCAATATTGTGACTAGCACTGCTGACAATCCATCCACCCATTTCCTTGCCCGGAACAGCTCTCCAGGGAGGTGTCCAGGAGGCATAGACGCCCGAGCCGCCTCAGCTGGCTCCTCTCGACATGGAGGAGCAGAGGCTGTACCCCGAGTGGCTCCCGTGTGCTGCGGACAATCCGAATGCTTATTTCCTGGGTGGTTTACCATGTACTGTTCAATCTTCTGGGGAAAAAAATGAAAAAGTTACTGTGTAGATTTCTACCAATCACTTTACAGTCTCTGAGGGTCTCAAATCCATGTGCTCAGGGGTCCAACTGAATGGTACAGCGTGATTGCCATGGTTTCTACGACTCCTCATTAATTTCCTCATCCTCCTCAGATACTCATGTCATTAAAGTGGTTTTGTAACAGTCATTTTGCACTCTGATCCTCTGTATATGCTGTTCTATTACTGCCGTCACTTCATCAATGGGACTATTCAAAAACACATGTACAGGCCAGGATTCATCACAGGCTAAATTTAAGCTTGATTTGATCTTTTTTCTTTTTTGGAAAACCACTTGGGTCTTATGTTAGATCAGTCCTTTAGCATAACTGCTAGTGCATATTAAAGGTCCTATATTACACCAAACTGACTCTCATGAGCTTTAATCCATGTTATAGTGTCGTTACCTCATAAAAAAAAAAACATACCTGGGTTTCTTTTGTTTGCTTCACACCCTATAACCCTTATTTACATCTCCAAGGCCCAACATCTCCACCTTGTGATGTCATGAAGCAGTAGTTTAAGTTAACAGCAATCTTTTTCCTTTAGTTCTGTAGAGACTAGCAATACAAAAACAGAAGTCATCCAAATGATTCTAGGTGTATGGAGTTTAAAAGCACAGTGGAGAACTTCCTGTATTATCACCAAAAGGTAGTAGTATTTTCAGTAGTATTAGTAGTAGTATTACCATAAATATGCATGATTTATGTGTTAAGCAGGTGAACGAAACAAAAAAAAAAACATACCTGGAGTTGCGTTAATGAGGAAACAACATTATAACAGATGAGAAAACAGCGTAATATGGGCCCTTTAAGGCTCTAGCTCTATTGTATAGTATTGTATTGTATTGTGGCTCGCTCCAGTGGGACAGAGTGCTGGATCAGCTCCTCACAGCAGCAGCACCGAGCTCTCTGCACACGGCACTTCTCTCCTGACATTTGGGGAGCCCCTCGACGATGTGAAAGGAACTGATTAATGACAATGGCCAACTGCTCACATGGTGTGCGCCTGCGTACACTGGGAAATATGAACAGATAGATTGTTCTTTACAAATACGTAAATATTATAAATTAAAAGTGCAGATCAGGTTGCAATTGATGGCAAGAATACTTTGAAAATATATTTAGTTACAGAATCCCTACATTAAATACATGGGGTAATCTGAGTTTTTAAAATGGCAGTAGCTCAGTTGGTAGAGTGTTTGTCCACTGACCCCTTCTTGAATGCGGTTGTTGTGTCCTTGGGCAAGACACTTAACCCACGTCACCTCCAGTGTCTGCATACTCTGGTGTGTGAATGTGTGTGTGTGAAGGTGGAAACACGCTATATAAAAATGTGACAATTTACCTTTTAAAATATTTATACTTGCATTGAAATTATAGTAAAAATGCAAATAGTACTAATGACAGCTTTGTATTTGTTTCACTGTTTTTATAGCATTTCCTATAACTAACTGAGATGGAAAAATAACACCAGGACTCATCACAAGAGCAGAATTATCTATTTTTTGCAGTTTGAAGCTTACATTACATGATCAAATACTTCTGTGTATTCCTTTGATTTTATAAAAGTAACTATCCTGAATACCACGAAATGAAAAAGTAACTGTATCGAAATACAGATACTTAAAATTAGTGCTAAAAATGCGTATTCTCGATACATTTATTCAGTTACTTCCCAACACTGCCAATTTCTATGCACCATGCAGACTACAATGCAGCGAATATTGAGTAATGTGTAAAAATGGATTGCACATTAGACAAGTGAAAATATAAATGATCAGTCACATTGCTGGTTATTGTTTTACTTAACATGACAAATTAGATTAACTTGACAGTCTAAAGAATGCTCTAAGAGTCTAGTCACATTTAATCCATCATTCACCACAAACAGCAGCATAATAATAGAGTGACATTAACAATACTGCTGTGATGCGAAGTAGAGAAACTGAACTTGTGCCGAGTTGAACTGCAGTACTGCCCTGTGACTGGACTGCTGATCCAGTGGCTAAACGTAAAACAGAGATGAGTACAATATGTGTTCTTTATTGTTACTTTGTGAAGGGTAAGAGCTGTTCTTTAGGAAAATGAATGAAGAACAATACTGCTGATTAAAACTCAGAAACCACAGAGGTTAACACAAAGCTGAACACTCACATCTCTTCTCTCACTTCACCAGGCAACTGGAAATGATCCTTGTTTAACTGCTCACTTGTACAGCTTAAGGCCATGCAGTGTAACACGTATTATAACACAAGGAAAGGTGGCAAATGAAAAAAGACTTTGTTCAAGCTGGAAAAATATAACAATGTATAGTTTTTTTTGGTCTTGCTGAAAGTTTCAATTCTCAGATGCCTCTCACCAAGTCATTTGGCTGATTTCAGCCCTGGAATTGGCAATCTCTACAAGTCAGGAGGTAAAAGGTAACGCTTAACTTGAAATCTACCACTACATGACATCACAAGGTGGAACAGAGCATTTTGAGCTTTGGAGATGTAGACAGAGTAATTAAAGGGTTGCTTTTTTATAAGGTAACAACATTTAAACACAGTTTAAAGCTCACAAGAGTCAATTTTGTGTAATATAGGACCTTTAACAGATACTGGGGTAAGGAGAGAAAAAGGCATTTTATTTCCATCAAAGCACAGTTTACTTTCTACAAAATGGATCCAGCAAGTAACTGTTGAACAGCTTTGTATGAATAAAAGTTAAAACAGAAATAATGTAGAACATTTGCCAGTAAATTGTCTTACTACATCCAAATAATGGCCCAACCAGGATATCACCTGAACAAATATCACAGAACCAATACTAGATCTAGCATATTTTTTTGTATTAACATGATATTCAAAACTGCCATTGCATCCCTACTCAATATTCCCACAGCCACACTGTCTTCTACTCAGTGAAAGAAAATGAAGAAAAAAGAAAACGGATATTGACTCCACACCAAATCCAAACTTCTGGCTGTGTCTGGTGTGGAAAGTCATAGAGGCCTTGGCGTCAGAAGTGCAGTCTCTCCTCATCCATCTGTGAGAGCGATTCCTGAGCTGAATTACACTTAAACAGATTAGGATCCCTGTGGTGCGTCAGGTGAGTGGTACGGGGTTAAACATTGGATCATACAGACACTTTGGGAGCATCCGTCAACACCACTGACATATCTACTGCCAGGTAATGTGGTTGAAGAGGGAAAATTGGTTCTAATAACATCATACGTCAAGGCAGCGTGGTCCCCTCAGCTTTTCATAGCGGAAAGGGGAGAGGGCGGTGAAGGCTGGGGCTGCAGGCCATATGTTTGTTTTGACCTGAGCAGTGATGGCTGTGTTTACCAGAGGCACTTTAGTCCATCTTAATGTTTGTGTTAAAAGGGCTGGGGCTGTTGGGGCAGAAAGTTTTCGAGGTCTCGAGCTGAAGGAGGCGGGCAGTGAATACAATGGCAAACAATGAAGGGCAAAGGGAAGTGATTATGATGCTACACCAACACATTGACCTTTGAGGTTAAAATACAACACAAAATACATCAGGTCATAAACTGTTTTTAGACAAGATTTGTGTGCCGTTATTGCAGCTATAGGTTAAATGTGCAATATTTAACTTTCTAGTCATTTACACCTTTTTTTCATGGCTGATGTCAATACCAATTGTTTAGAACACAGTGCACCCGATGGCTGATAAGCTCTGCTGATATTTTTAGGCCGATATAAATGAACAAATTTGATTCTTTTCCTTAAATTATCTAATTTAAATTGACTGCAAACTGCCCCCAAGCCCACATCATAAACCAAACAGAAAGTGTTAATATAAAGCTTTGTGTAATTTCTTTTAGACAGCTGATTAACCAAAACTAAATATTATAAGGCCAATTGCCGATGCTATAATCCAAATTTATCCACTCTTCTATTTAAAATTTTTAAAAGTGTATGCATTTATTTTTGGTTGGGCCCAGCAGCTCTACTTGCTTGCATAGCGTCTAATGCTAAACTGTGAAACATAGCAAAGAAATGCAATCATCATGGAGACAATACTTAAATATACTACTACTTAAAAAGTATGGATATGGGTACACATTTATCCTTCACACACCTGAAAACAAGAGAAAAGATTCACCCACTCGCAGAGGAAATCAGGCCAGGATGATACACTTTTTTTTTTGTCAGAGACTACAATTATAAAATATTTTGCACTCAAAACTTATCACTCAAATGTCTCAACTTTTGTTTTTAATGGTGAAGTTGGCCTTTTGAGCACATTACCAAACCACTGCCACAGTCCTTTCCACATTAGCATTAGACCCCCCACCATCATCAGAGCCTGTTTGCTGGGGCCTGTGTTGGGAGCCTGGCCGAGGAGACGTCTTTAGCCTCCTGTCGACCGTTATACCCAGGGGCAGTCTAACCCACAGGTCTGGGCAGCCAAGCGCTGCCTTTAAATGAGCTGTTGTTCCTGCTCCACTCATCAAAGGCAGGTGCGTTACCGAGGGAGACGAGGGGGAGGAGGGGGGAGGAAGGGGGACGGGGAAGCGGCTGGGGAGATGGCGGGCGTGCTGCTTGTTAGCGCCGGAACGTCAACTTTGGCTAGGAAAGTGGAGATCTGGAGGGTGGGCGAGAGGGAGCAGAGGTAATGCAGAGGAGCGAGAAGGCACCCCCAGAGGAAGAACACTACAGTTATTTTTATTCCTGGTATAAGCTAAAAAACATGGAGAGGAAAAATGAAAAAAAAAATGTTGTTGTGTTCAACTTTAAAATGTACTTTATGTCCAATGAGGGGTGGAAAACATAGCTCAGCATAAATCATACTCAAATGGATAGCTGCAACTACATTGTACAGAAACAGCGGGAAAAAACTAAATATCAGTACAAATACAGGTGAACAGGTCTTATCTCATATACATTTATATAATTATGCCTCATTTGACACTAGTCTCTTGTGATTTTTGCTTTAAATTTGTCCTCTTTGTTATTATAATTTAATTTATTTTGTCCAAATTATTTCTCTTGTGGATCAATAAAGTTTGTCCAAGTCTAAGGTTTTCAGTTATTGCTATTTGCAAAGTGGCTCCAATCCAGATAAATTAGTTATAATCGGGATTGGTTCCAGAATACTGCGTCTGACTTCCTAATTGTGCTTATAAATCAATACAAGTATTTATTGTCCAATGCTGGTCCGAAATTACTTAAATTTTGTTTATTCAAAGCTTAGTTACTTAAAGGTTAAAGGTTACAGTTATGTGGCAACCTTGTTTTAAAAGGAAAGGATTTTTTTCAGTTTCAGTCAGAAGTTACAAGTAAAATAAAATGATCTTAGTTGATGAAAGTTGGTGACATCCATTTGTTAGTGCTTGCTAAAAGTTAAAACTGTTAAATCTCCAAACACAAAGACTGTGGGATATGGCTGCAACGCTGTGAGCAAGAACTGTTTCCTTTCTAGAGTAAAACTACTGTGAGACTCTTAAGTGTTCAAAAGATCAAAGCGCTGCACTTCGAGTTTAGATGCAAGAAAAAACTGTTATTTGTGAAATGTGGTGCAATACTTCAGATACATGTTTTTTTAAAGCATAAAGTCATAGCATAGAGTCACTATCGCTAATCTGCAGCTTCACCTCGATCCGTGGGCTGTGTGGATGTAAACAGACATACGCGGGGAGCTGTCTCACCTTTTTACTTTCAAATAACACCTCAAAACACCTCAAATAGCGATGTTTTGTAGACTGGATGTCATTATTTACAGAGGACAAATACTGTGGATAATGTGGATGAGATGCTGCACTTTAAATTTACCACTTACAAGAAGCGAGTAATAAAGTCCTCTCATTATTTTTGCAATATCCCGAGTTTGTATCTTCCACCTCCATGTCCGTCACTCCTCTGCCCCTGACTGTTTTATCGGCTGTTTCCTTAGCGTTGCTGATGTTTGGAGGTTACGATCTGAAATTGACACCACACACGAGGAGCACAGAGGCTTCATAAGACGACAAAAAGTCAGGTCACGCCTCCCCGAACTCGGGGAGCAGCAAATAGCAGCCAAAATCGGGCAAATTCTAATGTAGTGTTTAGGGAAAAATTACAGTAAAAGTAATTTAATAATTTGTTAACTATAGGTCCGGGTCCATATGAGATAATATCTGCCCGATAGTGACCACTGCCATATGTTTTCACTCAGCCTCAAAATTTAATGCGAATATCAGCGCATTTTCAATATCAGTTTGATACCAACATACGGGGAAATCTTCCCAGATCACTGGTAATGATAAAGTTTTTAATCTTTTGTTCTTCTAAAAACTACATTTTCTGACACCCATGACACTACAAAAACCATCCCTCCAACATTATCAAATAATACAGTTTTTAGCTCTCATTTTGAAGTTGTCATATTTTAACATTTAGTACTCAGTGAATAGTCTAGCTCAGCAGAGCCCCTAGGGAGTCTAATTAGGCCGTGCAATTTTAGAAAGAACATATTTGGATTCAATTTTATATTGAAAACACTGTCAAGAGATGGGAAGGAGGTCACTCCTCTCCATTTCCTAATTTTTTAAAGTCAGTTTAATGATACATTTCTTTGCAGAATATTTTAATGTGCAAACTGTCCTTAGGTTTAGCCCTGGACCTGCTCATGTGCATTCACTTTGGCCTGTGGGCAGCGCTGGTGTAGTTCATAGACCTCACTAACAAACAGAAACTGGACACAAATGTGTTTCAGTGGAGTCTGTTCTGCCCTTCAGATTATTCATTATGATCTTATTAACATGTTTTAAAAGTTTCAGGCTCTGAGTCTCCCCTCCATTTGCTCCCTGCATTAAGTCGCTTCCCCTTCAGAGCGCTATCACAGCACAATCAGTTTTTTTCACCTAAACATGTGACCTGAAAGCAGTGAACTGTGTGTGAACCTGTGTGAATGAGGTCCTATACAGTCCACTAAAGAGTGCAGGTCAGTGTAGTGTTTGGGGTTTAGGGCCCAGGATGGACATTCAGACACTTCCAATGTCATTATTGACATTCAATGTGTCTCTATGGCAACGCATCCATTTCCATATAAGAAAAGATTCAGAGTGACGTCACCTGACAATGCCCTGTTTTTACGTTGAGATTTTAATTTTCACCAAACCCATGGTGCAGCTATGTTGGATTTTTGGGCTCCAAGATCTTCTCCAACTTTTCAAGCAGAACTTCCAAGACTGTTCCAATTGCTGTACAAATTTTAACTTTGAAAATCCGACCTCTGACCCCGACTGGAACACAGCATAGATCCTGCACCTGTCACTTGTATGAGCTGACCTGGTGTCATTAACGGCCAATCACATTTAAAGAGGCTATTTGAAAACGCACCGTGAACAAGCTGTAAAGCCGTATTTATCTATAATTCCTCTGAAGTCCCACACGTTCACCTGTGTGGATGCAGTCACCATGGTAACCGCACAAACAAAGTCAACAGTGGGCCCATCAGGTCAAAGCGACGCTAGCTGCTACAATCAATTCCTCACAGTTAACACCCGTGGTTCGGCATAATGAAATAATTATAAATAGGCGAGAGGCTGAGAGACAGTAGTGTGTTGATTTGAGAAAATTTCAATCGCGTGGTGAAAGGGGGATTAGCGCTGTCAGTTGAAACCGGGCGGGCCGCCTTGGCTCGCTCGCACAACTGTTGAGCGGACAAAGATTTTTAATTAATTCTGTAGATTAGCCATGATCAGAGCGATTGGGTTTGGTAATGGAGTCGTGGCATTGTTGGGGCGGAGTGGGCAGATTCAAAGATACCTTCTGCTCACTCAACTTTCTCACAACAATTCAGAACTAATATGTGTATAGCAGCTTCCTTATTTCTAGTACTAATACTATATCTGTGCAAACCTCTTGCCACAGAGGGCGGTAGTCGACTAAAAACATTCTTGTCCTGGCGATTGAGTAGTTGGCTAAAAGAGGGTGTGGCTAAAGTTCTTCAAAATATAAAAGGCCCATGTTACGCTGTTACGGAGTTGTGTTTTGTTTCATTCACACATGTTTAACACACACAACTCCATACACTCTCACTAGAATAATTTGTATAATTTCAGCCCTGGAATTTCTCTTCTTTACTGAACAAAAAGGTGTTTGGTTTGGTAATGGAGCTGTGGCGTTGTTGGGCGGCGTGAGCAGATTCAAAGAAATTCCTCTGCTCATTGGACTTCATATTGTACTTCATAACAATTCAGGCTATACACCACACAGAAAACATGCATAACAAGAGATGCCGCGGCGAAAGCTTGGCCTGTCACAGTAATTACTATATTGACTCGTCGTTCAATATATGATGGCTGGAACAATATATTTTGGTTCCATTTATAGTGTGTGCTTTTTCTTAGCAAGAATGGAGACTTTTTTGTTCCCTTAAAAGTGCACAGTGTAACTTTTCTGGTGGAGGGTCCAATAGGGTCAAATACTTTTCTCCATGGAGCTGTTATTGCTTTCTCTGGAATGTTTCACAGTATGGTATTAAACCTTTCTATCATCCTGGAGACCAACCCAGACAGATACAGGTCAGATCTATGGAGATGCGATCCTGCTCTCAAGTCAGAATGTCTTTTAAAGGTATTTTTGTGCAGTAAAACAACCCGTTATTGAATTAATGTCATACTATGGAACGTTCCAGGCAGAGCAATGACATATCCATAGAAACAGGCAGGTGACGGACCCCCAACCAAAAAGTTACACAGTGTATCTTTAATATTAGAATAATTAGGACTTCATTCTGTTCTTTATTTGTTGCAGCTCAGGCCTTTTCATGATACTGTATATAAAAATGGTTCACTGGGATTATCCTGCTTTATTGTTATTGTGTCCACGGCATTAAGTGGAATTAGCAGTATGTGTTATCCTGACAGGCCTAGTGAAAGCTTAATTCAGGAAGCCAACATCTCACTGCATAAACCAGTGATTTACTTCAACAAAAGAGTATCAGTCTTAGACATGTCAAAATCTAAAAGCAGTAGCGAAAAACAGCTTTCGACTGAATCACCGTTTACTCTGTTTTGCCGTGTATCACTAAAGGAGCTACTTCAACTTTCACCGGATATTTTTCAAAGGCTATGTTACTCGCAATAATATGAAGTGATACCGGAGGAAAAGTATTGAAAACACGGGAATAGGCAAATATAGACAAGACTGCAGCAGGAAGGACGCTTGATATAAAACACAAAATGCAGTCCTAAGGTTTACAATAGTAAAAAGAAGTATGCCTGCGCTAAAAATACACCACTTTATCTTGATGCTTCCTCGCTTGAAACATCGTCCAAGCATTCACCGTATAGAGAATCATTTAGCTCTAGCCCCAGTCTGTGAAGTTTGCTGAGCAGTGCCTTTCTAACCGATGTCTTTGTGTTGTATTTCATGTGCAGAAGCGCCCTATAGCTGTGCTCCCGTGCCCATCGTGTATTCATATATTCTGGTAGCGGGCTGCGCTCACTGTGGTGTTTAGTGCACGGGCCCTGCGACTGTTCTGATCAAAGCCGTGGGATTCTAGCTGCGTTTGTTCAGAGCGTCTCTCATCCAGCACAAGAGCAGTCCGGGTTCAGGCTCAGAAGAAGACATTTGGCATACAGAGCGTAAATGCTCTGCACTGGAATATGCACAGTGATGTTTAGGGACATGCGAGAGGGCAGGTAAGGTTTGTGGAATGGAAGCCCTGGTTTAGTCAGAGCTGCACGTGGCAGTTACCCGACCAGCCAGAACCACACGTTTTGACAAAACTTTACAAAGACGAGTGGCTCCGGACGCTTATCCTGTCGCTATGATTTCAAAAGGTATGATTGACAGGTAAATTAACCAATCAGAGAGATGCATGGTCCGTTCAGTCCTGAAATTGACCACCTCTACCGAACAAAAGGTAAAAATTAGCTGTTAACTTAAAAAAAAAACTACCGCAAGGTGGAACAGAGCATTTTGAGCTTTGGAGATGTGGACAGACGAATAATTAAGGGGTACTAAAACATGCAAATGATCAAAACAGATCTCTAGGTATGTTTCTGAGGTGGATTTAACATTATAACATGGTATAAAGCCCACAAGAATCAATTTAGTATAATACAGGCTCTTTAAATCTAGCCAAGAAGTGCCTTGACCATGCTGATCCAATGTTACTTCAACCAGGTGCATATATCATACGTGTGTTTTGACGTGATCCAGAAGCACTTATGAATCCTGGGAGACATTGGTGTTTTCAGAGTCCTCACACACTAAATAAATAGCAGTTTTTTTCAGCTGAGTAGCTCTGAGCCTGATCCTTTGCACAGAGCCACAGCAGTGCAGCGGGCTAAAAGGCTCAGGGAGGGTGAAGGGTGTCACCTGTCATTCTGATTAGAGGAGGAGGAGAACGGAGGGGACTGGAAGGAGCGCAGGGCAGGGGAGCAGGCAGGGGTAAGGGGGGTGGACAGGTACAGAGGGGAGGATAGGGACAACAGGTGATGCAAGTGAGCAGGAGAGGGAATGAGCTTCTGTGGATAAGGAGGATTTAAGTCAGAATAGACTGAATTGAAACACACCAGGGCATGTTTTTTTCACAGAAAATGAAGAAAAGAAAAGTTTGTCTTAGAAATAACAGCGAGTCTAAGTAAAATAATGAGACTGATACAGGATTCAGAGGTGAAAAGTAATTAAAGTAGGTATTTAGTTTCAATTTCAGAGCAGTTCATTCAAGTGAGCACTTAGAAAGCCTCTTTTAGAATACCTTTAGCTGTATTATTCTCAACAGTGCTCGTACTGTAGTAGTTGTTGCAGATAATGGCAATAGAAGGGATGGGTTTTGGTTCTGAGTGGAGTAATATGAACGACCAAGAGGCTGAAGTTATCCAAGTGATTCTAGTGACGGTGTATGGATTTTAAAACCACAATGAAGCACTGACATGACATCACAGGGTGGACTTTGAGTGTTTTCCATCCAAGAGCCTAAATACGCAGGATGTGGGTAAGTTTTTGATGAGGAAAGAACAGCAATATAAACATAGATCAGAAAATAGCGTAATATGAGCCGTTCAAACAGAAAGGACAGTAAGAAAACTACAGTCATATTCATAAATCATTTGACACCACCCTACTGCAGCCCAGGGTCTAAATATGTTAAACTCCTGTGCGGTGATGGAGTGTGAGGGGCACAAATGAGAAGCTCGGAGCATGTGTGGGGTGAGATGGAGGGCCTGGTCAGTGGAGCGGAGCCATTTCAACAACAAAAGGCTAAATGCACATGACCTCAGACTCACATGGTTCAGACAAACACACACAAACACTGGGGTCTAATCACACAGGGCAGATGGGCAGCAGATAAAGAGAAGGTCTCATTTAAAAAGATATTATCAAGATCTACAACGTAAATGACCAAGAGAAGGCACAGTAACCTTTTAGTTGGGTTCCTTCCCCGGCTTGTTTCTATGGATGGGTCATTGCTCTGCTTCCATATGATGCCATTAAACGGCTCTGCCTGACATTTATTCAGTTAGAGGTGGTTTTAAAGCTCAGAAATGCATAGAAAAGCATTCTGACTGTGAGCAGGGATGTCTCTCTACATACCTGACCTGTAACTTGGCCAGATTTGGTCTCCATCAAGAGAGAAAAGTTGAATACTCTCAGACAAAGCAGTAACATCTCCATGGAGAAAAGCAGGTAGCGAACCCTCCGCCAGAAATGCACAATGCACCTTTAAGGGTCGTGAAATTGCGATTAAACCAGAACTAACCTTGGACTAAAGAGGACAAAAGCAAGTCTACATTTACTGGACTCAAAAAACAGGACCTGATAGGACAAAACCATGTAAACATTATGTAAAAAGTAGACCACCTGGTATATATATGTATATGTATATGTATATGTGTATATATATATATATATATATATATATATATATATATATATATATATATATATATATATATATATATATATATAAAAAAGTACATGTTTGGGTTTCTTTCTTCTTGAGAATTGATCAAATATATTTTTATCTTCCAAAATTATCAAGGTTATTTTTTTCTTGACACCTTATTGAGGCTAGGACCAAACCAAGTCTGTATAGAATGAGTCAAGAAAATCAGACCAAAAAACAGGAATGAATGAGGAACTAAAACAAGTGCAAATCAGATTATTCATTATGTCCTTTATTCCCCTGGATATAAAGCAAATTCAAAGTGTCTCAATGTGTCTTCACAAAGTCTTGAGTCTGAAGGAGCATGCAGTCTGTTAGTGAAGAGCAGCCCGTGCTCACAGATGGTATCCTGGTGGTCTAGCTGAAGTGATTTGCCTAAGAGCACGTGGGCAAGAGCAGAACAGGGACAGACCTTAGACCCCAGACCTCTGTTCGGCCCTGGTATTTCCTTCACGTCACTCAAAAGCAGAGCACACGCAGCACGGAGGACCTTGGCCCCTTGTACATGTGAGTATGTTTGTGTGTGTGTGTGTGTGTGTGTGGACATGTGGGAGCTACAGAACACCACGTTGTGTTACGCTCTAATTAGAAAGGTTTACTTTGGTGAAACACAGTGTTGCCAGGTCTGACGGACAGAAATGAAGACCTCTTACACTTGTGATAAAAAGAAAAGTGTAACTTCTGTAATGAGCTGAAACTTCAAACATGGCTGTCACTTTTCATCATGGTCCTGGTTAAGTATTAGTTTAGCCATGGTTTGGTTCTGTTCTAGTACAGTATGGTATATGGGCCTGGTTTAGTCCTGGTTAGTCCTTAGCTAGTCCTCTTCATACAGACTAGTAAAGTTCAGTGTGGATCTGGCTCTTGTTAAGTCATAGTTTTACCCACTTTGGCCCATGTTTAGTCCTGCTTTAGGCTTGTTTACCCATTGTTTAGTCCTGAATAAGTCTTAAGTTATGAATTTGTGGTCCTGGTTTAGCCCTTAACCTGCTTTTAATCCTAGTTTAGCCCTGACGTACCCTGATCTAGTCCTAGTTTGGTCCTGGTAGCCCTGGTTTAGTCCTGATTTAGTACTGGTTTAGTCTTAGGTTAATATTGGTTTAGTCCATGTTTAGTCTTATTTTAGCCCTGGTTTAACCCTTCACCTTGTTTAGCCCAAGTTTGGTCCTGACGGTAACCCTGGCTTAGTCCTGGTAGCCCTGGTTTAGCCCTAGTTTAGCTGTTGTTTAGTCCTGGTTCAGACCTGGTCAAGCCCCTCACCTTGTTTAGCCCAAATTTGGTCTTGATGGTGATCCTAGTTTAGTCCCGGTTTAGTCCTGCTTTAGGCCTGATGTAGTCCCAATTCCTACTTTCACTGAAGTAGACTGCATGCTTCCTCCTGCTCTAAGTCGAAGCTTCAAAATGCACTTTCTCACCAGCTCATTTATTCCACTCTAATTGACACAAAAGCTCCTCGGTCCTGATCTGTGCCAATGCAATAAGCTAATGCTCCCTGGCACTCGCTGCTCACTGTTTACTATTGATACTCCCAAAATGGCCGCCGCTTCACTGGGGAAATTAATCAACAAAAAGAGTACATTTCATTTACTATTTTTATACATGCATTTTCTATTGTCAGAGTCCCAAGAGAAATTTCATTGCAAGTAATGTGCGAATAAACAGCCCTGTTAAGGTTTCACAGTTTACTGTGATGAACGCACTTTCTAAGAGCTCTGTGCAGTTTTATTCATTTCATTTTTACCTTTCTGTGTGTTAAAATCAATCATAACAAATAATAATATTGACACGATGGCATAAGGAGAGTCCGCCACCTGCTCGTTTCTGCGATTATGTTATTGCCTTATCCGGAATATTCCACAGTATAGCATTAAAAGCATTCATCTTGCATTCATTTTGATTGATTAAACTTACCCTAATACATACATTCTTACTGTGAGTGGAGTCACCTCTCCGTAGATCTGGCCAGTAACTAAGTTTGGTGGCATCACATGAGACAAATAGCGAGCGAATCCTCCACAAGAAAAGTTACACAGTGCATCTTTAAATCCAGTAGGGCTATAAGATTAATCACAATCAAATCTGCTGACCCTGTAGTTTAGATTAGGGTTCTGATATATATCAATATAACTTTCTTTGGAGGTGCTCACAGCTGATAAAACCACCAATATATTTAGTGACATTAATATTCACTGTAAATCTTCAACCGATTATAAAACTTAGGTTTGACTTTATTGGATTTTAAGTTGGGATGGTTTAAGCTACACTGACTGTTATTGTTCCTCTTTACAGTCATATTTAAAAGACAGTAGGTCGACCTAATGGCATTTTTGCATGACATTCTTACCTGTAAACAAAGTAAGTAAACTACCGCTTAGCCTTTAGCATTTATCGTAAATGCATGTACTTAATTATATGTGGAAATGCAGACCATTCACACCTATATTCATGGTTCATTTACATATACATTCACTGCTCATACAGGCACCTCTCAGATCACAAGTCTTAAGTGTATTTTTAATCCTGACTCAAAAAGACTGTCTGTAAAAAGGCAAGAAAATTGTTCAGCACCACAGTGAATGAACAGCTCAGACTGGACAAAATAAATGTGCGATCATGTATGCAGGAGATGTACTTTCATTTATACAAGAGTAACCGGCACCATTGTTCCAGACTAGAGGCTCATGTGGCTATGACCCAGTTTTAGGATCCATCAAACTCGAGTTAAAGAAAAATTACTTCTTAATGTAGTCAACACATATTGGAACACACCGAGTAAAACAGGACCGGTCAAGGCTACAAGATTAATAGTAAATGGATCGATATTGCAATTAGCACATCGCAAAGACAGCCATTATTTGGGTAATATATAGTGCCCCTACGAACAACTAAATCTCCTGTCTCCATGCAGCCTAATTGTCTGCCAAAGTTCGCCAACCTTGTAGTTCAGACCACTCCAAACATGTTCTGAAATGCCCGGGATTCATTGACAGTTCATTTGAAAAACTATGAAAATGCAACACCAATAGCTCATTAGATTTCACCAAAATTGCTCAGCCCTGCCAAACATGTCTCCCTTTTCAAACAACCTGTGTTTAATGTACTCCAATACACATGTTTTTGTAGCCTTTCCTCAACATAAAAACTTTCACCAGTCGACCATGCACCTTATTTGAAGAGGTCTGCATATTAGAAGCACAACTCAAATCCCAAGTTCACCCACATTCATTCTATTTTCTTAAAACCTACACAGTTCTTTAGCAAAGCTTTACAAAATGCCAGGGCTGGAAATCACAGTGGCCCTCACACTTCGATACGATGCACGAAACATGGCTCACGATACAATATTATCACAGTATGGCAATACTGAATACAGATAAATTGCTGTTTCCATAGATTTTAACAACAATATTTCTTTGTTAAACCACTGCTTGTGCAAAGTTAATATGAAATATGTCTATTTTAATCATCAAACCAGTGAATATGTCAAGAGTTTTGCATAAACAAGTTTCCAATAAGCAACTAAAAGAATAGAAAAATACTCTTGGCGATATATTGAGACAGCAGATCACGATAATACTATATCACAAAATTTAGCGTCATAATATACAGATAGGTACACTTTTTTTTTTTTTTTACAGATTTGTCTTGGTTGCTAGAGTGATTTCAAGAAGACCTGCTCTTTTAGTGATGCATAAAGTCATGGTGGGCCATTTGCAATCAGACAAACGGACATGTTTGCATGGAACTGTTTTGGGCTCCACACATGAGAGCAGTGTGGTCAGGCCCACAGCTGCCCTCTGCTCCAGTCCAACCCTGACACATGGGCCAGTGTAACATGGCCAAATCTGAGCTCCACACGAGTGGTTGAAAGAACAACCCACAAACTGCAACAGTCAAGAGGCCAGGGAGCGCCGTGCCCACTGGTGTGTCCATTATTCAACCAATGTGGGGGTCACACGTCATCACAGGGACTTTTGTCAAAATCATAAACGATAAAAAATAAAAGTAATAGAATTTAAAACATGGTAGTTAGCCCACCAGTTACTTGTCTCCATGGAAATGTTATTGCTTTACCTCCATTATTCTAAAGTTTGGCTCGTCAGTCTCTATAGTCACTACCAGGCCAATTTACAGGTGAGATCTGTGCAGAGGTGACCCCACTCGCAGTAAAAACAAGCAATAAAAACAACCATAATTGAATACATGCATCTTCTGCGAGTTTAATACTATATTGTGAAACATTACAGGCAAAGGAAGAGCAATGTCCATGCTAGCAAACCCCCCAGTATGCAAGGTTTCGCAGTCCACCTTTAAAACATTGACTGAGTAGTGACAATTTTTAATAGTGATGCACAGGATACTGAAAAATGTGTTTGATCAGATATCAGCTTCCTGGTTGGACATGTAAATCTGACTATTTCCTGATCAGAATGTTTCAGTTTTTATTTACACAAAGCTGATCTGTAGTTACGTGATAAAGAACAGCTCCATAACACATTTAGATCAGTTTCGTCTTATTTTGTTTAAAGTAAGTAAATAAATGCTGTTTTCAGTCTCTGCACTGGCATCGGAACTGCAAAAAGCTGAATCAGTACATCCCTAATTTTAATACACTGAGATACAGAGTAGTTTGGGGTGATTTTTAGATACTGACACTGGTGACTTGGTATTTGACAAAGTACCAATCCTCAAATGAGTACTCTATTAGTACTATGATATATGGCATGTACTAGTAGCCTATGGAACTCAAAATTATATTTCTACTTCATGGTCTCACATACAGCCGTTTGTATTGGATGAATCACCTTTGTACCTCCTTTGTACTACAGTTCTGAAAATCTGCAGCTGCACAACAACTATGCGATCGATTTCTACCGGAAATACAAGACAAAATATGTGTAGGGGAAGAGAAAAACATGGCCAGTACCAATTACTCCCTTTCTATTACTGCTAGTATATGAGGATTATGCTGCTAGAAACTGAGCTTTTGATGATTTGATGTACTGAAGAAAAGCAGATAAAAGATAATTCCTGGAACAAAATTCAGCACTCTTGTCATGTGAAGGACAGAAAATACTGCATAATAAAAAGAAACAGTCACAAAGGTGCAATTACTCAGAGCAATACAGCTAAAGAAGACCATGAAATAGTTCTCAAATAAGTCACAGCTGCTATTACACAAAGAGGATTTCAAGGCAGGGGACAGTTTGAAGTTAAAGGGCCAATATTGTGATACTTTCTCTATGTTATGATGTCGTTTCTGCAATCAAACCACTGTGTTTGTTCTGCTTCATTCGCACATGTTTAACACACAAACCCAGCATATTTTGATGTCAAGTTCTTCTCTCTCAAGCAGAAAACGCTCTGTTCCACCTCGATGTCACGTGGTAATACAGAAGGTGCTCCACTGTGTTTTTAAACTCCACACACCTTCATTAGAATCATTTGGATGATTTCAGCCTTGCAATGGACAATCTCTACAGACGTAAAAATGGAGACATATAGTGTGATAGTATTTGGATATGTGAAATGAAACCTCATGAATTGGTCTGTGAACGGAGAAGCACTTTAACTTTAATGTGGTAAATTATAATCGGTAGTGTGTGATGCCATGTGGATATGAATGAAAGTGAATTATATGAATAGGTCGAGATAATGAAGTGATTGGCACCTTATATTAGATATTGTAACTTTGTTGTTAATGCGGTTGCATCTGCTTTGTGGTGAGTGCAGCGTGTGGTTATGATTGAATGAGTGTATGAATTGACTAATATTAGTATTCTTTGTATGTGGTAAATTGTGCATATTTTTTGTAATGTTTTTATGAACTGTGGGGGTCGTGTGGCTGGTTCACACCAGCAGGGACTGAGGATGGAAATTAGCTTTGGCTATAATCCTGCGTATTTACAGATATGTGATTTTTCCATATATTCCTGTTTTGATATGCATTGTCCCTTCATAAATAAATAAATACAAATACAAATACAAATGTATAATATATAAACATGTAATTGTATAATATAAAGGTATATATGCTGCTTTTAAATAAGAAATAAGACAGCTGGCTGAACTTATATGACATTCTCTAGTGTAGATTTTGTCAACAATGTCAAAATTCTGCTTATTGGTTGAGTTTGTTGGTGAGAGTGAGTTTCTTGGTCTTTAGATTCACTTTACACAAACCCCCAGTGCACCACAGAACGGCATGCGTCAGCTTTTGTCCCCGCGCTACTGAGACGCTCCTTTTATTTGTCAGCCCTTATAAGTGACAGATTTCACCGGGTCCATCCTCAGTCTGAAGTACAAGGCTTTATAAATAAATAATCGGTGAGTGTTGCGGTCATTACAAATCCGCTGCGTCATTTCAGTCTGGTTTCAAAGCTCGGGGCTGTAGTCCGGCCGGTGTTGCAGACTTGTTGGGTCTGGATAGGTGCATGTCCGGACGAGTGGAGGAGGGAGGGGGGTTGGTGCTGGTGAGGAGGCCCAGTCTCGGTGTCTCCTCCGTGGGTTACGTCACGCGCTCTGCCCCAGACTCCAGCATCGCGCCACATCACAGCATGAGCCCAGGTTTGTTTGACATGACAAAGCACTGGGCTCGCGGACAACGGGAGGGACGGAGAGACATCCAAGCAAGTAAAGGTTAAGATGTCCGGCTTGATTCTGGTTTAAACGTGACAAATTACAGCACAATTATGTATTTAAAATGCAGAACTACTCACAATGAAAATGAATTATAAACAGTGGAGAAATAGCATGGGATATGGATCAAAATAATATGGAAACTAAAAGTCATGATTACAACATAATTCCTCATTTAAACATGCCATCTGTCATTTCAATGTGATGTTTCCTAAACTTATTCCAGTAAGAAGACATAACATGGTTTACAAGCAAGTAGCAGATCCTCCAGAGTATCTAATCACAATTAATGCACTGTGCTTTGAAGTACCAAACAATACTCTAAACTGCAAAGAATAATTAATACAACAAATACTTATAATACCTTTCTGGCTAATTCATTTCTATTATATTTTAGCTGACCTTTTACTATACATCACTATGACTCCTGCAATTTATATATCATATATATAAACCGTGACAATGTTTTATGCAAAATGCAAGGAATTATTCAAATTGTACTGGTATTTATAGTGATGACCCACAGTCACGTAGACACAAAGCATGTACAGTAACAACAATGAACCCAATAATAATAACAGTAAGGTACAGTGAGGTACTGGGGAGCAGGCTGCAGCTAAAGTACTGGGGAAAACAGAGCATTTCTAGTGCTACACTCCCAGTCACTTTAATATATGAGTTTGCATATGAAGTAGACCATGCAGGACCAGTGAGGAATGTTTGTCTTGAAGGCGACTTGGTGTGACCCACAAAGTCTTGGGCTAATAATGGCTGTAATTAACATAACCCAAGGGACTGATACTGCATTTAGGTGTATTTAGGTCTCCGCTCGGACCCCCTCGCTCCCTCTACCTCCCCCCTCGCTCCGAAATCCACCCCAAAACCCATCTCTCTTTCTAAATGTGCTCCAGTGCTCCTGCCACCACGACCAGCTAGTCTTGTACATCTTAAGAACTGAATGCGTTCCTCCTCCCTCCATCCCTCCTTCCTCACTTGCTCTTCTCCAGTTCAACAGCTCCCCCCGGTGTCGAAACGCGCACACGGCAGCTTTACATAACAGTTGTTGATGAGGTTTTCACTTTGAACATCTGCTCGGACCCACTTTTTCCCCCTCAGTCATTACGGAGCTTTGGATTTTTATTGATGTCAGCTTTCTGCAGTATTAATGATTCAGAAGTGTGCGAGCAATAATGGCTTTGATTAATTGAACATGCTGCTGTTGTTCGGGGAACCTGAGGGTTCCTACGGTGACCAGAGCACAATAAATGAAGTGGTAAAATGTTATGCTATCAACGAAATAATGACATCTCGACTTGTGGTAAATCTTGAAGTAAAAAGACTGCTTGTATGACATCTAATTTTGTTATATCTGGTGTTGATACATTGCTGGGTTGTCTAAAGGGTTTGAACTGTAGAAAGGTGCATTGCGCAACTTTTCGGGTAGAGGATCCGCTACCATGGAGATGTTATTGCTTTGCCTGGAATGTTCCATGATATGACCTTAAACATATCCATATAGCATTTATTCATTAAAAGTGTTTCTATTGCGCAAAAAATAATAAAATTTCTTCTGTGAATAGTGTCGTCTCTCCACAGATCTGAATTGTAACGTAGCGTAGTTTTGTAACCTGCCTGTCTCCCTCGTGATATATGTTTAATCTATACCGTGGAACATTGTAGATAATAATAATAATAAAGCAATAACATTTCCATGGAGGCAGGTAAAAGTTGTACGGTGCACCTTTAACTTTCGTCAGTCCTTCCATCTTAATACATATTTATAAAGTTCTGATTCCTGTTAAAAGGTGCATTTGTTTTGCTGGTAATGTTCCAGAGTGTGTCATTTAATTTATTATCTTTTGATTATATATTTTGACAATAAAACCCCTGTAATTCACTAAAGGAACGCTGGATGCTATGAAACATTATAGGCAAAGCAAATTTAATCTCCTTGAAAAGCACTTGGAGGACACCCAACCCAAAAAGTTACAAAGTCCACCTTTAATTTTCTGTTTCTGATTATTTCATCAGGAACATGTCAAAATGTGAAATTAAAAGTTTTCATTCAGGTTCAAGTATCGCACAAAATGTCATTGGACCAAAACATGAACCACAAAAGTACAGAAATATTACTTTATACTGTATCTTTGTAGGAGAGATTACTTTAGATGTCCATATTACACTGGTTTGATCCATGTTATAATGTTGTTTCCTCAGCACAACATACCTGGAGTTGGGTTTTGTTCCATCCCCACAAGTTCAACCCACAAACTCGGCATATTGAGGCTGACACACTCTGTTCCACCTTGTGATGTCATGTGGTAATACAGGGTGTGCTCCACTGCTTTTAAACTCCATACACTAGAATCATTTGGATAATTTCACCCGCAGAATTCCCATTCTATACTGAACAAAGGGTAAAAGGTTGGTGAAAACTACCGCTTCATGACATCACAAGATGGAACAGAGCAATTGAGCTTTGGAGATGTAGACAGACTAATAATAAACTTAAACATGTATGAATACACTGAAACAACTCCAGGTATGTTTTTGAGGAGGTAACAGCATTATAACATGGTTTAAATCTCACAAGAGTCCATTTTACGTTATGCCGGACCTTTAAAATCCTATATACTACCTGAAGATGCGTGTAGTTTGGCATGTACTATTGGACTAACCACCTGTTGATTACAGTCCAACGATTAGCTTCAGTGTTATGAGCGTTATATCACTCCAGTGCAGTAGCTGAATGAAATGGGCCGAGGTTTAATGAGCTCTATATGTAAATCATCCATGAAAGGCAAAGAAGATCCATGGCAATTATTCCATATGAGCCCATTCATGCTTCGACCTTTTATTCTAATTGACGAAATGAGCAATCTTTGGCTATAAATGATACTTATTAACGCAGTCTAAATCAAATACTCAGCTCGAGCCCCGCGATCATAATGAGAGCAGCCGTTTCAATAGTGACTAGTATGAGGCAGATTAAGAGAGCATTGACCCAGCACCCCCTGCACTGCTTCTATTTGCACCATACACTCCACTCTGAGAAATGAATACGCAAATTCTACTTTCTACAAATTATTATGCTTGTTTTTGGAGGATTCTGGTGAATGAGGAGCTTGGAAATGTCTGTAGACACTTTGAGAATAACAAGAGCAAGGCGTAATCAAGTATTCACTTCGCATTCCTCGTCTGGTAAACATCAATTGTCTCACTCTGATCTGTGGAAAGGATGGAGCTATTGTTTTGTGGATGATGGGGAAACGACTATAGATTCCACAGATTTAGCGCAAGAGAAATAAAGGAGATTATTCCGGTTTCATCACAGCTGTAAAGCACATTAACATTAATTACTAAGAACAGTATGACAAGTTTTACATTTGAAATTTTCCACAGTACTTAAACGGTTGCATAATTGACGACTTATGACTTTCCATCTGTGAAGAGCTGATTTCATGTTTGTGCCAGTTCAAAGGCTATAACGATAATAACACCTTATATTCTTAATGTGTGTACATAGCTTGACTGGCTCTGACCAACTACTGAAGTTCACACTGGCCAATTGGACGAGTGGGTGGGAAAAGCGTCTTTGCTTAACCACCAGTTGCACTCAAGAAAAAATAAAAGTGAATCGTGATTAGAGATGCACAGATGCAGCTTTTTCAGTTCCGATATCGATACTTTTGCCTTTTGGTATCTGCCAAGGTAAGCGATACCTGCATAGGGATTGAAAAAAAAAAACTATTTCAATCAAAACATGGTTAACTTACTACAAAATGGACCCAATTGTGTTATTTATCCAGCAAGTAACTGTTGAACATCTTTGGATAAATAAACTTCAAACATTATGAAACGACATTACCCCATAACTAGTGTCATTACCGCCAATAAAAGGGCCAACACCAAGATATCGACTGAAGAGATATCACGGATCCTGCAAATATTCGTGGATCAGCAAAGATATTCGGTACCAGTATTGGTATCGATGCATCCCTAATCATGATTTCCTCACTCCATGCTCAGTGGTGGACATGTACGTCTGTAGCCTCAGCTGCCTTGGGGTAAACTAACAGATCTAGGCTACCAATATGCACCATCAGACCCGCTAACAAACATAGATAATAATATAGATAGATATTATAAAGATATTATATTAAGTTTTGGGGAGAACATGTAAATAGACAGAAATATGGAAATGCAGTCTAACAATTAAAAAAAAGCCTATTGACTGCATCAAATGTTACTCCAATGACGTCTACCCAGATATAAAGCAGTATCTAGTTGTTCTGCCATTTCCATTTCAATCCTAATCCATTTACTTCTGTATTGCTTGTATATTAGCTGCCACAAAACCTTTTAGCTTTGAGCACATAACATTTCAGAGCACCTCAGCCTATACTACTGTATCCCGGTCCCAAACGTCAACATGCCCTCCCCATGCCACACTCACCCCTGTAATAACCCTTTATTATATGAGCCGTGTTCACAATATTGCAGTGAGTGGTTGCTCCTTGGAGGTATTTACTGATGAGAAACACCAATACGCTTTATGTGGCGCCATTTCCTCCCAACCCGCTCCAAATCGCCTGTAATCTCAGTTAAAGTTTGCCCTTGGGATTTTTTTCCCGTCCGGGGATCATGGCAACAGCATGGGCAGGAGCCGGTTTAATAAAGAAAGACCTTTTATCACAACATGCCATTGGGAGATGAAAAAAGCTTTTATGAGCGCTACAATGGAGTGATGTGTGTAGAGTACATGACCTTCAATATGAATGGGAAAGCCAACGAACGAAATGAAAGCAAAAGAGAAATAAATGGTAAAAGGGTCACATAAGAAAAGTCTGTAGTGCAAAATGTTGGAGGTGTTCGAATAAGCACTATTGTTCATGTCTTTATAGTGGGCGAAGAATATACAATGATTGACCATTTGTGCACAATATGTCGAAAGGAAGTCAATGCCACACAGATACAATAAACTGCCCTACGGAGATCAACGGTGACCACCTGTTCCGCTTCCAAAGAAATTTTTCGTTTTCATTTTTACCATAGACCAGGGGTGTCCAACCTTTTTTCACCAAGAGCAGCGTGGGGGTCAATCGAAGGTCATAGACTGGTGGTCAAAACAGTGAGTCGTTCAAATCTGTGCATTTATAACAGGTTTAAATGACGCGCTAGACATTTGTTCATGCTTAGACCCTCACAAAAGGACACACTAAATTTGCTTGATCAAGGTAGAGTTCAAAAACATGCAGTAAAAAGTACTACTTGCGGGCGTATGAGCCAATTCACGTGGAAGCCTGAGGGCCAAAACAGTTATTCTGAGGGCTATAGTTTGGACATGCCTGTCACAGACTTCTGAAAAATTGAAATATTGAGAGTTCAAAACGCATTGCGGAGGCGAATCAGCTACGTGGTAACTAATATACATAATGCGGCTCTTTTAAGTCCCAAAAGCATGTTGGTAGAGCAAGATTCTGCAGAATGTTTTAATAATCACGGTCACAGTTGAGCTCCACGTTCTTATAGCGTAAACTGTCTGATTTTTTGGGCTGATATCTGATACGTGTCTCGCTGTTGTGGCCCAAACTGATATTAAGCTTCTAAAATCTACAGTACAAACATTTATGTTGAGTTACAGTGTAGTTTCAGTTAGTTATTTACTTTTGCAAACTTGTAAAAATAACAAAATGTACTTATATCCATTTGGTCTGCTCAAAGAGACAAATGTGAAGCACTGGGGACAAACCAGGTGGGCACACAGAGACTAGACTATCAGTGCCAAATATAAAGTGGCCAGATTTTCTAAATTCTAAACTGGGACACACTCGGGTTGGGATTGTTCGTATGAATAAAATTGTGAAAATAGTCCATAACGTTGTCCATTCTCAACTCACTTGTCACAGTGCAACTTTTTTCCTTCTTCATTATTTTCAAGCATGGTTTTCTACATTTTAGCTAAACAAATGACAACAGTATGCCACCTTTACTGTTGGCGGACATCAAACTGGTCAAAATTAGGGACACATTAAACATTTCTTGGTTTGGATTTGGATTCATTTGCCAGCAGGGGACACAGGGCTCAAAACTGGGATTGTCCTAGCCAAATACCTTCAATATTATAGACCCAGATACCATCCCTAACGTAAACTGAATGAAAAGACAAATAATTCTGCACACTACAATCGAGTATAAGTCAAAAAAATATATTAGCAATGCGTTTTATAATGCAGATTGTTCTATACTTCAGAACTCATGAAAAGGCCTAATTTGGCTACAGAAGTCTTTCATTCATAACCACCAATACAAAATACAATAGAGAAAGTGTATGAAATATCAACAGCATGCGAATCTGCCAGTATCTTGCATGACCAAAAATTAAATAAAATACAATAATCCCTCATATCCAAGACCACAGAAGAAACGCTGCAATTTAGACTGAGATGCCACGTGATTTTTAAAGCGGTCTACGTAAAACTCAAGAGCAAATAGATCTGCAAGGACGGTTACTACAGATGTTCACAATAAAGCAATGCAATGGGGGCATTTTTCCCCAATAGAAAACCGGATAAGCGGTAATAAAATGCCCTACATTTTGTTGACATCTCAGCCCATCGTGCGTCATCCTCGCTCCTCTGTTGACGGAAGGAGGCCAAATGTTTCCTCTTCTTTCGATCTGAATGAGACAAATGATCCAACGGTGTATCACTCAGCAATACAGTCCACAGCTTCGATCGATAAAAAGTTTATATTTGTTCAATTTCTATTTGTATTTAACGTAAAATTGTCCGAAAAAGTTCAAGCAGTGAAATGTGCTCGTCCAATGTGCACGTCCACAGGTGCGATTAATTAATTATGCTAATTACGCAGGGTCACGTACAACGTCAGTTAGCCAACCTACTCTTCGTAAGTTTAAACTTGTATATTTTTAGCATGATATTTAGCGTTTTATAATTAATGTTTATTTTTTTTATTTTTTTTTATTTAATGTTATTTAATATTTTTATTTATTAATTTATTTATTAATATTTATTTATTAGTTTTTTTTTGTAGTTTATTAAATTTATTTTTTAAGCTTAGTGCCATTTTTTATTGTCTTATCGTAGCTCGTTTTATCTGTAAAGGTATGCCACTGTTTGTCACAAAAAACTAGTTGATGAACAAGGGATAGTCTTCAAAATCACCACTAGATGGCACTAATTGACACAAACGCACACATACACACGCCCATTTGATTAGAGCGTGTTACAATATTTGCATAATAAAATCGACAGTGACAGCCATAACTATGCATCATTAATCGTAAGCCTTTTTAAATTGCAACTGAATAACATTAAGCCAATGGTTAAATCGTTATTAACATATCAATCAAAATGCCTGTATATTTTTCAGTTACCAGAGTGCACAGGCAAAGATATGGATATTTTCCATCGTAATGTTTAAAGATATTTCTCGTGACAAAGCGTGATGTGGAAATACGAGATCTGATTTGATGTAATTGTTCCCAGTGCTCCAGAGACTGCCTCTTGATTCCTCTTATGCTAATGAACTTTGCCAGTTACAGGATATAAACAAATCTGCAGTCATTTGTACTGTTTTATGGCACTAAGCACATTACAGCCTCTCCAGTTTCAATTACAAGGAAGGAGTAGCAGTAATATTTTAAGTAGCGCAGTAGTAATAGCAGTAATAGAAGCAGTAGCAGTACTTTCTGATGCACTGTATACTTAAGGGACATTATAGTAGTGTTTACAGATAGTACTTTACATTAGTAGTAGTAGTAGTAGTAGTAGTAGTAGTAGTAGTGTGGTATATTTTTAGGCTCAAGAACAAAATAAATACATGCAGTACATACTGGGCAGTAGAAGACGTAATAGTAGTAGTAATAGTAGTAGTAGCAGTAGTAGTAGTAGTAGTAGAAGCAGCAGCAGTAGCAGTACTTTCTGATGCACTGTATACAGCGTGTTAGCAGATAATACTTCACACGAGTAGTAGTGCAGTACATGAGGCACTGGGTAAGCAATAGGACATGGATCATTAAAGTATTAAAATTGTACTCTCTGAAGTATACTGTATACTTGAGACATTATAGTAGTGTTTCCAGATAGTACTTTAGTAGTAGCAGTATGGCATATTTTTAGGCTAAAAAACAATAAATACATGAGGTACATATTGGACGGAAAACGTAATAGTAGTAGAAGCAATAATAGAAGCAATAGCAGTACTTTCTGATGCACTGTATACTTAAGGGACATTATAGTAGTGTTTACAGATAGTACTTTACATTAGTAGTAGTAGTAGCAGTAGTAGTAGTGTGGTATATTTTTAGGCTCAAGAACAAAATAAATACATGCGGTACATATTGGGCAGTAGAAGATGTAATAGTAGTAGTAATAGTAGTAGTAGCAGTAATAGTAGCAGTACTTTCTGATGCACTGTATACTTAAGGGACATTATAGTAGTATTTACAGATAGTAGTTGTAGAAACAGTAGTAGTGTGGTATATTTTTAGGCTAAAAAAGAAAATGAATACATACTGTACATACTGGGTGGTATAAAACGTCGTAGTTGTCATCGTCGTCGTAGTAGTAGTAGTAAGTGTCCAACTAAAGTGTATACAAAATGGTATCCATATATCCATATGGTGCCAGCATATTCCACAATGATGTATGAAGAGCCCATAACAGACCAAGAAATAAAACATTTTATTTGCTTAATTTTCTAAACATTTTTCCCTTTATATAACAGCAAAATTATTCCACAAACCTTCACCACTTCAGTGCTTCCTCCTGCTTTGTATCACTTGACATGTTCTGGTCTGGTAGTCTTCAGTACCACACAATGCCAGTGCCAGTGCCCTCCTCAACAGCTGTCGGGGCACCAGATATCTGTATCTGTGAGTGTGTGCGCGTATTTTGCACTTGACGGGGACTGAAATCTGCACACACGCTCACATCAGTGTTGACGTGTCTTCTTTATAAGGACCGAAATCAAATCTTCATCAAGTTTATTGCTACATCAAGTCCAAATGTGGGTTAAAATAGGTTAAGGTTAGACTAGTAGTAACTATAGTCTCCAGGAAGTGAACGCGAGTCAGTGCGATGTCCTCAAAAAGCACAGAAACCCAGCATTTGTGTGAGAGTGTGTGTGTCTGGCAGCTCCGCGGTGGATCCAGGGACGTGAGGGGACTTCCAAAAAGCTCTCGGCCACACTGAGGTTAGTGTCAGGCGGGGAGAGAGAGCCGGTCATGGGGAGGCCTCCAACAAACTACCAAACTACTGGCGCTATGATTTTGGCGGTGAAAAGTCAAGCTCAAACTCTTTTATATTGTGAGATTGTCAGAGTTTTTAGTTGATTTTTTTTAGGTAACATGATTTTGGAGGGTTTGTTGATTGCATTTAGGGCTGTAGGCCTTTTAATCAAATTTCTATTGGTTAATCATTTTTATTTATATTGATAAGGATTCTGATACTGTGGATTTAAGACTCTGCTGATCCCCGATATCAACCAATACCAATGCAGAGACTAAAAACTGCATTTATTTCCTTTAATTAAACTAAACTAACTACAAAACAGCTTTGCATCAATAAAAAAATAAACATTATGAGACTTTCTGGGCCAACTAGGACCAGGAAGTAGACTCATTACATCAGTTTATATGTTCAACCAATATGGACTGAACCAATATTAGCAGTTTATTTCAGTATTGGTGCCGATATCTAATACTTGTATCAGACTATAGACAATATAGGACAAACAGCAGAAAGGAGAAGTTAGTGACTGAGTGAGCTGCATGTATTTTTGCTATTTAAAGGCAGATTAAAATGTCTTTATATAAATACATACTTTCCTTGTGGTTTTTCTGCATAAATAGTTATTTTTGCGTGAACGTCTGTACAGTTGTTGTCTTGTGAGTGCAGTTTGGATCAGATGCATAGGAATACATAATAGTATCTACTGGATAAGTCTTTAATCAACCAAGAATTTCTTTAGTTGACTACAGCCCTATTATGTTTTTTTGTAATCATAAATACCAATACATATACAAACAATCAGGGATGGGACAAGATCTCGTGCCACAAGATCTCGTGAGACAAAATTGCCACAAAAATCTCACGTTTTTACATTTTGATTCAAAGCGACAGTGATAGCAGAAATATTCATCCATCCATCCATCCATCTTATTCTGCTTTATCCGGCTGGGTCGCGGGGGTAGCTGTTTGCTGCAAAAATATTAAATCAAGTAAATCAAAAATGGTGAGGCTAAAATTGGGAACTGAATAGCACAGTGTATTTATTATAGTCTAAATAATGTCAAAATCTCGTGTTGTCTCGTTCTCGCAGATCCAGTCTCGTCTCTGGTCTCGTCTTGCGGAAACTGCATCTCGTCCGGCCCCTGCAAACAATAAAACAGATCATATAAATGTATCATATCTGTGATTTCTCTGTTATGCCACACCAAAAGTCTTAAGCAGTTATGAAATGCAAGCAAAAAATATAATTACCTACAATATTATTTAAATTGATCGTCTTAATTCACATTTTTCAGTCATATATATGCACATACATAGAAAAAACAGGATAAGTCCAAATCATACACACAGAGAACATGACCATGCATTGGCTGTTTCCATGGTGATTACATAAACAATAGGATCAGTCTGATGTGGGCTGGAGTCCTTGACTGTCTGGTTTAACATTTACATTTAATCAGAACGGGCATTTTCTCTCTTCAAACAAATAATACATGCTCTTACGTGAGTGTTTATTGAGGGTTTGTGAAGAGTATGTGGCACTGCTGTGTTTAAGTACGCAAACATAATATACAGAACCATAAACAGATGGCGATGAGTTGACTTTATCGTGTAATACAATTTGACCAGGGTGGTTGAGGGTCATATATGACACAGAATGGATCCTTGAGAGCGTTTACCCATGTAATGGTGTTACCTCATCAAAAACATACCTGGAGTTGTTTTGTTTCAATCACACATGTTTGAGTACTCTTTTTTTTTTTTTTATAGTCCTTTTACCTTTCACCGTTCACAAGAGGTTGTCAATTCCTGGGCTGAAATGGTCCAAATGACTGCCGCGAAAGTGTGCCGAGTTTCAAAAACATAATGGAGCACTTCTTGTATAGCAGAGTGTTTTCAGTTTGATAGAAAATGCAGGATGTGTGTGTGAAACATGTGTGAATGAAACTAAACACAACTTCAGTTATGTTTGTGATGAGGAAACAACATTATAACATTGACATTTAATATCTAGCATAAAAAGTATACAAATCTTCTTGAAAATGTGGCTTTTGTTTTAAAAAACGTGTCGCTGCATCTGCTCTTTAACTTCAGTTCAGTAACTCTGGATGAAACTTTCCCAATTCCAGAAATCTGATCCATAAAAACACCTCAGATGAAACTACAACACACACAGCACTCCAGTTTGATGATAAAACAAATGAATTCAGTGTGAACTCGTTACCCCATTCACTCATTAAACATTTATTGACTTGTAAATGTCTTCATATCATTTTCTCACATTGGAGTGGGTCAGTATAAGTCGGGGAAAATCCAATTTGTATAGGGCGGGTCTGCTCTAGACTTAAGATTTAGTTCTTTGCATAAGCCGTCTATTTATTTACAACTCCATTTATAATCCCCAGTGTGTTCCATAATATCCAGAACGCATTTGGAAGAGCAAACTCAAAGCACGACTCCCCCAGAAGTGGAAAATCCCGAACAACGAATGAGACAGTGGAGAAGAAGATGAAACGCGAAAAAAGCTTGTGTCTGTCACCAGTAAATTCATGCTTTGGCAAAACATTGTGAATAAATAAAATAGACAAAATAAAATAAACAAACAAACAAATAAAAATGATGATTGGTTAACAATATTCTAAGAAATATTTATATATAGGTGATTTTTATGTTTTTAGTATAGATCCAGTGCATTTCTATGAGGTCCTACTAACATTAAGCATTTCATGGTTTGCTGTCATGGTGCTGCATACCAACATGAACTTCCTGATTATAGGACAAGAAAATTAATTTGAACATCTAATTAAACAAAAAATAAAAATAGACAAAACAAAAACAAAGCTCTCGCACGTTTCAAAAGTCACCCCGGTGAAGATAATAGCTCATTAGTCCAATTTGTCTGACCAGGAGAACCAGGAGCTTTCCATTTTTTTTGACAATGCATAATACGGTGCTTTTTAAATTGGTGCAGACACCTGAGATTTATTTTGACCTCAAGAGCTGCTCATACAATATATCTGTACGGAGGCGAGATAATGTGATCGCATATATTGTATCGCATATATTGTATATATAGTTTTTAGATTGCAATTTATTGTATGTATAGTTTTAAGATAGCAATTCATATGATACATAGTTTCATAATCCTTATCTTTATAGATCTTTATAGTGTTTGTCTATTTTTAACTTAACTGTACTTCTATTGCTGCTACTGTTTCTTGCTGTTCTCTTTACTGAGCGTTGCAACACTGAAATTTCCCCATTGTGGGACAAATAAAGGATATCTTATCTTATCTTATCAAATGCATGAAAAAAAGAGAAATTACGTACAGGGGCTTTAAACTGACTTGAAAACAAACTGTTTTGATCCAGAACAGAACAGGCTGTTTTGTGTATGTGCAATAGTACTACTACAGCAGCTGCGGCTACTACTACTACTATTACTACTACTACTGCTACTACTACTAAAGTAAAGTAAAGTTGTGCTTGTGACATACTTAATTTGACCTCAAGAGCTGCTTAAAACCCTTTTAACCCTGGTCTTTTTTTCTTTTTTATGATTATTTTTCTTTTTTACATACTTGCTTACTGTGAAATAGATATTATGTGTTCTTAATAAAGATTGAACTGAATTGCATAGTCTATTTTTGTCAATAATTGTGTCAAAGAATGCCCTGTGTGTAAACAATTCACACCCTTTTCCAGGAGCAGTAGACCATTCTTGTGTAATGAAATACCCCAAACTGTGTGTTAAGATGAAAAGGCCAAAAAGGAGTTTCAAGCCCAGATTCAAGCCCCATTTCACAGTATTCCGGGGCAGTTTGAATGATAAAAATTGCACGAAGTAGCAAGGAGTTATGGTCATTTGACATAGTGGGGTCTTCGGTGATTCCTGTGGTAGTAAAAGTGTTAAAAACTAAGCCACAAAATTCCCAACCTGATCCCTATCGTTGGTAATATAACGACTATTTGGTCTATGTCCAATACTATTAAACTCAGGGTTCCAAGAACACTTTGCATGACTTTTCCAGGATGTTTTTAATCATGGCGTCTCCAAACCTGGAAGGAGAGTGCTTCATGGAGTGATGAAGTTGTCCAGGCGTTCAATAAGATGCTCTTAGACGGAGAGACAGAGGGAGAGCAGAATGTTAATTAGAAAACGTCACTTCCATTTTTACAGACATTTCACTTTGGGCTACAATTGTTCCACGTAGGTGCCAGACCCTCCACTAGAAAAGCTCCTTAATGCAGCTATAATACACAGGTGTCAATATAAAAATGTGGTTAGATTATAGGTAAAATGCATTGAAATGAAAATGGATTTGCAGAGATTGAAATTGTACGCTGTTCCTCTACTGCCCCCTTGTGGTGAATCATGTCTTTCTCTTCATCTGTAGTTGCAAATTTGGTTTTCCCTTTGCTTAGCTACAAGTAACCAAATGTTATTACCTTCCTTCCATATTTTCTTTTGATTTTCTTTCAGAGGTGTAGTACTCAACGCATAAACCAGCCACGTTCAGACAGTTACTCCTAAAAATAATTAACTGGATGAGTAGTTTCCCCCAAATGTTTTATATAAAAGTAATTTCATGGACCATTTAGTACTTCTATTCATACTGTATATATAAATGGACACAGCTAATCCACGAGCTGCAGTGAGAATCGTCATTTTGGTCTTAAAATATTCGTATTAACCCGCTCTACATGATCCTGGTATTTCATCTGTGAAGAAATTCCTTTTCCTAATATGGACCTGGCTCTAAATTTGCCTTGTGAGCTTCATTTGACTGGAGCCGAACTCTATGGCTGACGTCACGCTCCCTTAGTCCACTTCTTTATACAGTCTTCTGCTTCAGTAATAAGCTTTTTAAGTTTGGGCTACTCCACTAACCTCCACCTAAATTATACCACAAGTTTAAAAAGTCTATGACCATTGATGCCATCTACATCCATCATAATTTCCATTTTAAACATTTATAACTCAAAAATCATGCCAGTCTGCTTCACAAAACATGAATATTTGAGTATTTCTTAAGATACAAAATGAAGAAATATTAGTTCTAAACAGTAAATATTGGTTGCACCCATCAGTGCCGAAGACTATTAACCTAACACTGAGCTAAAGGACTAAAAGGCTATAAATAAAATGACTGTCCCTTCTCCAGGAGAGTAGAGCCCCTTCTGTCACTATTACACTAGATTTATCTCTGTTATATTGGACCAGTCTCAGAGATATGAGAGCCTACTTCAGTCTCTGCAGATGGATCATGTCATTCAACAATATTAATCAAGTTAAGGGCAAGAAGTGCAGTGTCTACAAAAATCAGGTGAAAATCCTGCTTCAGTGACCTCTAGTGGTAAAATAAGGTTAGCGCAGAAAGTACATAAAGGAGGTAAGTTGATCATTTTATAGGTTTGGAATAAAAAGACAGTATTGTTTTTATGTTTATGAATATTTTTAACTGGGTGTGCTGCTTTACGTAGCTTTCCCCATATGTATCGCTTTGCCTGGAATGTCCCACAGTATGGCATTAAACATACTAAATTTAACAACTTGCGATAAAAAATACCTAACAAAACCAAACGCACGCAGCTAACTCTGAGTATGCTTGCCCCTCCACAGATATCACCTGTAATATGAGTGTGTCACTTGCTTTGCTTTCATAGAGCTAAGTTTAATGCTATATTATACAACATTATAGGGGCAATAAATGTAAAATTTAACCTTTAGGGAAATCAAAATTTTAAAAAGCATTTCTGAAGATACGGCAATCAATTCTACTCTTTAAAAGTACCTCTGTGCAGTCATTTAGCTGATAAAATTACACAAGCACAAGTAAGCTGTCTGTAAGTATATCCTAAGTGTAAAGTACATGTTGCCAACGACGGTGAACAATATGCACTTAGAGCCAACCTCGCCTCTTCGTAGATTGGATCTGTAACTTGACCTGCTTCATGAATATATTTAATCCACTGACTGTTTAATCCCATACTGTGTAAACTTCCAGACGAAGCAAGTGGCAGATTCACCACCAGAAAAGCTACATAGTGCATCTTTAAAGGTCCCGTATTATGACTAAAACATACCTGGAGTTGTGTTTTGTTTCATTTACACTATTTTTCCTTTTTTTTGCACTAATCTGTCCTGGAGCTACTGTGACTGTTGAATTTCTCCACTGCGAGATCAATAGTCCTATTTTATCTTATCTTATCGTGTCTTATTAGTCCACCTACATCTCAAAAGCTCAGAATGCTCTGTTCCAACTAGTGATGTCATTACGTGGTAGTTTTCAAGTTAGTAAAGTGGTTGTGGGTTGAATCACCAGGCTAATTAAGGATTATCAGAGAGTCAACTTCAAAATGTAAAACATAAGGACACTGATTAAAAAAATAGTGATACCTAATGCCCATTTTTATTTCTGTATTTATTTATTTTTTAAATCCTACTTGTTCCTGATCTTCTGTGGTGATAAATATGTTTAATCCATTGACTGTTTAATGCCATACTGTGTAACTTTCCAGGCAAAGCAATAACATCACCATGGCCAAAAGCAAGTGCTCTTTAAAGGTCTTATGTTATAGCAAATTGACTCTTTAGGCCATGTTATAATGTTAATACCTCATCATAAACTGGAGTTGTGTTTTGTTTCATTCACACATAAAAACAGTAATAATACACCCAATGCCTATTTTTATTTATTTATTTACAAGTGTTCGGTGGACTTGAAGACATTACCAGAGCTGATGAGTAACTCTGAATTCATTTTACTCTGAAAGGAAAGCGCACACATCAATTATTCACCCCCACGTCCGCCACAAATTATAAACTGTGTTCATTTAAAATCCAATTATCCTCATTATTGGCAGTTGATGCATGGTAATGGTGCATGAAATAGTGCAGCGTTTTTAGAAGCCAGCGTTGAGAAAGGCGATGCAATGATGCAAAAGTACCACCAGATGGCAGTCCAGCTCCACCGTACTTTGGCCACAGTTTGAGAAGGGGTTTTAATAAATAACGTTATCATTTGGTCTGATAAGAAATTCACCAGGGAATCGAGTGAATTAAAAGCAGACGTGATTAAGATTTCAGTTCAAGATTATGACATTAAAATCTACCGGGGCCATAAATGAAGGGTTAGGGAGAGAAACACGTGTAAAACTGTAATGTGTTTGAGCAAGTTACACATTTTGGTCATACAGAACAAGTAAAAGACAAGGGGAATATAGAACTATGCTTTGGCCTAAGGTGATGAAGTACTGAAACGACACCTACACCTACTGCGACTAGTCAAAAGTACTGTACATATGTAAATACTGTAAATATTAATACAGAAACCCATGTATTGGGTTGATTAGTCAGATCGGAGGGATGCGTAAGGACTCTTAATTTGCAAGCACGTATGAAATATTAATGTACTGTTCCCATAAGGCGATAACTTATTTATACTGGCCAATACAAACAGTGGTCAAATCTGCACTGTGTGATGGCCAAATTCAATGGATCTTTCAAGAACTGCTTTTACTACTACAATGACTACTACTACTACTAATACAAGTACTACAGTGACTACTACTACAGTGATGTCTACTACTACTAATACTACTACTACTTCAGTGAGTAGTTAGATAGCAAACAATGTACACAACTACTACCCTGCACAACTACTAGTTATTTTGAACACATTTTTTGAGATATTTTTCCCTCCTACAAAATTCCACCACATAAAAACTACGACTTTAATTTGAATCAATAATTCCTGTAATTGTAAATGTAATAAAGTATACTCAACTACAGCTACAAGTACTACAAGTACACATTTAAAAATGTACTCCAAAAGGTAGAGTAACCTGACTCAAGTAGTTACTTTTTATACTACTATTACTACTCCCATTACTAAATCTTACTCCTCTTACTACTTCTACCACTCCTACGCCTACTACTCCTACTTATACTCCTCCTCTGACTACTACGACTACTACTACTACTCCCATTACTAAATCTTACTCCTCTTACTACTTCTACCACGCCTACTACTCCTACTTATACTCCTCCTCTGACTACTACTACTACTACTACTACTCCTATCACTAAATCTTACTACTTCTACCACTCCTACTCCTACTTATACTCCTCCTACTCCTCCTCCGACTACTATTACTACTACTCCTACTACTCCTATTACTAAATCTTACTCCTCTTACTACTTCTACCACTCCTACCACTCCTACTAATACTCCTCCTCCGACTACTACTAGTACTACTACTACTCCTACTTATACTCCTCCTACTCCTCCTCCTCCGACTACTACTACTACTACTACTCCTACTACTCCTATTACTAAATCTTACTCCTCTTACTACTTCTACCACTCTGCTCGTACTCCTCCTCCTCCTCCTCCTCCTTCTACTACTCATATTACTATATCTTACTTCTATTACTACTTCTACCACTCCAACTCGTATTACTCCTACTTATACCCCTCCTACTCCTACTACTCCTCCACCTACTACTCCTACTCCTACTACTACAGTGGTGATACTGCCGAAATAATATGTTGACAGCTCATGACACACCTGATTGTCTCGCACTATCCCATCCACACAGCTCACCTCCTCCCGTCGGACTAAGTTAGCTTAGAGAAAGATAAAAGAGGCGAGGAGGGATTTGGCCTATTCAACATCAAAGCAGAGCGCACATGCCTAGATTGTCAGCGACTGACACTGCTGTATCCGAGCGCTTCCCTCTGTCAAAAAAAAGAAAGGGTTGATCGGATTAAGAAAAACTGAAAAAAAAGGAACAACATGACACCTGCGTCTATAACCTCCTATTACTACTACAACAACTGCTACTGCTACTACTACTACTACTCTTAAGGTGCACTGTGTAGCTTTTCTCATGCCATCTGCTAGTCTCCATGGAGATGTTATTGCTTTGCCTGGAATGTTCCACAGTATGGCATTAAACAAATCTATGCATATGTTTTTATCTCTCAAAACTGCTACATAAACCTGCATTATTACTGTGAGCCCGTCCATGTCTCCACAGATCTTACCTGTGAGCTGGTCTAGTGATGTGGCCCGCTTGTCTCCATGGAGATAGTTAAATTAAATGTCATACTGCAGAACATGAAAAAAATAGCACGGAGTAAAGCAGGTGGCGGACATTGTAGAAAAGTACACATTTACTTCTATTACTACCGCTGCTACGGCGGAGGGAAAAGCAAAACGCAAAGCACTACCATCATCACGACACCTGCTTCTATCACTCAGAGCCTGTCAACGCCAAGTATCCAAATGGTACATGATGGAGGATGGACCGCAGTGAGAGATCTGGCTCGCATTTGTCAAGCGTTGGCCTGTATAACCTAGTTTGCTCTTGCCCATGACTTTCATTAGTAGATGCTTTGAGAGTCCCGGGGCCAGATGGTACGATCACACGCTTATAGCACTGAATTAGAGCCCTTCAAGATGTGCGGGGAAAGCTGCTAGCGATTTTGACATGCAGTTTAGAGACTGGATGGTTGTTTTGTGGTGCGTAATGGGAGGTAAGTGGAGATAAGGGCAGCTATGGGGTTATACAAGTTGATAATGGTCATGGAGTGGATTTTCTGACCTGTTATAATGTTGTTTCCTCATCACAAACATACCTAGATTTGTGTTTTGTTTCATTCATACATGTTTAACACACAAACCCTGCATATTTAGGCTGTGGGTGTTTTCCTCTCAGGCGTAGCTCCACTGTTTTTAACTCCATACACCTTCACTAGAATCATTTGGATCAGCAGCCCATCTCTGCTAAACAAAACTGGTAAAATATTCATGTGAAAACTTCCACTTCATGACATCACAAGGTGGATTTTGAGCTTTGTAGACAGACTAATCATGGGGGATTAAACAAAACAACTCCAGGTATGTTTTTGAGGAGGTAACAACATTATAACATGGTTTAAAGCTCCCAAGAGTCACTTTTTATGGCCATTAATGGAGCAAATATTAGCCGTCTCTAAAAGCAGGGTTTTTACCATAACCACAACTGGATTTAAAACCAGAAAAAAGGGTGGTCTAATTACCCAGCTGTTTTCCGTCCATAGCAAAGTACACAGACCACATCTGATGTTTGCCTCATTGGTTTACGCTACATCTGTTAGGTCTGAGACAGCAGTATGACTAACAAGGACTAACATGCTCACTCCACTCAAAACATAATAAAATGAAGAGGAACCCAACCCACAGCCTCTTTGCAGGAAAATAACCTCAACAACCCAATTCTACCAAAAAAAAGAAGAAGAAAAAGAACAGAATTACCGGACAGAAAAACTTACTAACACTAAATGCTAACTTTCCTAACATATTCTTCACTTTCTAATTATTCACCACAAGGAGCTTATGAGCTCTTTTTGCAACTTTCAATGGTCAGAGTAGACTTTACTTGGTTATACTAACAGCAATTAGCATGATAGCAGTGTTACTTCCTGATTCGCGGACAATTAAAGCACTTTATAATCAGGTGCATGCAACTAACAGTAGTTTTAACCCTGGGAACAACTTTCTTGATATTTAAGCGATGTTATAATGTTGTTACGTCATCAAAAACATACTTAGAGTCGTGTTTTGTTTCATTCACACTTGGCGGAAGCTCAAAATGCTCTTTCCCGTACTTTGTGATGTCATAAAGCGGTAATTTTCAAGTTAACAGCTACCGTTTACCTTTAGTTCAGTAAATTGGAAAGGCTGAAGGGCTGAAATCATCCAAATGATTCTAGCGAGAGTGTATGGAGTTTAAAAACACAGTGGAGCACTTCCTCTATTACCCCATGATATCACTAGGCAAAACTAATTAACTTTATTACATGAAAAAAATATAAAATCAGCCCTTTAAACACAGCAGGAATGTAATAAATCAATATTTGGTTGCAATTTTGTTAGATTTGGAAATAAGATTTACACCAGATGCCCTCCCAGAAACAACCCACTACCCTCAAGCTTATCTACGCTGAGCTACCCCGAGCTATATGCAAACCAGCAAAGCTTACATGGCCCCGTTCTTTGACAAAATGACCCATAACAGCACTTTTGATGAGTCCGGATGTGTTTACAACATTTTCACTCCAGAATCCTAAAGTAAAAGCTGTGCTCGTTGATCAAGTCTGCGAAATGAAATCGAGTCTGGCCGCTGCCTCTGCTGTTCTGTGCCAGAGCTTTCACCGTGAGGAATATGCGCACGTGGACCATTGTCAAAGGAAACTATTTATTCTCTCAAACTATTACAAAGAAAGAATGGTTTTATTGTGCCTTTCAGCTGGTTTCTGTCTGGTGTTGCCTCAGCACATCTTCGCAGCAGTTAAAATGACTTGAGTTAAGAAAGTTTCATCACTATTTGAGCAGATTTCACTTGACAAGTAAAATCTTTTGAACTTAAAATATGAAAATACTTCTTGCTATACACTTAAAATTACACAGTGTAACTTTTTGGTGGAGGGCCCGTCAATGCTTTTCTCCATGTTATTGCTTTGTCTGGAATGTTTCACAGTATCTATTTCTATGGAGACCAAACCAGACCTAGTTACAGGTCAGATCTGTGGAGAGGCGACCCCGCTCACAGTCAGAATGCCTGTTTTTCTAGGTATTTATGAGCAGTAAAACAACCTGTAATTGAAAAAAAAGTTAAATAGAGCTGTTTAATGTCTACTGTGGAACATTCAAGGCAGAGCAATGACGTAGCCATAGAAACAAGCATGTGACGTACCCCCCAACCAAAAACTTACATCGTGCACCTATAAAATAAGAAAACACAACTCTTTGCACTTAAAATAAGAAACGCTAAGAAGCTAATTTTGCTTGAATTAGAAATACACACTTATTCCATCGGTAGTTTGGTGGTTTACTTGACAAATTGAATCTAGTCAAATAAAATTCTTAATTTAAGACATTTTAATTGAACAGATATTGCTTTTTGCAGTGTATGTCTTCCTTCAGTATGCAGCCGTTAGCATGCCGACTGGCGCCAAGAGGTTTCTTATAGCTGGATGATTTCAATCATGTTTTAAATAGATCAATGACATTTTTAGGTGTAATGCACTGAATACTAATTTACTTGGAAACACTGCTACATATATGAATGGGACCAATAGAAAATAAAACTGTACACGTTTAAAAATGTACTCCAAAATGTACAGTAAAATGAAAAATGTACTCTACTACTACTACTACTACTACATTACTTATGTTGAAGCACTGATTGGGGCCGTTTGGAAAATAAAAAATTAAAAAAAAAAAAAAAAAAACGGCACAGGTAAGCTATTCGTGACTATATTAAAAAGTAAATGTTGCCAAAAACATTGAACGCTATGCACTTATGTTACAGTCTCGCCTCTTCCCAAACTGGATCTGTAACTTGACTTTGTGCCACCGCCTGCTTTTTGTCTCCATGGTGACGAATATGTTTAATCCATGGACTGTTTAATGCCGTACTGCGTAACTGTGTCCAGACTACGCAATAAGAGATTCGCCACCAGAAAAGCTCCATAGTGCATCTTTATTCAAACAAATTGACTCTTGTGAGCTTTCCACTGTTATAATGAGTGTTAAACATGTGCGAATGAAACGAAACGCAACTGCAGGTCTGTTCGTGACGTGGAAACAACATAACATCGATCAGAAAAAGGTGCAATACGGGGTCATTTATTATTTAAGTATTGTGTGCCTTTTTCCACATAGTATCTCGACTACTAGCTCGACTTACCTGTGGTCAACGATGGATTTAAAGCAATCTGAGCAGAGTAGTTGCATCAGCTCCTCCATGCCCCGTAGCCATAGGAGGATTGCAGCAGGACAGGTTTCAGCTCGGGCAGGTCAATATCAAACAATCCCCAAGTGATCGCACGCTCACTCTCGCTCTGTGTCCGAGTGCTAATGGCCCCGGGTCAGCTCCAGAACTTCACTGAAATACAGATGTTAGAATAGGACTGTAATATTCGTCATAATCCAAATCCAAATTAGGAAATCGCAAAGGCTGCAAACATTGAAATGCCGTAATTTCCTCCACGAACAACAGCGTATCCCATCTTATTCTACATAAAAACTGCTAAATCTTCTGTCTTTTAGTTAAAGGTGCATTATGTAACTTTTCTCCATGATGTTATTGCTTTGTCTGGGACATTTTTAGTCATAGTAGTTGGTATTGGAGTTGGTATGGGGAGTGAAAAAGCGGGAACAGTGAGTCCCTGCAAAAATCTTACCCTTAAGCTCATTATCTATCCATATATAATTTGAATATAATTAATTTTAGGTACTTTTAAATTTGTCAAAACAATAAACAAACGTACAAAAGGTCCTCAATATATAAAGTATTCAAAATAAAATAAAAAATAAAGAAGAAATACAATATCAGTTCAAGCAAAATGCAAGTAATGCGCTCTATTTATCAGGTCCGTAGTAAGAAACTATTTTTTTTTGTCTATTTATTTTTGCCTAGATTTGTATTTACTCACTGCATTATGTAACAGCACGGAGGAGAGGTGTGATACCACTTTTTCTTACAGCCATTCCAAGTATTCTGACTCGAACTTAGCCGGGGCGCTCTGATGAGAAGAGTGGGTGTTTGGAAAGCCTTGCAATCAACAAAGCTGACCTTAAACTCATGAAAAAAACACCATATTGATTATAAAATGCCTCTTCAGTCAATTTATTCTTCAGGTAATGACCCGAGCGTGTTTCAGAACCTGGCAGTAATGATGAAGGAGGGCGGCCGTTTTGGTATTTTTCTTCACGTGCCTTAATGAGTGGAGTGGAGTACAGAGATGGATTGAATTTTTGTTTGGTGGTGCTTACGGTGCTGTGATTATCTGTTCATTATCTGTTTGATTTGCCCTTCAGAGTCACGGTATTAAAGCATCTGAACAAGTGGTAGCTTCAGTGTCAATGGAGAGGTTTATAAGATACAAGTTTAAAGTTTTAGATGACACAAAATTGACTCTTGTGAGGTTTATAATGCTGTTACCTGCTCAAAAACATACCTGAGTAACCCTTTATTATTAGCTTGTCTACATCTCCAAGGCTCTAAATGCTCTGTTCCACCTCGTGATGTCATGAATTTTTCAAGTTAACGCTACATTTTACCTTTTGTTTAGTAGAGATTGGGAATTCCAGGGCTGAAATGATCCAAATGATTCTGGTGAAGGTGTATGAAGTATAAAAACACAGTGGAGCACATGCGTTTTACCACGTGACATCACAAGGTGGAGCAGCGTGTTTTCGGTTTGAGAGAAGAACTCAGTCTAAATATGCAGGGTTTGTGTGTTAAACATGTGTGAATTAAGCTAAACACAACTCTGGGTATGTTTGTGATGATCAGATCAGAAAATATCATAATATGGGTCCATTATGGGCGCTGGAAAAAAAAAAAGAAAAGAAAAAAAAGGACTGCATATTGTAGACAGTAAAATAAAGCAGTAGTTTTTCAAGCCAACTTTGCAACCCTCCATTTCTTATTTTCGCATTACATAATTTTTTGGCAGCTCGAGCGTCAGTGACATTGATTTTGTTTGGACATGAAATAAACTCATAAAATAGACTCATGCCCCTTAAGGTGCCCTGGTGGTCTCAGATAGAACTGAGTGTGGCGATCAATTTCCAAATCCAGGACAAAAAACTGTACGACTAAAAGCAGCCCGGGGACACTTGTGGTCAAGCTTTTTAGCTTTTAACCATGGTGTACCCTCATAAAACCAAATCTGAAGTTCGGTTTTTGCTTCCGTCTCACTCATTAGTCCATTAAGTCTACTCTGGGAACTCAAAATGCATTTTGCCTTTTTTGTTGCAACACAGATAAAACCTTTTGTTCCCAGTTTGGCCATTTTTTAGGTTCCAAATTTGGTTGGAAACAAAGACTGAGTAAAAAAAGTGGACTAAGTGAATATGATGTCACCCATAGTTCAGCGCAGCTCAACTGAGGCTCACGATGTTAATGATTACAGGAGTGAATCTGCAGCCAGGCTCGATCTAAAAAAAAAATAAAAAAATTCAGGATTATGTAGAGCAGGTTAATAGGAACATTTTAAAATCAAAATATCAAGGTTCAAAGCAGCAGTTACAGAAAGAGGAGCTACAAGATCCCAATGTCAGTCCAGTCAATGGGAGCCAGAGCCAGAAGGAGCCGGAAGAACCTCATATCTACGGCCTATGAATGGAAATCCTGATGCTACACTAGGGAATATCATAACTGTTACCTAGCAACAATGCTGTACACTGGGTCAAAACTGCTCTGATGTACACAGAAATTGACCTCTGACAAATACAATATTAAGAAAACACTTTTTTTTTCTTAAGATAATATTTCTTCTGTCTTACTTTTCAACATATGTTTACATTTTTCTTCACAAATTGCTTCTTGATTTGTGTAAAACTATAATTTATAGTTACACCAGGTATTGTTCCATCATTTTAAGTAGAAATGATAGAATCCTTAAAATAAAGTCTATTTTCTGCATTGTTTTAAGTTAGAAAATGTGAAGTACTTATCCCAAAGTGAAAATAATGGCTAAACAAATGCATACTAACTATTCCTTAATCACTTTCTTCTCAAGTCAGTGTAACTGTAAATTGTAAATCAATGTAAATTACTGGGCCATTGGCGACCGGTGCGTTCAAAAACCCAAACACATTTTCAAATTATGATTACAGAGCCCAAGACATCTGGACATAGTAGATTAGCGGCCTTCAATCCGAGAGGTGCTGACCCAAACTCCCAATCACCTTATCGGCACAAAGTGGCTGTCACTCCTGGAAGATTTTCTCCCACAAATCCTAAGAATTCACCGTTTCCATGTCCTTACCAAAACCACGATTGTGTGTTTGTGAGTGTTTGTGTGCGTATGCTAGTTTGAACTTGTAACTGGAAGCGGTGGTCCACATATGTCATCTGAAGCATGCTGTCTGTGACTCATCCATGTTTGCAGTGTGTTCGGAAACAGGGTCAGAGACAAGCCTCAGAGGAGTCTTTATGGCAAATTAAAGCTGCATTGTGGAGCTTTTACATTGGCTGTGAACTGAACTGAGGATCAAGAGGAAAAAGAAAATTGGATGAAAAATATATTGCTACAACACGTTATATGTTTAACATAGTTATTTTATTTGCAATTGTCTGTTTTGAGTACGCCAAATGAGACTAGATTCAGAAATAAGATTTTAGTTTTTAAACTGTTTTTGTTTGTCTGTCTGTTAAGAGACATTTTTTTCTAATTAATTATTCTTTAATTGGGACTTTGAGTCGTCACCATGACGGCAAAGTAATTAATTTCTAATTAATTATTATTTATAAAACACTTTTCAAGACACCCAAAGAGCTTTGCAGTTCATTTATGCATTCACGCATTATTCCTTCACTCCACACTGGTGGTGGCCACAGCTGCCCTGGGGCAAACTAAAGGAAGCGAGGCTGCCCATCTGCGCCTCCGACCACCACCAACACACACCCATCACTTTCATACTAGGCAATGTGGGTGAAGTGTCTTGCCTAAGGACACAATGAGTTTTTGCTACTAGCGCTCCACTGTGGAAAGTGATTTTCCCAGGCCCAGGCCTGCTTAGCTTCTGAGATCTGACAAGATCAGGCTCTGACAAGGAGGTACGACCATGACACATGATGGTTTTATAAAGAAATACATTATTATTGAGATCAGTTATAATAATTACAAAAGTATACACCTTGGATACCGCCGGCGACAAGCTTTTGAAAATGTGGAGGATCAACCTGTATTATAGAGAATTATATAGAGTGACTGATTAAAAGCAGATAATTACAGAACTGCTGTCTTTTCAAATGACAGTGCTTGAGAGCTCTGCATGTCAAAAGACCAACCCTTGCATATGAATCTGACAGTGTTCACTGATGAAGACAAGTTACATTTTAGTATATAATACTGACATCACTTTCAAAGGTAGTTCAAGGTGACTTAAAAATAATAATAAAAAAATAATAAATCATACTTTTCTAACATATTTAAAATAACTTTCTATTGATGATGCAGACCTGTTTGGAAATGTCATTGGTGAAAGCAGTTAAATAACATTTATTACATACTATAAATCTGTGCTCAGTGTGTGCACTCAGTCATGTAGGGCTGAAACGATTCATCGAGTAAATTGATTAGAAAAATGCATCAAATATTATTTTTTGCCTTGATGCTTCATTTTATTTTCATACGCTGGCGATGGCCATAACCTTCTGCGGTAGAGGTAAAGTTTCCGCACGACCACTGCACTTCACTGTACACAAAACAGCGCGGCGCCCGTGGATGTATAATAAGAGCGTACACCTCATCTCCTCCCGTACGCCGCGCACACCTCATCTCCTAATTTAATGGATTACGTCACAAACTACATTTTGGGGTATGTAATCTGTAATCTGTAGGGGATTACATTTTAAAAGTCACCTTCTCAACACTGATGCTACAACATGTAAACAGAAAGCCCCGTACATTACATCAAGTGGAAAAGAAACCGCGAGGTAAGTCAACCTTAGCCCAGCAATAATTAAGTTTTTCATGTCCAAAACACGTGTATCTATAAGTGCACGTGGTGTGTACTTAACATGTGCAAAGTAGACACGACAATAACAAACGATTACTCGATTATTCGAACAAAATAATCGACAGAATAATCGATTACTGTAATAATCGATAGCTGCAACCCTACAATCATGTATTCACTGACTAAAGCTATGGGCCGAAGCCATGACAGTTATGTAAAACAACTGTCTTTACAAATGCCATTCATGTCTGGTTTTTATATATTGGACGTTGAAATAATTCAACCTATGATTTAAAGCTATTATCTGTGATTAGACAGGCTGCCCCAGCTCCAATGTGTTCTTGTAAAACACCACTAGATCCCACCTACTTTCCTGCTGTCTTACCGGCACCAGCTTTGGCCTGACAGCAGAAGAGCAGAGAGCACAGGTGATGTACTTGACTTTCAACTGTGTGTTTTTATTGTGCTTAAAGGTGCAAAGTGTAACTTTTCTGGTAAGAGTCCATCACCTGGTTGTGTCCATGGAGATATGCTAAGGAGATTGCTTTCCCTGGAATATACCACAGTATGGCATTAAACTTGCTTATTATTTAATTACAAGTGTTTTTACAATGAAACAATAGCGTAAAAATATGCATTCTCCTGTAAGCGGGTTCACTTCTCCACAAATCAGACCTGTAAATTGGCTTGGTGCTTGTTTACATGGAAATAGATAAAGGCAGAGCAACAACATTTCCATGGTGGCCCAGAAAGTTACACAGTGCACCTTTAATTTAACTTTTGGCATCGGGACGGCCCCAAGGTGAGGAGAGGGGAAAGCAGGTCTCACATCTGCCACCTACTGGTAAAAATATCAATAAACTTACAGAGCTTGCATAGCTTTAACAAAGACGCAGTTAAAACCAAATGCTTTTAAACAAACTAAACTAAAACTGACCTTGAATATCAAACCCACAGATTCAATATAAAAAGTTTACTTATATAATGCATGCAAATCACCACGAATCCTCCAGAAAACCCACATAAGTTGTTCAAATATCCTATGCTCCAAGATTGTGTTTACCTTCCTTTATTCCTTTCCAATTTGTGCATTTAACTTAAGTTTTCTAAAGCGACTGAAAGTTCCACATTAGCATGCACTTATACCCAGAACACTTCTCCCCGCTCGTGTCGTTGTTTGCCACTTTAGGTTTTGGTTATATTCTCTCAAAGACGAGAGTGATTGCTGTTTTCACCATGGCGACAGGGCGAGTGGGCGGGACCGTCAGGTGGGAGAAATTAATGCTTTCTAATCTACATCACTTCATCCCCTGTGGCACAGCGAATGTCACAGAGTGCAGCCAAAAGTTATAATTATTCGTAATGAGGGCCAACAAGACTTAACGAATGGATTTTAATACCGTATATATCCTCATGGTACCTGCTATTATTAAACATTACCGTTTTAAATATACCGTATGAGATTGTTGAATAAAACAGCACAAAACACATTTAGAGAGCCCACTGAGCAATTAGCACACAGATAACCCAATTAATTAGCCTTATCAGTAATCGAGAAACAAAGAACCCATTATTTACTGCAAATGAGAGGAGCAATCCCACTGCAATCAACATCTGGGTCTGAGTATTGTAAATAATACGTAGATGGCAACTTTCTTTGACAATATTAAAATGAAATGGCCATGAACATGATATTTTATCCAGAGTCCTTTTTTATTTTTATTTTTTTTTATATACAGAGTCAGTCATTCTATTTAAACGTCTTTTTTCACACATTGTCCCCATAAGCTCCCACAGTGGAGTGTTTTAAGACCCACTTTTATTCTCTGGCTTTTAACACCGTGTGAGTTGTGTGGTCCTCTCTTGTCTTTTATTGTATTCTAGGGTTTTTATTATTTTATTGTTCTTAGAGTATTTAATTTTTTTAGCGTTTTTTTTTTTATTTTTATTGTTTTTATTCTTTTATGGTGTATTTATTTGTATGCACACTGGTAGGGCATTTAAATACTTGTTGTTTATTTTAAACAGTTTCTGTGGTTATTTGTTTATTTTTAATGCTGTTTCTGTGCAGCACTTTGGAAACGCTTTCACTTTATGAAATGTGCTATGTAAATAAAGTGGACTGGATTGGATAAGGCGTAAAGTAGGTTTATACAGAAATAAAGGTCAGGTACAACACGGTGTTGAATTGATACTTTGCAGTGACATCACGTTGGGGGTGTTTTACTTGTATGTCTATGACGGAATGTTCAGCAATTACCGTGATGACTGCCAAAAAAGTTTAATACTTTATGGTTAGCTTGTGTTAAAACAAAGCTTTTGAATCTGAAAACCAGTAAAATATATATAAAAAAGAAGTCATGGAATAAGTATTTGGTAAAAAGAAGATTAAGAATGATATTTGTGTTTAGTATTGCTGTAATCAGATCAAGGTTTTCTAAATATAAATTACAAAAAAGTAAAGCAAAAGAAAAAACGTCCTCATGCCTTTCATACTAAGGCTTTTGAAACCAATAACCAAATAACGTGTAAGCAAAGTGAGAGCCCCCCAGAACTTTTACTTGAAAATTATTCAAACAAACAAGTGCATAGTGTGATTAAAGATGCAAGAACGTGAGCTAAACAGAGCGGTGCCTCCAGTGCTGACTGGAGCTGCAAGGGACCAATAAAAAGTTTTCTGGCAAATGCAAAGTTTTCAATTAAAGAGGCTTGTTTTTGTTTTTTTGTGTGTTTTTGCTGCATCTTCAAGCACCATCTCTTGCCAACAGACAGCAGTTGTGCGACCTTGCCTTGTTCTCTCCGTGTCAGTTACTGTAATCGTCTCTTGGCTCGTCTTGTCCTCTTGCCAGACCAGTCCGGCTAATGATGTATGCTAACCTTGGCGCGAAGTGTCGTGGCTACGCTCACGGGCTAAAAATACGGGGCGTGAAGGTTCAAACTTCCTCGGGTTCAGAAGGCTAATTTTCCGATTAGCCCTTCAGCACATCCATTAAGCTGTTTACAGTTTGCAAATTTAGCACCGGACCAAAACCAAGTGCAAATTTCCAAGGACTCACTGTAAAGTCAAATAGATTAAACGTTTTCAAGTCAGATTTAATTTCAGCATCAAGTAGCATAAAAGCAAGAAGCTGACCATAAATATGCATGAAATGACTAGCACTTGTAAATAGATACATCTTCTCAGCCGTAATCCTTTCACAGAACTCGTCTTAGTTAGCGTCTAATCCCCCAAAATGTTGAGAATAAATTAGCGTCAGGTTTTAGCTTTTGTGTCGGAAGAAATTACGACTTCACAGGTCTGCAGAGCTTTTTGAAGAAGTTCCGAAGCTAAATGGGAGCTTGCGGACACAAATACCAGGCAGTCGGGTGGAACAGCCTTTAGTTGTCAAGAAGAAAATGGCCAGATAAGGATTTTCTGAAAACAATTGCTCCCCAACAGCGAAAACTCCTTTATTCTCGCTCACACCCGCAAGTCTCTGCTCCCAAACTATTTCATGCAACACTATCCGAGCTTCCGACCATCACACATGTCCAGTCATCGTCATATTATGCCATTTTTATCAGTGACAGTTTCATACTCTTTCGTTCTGTACTGCTATGACAATTTCTACAAACACGACTGATAGTTTTGCATTGACATCATTCTGGGGGTGTTATATGTGTATCTGTATTGGTGGTATGTTTATCAGTTACCATGGTTACACTATACACACATTAGCAAACACTTTAGCAACCAAAAAGATGTTAAGATTGTCTCAAAACTCAAGAAAAAATACAGAGAGAGAGATTTTCAGGAGAGGGTGATCGATGCGAGCGTTTATCGTTCCATTTAGGTCTTTGATTTTCAACAAAATAACATATTAGTAATGTCATTTTATGTGTGAGTGAAGTTAAAAGCAAAAGGCTGCCAACTCAAAAGGCTTTATAAGAAATCCAAATTGTTTATTCACAAAGACATGGACACAAACCACACTCCACTACAAAGACAGCATCTCCAAAGCCAAATTCATTTATTTCTCCAGTTTCATCAGCATAAATGAAGGAAATTCCAAAGCCCTCTTCTCTCTCATCACTAAACCTCCTGAATCTTCCATCTCATCTCCATTCTTCTGATTTCTGTAATACCTTCGCCTCATTCTTCACTACAAAAATCTAACTTATTCACCAGCAGCTAACCCCCTCCTCTGCTCTAACTTCACCGGCTTCTTTCTCCTATCACGTCCACCACGTCACCAGACCATAACTGCACGGAGGCTGAGTGGCTAGCACTCAAGCCTCACAGCAACAAGGTCCGGGTTTGATCCCCGGGTCGCCTGGGCCTCTCTATGTGGAGTTTGCATGTTCTCCCCGTGTCTGGATGGGTTTCTTCTGGGCACTCAAAACCTGCTACATAGGTCTTCAGGGAGGATAGCTGATAAGTAATTGTAAGTCAATTAAATACAGTCAAGCAATTCAAATACTGGCTAATACATTATTAAATACTAAATACTAAAACTAATAAAATACTAAATACAACCAATCAGGTAAATACTGTCCCACTTTAACTGTAGCTTTTAACTGTATGTTTTAATCATACTTAATTTGTTTAGGTTGTTGTAAGGCGACCTTGAGTGTCTAACACTGAAATGTATTATTATTATTATTATTATTATTATTATTAACAACGGCACAAATCAGCTCAAACCATGTCTTTCTGGTCAGTTTGTGTTAAATTAAAGCTCAGATTGAGTCTAATTTGAGTAACAGAGCTCCTAACAGAACAGTGCTTTCAGTTAGCTTCACACGTCCAGGGAATGTTGACGACATGAGCTGCAAAGTAACTGAATCGGTGGCTGGTTTCAACCCTACTTTTTGAAAAGTTTGGTCATACTATACACAGTTTACTCATATCCAGAAAGTACAGTCAGATTTGCAGAATGTATTGTAGAAATAAAGTTAAAAGTTATATTATGGGTGTTTTTTATAGCTCAAAATGCATTGAAAAAGATGCAGCCTTACAATGAGTGCGTTCACCTCTCCACAGAGCTGACCTGTGGCGTCAAGAAGGCGCCCTAGAAAAGTTACATAGTCCACAAACTCTTTTCTCCCAAACAAATAGCATGCTAATCTGGTATGCAATAGCGGGCACTCATTATGCATTCATTTGAACTCATAAATACCCATTCATAAAACATCGCAGACACGTTTTAGATTATGAAACGCCTGCCTCCTGTTCGCTGACATTTTAATAACACCCTATGACGGACACGTTCTCTCACCTCGCCAATGACACCTGCGCTGGAGATATATGGCGCCACCTTCTCCTCATAGCGCATAACAACTACAATAGAGATGGCCCCTGATAACAGCACGCACATTTTGTACCTCGTCATTACTCACAGCCCAAAACAACAGGAAACAACATTACCGTATAGATGGATGGCCAATAGCTATGTTTTTGTTCATGCAGCCACTTCTAGATCATTGTGTAATTTCATTATGTCACTGGTGATGCACGCTACTCCACAAAACAGCCACAGGGTATGCAATAAACAGAGGACATGATCAGCTTTAATATGCACAAAATGCTTCGTGGTACACTTGTATGTCAATTGCTGTGTTAGGATAAAATATGATGCAAAGTGGAACATGAAAAAGTAACATTTTCTCAATAGTTTCACTTGTTCCAACTTCTTTTTGAACATTAATATTTACTGTTTTTATTATTGCTGTTTAAAGAGCCCATATTACTTTATTTTCTGGTCCATTCTTTGTCACAGATCATACATGGAGTTGTTTTTTGTTTCATTTACACATGTTTAACACACAAACCTACAGATTTAAGCTTAGTTCTTCTTCGTTCTTCTGTCAAACTGAAAACACTCCAGATTATGACATCATGTGGTAATACAGGGAGTGCTCCACTGTGTTTTAAAACTTTAAACACCTTTACGAGAATCATTTGGATTTGCGAATCTCTACTGAACGAAAGGTAAAAGGTGGTTGTTAACTTCAAAACTACCACTACATGACATCACAAGGTGGAACGGAGCATTTTGGGCTTTGAAGATGTAGACAGACTAATAACTAAGGGTTACTCAAACATGTATGAATGAAAAAACTACAACTCCAGGTGTTCCAAGCGCTTTGTGTTAAATTAAAGTTTTTATATATATTTTTTATATTTTTTGTTCTATAAATAAAGTTTGATTGATGTTTCTGACACAGTAACAACATTCTAACGTGGGTTAATGCTCACAGGAGTCAGTTTTGGTCTTTAATGTATTGTTAATAATTATACATTTAACATTTCCTTATTTAAGTTTTCTCGAGGTTTGCCCCTTGCTTGTCTCCATGGAAAATTCAGCCTCAAACTCATATTTAATTAAAATGCACTGTCATGTAAGCAAGGGATGCCTGTTCACAGATCTGACCTGTAACTTCCTTGCCTCAATCCAGGCAAAGCAACATCTCCATGGAGACAAACAAGTGGCTGACCTACACAAGAAGTTATGTATAGTGTAACATACGTTCAAAATGACATAACTATGGGGTTTTGTTTGTATTTACATTATTTAAAGTGCCCCATTTTCTTCATAATGTCTTTCCTTGTCTGCTAGGATACCTCTGAGGCCAATTTTTAAATTGTGGCCCACCTCTTGTTTGTGTTTGTTTCTCTGAGCTTGATTCTTTGTCATCCTTCATCTCATGGGGGTTTTAACTCAAATCCTGGACATGACAACTACAGACTATTTTTAGCTCAAGATGTGTTGAATAAAAGCGTATTAGCTCAGTCCCTGTAAGCTGTAACAGTCTCACGATGAGGCCTTCTTTCGTTCCTTATTTATTTGAAATGGAAAAATGGTGTTTGATGTTCACGGACGAGCATCACAAAGAGGATTACTCTCCCTCCCGCCTCCTCTTGTTTTGTTTCTCGGACCAAGCGGAAAGTATCTGGACGTTTATGGGCTCAACTGCAACAAAATATACTTGGATATTTTAAAAGCTAATAAACATGATGTGCATGATTGTTGGGGTGGTTTGTTAAGTGCACACTAGTTTGTACATAATAACAAAACAAAGCACATGTAATAGTACTACCACTACTACCGCCTAATACTTACTACCTACTACTACAACTATGACTACTTATCAACACTGCTACTACTACTTACAAATACTACCACTACTACTTAATACCATGTACTACTACTACCACTACTACTAGTACAATTATTGCTATTACTATTACTATTAGGCCCTAAACCTGCCTTTTGTTTTGAGAAAATAACAAAATATGCCTTACAGAAGTATACACATATTATATAACAGTTCTTGAGCTAATTATAAACCTTCTCCGTGTCTGATAATCAGAAATTGCATGTTAGCATGCTAGTTGTTGTTAGGTTTACCGCCACTGCACTACTGCTGGTCTCTGCGTGTTGTGAAAAGCTTGGAAACTCATCTTGGAGAATAATTAGGATGCCTGGGATGCATAAGGTAAGCAAGGAATACATTTTGACCACTTCAAACTGTTTAAAATTCATTGTGTTTTCACGTTTTCAAGACCATGAGAATCGTGTACAGCGCCTTTAGGCAAGGCAAGATTATTTGTATAGCACAATTCGTACACAAAGTAATTCAAAGTGCTTTACAGAATAAGAAATACATGAAAATCACAATACAAACTAATGAAAGCATAAATAATCATCATAAAATTAAAAAGAGAGAGAGACATGAAATTAGAGAGAAGAGTGCAGAATGAGAAATGAAAACCTTTCAGTCATATGCACAGTAAACAGAACTGTTTTTGACTGAAGCGGCGTCAAAGTAGAGGCCTGTCACATATGTTCAAGACGACTCCAGGTTTTAGCTGCATGAATCACAGACACTTGTTCTCTGTGTTTAGTCCCGACTCTGGGCTTTACTATGATTTAGATTTGCCTTGTACTTTCTATGCTTCTCATTAGTGTTGGCTACAATTCTGCCTTAACCCTGCCTTTTCTAAATACACTCATATTCATATACAAGTCAGTTGAAGTGTTTTGCTCAATGGTACCAAAAAGTCTTAGATTAAACTGATCTATCAACCCGCTCCATCTGTTCCACAAACTAACTCCACCTTGACAAATGGTGGTTAACTTATCTCACCTTAATACTTTTAGTTTCCACATCCATCTCTCTCTTTTTTTAAACTTTCTCCTGCTGCCAGAGCTCATTAAAGTACATTAGCACTAAGCAGTATTTGGGGCCAAACTTATAGATCGGAGAGGCATGCCCTGGAGAAATGGTCTTTTTTGAAACTGGGAAGGCAGCCTCGTCCTTCACTGTCAAGAGAACAGATAAAACCAGGCAAGAACCACCTGGTGAGAGGGCATGTGTGCTGGAGACAGATACTGCCAAAGTACTGTAAGGTATAGAAGCATAAAATATATAAAAATCTGAAGTGGAGAGGATCAAGAGACGGGAACATTATGGAAATGAGTGCAGATAAAAGGGAATAGGAGAGGCAGAGACAGAGAAGTACAGAAAATTGCAGACATCTCTGGCTATAGTACTTCCTGGAAAGTGGTACATGTATACAATAGAGGGAACACTTAGAAAAAGACTTGACCTCAGAGCTGTGTTTAGATGACGTTAAAACAAGCGGAGACGTCCTGTTCTTTTCTCGGCCATGTTGGAGAATAGCAGGGTTGAACTAGTCTGAAAAAGTACCTGGGCAAAGTTTTGAAGATCTTATAATGTTAAAAATAAATACATGCTTAAAAAAAGACACAATAAGGATACTGAATTAGATAAAACTGATTTTCTATTTAAAGGTCCATGTTACTTCATCCAAAACCCTTTATTATTAGTATGTGTGGAGCTCAAAATGCTCAGTTCCACCTTGTGATGTCATGAAGCGATAGTTTTTTTTACCGTGTGTTCAGTAGAGGGTGAAATTATCCAAATGTGTAAATAAAATCGTGAAGGTGCATGGAGTTTAAAACGCAGTAGAGCACTTCCTGTATTACCGCATTACAAAATATGAAGGGTTGTGTGTTAAGCATGTGTGAACGAAACGAAAAGACAACCCCACGTATGTTTTTGATGAGGAAACATGATAACATAGATCGGAAAGTAGCATAATATAACAGAAAAACTACATTATACATATTTACAACACCGCCAGGAGTGCGGACGTCTTGTTCCCACATGTTTAAAAAGTCTTCAAATGTACAGATCAATATATCCGACAAGTCACAAGTCAAGTTTAATCATAAGTGAATAAATTGTTTTTATTCAGGTATGATATGAGAATGCAATCTCACGTAACCAAACAGCCATTACCTTCAATGCACATCCCTCACTTAAAGTACACCATGCATAAAAACTACAGCCTTTTATTTTTATTCCACTTCTTCCATCTCCAGCTGTTAAATCTGGGTTCTGCTTAATAATACATGTTTTGTCTTTCTGTGGCACGGCAGCTGATTTAATATGTGGGATCTGAACTGAATGCCCGAGAACTTGTTCACTACTGTAAAAATGCATTATTAAAACCCTATATAACAATGGAAATCGTATTGTCTCGTTTTATTTGGCACAATGTAGATAGAATATTCTGTCAATGTAACTGCCTTATAGTACACACACACACTTTTGTCCTGAGAGCTGTTACTCACCTCAGACTGTACTCGCACAAACTGACTATGCTATTAAACTGCTCTAAGAACATTGATTAAACCGACTGAAAAGCACATTATGTTTCTGAAGCTTAACTTGAATTTCCCCTGGGATGAATTCTTTATGCAATGGTATATGGGTACAATTATACAGCACTTTTCTACCTTCAAGGCGCACGAAACTCTTTACATCAAGGAGCCACTCACCTATTCACACACGTTCAATAGTGTCTTGCCAAAGGACAGCAACATATTGTCAACCCATATTACGGAAAATTAACTTGATTTGACATCGCTTTAAGCCATGTTATAATACTTTTAGCTTATCAAACGTACCTAGAGTTTTGTTTCATTCATGAATAATCATTTATTATTAGTCTATCTACATCTCCACATCTCAAAATGCCCTGTTCCACTTTGTGATGTAATGAAGCAGTAGTTTTTTTCCCTTTAGTCCAGTAGAGATCGGCAATTCCAGAGCTGAGATTATCCAAATTATTCTCGTGAAGCTGTTTTCTCAGCCTAAACATGCAAAACATGCAGGGTTTGTGTAATTTGTTGTGTGAATAAAATGAAACACAACTTCAGGTATGTTTTTGACGAGGAAACAACATTATAACATAGATGAGAAAGAAGCGTAGTATGGACCCTTTAATAATTAACATGCCTTTAGCCCATATGAACTCATCTAATGTGTAACAAATAGGATTATGAAAATTGGACCAGGCATAATGGGAATTCTATACATAAAGCGATGAGGACTGACCACACGTTGAGATCCAGACTGACAGAACAATAGCACAGTATATGAAGACTGCTGAGTTACAGTGACACATTTTTCACAATTGTATAAAAATGTGAGCACCGGATTTCCCAGCTGTCAGCTTACAAGCTTACAGTTCTTCCCAAGTCCTCAAGAAAAACATAGAAACTTCCATTGCTATGATACAACAGCAGCTAATTAAAAGGCACTACCCCATGCAAAGAAACTCTATTGTCCATAATGAACATTGGCCTTATTTGTTTTAGGACAGGGTCTATGCATATTTTAAGGAAATGTCCCATGAATATGTTATGCAGGCTGTGAGAAGATTGGACAACGGGAGAAAAAAAAAAGTGTCCAGAAATAGAACTGTGAAAGTAGGAGTTGAGGAAATAATAATAAGACTTAAGTAGTAGTAGTATTAGCACCAGCAGTAGTAATAGTAGTACTAGCAGCAGTAGTAGTAGTAGCAGCAGCAGCAGCAGTAATAGTAGTATGAGTAGTATTAGCAGCAGCAGTAGTAGTAGTAGCAGTAGTAGTAATAGCAGCAGTAGTAGCAGCAATAGTAGTAGCAGTTGTAGCAATAGTAGCAGTAGTAGTAGTAGTAGCAGTAGTAGTAGCAGCAACAGCAGTAGCAGTAGCAGTAGTAATAGCAGCAGTTGTAATAGTACTAGCAGCAGCAGTAGTGGTAGTAGTAGAAATAGTAGTAGTAGTAATAGTAGTAGTAATAGTAGTAGCAGCAGCAGCAGCAGCAGCAGTAGTAGTAGTAGTAGTAGTAGTAATAGTAGTAGTAGTAGTAGTAGTAGTAGTAGTACTAGCAGAGCAGCAGTAATAGCAGTAACAGTAGTAAAAGTAGTAGTAGTAGTAGTAGTAGTAGTAGTAGTAGTAGTATTCTGTAAAGCACTTTGAATTACTCTGTGTACAAATTGTGCTATACAAATAAATGTGCCTTGCCTAGTAGTAGTAGTAGTAGTAGTAGTAGTAGTAGTAGCTGTAGGAGTAATATAGTCGTAGTAGTAGCCGAAATCTTTGGAAATATTTCTACTCTAAATGTAGTATTGGTATTAATAGTACAATGTATAAGCCCATTTATATGATTGAATGAATTGTATTTGGGAACATACTAGTACATTCTACCGCCTTCCTGCAGTAATACAAGATTTTATATCAGATGCCCTCCCGGACACAACCCTCTCAATTACAAAGAACACACTCGAGTGCCCCTACAATTACTGGAAGGAAAAGTGCAAGTGATATACAGACACATACATCTTAATTAGCCATTACAAGAAAAAAGTTAGTTGGCCCGAGAATGAACAAAGAAAAAAATAATCCAGATGTGCTTTTCACTTCACTTCACAGCATCTGCACATGTCTCCCTCTATGCACGCTCGGTTGCTAGGGGACCGCTGAACTAATTTGGCCCATGCATTCAATATTCAGTTCAAAGGCTTGGGGAAAGAAGAGAAAGAGAAAGGGGGACATCGTTATTTGTCCAAACCTATGAGCTAATGAGATGCCATACCTTGTCATGTAGTGTTATGCCCAGTGAAAATGAGTTTTTAACGTCCTATATTACGCAAAATGGACTTGTGTGAACTTTAAGCCATGTTATAATGTTATCACCTCAAAAACATACCCAGAATTGTGTTTCGTTATTTGAGTAAGTCTTTATTATCAGTTTGTGTACATCCTCAAAGCTTTTTGTTCAGTAGTGATCAGCAATACCAAGACCGCAGTTATTCAAATGATTCTAGTCGAGGAGTATGGAGTTTAAAAACACAGCGGAGCACTTCCTGTATTAGTACATGACATCACAAAGTGGAATAGTGTGAGAGTGTGGGAAGATCTTAGTCTAAATATGCATGTGAATGAAAGAAAACACAACTAAAGGTATGTTTGTGATAAGAAAACATAAATAAATTCAGAAAATAGCTTCATATGAACGGAGAAGTATTGGTGATCTGCGAGAGGAGCCGTGTGGAGATAAAGCCCCAGACTCCAACTGTGTGCTGCAGTATGCACGCTTTACTGTAAAGGAGCAGTGTGGTCCCGGCACCATAGCAACAGCAGGGAGCTAGCTTGTATGTTTCAACTGCAAACTGAATGTTATAAGACTTTCTGTACCTCTATGAAGAGAATGTTTTTTTGTATTGGTGTTATTTCTGCAAATCTGTGAGCAACAAATATCCAGTTAACTTTTTGACAACAATGTACGTTTGTTTTGAGACACCACAGAGTGAGTACGTTGGGGAAGGTGATATTTCATTATTAGTTTTAGCATCATTTGTATATAGATTGCAGCGCTTTTTACTTGTGTCTTATATGTTTGGTGTATTTCAGGGATGTCCGTGTACAGTAATCCCTCAGTCGTCCTGGTAGGATCCATGGCAAAAGAAAAAAATCGATTTTGTCAACTGGACAAAAGGTTTAAGTTTGATGACGCTCATCCAAGCTGCTACTTCAGTTCTGCAGTGAAGAACTGGCTGGTAACATCATGGGGCTGTCCACTCTGAAGTGTCAGAAGCGAGACAGGCTGTGAAGATCCTCACAAATCCCTCTTATCTGGTCACAATGTATGAGCTGTTGCAGTCTGGGAGGAGATACAGGGTTCCTTTATGCAAAAATAACAAGTATAAGAACTTGCTCATACTTCAGTCCATAACATTTATTAACAGCGTGGACTCACTGTGCAAATGTGTGGAGCCTGAATCATTGTATATTGTCCAACTCTACATGTTCTTCTTTTGTCTTTTGTCATGTCATGTCTGAATTTTAATGCTACCGACTCCTGCTCCGAGCCATATTTCTCCATGATGAGGCGGACAGAGTGAAAATCAGAACCTGTATTACACAGTACTTGTTGAAATATAAAAAGATTTAATGACATGGTGTCATGAAACTTGTTATTGTACTTACTGAGTTGGAGGGTACGGTAATTTTCTTGATGAAGGCACATGATTCATGTCCTAACAAAATTCGCAATTTGCAAGTAACACGGTGTACAGGATTTTTGTCTGTTGATGCATTTTGAGCTGCTCGTGATTCCGAGAAACTGATGTGCAAAGTTCATATAATTCCTATGTTTGGAGCGTAGTGTAAAATTTGTGTTCCCGGTAACACACTCGTATTGGTTTAAATTTTAGTATAATAATAATAAGATAAAATTCGACATTGGTGCAATCCACAACAATCTACTTTGAGTAAAAGGTAGAGAGTGCGTTTAGAAAAAAAAACTTTCCATCGTATGTTCCTTGTGTTTGCGGGCACACATGAAAGACCTCCGCCCACTCTCCCCTCTCCCCTTCCACCTCTGGTTCACTCTCGCTTTCTTTTCACAAGGTGCTCACCCCCGGGTCTCCCATCAAACCACCTTTTATCCCTTTGACTTCAACCTCTTTTACCAAGCCTCTATCCAGCCACATGTCCCTTTCCTATGTCTCTGATGCTACCAGCTTGTCATTTATTCCCTGAATGAGACTCATGCCATGACACACGGACTAGTTTCTTTGCCAAATCAGAAAATGGTGGGAGAAAATAAGTGCCTGTGGTTGGAAACAGCAGGACTTGTGAGGAGTTGGGAGATGCCTGAAGCGAAGACAGCTTTTCCCAGACACTGATTGCTGCGTTGCTTTCTCTTACACATCAAGTCGAATACAGCGTGGGGCTTTTGTTGTCAGAGTAACATTACTATTTATTATATTCACTCTCTGTGTACCTCGCGGCGGGGTGCTGGGAGCTAGCTACGTGGATAATTGGATTTGTTCAAAATAAAGGGGATCCCATGATTAAAAAGGCCGGCATCTTCATTGTTTGTTGAGTTAGACTACGAGGGAGTAATTGTAATTCAGTTTTCCTACCAGTCCTTTGAGTGAATAGATGATATTTGAAAACCCAGACAGGATTAGAAGCTATTAGCAGATTGCAATCACCCATGACTTTTTCAAAATGACTGTACTCCAAAAGAAAAGTAAAAATTCATGTTTGAGAATCTTTCAGTAAATTAATACAAACCTATGAGTGTTTAAAATGCACATATTGTGTTATTTTCAGAACTATTGTTATTTCCTCATCACAAACAGACCTGGAGTTGTGTTTTGTTTCATTCACACATATTTTACACTCAAACTCTGCATATTTGCACATGACATCACAAGTTGAAACAGAGGATTTTGAGCTTTGGAGATGTAAATAGACTAATAATAAAGGATTACTCAAACATTTATGAACAAAACAAAACAACTCCGGGTATGTTTCTGATGGAGGCTCACAAGAGTCAATTTTGTGTAATATAGGAAACACAACTTACGTGGAAAAGTAACGAGCAACAGAGCTCCATTTTAAGTGCTGTATATTTTTTTTATATTTTTAGTACGTTTTACAAAACTTTCAACATAAGTAACACAACTTGAAAAGCTAAAATTTTACTAAGGGACCTTAAGCATTGATCTACATGGGGAAACGTGGCTAAAACAGCTCTGATTGAACATCTTTTTTATTGAATATGGCTTTAAAGAAAATTTTAGTTTCATTATTGTCCCGGTTATAAGATTAATTGTCTCCATTCACACAATCCATCATATTATGCCAATGGGGCAGAATCTATAGGAACCACTGGCCAGCAACACCCAAGGCCTGTGTCCAGATCCGAGCCAGCAATTCAGTCACACACACTGAGTACATTAACCTATTGCACAGCCTTTTAATGGACTAATAGCCCATGCCCTCTTAAAATTGCTTCTGTTTCTAATGCTGACTCAAAACTTTGTTCAACAGGACGAGAAGCATCCCTTGAGTTGTCATACACACATCGCCTACCTGTTACACTGCGCTCTAGAGTTTTGGCGAACAATTCCCATATCGTATTTCATTACAAACCCACGCACAGGTGCAGAGCGTGCTTTAGGTGATGAAAAATAATTTATCAAATACTGTTGTCGCTTTTTGCAGCCACCTTACTCCCCCGTATGTCGCCTTCAAAAGGGGATTCTCCTTGTTCTTCTCCTTATTGTTCTAAAGCTACAAAGATCCAAAATCGCCGGGGGCACCTAAACCAGCTTTGCCATTATGAGCGCGATGATTAAGTGTCCCGTGGTGCGATATAAACCCAACTCTCTTCTCACCCCACCTTTAATCTACATTGTCCGCCTGAGAACGAGGTAGAGTCACTATTCTCACCTATCGACCCCTTTCTAACGTGATCAAGCCATAACTTCTGACTTCAATAGCGACGAGTGGTACGTTGGGGGGTTTGAATATCCTCCCGACGACGCCAATTTTTAACATCAAATATTAATGCCACACACAAGCAGAATGGAGTCATAGAGTTGAGGTCCCGGCTTCCAATTTCACAGCATAATGGCGCGATCCAATATCAAAAAGTAATGAACAATTCAGATAAAATTTCTGATCGTAATCGGGGTAAGAAAAGATTAAATAGGCCCCTGATTGTACGCGAAGATATCACATAAAAGAGTTACACCGCATTTGACTCATTTGGGATTTTTATGTGGTCAAAGTACATTATTGCAAATGAAAGCCACTGAAGGCATTTATAGTGCTCCAGGCAGGATTCAATTTGGGCCCATTTAACACCTCACTGCTCAATTACTTTTAATCCTTTTCATCTTACACAGACTTTCCTGAGGTTTCATCCCCCCAAAATGCAATCGTATGCCCCTTAACTGATTTAGTGTCGAAAGGAATTGAATTGGTAACGGCGTTTACTATGAGATTATATGTTAAACAGCGAGTGCACGCAGGTATGATAGCGGATAGATTTGTGACGTGCAAACAGCTAGAGGACAGAAGGTCGAAGCTAAGCAGACGCCTGTCAATCACCAAGCACAATGTCAGTGTGTAATAGTGCATGAAGAGATGAATTAATCCGGCATCGCTTCTCCTGTCAGATTGGAAAATGACAGCTACCTGAGCCCAATGCGGGCTAAGACAGCTGGGGAAAAAATGGCAGTGGAAAATGCGTAAAAAATCCCCCTGGAAACACAATGCAAACACTGGAAACAAAAAAAAAAGCATAACAAAACTGCAAGATAAATGCCATTCATTGATATGTCACTAAATCAATAGCATCAGTATCCATTTTTCCTTTGTCGTCTTTGTTTTTATGGCAACAAAACAGTTCCCCATGCACTTCTATTGACGCTATCTGGAAACACTATTCTGTTAAAATCTCTGTAACTCAAATTAGACCTAATCTGACCAGAAAGAGCTGACCTGGTTGGAGCTAAAACAAGTGACATGATCTTTAGCCAACAGTTTTTCACTTTTTTGCTGAAAATCAAACACGTAAAAAATCGTATTCATCACAGACTCCTGAAAATGTGTTGTTTTCACCTTTTCTTTGCCACTGTGAGCACAAAGAAAGTGGGTCTGTACTCTCACTACTTGTTTCTGACACTTCCGGTATAAAAATAGTTATTCCAGTAGATGTCAGCTTCAGAATTACCTACTGTTTAGGTCAGGTATCTGTGGTTTGATTGGCCTCTGTTTTTACGTTCCCTAATGAGGTTGGTAGTATATTTCAGTATCTCGATCACCAGTAATTCATGTAATCAAAATCAGTTAGACCTCTAGCTCGTGATTGTCGCTCTTTGCTCCCTGATTATATTGTGAATTTGAATAAACCGTCAAGGTGCACCAATCTCCCGGGCGCGCAGTTGCTAACCGAGTCCCTGTTTGGAGCGATCCCGCAGAGCGCAACTGACAAATCCTCATTGAAACGGGAGAAAAAAGCCGATCCCTGGAGTGCAGTATTGGGCACAGATCTGGCAGTTTAGACAGCTGTGCCATTTGTTTGATAGGGTTTTCATGTTCATCAGACTAGTGAATGACCAAGCACGGGCCCCACTTGGCAGCTCTTGTCATTGTGCGAGAAAACATCACGAATAAACCCAGAACTACACTGTACAGCATTCGTTAAACTGTCTCCAGATCGAAAGCTATAAGATAAAACTTGAATTCACCTATATGCATTATAATGTGGAGCTGCTGTGTGTCTTCAGTTTGGCAGCATCAACATTCCCTGGCGGTGTGACTAAAAGCTAACTAAAAGCATTACTCTGTTAGAAGCTCTGTTATTCAAGTTAGACTTAATCCAAGGTGGATTTTGTAGTTTATCTAAAAGGTTTTCAGTTAGTCTTTCTCAATTTCTTGTTGAAAATTTAACATCTAAACAGGACCATGAACTCTCATATTGATCACAGGCTCCTGAACATGTGTTGTTTTAATCCATTTAGTATTTTTCTTGAGCCATACAATCTCAAAACTGTCAGCTTTTGTCACTCTGCAAGAAAAGATCACAAATAACAGAACAGCATTCTTTACTTGTCATCTATCCATCTTGACATGCTATAGGATAAAACTTCCCTTCACCAATATTTATGCCCTGTAACACTGAGCTATGCCCTTGGTTGAGGCAGAGGAAGAACAAATATGAATCAGATAACAATGTAGTATACACCGAAGGACAGAAATATAAGTAAAAAGTTACTACAATAGGGTGTTACACAAGTGAAAGTGAAGGCGTTCAACAAACTTTTGACGACATCCACGACTACAGAGTTTTGTTTACAACTTTGACATGGATATTAACGCCAGTACTTTTACTACAAAATAAAAAGTACTTCCACTGTAAATGCTCTGTTTTAAGGCCCTATACTACGCAAAATAGACTCTTGTGAACTGTAAGCCATGTTATAAGTTGTGTTTTGTTTCATTTACACATGCTCGAGTGATCCTTTTTTATTACATTTCCGAAGCTCAAAATGCTCTGCTCCACCTTGCGATGTCATGAAGAGGTAGTTTTTACATTAACAGCAACCGTTTACATTTAGTTTAGTAGAGATGGGCAAATCCAGAGCTGAAATTATCCAAATGATTCCACTGAAAGGAGTTTAATGGATATGTGTATTAAACGTGTGTGAATGAAACAAAACACAACTTTCGATGTGTTTTTGATGAGGAAACCATATAAAACAGATCAGAAAACAGTGTAATATGGGCCATTTAACTGTTTTCTTTTATATATTTCTCTAAACCAATTGGAAATACCTGGTTTTGCAAGTGAACCCAAAGGGCACCAACAAGTACTTTTAAATAGATCCAGAAACTTGAACTGAGTGTCTGACTATGCAACATTATCTTGCTCGTGTCCCCCAGGGCTTTGCACATTAAGAAGCCTCTGTGCAAACTGCAAACATTTGACTGAAGTTAAATATGGCTCCGGTTCATTCTTAAATGGGGTCATCCTCGGAGCAATGGAGGGAAACAATGGCTTCTCTAGGCTAATGCATAACGTTTGTTTATAGCAAGAACCTATTGGAAAGATAGGGTTTGATGGACTCCGCATTCAAAGTAAATGCAAGAACTCAAACTAATGCAAACAATATATATAAAGTGGAAGATGAAATAAATGATAATACTGCAAAGAGTCTGCTTGAATGATTTTCTATTCTGTATTTTTTCCTTCAATATGTTTTTATTTTTACTTATACAGACGTTGATATAATTATGCCTTTACTCGACACCGATCTCTTGTTTTTTTGCTACTTATTCTGAATTTATTATCTCCATTTATACTTTTGCTCTTTGTTATTATATTATATTGTGATGTGTGAGCCACTGTGCCCAAATAATGTCCCTTGTGGATCAATATAGTTTGTCTAAGTCTAAGAAATACGCATAGACATTCATAGACACAAAATCAAACACTTCAAATAGAAATGAATAATGAAGCCAGTCCCCATGTTAAAGTATTTAACAAGTTTATTTCATTGCATTTGTGTCTTTAATCTGGTCTGCTCACAGTCACGACTAATAGAGGAAGTTTTGAGGTCATTAGATGTTTCCCAGATGGACACGAGCACAGAAATCTCCACTGATATTTGGTACTCAACAATGACTTTAAAAGAGGCTCTGATCTCATGTAAAGGTGATCGATGGGTTGGTACCAGATGTCACCCTCTGGATTATTTATAATTTGCGATTTTTGCAGGCTAATGCCGACAGCTATAGGAAAAAATACAGGGGATTGACTACAAAATCCGAGTTGTTAAGTTAGAGTGACCAGATGCCCCTATTTACCCGGGACAGTCCCAGTTTTGAGCCTTGTGTCCCAGCAGATTTATCCAAAACCAGTGATTTGTCCCAGTTTTATACAAGAAATGTCCCAGGTGTCCTTATTTTTGATCAATTTGATCCGTGCCAACAGTAAAGAGAAGCATCAATTGTCATTTGCTTGTATTTTGGTCACAATTTTGCTTAAAAATGACCAAAACACAAAGAAAATGTGACTGTGGTGACTCAAATGTTAGTCATTAATGGTCTCTGCATGAGAATTTTCTGTAATTATGCTGTTGTTTCACAATTTTACTATTACTAACCACCAAAAAAACAAAAAAAACAGGAATGTCCCAGTTTTTTATTATGAAAATCTGGTCACCCTATGTTAAGTGGACGATAGATCAATGATTCTATGACCACACTGTAAGAATACATAAATAAAAAACACTATATTGATATGTTTAATGCCATACAGTGGAAAATTCCAGATAAAGCCCTGTCATATCCATAGAGGCGAGCAGGAAGCGTACCCTCAGCAGCTTTAATGTCATTTCTACACTCTTTTTAGTGGAGTGAATTTAGGTTTGGGTCTATTTCCCTGAAGTGTGATATGATAGCTCTGTTCCAGCATGCTTTATTCAGTAGTCTTCAAATATAAAAGAGTCTCTGGGTGAATTTATACATTTTATCATATCACGAGTTTAAGTTCACCCCAGACAGCATAAAACAGCACGGATGCACATTTTGCTGCATGGGCAAACCAACAAGACAGTGCCTTATTGGGCCACATCTGTCAGCGGCGAAGACAAAAGGTCATTCGAAACAAGGAAGAGCAAGAGACAGAGCAAACAATTAGCAGAGCACAACTTCAAAGATAAACAACATATGGCACCAATATGGAGATACAGTGCATGATCGGCAATGGGGAAAAAATGCTTACAAAGATAGCACACAGTAAAGCAGCCTGTCTGACAGATTGATATATTGTGAATTTGATGTGTATTGTCTATTTAAAGAAGTAAAAATATTAATAAATGCTGCCAAATGTCACCATTGCCATATGCTATAACATAAGAATTGAAATGTAATATAATATGATTACGTTTTGACAAAAAAGAAAAAAAAGCTCTTGTTTTCACTGAATACCTTCTCATATTAAAAGGTACAGTGTGTAACTTTCTGAAAGTGGCCCGCCATCTGCACGCTTCCTTAGAAATAGTTGCCTATTCTTCAGAACTTTCTCCATTTTACATCAAACTGTGGAATTTCCATGGAAACGGGTCCTTCTCCGGGCCAAATAAGAACCAGGTCCTTGGAACGCCCACTCAGAGTAAGGACATATTCTTGTTACTGGAACAAAAACTTATATCATGATAAAAAATGCTTTCACTCAAGTATACTTTTACGACCCAGCTCTGCTAGGGACCGCGGAAGTAACAAAATAACCAAGATGTAAAATTGAATAAATAAGGTAATTTAATTAAAAGGAATGTACAAGGTAAATTAAACAAAACAGGCTAAAATATGTACATAAAATAACCTAAACTAAGAAAAAGAACAGGATAAGTTGTGCCAAAAACGAGTCACGTGGGCTTACCCAAAAAACTAGTGACTAAACTAAGGAACGCAAAAACTAAATCACAAGTGTCCCAAAGTAAAATCACATAAACCCACAAACAGAATCAAGTGACAAAACAAAAAGGCACAAAACTGAACTAAACTAACCAAGTGTCTCAACACACACAAAGTCACGTCCTAGTACAAACAAAGTGACTGACAGAAAGAGACACAAACACAAAATGGCACTGGCCACAAAGGCCACAGCCCCGAACAGGTGAGAGGAATCTTTTTAAACAGGGGGAGGAGTCTGGAGGTGAGGTGGGAGTGGCCGAGGGTTGACACTCCCACCAATCAGGGACCAGGGCTCAACCAGCAGGAATCCAAATGACAAAAGAAATTAAAGCACACAACACAAATCAAAGAACTGGAGGCCTGGGGCGTAACATCTACTTTTTTGGCTAAAAAGTTACATGCTGTGGCTTTAACAAAAAAAGCCTCAAAATAATGTTTACGCCTCACTTGCAGCCCGGCGTCACCATACAGTGGCAGCAACTCTGTGGTCTGAATTCCACCATTAAGCAGCCGCAATCGTTTATTTGTTAAGATTTCCCAAATAAAAACTCGTCATATAAGTCATTTCGAGTGTAGGATCGTCATGAAAACGACTGCATTTAGTGCTCAAATATTTGTTCAAACATACATACGTTGTGGATCTAAATAACTTGTTTTCCACCACAAACATTCCAAAAAAAACAAAAAACATATGGAAGCGACATGATCAAAGCAGTAATTGTCTATTAAGAGAAACCAACCAGTGCAGATGTGGAGCTCACTTTGATTCCCGTCCAAATATATCCGGGGAACACACCACCACACATGCGCCGCACATTAAATACTACTCTCGTAATGATTTTGAACTTCAGCAACCACCGGTATGTTTTAAAAGGGTTCAAGAATTTGTGCGTCTTGGGTTTTTGGAGGAGATCAGCGGCGCGTTGCCGAGCGGACTCCTCATTGGTCCTTATTAGTTCCGCTAGAGAGAGAGTTGAGTCGGAGGTTAGTGTTAAATTGGTAAAATGTACAGAAACAGATTCACTTGAAAGATCTGACGTAATTAGGGGTAGAAAAAATAAAGTTTAGTGGGGAACTTCAGCACCTTTAACAGTAAAAATCTCAACTGTTTACTTGTGATTATTGAGGTAACTGCAAATCAAGTGCAAAGTTTTGTGTTTTTTAGCGAGATATTACTTACCATACAGATTTACCCAAAAAATATGAAGAATATCGCCATTTTTCAATCAAAAGTACAGTCTAAAGTTCCTAAAATGTATGTTTACAGCGCACTTTTATGGGTTTATATAATAGATACAGATAATTGTGTTAATTCTATCAAAAGTCAACGTGTTTACCATGGTTATCCCAAAGCCCTGTATGCTATAGGAGTACCATTTAGTGAGGAGCCTGGTTTTTCTCACTCGGCTCACACCTCGCTATAAATCGGACCTTGCTACATGAACTCCTGCTTCAGTACACAGTTTAGAGAAGCCTCACTTTCCCGTATCAATAATGTACACTGACGAAAACAAGACACTGGATCGTAAACTTGGACACTCTTTTAAACAGACTCTAAAATGTAAGCACGTAGGCCAGACGTGGGCTCCAAGTTTTATGGATTCGGACTTCATAGTTATGGCGGTGTTGGAGTTTGTTATTCCATCTCCCTTTTTCGCTTGTGGCTTTTGCATATTTGGTTGCATCATTAATAAGTTTTGAAACGTGAACTCAGAACTTTACACCAAGTAAATTAGACTCTAATTCCAGTCTGACTTGTTGGCCTTGTTGTGTAACTCGGCCGGTCTAGTTTATGTCCTGAATAACAAATCGATATCTAAATGCAGTTATGTTTTTTTATGAGAATATTTAAGTCTACAGTGTCTTGAGGAAATGCAGAAACTATTTAAAGTGAATAAAGTTAAAACTTTTGGTGCACTGGCAAAAATGTACACGACGGCAGTGTTAGTACATGAGTTCAAGTTGGAAAGTATATGATTTAAACTGTGGAGGGGGCATGTTTAAGGGCTCATATTACACTATATTTTGATGTAGGTTATAATACTGTTACCCCCTGAAAAACATACCCGGAGTTGTGGTTTGTACAGGAAGTGCTCCATTGTATTTTTCTACTCCATACACCTTCACGAGAATCATTTGGATATTTTTTCAGACTTGGAATTGCCCATCTCTACTGAACTAAAAGGTAAAAGGAGCTGTTAACTTGAAAACTACCAGTACACGACATCACAAGGTGAAACAGAACATTTTGAGCTGTAGACAGACTAATAATACATGATTATTCAAACTAGAGATGTCCCGATCAAGATCAAAAGTCCATTAGACGACGAAAGCCTAAGTTTTCCACGACAGACATCGGTTGATGGTCTAAAGCGATGAATTCAGCAATCCTCTGTGTTATTTTCTTGGACTTGTCACCATTTCAAGGTCACTTTTCTCTTCTTTAAAATGCCTCCGCAGTGTTTGCTGTTGTGGCTTTGCTCCCTTGCGCTTGTAAATCTTTAAAAAATTGGTAGTGTTAAAGTGGCTCTGCTGGCACGAGAAACTGCTTGTTTGCAGAGATTGCGTCGCTGTTTGACTCTCGTTTTGTTGTAGTGAAAAGTCCCACACGGCAGACATGGCGGCGTTTTCATTTACGGCTGCCGAAAAGCGTTAACGCTGCAAAAACATGTGAAACAAAGAGCTGTATAGGGAGCCAATACCGATAGTGAAGACCGGATCGGGACATTCCTTATTCAAACATGGGTAAATGCAACAAAACACAACTCCAGGTATGTTTTTGATGAGGTAACTGCATTCTAACGTGGCGTAACATAGGACGTACGTTAACAAACGTGTAACAAATCCGTGACTAATCCTCAACTCAAAATGAACTACAAAACAAACCCAAAACCACTGACACATTGACAGTTGCACAGCGCAATTCAAAGACTAAAACCAAAAACTTCACAAAGTACAGTATAGACAGCCTGTCCAAAGTATATTCACTATACACTGCCTTTTATCTTTAGGTGAGCTTTCCCAATGCACTGAAAACTTTTGTGTGAGGAAAGGAGAACGGAAACAAGCCGAGGGGGTGGCTGTCAGAGATGACGGTTGATGCCGGAGTTTAACGGGGAACCCTGCAGGTGTCCGGCCGCTGGCGATGCTTCAAGGTGACACAATCCCACCTCAAACGCCACACACATGGACCACCTTATAACATGAATTATACAGAGGAGCACAGAACACTCAGGTTTCATAAGAGAAGCTCCATATTTTAGCAGTACATGTATGCCGTCAATAAATATTTCAGCGAACTCGTGCAGTAGTCTGTAGTAATAGCATTTCTGTTAAGTAGGGGCTGCATCACTCAAGCAGCCTTTACCAGTTCCATCTTCTCTCTCTGGTAAGTTATTTCTCAGCACAGTTTTTGATTATTCCGAGCAACGGAATCATTTTCGCAGTGTTGTTTTTGTAAAGTGGCTTGAACAACTCCCAAAAATGCTTGAATTTCTCCGGAGCATGGCGTTAAAATTGTTTGCTGCCGTGGAGGTGTACAAGTGTGGGTATTTCTTTGCAAAAACACTTGCAGTTCTAAATACTTGATAGATAAGTTTAACATCATACTGTGGAACTTTATAGACAAAACAAAAACACTGATAATAAAGTGACAAAAAGGCAGAAAGGTTTTAAAGCAGACCTATTATGCAAAATCCACTTTTCAGAGCATATAACCATGTTGCCCTTCTCATTTACCCTCTCAACGTTGTATTTGGAGTCATTTGTGCATTTTTGAGTAATCCATAATCACTTATTTTCAGTATTTTTAAGCCGTCATATTGCTGATCAACCCTTGTTTTCACCTGTTCTCTAATTTTATTTTCTTAATTGATAATACACATAACATTCTGCGGCGATGCATAGTCATTTTGGTACAGATGAAAAAATAAATAAGTACCGGTAAATAAACTTTGCAGGTCGCTAGTGTGATCTGCAGCTGTCCATCGGAGGTGTTCTGCAAAGCTCAAAACGCCCTGTTCCACCTGCTGATGTCATGAAATGGTAGTTTTCAAGCTATCAACTGCCTTTTACATTTATTTCAGTAAAGATGGTCAATTCCAGGGCTGAACGTATTTAAATGATTCTAGTGATGGTTTATGGAGTTTAAAAACACAGTGGAGCAATCCCTGTATGACATCACAAGGTGGAAAAGAGTGTTTTCAAAGATCAGAAAATAGCGTAGCATGTTCCCTTTAATATAAATGTGTAAAAACATGCCCTTATGCAGTACACACCCTCCTCGCTGGCTGTTTCGTTCAATAGCTTTACAGTATGAGACTAATGCACTAACCTAGAACGACGCCAGCCATTTTTTGTCATTAAAAGTTAATGAAGGACAAAGAGCTAAAGCGCTGCGTTGTGAGGTGCGCTGATGTGTAATCAGACTAAAGTCCAGCGTGTACGACCTCGGATGTTTTCTCATTTTCTTGCACCCTTGGGAGTATTTCTATTTGTTTACTATTAATTTTGGGTTTTACATTTTTTTGTGAGCGTGTTGGCATAGACCTTTGACAATAATTACTCTATCGACTTATCCTTCAGTACTTGATAGATGGAACAATATATACTGTGGTTTTTTTTCATTTACAGAATATTCTTTCTGCAATACGGCAAAATTTGAGCTGTAGACGGTTAAACTATGAACTAAATTACACACTAATAATTACTTAAAGGTGCATTGTGTAACTTTTCTTGGTATAGGGTCCAGCTCCTCCTTGTTTCCATGGGGATGTGACTGTTTGCCTGCAATGTTGCCCAGTACAGTAGTAAACTTTTGCTTTTATTTCATTACAGATGGTTTAATTTCTTAAAAATACCATAAAAAACAGGCATTCCTACGAGACACAGAGCAGCCTCTCCATAGATCTGACCCATATCTTGACCTAGTTTTGTTTTTGCTTATCCTCATGGAGATATACAAGTTCATGTGCTCCACAAGTACAAGAAAAGTTACGCAGTGAACCTTTAAGTGTTACATTCTGCCATTTATGTATCGCAGTTCAGATTTTTTTTAACAATATTGCAGAATTATAAACTAGTTTTTGGGTATAAGTCTGTTTTATAGTTTGGTTTCTATATTCGCGTTGATCTATATTTACTTCAGCAATAGATCAAACTTCAAAATGTGTTATTGTGACAGACATATGCTCACAAACCACTACTACACAGCCAGAAATAAACATTCCAGTGCAAAGAAAAGTTGTCATCCATTTCAGTTACATGTTTTTCAGGTTATAGCATGGACTCCTCGGTTGACCAGTGGTGTCAACCCAAAAACAAAGAAAACAAGATTTGTAGTGGTCCCCTTTAATTAGCTTAGTCATAACAGCATTTGGCGTTGCCGGCATGATGGATAGCGTTGCGCCGCGCACTCTCCAGAGGCCAGTAAACAATAGCATCCACTGACCTTCAAATGAATAGCTGTACTTGTGCCTTCTGACTCAGGCAAAAACACTTAAGTCTGCGCTTTTCCAAGGACTAAAGCAACAACAAAGAAAATCCACCACTTTATATTTACACAATATTTTAAGACGTGGGTCGCGACCTCAATTTTAGCAAAGATGTTCGGCCAAATTCATCCCCAGAAGTGACCTTTTAATATGGTGACCCGGTGCGCAGGTGCATTCTGACACTCGGTTTGACATTGGGAACACTATTGGTAAAAAAGACGCAAAGAAATGTAAAAACAAACAGTATAAAAATATCTATGTTTGATATCAGTGAGTTAAACTAAACCAACTGGGTTTATTTAGTTTCTGAAGTTGATGTTTTCCTGTCAACTATCACTTACCCGACCAGCTAGATCCACACGCTTTGACGAAACTTTAAAAGACAAGTGGATCTGGGGGCGTGTCCCGTCTTGTTGATTTCAGAGCACGTGATTGACAGACGGATTAACCAATCAGATCGCTCAGTTCGCGCCAAAAAACAAACACAGCTGCTCACATGTAAAACAGAGGAAAAACAACAAAGGATTGAAAAACAACAATGTAAGCACCAAACTATTATCTCAGGAAATGAAGTTTTTTTTGTTCTGAATGTTATGAGAATTTTGGACAGATGTCTTCTGCGTTTGATAGACACATGGTACAAATTGGCTATGGTTGCGTCGTCTCAAGTTTAGATGGAGGATTTTCTCGCTCAGTCGTCTGGTTTCAGTAGAAGGGACGGGCTGGTCAGGGAAAACCATCACCAGCTCGGATGAAGCTACCTGGTTGGCATCAAAAAGTCAGCCTCAAAAACTAAACATGTCTAGTTAGTTTAGTTTAACTTGTTCATAATAAACACATATTTCTTTTTATCGTTATTTTTAAAGTTTTTTTTAAAATTCTGTTCTTCTTTCATACCAATATTGTTCCCAAATGCCAACCACTGTCAGCATGCACCTGCACTCCCGGTCACCACATTAAAAGGTCACCACAGAGGATGATTTTGGCTGAACATCTTTGCTAAAATTGAGGTCACATTCATTACTTTTTACATTTTAGATGCACATCAAGATATCAGATATATGAAACAAGATATACAGAATTATGTAGCAAAGAAAAAAGTGACATAACACTAATCCTTATCCTTCTCTCAATATAATAAAGTCAATGTCCTGGAATGTTTTTCACAACAAGAAGTTCTATGTCAGGGTCCAGGAAGGACAAGTGTCCAAAATAGTGATCAAAGCAAAGGGTGGATATTGGCTATTATTTAAAAAATCTGAAACAAGAGTTATTTTAAACGTATTTTAATGTTTGTCCATGTTTCAATCATGCTTTTGACGCTTTCGGTGAGAACCTACAATGTAAATAATCATGAGAAGAAACAAAAATGCAAAGGTGTGTCCAAACATTTGACAGGTTGTCTATGCCAAAAACAATCACTCATGAAAATCAATTATGAATTGCCAGAGGGTCTGTGAGAACTGGGAACATGTTTTAACACCTTATTTTCCTTTCCTGCCTTTAAACTGCTGCTACTAATTTGACATGCTCCGCTGGGCTCGTAACTATAACTGTAATTATGTACAGATTACATGTATCTGAGTAAAAGTACCACCTGTGCTCTTTTGTTGCAGTGTTTGGGGTATTTTTAAAGGGTCGATATGTAGCAAAATGATCTCTTTTGAACTTGTTGTCACCTCCTGAAAAACATACTTGGAGTTGTGTTTTGTTTCATTTAGAGATCTTTGAGTAATCCGTCTCTCTACATCTCCAAAGCTCAAAATGCTCTGTTCTACTTTGTGATGTCATGTGGTGATAGTTTTCAACTTAGCAGCTACATTTTACCTTTCAGTAGATTTGTCAATTCCTGGGCTGAAATGATCCAAATGAGTCTAGTGAAGGTGTATGGGGTTTAAAAACACAATGGAGCACCTCCTGTATTACCACATGACATCACAAGGTGGAGGGTTTTCTGCTGGAGAGAAAAACTCAGGCTAAATATGCAGGTTTGTGTGTTAAACATGTTCGAATGAATCAAAACACAACTCCAGGTCTGTTTGTGATGATAAAACAACATTATAGCTTAGAAAATAGCCTAATATGGGCTTCCACAGTGACGTCATTTCCACTAAAAGTGCTGTCTCTATCTGCAGGCCCAGGGAATGGTAGCAAAACTGTACGATTTTATATGAACCGACCAAGGCTAAAACCACCGTGGGAGTTGGGATTTTGTCTGATCAATGCAATAAATATTTCAAAAGTAAAAATATCTGGGCTGGAGATCGGAGAATTGATTACGTGAAGACTTATATTGGAGTTCGTAACTGTCCGACTTGAGATAGGCATTTTCTTTTACAACTCAGAGACATGAATCCAAGGCCTCCAGAAGTTCGGGAGGAAAAAAAGTTTCAAAAGTCAACCAAGAAATGCAAACCAGACTAGCTTTGTGGTTGCTCCCTACTTGGCAGTCCTTAAGGGAGCATAAATTCTAACACTATATTAGACAAGATCCCGTGAATTATGTAAACCTGGTGATATATTATCCCAGTGTATTTGTGAAGATTTAAATCACTTTTGAGAGACTTCCAGGATATTTCTTTTTTATTTTATTTTTTTTCTGCAACAGCACCTGATCAAATAATGTCCAATTATTTTTAAGGAAAGCCAGACAGATTTATCATATTATACTTATGTAGTAGTATAGACAAAATAAATAAGCATACTGAATACAAAGTAGACAACGCAGTAGTCGCAGTAGCAGTAGTAGTAGTAGTAGTAGTAGTAGTAATAGTAGTTACAAGTTAAATACTTTCAAAGCCACAACTGACAGTCATAGTGCAATAAATCACAATTTTGTGACAGGACAATACCAGATTAAAATAAATATGTGATAATCAGATAGTTGTAGGGTAAAATACATCTATAACTTGGCTTATATCCGATGGTTATTTTTTTGTAATTTCAATAAATAAGTAAGTAAATAAATGCATACACTTAAAACACTTACTTATTTACATACAGTAAATTCATAAACTACTTCAAATAATTATTGTATCAGAAAAGTTTAGATTTTTTGCTCAATTTCATCAAAATTAAAGGTCATATATTGCACAAAATTGATTCTTGTGAGCTTTATGTCATGTTTATTATTTTACCTCATCAAAAACATACCTGGAGTTGTCTTTTGTTTCATTCACACGTGTTTGATAAATCCTTCATTACTCTGTCTACATCTCCAAAGCACAAAATGCTGTTTCAACTTGTGATGTCATGTTGTGAGAATTTTCAAATTAGCAGCTACCATTTACATTTTGTTTAGCAGAGAAAATTCCAGAGCTGAAATCACCCAAATGGTTCTAGTGAAGGTGTGTGGAGCACTTCCTGTATTATCGCATGACATCACAAGGTGGACCTGAGTGTTTTCCATTTGTCAGTCGAACTCAGAGATGTAAATATGCAGGATTTGTGTGTTAAACGTGTGTGAAAGAAACAAAACACAACTCCAGGTCTGTTTATGAAGAGGAAACCTACACATACACATAACGTACATCAGAAAATAGCCTAATCTGCATTCTTAAAAAAAAAAAAAAGCCACCACACCGGGGGCCCACAAATTCTCCGAAAGCGAAGTCTCACTTTTAATGACCAACGTAAGCAGCTCTCTCTTGAGTTTGACCCCTTTAGCATCTCGCTCATTAAGCTACATCTTCACCGCCATAACATTTAATTAGAAGTCAGCCGGTTAGCATCCTTTAGCCCGGTGAAATATGGTGAACAGTGGGGTCTTGCTAATTGAAACAGACACAGCTGCGTGCCCCCCCCCCGCCGCACATGCAAACGACATTTTGATTGGGATTGTGACTTCAGCAGATAATCGCTCCTTAGACGGGCTTTTGGCGTTGCCCTTTTTCAGAACACAGTCAGCCAGCACTTCTCAAACTGTGGAGATACTTATGGCTGCAGTTCAGTGTGCGTTTCTGTGTGCGTTTTCTGCTGGAGATTGTATTGCCTGAATGTTCCACAGTAAAGCATTAAAGGACCTGTATTATGACTCTACTAATTTATGTTATAAAGTTGTTTCCTCATCAAAAACATACCTGAAGTTGTGTTTTGTTTCTTTCACGTACACACACTGCATATCTGAGTCCTTCTCGCAAACAGAAAACACTCTGTTCCACCTTGTGATGTCACGTGGTGATACAGGAAGTGCTCCACTGTGTTTTTAAACTCCATAGACTGTCACAATCATGATTTGGATTATTTCAGACCTGGAATTGCCGATCTCTACTGAACAAAAAGTAAAAAGGTAGCTGTTAACTCGGAAACGATCACATCATGACATCACGAGGTGGAACAGAGCATTTTGAGGTTTGGAGATGTAGACAGACTAATATTACAGGGTGATTAAAACATGTAAACGAAACAAAATACAACTCCAGGTATGTTTTTCATTAGTTAACAACATTTTAACGCAGCTTAAATCTCACAAGAGTCTATTTTGCAAAACATAGGACCTTTAAGCTTATTTATCTCCATGAGGAAAAACAAGTTGCGGGTCAGATCTGCGGAGAGGCGACGCTGCGATCAGTAAGAATACATGTTTTCCAAGTTATTTAGTTTAGATATCAGTAAGCTCAAATTAAAACTCACCTTCATTACTTCGCTTTTGAACTGCAAATATTCTTAACTCCTGTATAAATCAGCCGTAAACAAATATACTGAATACATTTACATGACAAACAGGGATTAAAAAATGTACCTCACAAATATTTTAATTTCTGCTTAATTAAGAAGCAGCAGGGTCCTGTTTTTGCCTTGATCGGTGCCGGTATGATTGCGAGCGAGCATATTTTATGAAATAGAATAAGAGATTGACCGCTGTTTGTCAGATGCACAATTATGAAGCACAATCAAGCAGAAAAAAACATAAGAAGCTAATCATGTTTTTGCTTAGGTAACCTTGAGGTGAAGGCTGCAGCTGTTTGTGGACTGGGCCCTATCAGACTGGTCATTACATGCTAGACATTTGATTAGCTGTGATATAAGTTCTGATTGAACTTAAAGGGCTATTTTTATTACTAATTCTGTATATTATTGGTTGCTTTAGCAGTAGGGGAACCTAAATAAGCCTGGAGAGAACATGCAAACTCCACACAAAAAGGTTTAGGGCCATCAAACTGAAGACTTTCTTGCTGTGAGATACAAAACTACACACCACCACCAAGCATTTAACTATCTATTACTATATTATGTCAAAATGAAAAATAAAAACACCATGATCTTGCAGAGCTGGTTAATACGAACATTTTAAGACCAAAAAATGACGAGGGTCACTAATGCACCGTGAAGTTAACTTATTTATTTAATATCTTGCAATAAATAAAGACAGAGAACAGGAAAGTTGGAAGAAAAGCGAGTGGAAAGGAGAAGAAAACGATACTGCAGTTTGTTATAGTCGTGTTAAGAATTCAGAGAGGGCAGTTTTTCTATCAAGTTGCCATATACAGATACATTTTTGCATTTCAGCATTGATTATTGCTGCTAAAAGATCAAGTTGTGCAATATATATTTTATTTCTTAAGCTATTCCTCTGTGGATAGCCATTTTTTCCATCTGCATACACATTTTATTTATATATATATATATATATATATACACTTTTCTCTTTTTTTCAGCTGTGTCTTGCCCACAATCACTGGAGCTTGCTTCTAGAACAAACAAGCCTTGAGGGCCCCTTCACTATTTCCTTTATGCCAGAATACATTAATAGACAACAGGGAGGACTTTAACAACTGACTTCTCTTTCCTTCTGTCTCATTAGAACTTCCAAACGGGCTTCAACCATTGTGTTTGTATGAATATTAATGTCATTCTCAGACAAGGATGTAGAATGAAGGAAAAGTAAAAAACCGCAGATCATAAAAGTTAAATAAAGCCAGTTTTGAACCCTCTAGTTATTATCTAGTCAGCTCTAAAGTGCATGCAGTGTCGCGGTTTGCAGCCATGAAGTGTACAGCTTGACAAGAGACCCTGACACACTAAAAGCCAGGTTAGAGCTGCATAATCGGTTAGTTCGGGAAAGCATTGCTACAGCCTTTTATATCACTCAAAGTCTTTTATCCGCTGAGTGACAATCTCCTCTTTTGCAGGAGAGGTGATAAGTGAGTTCTCGGTTCACAGTGGGGGAGCGCTGCTGCGTCAGGGACTTTTGCCCCACTGTTGGGGTTGAGTAATGCGTGACACTACAGGTAGCGCAGGAGAGGAGTAGGTCGGGAAGGGAATGTCCTTGTTGCATTGATTTCACATTAGCGTCATTGTAACTGCAGACAGCACGGAGGGTGTAGTTTTTGATGACGACGTAAACAGGAGGCAGCGAGCTTCAAATATGTCAAATATGTTTCTACACAGTATGTTAAGAACAATACTGGGGTCAGTGGGGTTAAGTTCTAGTATTATATGGTTGGTATAAATAAAATTGTGAAAGGAGCGTGTTGCATTGTGGATTCTCACGTCAGTCATAATCTGAGGAACTCCTGTCACTGCATTTTTTTGCTTTATGGTCATTTGCAAACACAGATTTCTATATTTTGGCTAAACAAATCACAGTGCATGCTCCTCTTTACTGTTGGCAGGGATGAGATTAGTCAAAAACAATGATAGTCCTGCTTTAGTCCTGGTTTAGAGTTGATGTAGTCCTGGTTTAGTCCTGGTTTAGACCTAAATTGGTCAAAAATAGGGACACCTGGGACATTTCTTGGATAAAACTGGGACAAATCACTGGTTTTGTATAAATCTGCTGGGACAAGGGACACCGGGCTCAAAACTGGGACTGTCCCGGGTAAATAGGGACATCTGGCTACCCTGTATAAGTCATCGCTATGAGTAATTATAGTAGCAGATGTGAAGGAACAATCAACTTCTACTTAAATGTGCACAGTGTAACTTTTGCTATGGAGGGTTTGCCACATGCTTCTCCGTGGAGATTGGATTTTCCATAGTATGTTAAACTTAAATCTTTAGTTTTTTGTTCATAATTTCAACATAAAACATGCATTCATACTGTACGCAGAGTAACATCTTCACAGATCTGACCTGCCACTAATGCCATACTGAGGAACATACCACAAACGTTACACATTGCACCTTTAAAGATGTCCTGTGTAACCTATTAACAAACATTGCCATAAAGATTCTTTGAAAACTCAAGAAGCAATACAAAATAGATTAAAAAAAAAACATTTTCAGGAGGAAATAATGAATACGACAAGAAGGTGAGAGTAAGGGGGAACAGAATTTGTCCAATTCTGGGCTCAGAGTCTTAGGGGCCCAGAATTGGACACATTTCTGTTGACAGGCCTCCGGGAGGGACTTGTGCACAAATCAGCTAACCTGCTGTAGATCATTTCTGTTCTAAGTCAGTTCTTTCTGTTCAGATTGTGTTCAAGTGACGCTCCGTTGAGGTCTAACTTGAGTAACACGACTTCAGACAGAGCAGTACTTTGAGTTAGCCTCACATCCCCATGGAATATTGATGATATCAGCTGCAAAGTACGACTAGTGAGACTTTCGAGGGTTATTACATTTATTCAGGAATATGTCAAATCAAAAAAACATTATCACTACGACAAAAAAGAAACTAGAGTGACAGCTAGGCCAACTGAACTCCTTTTACCATTTCTACAACTCCATCTTGAGAAGGTAGATAGAAGAAAATTGTTATAGTGACAGTCCCATAAAACAAAAAGGAATGAAAGAAAACTACTTTGCCCAAAAATAACTTGGTATAAAATGCGGAAAAGAATGAGATCTCTCTGCGAAATGCCAGCACCCCACATAAAACGACCCAAAACACTGAAATTGAACGTAATAACTTGGCATTTCCAGTACTGAGACTATAATCCGCAAAATGTGAACTTATTCCTTCAAGACGAAAGAATAAAACCATGCAAGTGATGCTTTCTGAAAAGTTAGATTTTTCAGACTTTCTATTTGTGCTGTTTTCGCTTCGACTTCTGAAACTCCTCTATGTGGCTGTCGGCGACCGTGACTTACGCCGTCGCCCCGCACGCCTGAAATTAGACTTGGCAGCGGCATTATCCGTCAACAATGAGGTCGGTCACTTAGGTATGCCACTTTATATTTGCTTCATCTTGTCAACGCTTTCATGGCCCTCCACCTCATTTTGAAAGTTTATCTGTCCCCACGGAGGCGATAATCAAGATCTCGGCGAGGGGGAAAACATGGGCCTTCACTCAACAAGACAAGGTTCAGAAGAAGAAGAGATGCATGGAGCAACCTCGCTCCTCTGAGTGAACTTTATGTAATTCAGGAAGAGAGTTAGCTGTCACAATCTCGCCATAATCACTGTAAGGTTATTATTTAAATTGCTTGTGTCTAAATTATAAGCAGGAGTCCAATTAGCCAACGCTTTGTTTCTGTTTTCCTTCCTCTTGGGTTTTTAAAATCATATGCATCCAAGAACACGTTGATTTGCACATAATTAAAAGTTACGTTGTTTTCTGGCATTACTCTTTAGAAGTTAAATGAACATGGGACTGATATCACGTAATATTTTAGTGAAATGTTTACGGAGCTTGTGCAGTGGCTTTTTGTAACTTGACATTTACACAGGATAAAATGAAATGCCACAACTTTTATTTACAGCTCAGATATTTTCGTCATTAAAATTTGTCGGTCATTCATTTCGTAATTTGAGCTTTTCTCCTTTTGAATTTCTGAGTTAATTTGAATCATTTATTAAAGGCGTTATATTATCCAAAATGGTTGTGTTGTTACCGCCTGAGAAACATCCAGATTTGTGTTTCGTTTCATTCACACATGTTTGAGTAACCCTTTATTATTAGTGTGTCTACATCTCCAAAGCTCAAAACGCTCTGTTCCACCTTGTGATGTCATGAAGTAGTAATTTTCATGTTAACAGCGACTTTTTACCTTCAGTTCAGTTCAGCAGTGGCAATTCCAGGGCTGAAATCTTCCGTATTATTCCAGTGAAAGCGTATGGATTTTAGAAACATAGCTGAACACTTCTTGTACCACATGACATCACAAGGTGGGACAGAGTATTTTCAGTTTGAGAACTCAGCCTAAATATGCCAGATTGGTTTGTTTAAATGAGTGAAAATTGATGCATGTTTTTGATGAAGAAACATTAAAACGTAGCCCTTTAATTACAAAAATACAACATACAATTTCTAATGCTACAAATACTAGAGTCTTGTATCTGCATTATAAAGAGAAAAGTCCCTATGATGAAACATTATTTACATTTTTGTTAGACCGATTTTCCATATGCCATTATTTGTGCGTGAAGTGGTATCATTACAGAGGTGCACTATGTAACTTTTCTTCTGTAGGGCCCACCGTTCGCTTGTTTCCATGGAGATTTCATTGCTTTGTGTATTGAACATATCACTTACAAGGGAGACAAGCAGCTGACATCACCAGCACGAGTAACATGTCACATCCGTTGCGATTCCATCCATTAAAAAAGCAAAAAGAGGAGAAATTATAACATCACTACGGAGACGGTAACAACACAACCTTCCTGGACAAACTTGGCTTTCATAATCCATCTTACCCTCATTTGATTTGCATATCTGTCTATCCCTGTATCTTCCCTGTTCTCTGTGCTCCCTATACGCTCCTCCCTCACCTCGGCCTCATTTACATGCACTATCATGTCAGAGCCAGTTATCGCAGTCTTTTCTCCCATGATAACCCTGACCTCTCTACACTGGAGTTAACAGCCTTGTCTGGCTCCATTGCGCCTGATGTAGCCAGAAATCAGTGCATGTTGGGTATCATTTGGCGCCCTGGGTTTTGTCTCGCAGGCTGTAGGGCGCCTTTTTATCTTTATAATGATCAGGCAGGAACAGTGACGTGAGACCGGGTCCGAGTGACTGTGCTGATAGGAATGTCAACACTATAATGACCCGATCTGTGTTCTAATGTTGTCTCCTCGTCAAAAAACATACCCGGGGTTGTGTTTTGTTTGGTTCGCACATGTTCAACACACAAACCCTGCATATTTAGATTGAGTTCTTCTCTCAAACAGGATACACACGGTTCCAGCTTGTGATGTTATGTGGTAAAACAGGAAGTGCTCCATAAACATTAACTAAAATCAATGGGATGATTTGATTTTGTGGATGTAGATAGATTAATAATAAAGGGCTCAAACATGTGTGAATGAAACAAAACCCAACTCCAGGTATGTTTTTGACGCGGTAATAACATTCTAACATGGCTAAAAGCTCACAAGAATAAATTCTGCATAATGTAGGAGTAAAAAGTAAGTTAAAAAAAGCACTGAGAAAGAATTAAATCTCTTTTGGTATCCCGCAGTGTTTTAAGAAATGATATAGTATTGCATGACCTCAAACAAAGATAACTTCAAACAAAGATGACTTCAGTCAGTAATAGGAAAAAGCGAAGTGGTTATATCGTTTTCTTCACAACTGTTAAGGGAGTTGAGGTTGAAATGAAACCACCACCAGGCCAAGTTACACATCACATTTGTGGTCTCAGAAGAAAAAAAAAAGGGTATAAAGCACATCTATTTGAATAAAAGCGACATATATAAATGCAATATTGTGGGACATTCCTGGAGACAGCCCACCAGAAAAATCCAACCTTGAGCATGGTACTACTATTAATCTGCCACATACAACATACAAAAAGTTGAGCTCAGAAAAGGGAAGGACAGTTCATGCGTTCTTCCCTTTTCAATATAGTGCCTCAGTCTTTACAGTTGCACAGTATAATTAGATTTTTATTTGGGTGGTTATAGACCTCGACCTTCCTGTTTTCACAAAAAAACATTGCTGGCACATTGCTGAAAGCTGTTATTTTATCAGCAGACTCAACTTTTATAATGTGACCTCTTGAAACACTGGAAAAACTTACTGGCAAAACTATTTACTGCCTTTAGCGCCCCCTCCCTGCATTAGCATTCTGTTGTTCTGCTGTAGGAGTGTCCAGTGTCACTTCTTGCGTGTGCGAAGCTTGCCGGCAGCTCTCCCCGGCGATCACATCACACATCACAGCGGCGAAATAAGAGGATACACATACATCCAAGTGCGTGGGCGAGACTCTGCCAAGCTCCAACAGGTCACCCGGGTGCCATTCAAAGCCACAGTCCCTGACAAGTGCGTGACAAGGCCCATGGGATCCTCCGTGATGGGCTGATGCTGACAAGAATGTTTTCTTCCAAGTGTTTCGGCTGCTGGAAGGAATGAAAGGAGGAAGGAAGGCTTGAGAAATCGCCCGTTCTACAACATTTCACATTTAGGGCATACTAATGGGCTGTTTGTGTCAATGTTTGCACTTGGAAATATCCTTTAGAAGATTGATGGACTTTTATTCGGTTATATTTGGGTTCTCTGCGTCCAAAAAGGTGGAAGGATGTGCCGGTTCTAAACCAAGATAAACTACACTGCGAGGGTTTTTGCACGGTGAATGTTTCAGAGTATCAGAGTCTGATCTTGAACCCATGACCCGAAGATTCAAAGGATTGCGGCGTATCTCCTGCACTACCACCGACACAGAAGCTCGAAGCTCCTACTTTTGAGTTGGTTTCTCACTTGTGTCAGCTGTAAATGGAGCGAATGGAGCAAAATATAGCAGAAGTTCAAATATGGCCATAAAAGTTGTCGCTTTAATAAAGTAAAAATCTAAACAACAGTAAGTAAAAGTTAAATACTGCAGGTTTGTAATGTAGGAAGATGAAGTCTCCTGATATTTGTGAGTTCACGACTAAACCAATCAGATTCAAATAATCGTCATGATGTTCCACGTTTACCCTTTTGCTTGATAAAAGGTAAACGTCCAGATTGATAATGCGTACAGTTCAATTCAAAATTTTAGAATTAGACTGATCTGATAGAGGGAGGTCTTTGCATTTAAGTCAATGGTATTTTATTGTTTTATTTGTTGGCAGAGAGGCACCAATACAAGACCAACTAACAATAGGATTAATGGACATTTATATAGTTTAAGTGTAGATGTTGACGACGTATGCTGGCTCTAGTTTTGTAATCCTATTCCAAACATGGAGGTGAACTCCAAACGCTCCCTTATATTAGATAACATGTTGGATAGATTGTTGCAAAATGTGAACGGAAAGGAACGAAAAACAATATTCCAAAAAACAAAAATCTAAATCCTTATCTTATCCTGCACATTTTAAAACTCTTCCAAGCAAGAAATCCCCCCGGCTTTATTTCAGAGATAACGGGCATGATCAGATAACATTGCCAACTATGTAACCACAAAACCATCAGACTGAAAACATTCAGATCAAACATGTTTAGCCTGTCGTCGCTCGAGCTGGTATGAGAGGAAATGTCAAAAAAAAGGAGAAGATTGTTATTGTGCGGGTGCATATAGGCAAGAGGGTCAAGTGGGCATCCATTTTGTCCATTCTGTGATCATATAATGCAAATAAACAAGATGACATTAAAGCAAATACAAAGGAGAAACCATAGTAGCCATGGAAACAGAAAGCAATAGTTCAAATGAGCATCTCAAACATAGAAATATGGAAAGGAGAGTGGATTACTAAGTATAATGTTCAATTAAATAAATCAAATACCTATATTGAACAGTCACATGATAGATTTCCATATGGGTTGCACAGGTTCAGGCTTGTGCACCTTTTTGACATGTAAAAGAAAGAAAGATATCCCTTTTTACATGGGATAGTCCCAGTTTGGAGCCCTGTGCCCTCTGTTCCAGCAGATTAATAGAAAACCAGTGATTTGTCCCAGTTTTATATAAGAAATGCCCCATGTGTCCCTATGTTTGACCAGTTTGATCCCTGCCAACAGTAAAGAGAATATGTTTCCAAATGTGTTTGTCTAAATACAGAAAACTAGGCTTGAAAATCACATAATAATGTTCTTAACACTCTAGATCTGGGGCTAGAGAGAGAACAGAGAGAACGTCATGGAGCTGAGCCCGAAGACAGTGGAGATGGACCGAGAGCCACACCACAGGAGCTCCAGACCAAAAGGAGTGCCCTTTTCTAGGTGGCGACACTTGGTGGCAGAAAGCAGCAAACGCGCACTGCTACAGAAACAAATCTATATGCTGTATATATTTATGTGTGACTGGATTTTTAAGCATTTTGTTTTTGTTTCATATTTCTATTTTTAGCTCATTTGATTCACAGTTGATTTATTTTTCCTGCCAAATTAAAAGATTATTTTCCTTAGACTAGGAAATAACTTGGACACAGTAGCTCACTCATCACAATATATTATAATAACAAAGAATACAAAACATAAATGGTCTAAAAAAGTAGCAATAATCTGTTTTCTGTTCCATAAGAGCGAGTTGTTGCACAGTTGTATGGAGCACGGTATGAATCCAGTCCTTTTCTACAACATAAACAAGTACAGAATGGCTTGTGGACTCAACCAGGACGTCTTGCCAAATGTCAGCCGGGCTAACCACTCTGCCACAGTCCACTATTCCAATAAGTGAGAATAATGTTATGAAAATGCATTACGGCTGACGATCCATTTGGAAGGTGTTTATAAACCGCTCCCCAAAATTTAGACACAAAGCAATCTGCAAATGTCAGCCCATCTGTTCAACTTCTCAAGCTTCTTCCAAATTGGACCATTTACCCCGATTATGATCAGAAACAAAATCACACTGACATCTGACAATTTCCAACAAATAATGAGATTTCTGAAAGTCACAGAAATGAAATGAAGAGATGCTTTTTACAAATTGGACAAAATTAGGCGTTTAATTAAATAGCGCAAGGCTGTTAAGCATTTTGGAAAAGGAATTGTTTTCTTAATGACATCATTTTTGATATTGGATTCTGGCACATGGTAAAAGTATGTTTTCTGGTATTTTTATGAGACTTGGGGGTCCCAGCAGAGTTAAATGCTACAGTAAATTATCCTGGTTACTAAAATGGAATATATTAGTCTAATTCTAGATTATGATTAGACCTGGCATCAGTTTTAATCGCACCCACATCTATAGCCACTAAATGTAACACATTAAGGGACACTGGGGACGGCTTATAGCATTATTACAAAGTTAAGATCATTCTTCTATTTGCAAAATGGCTTGGATGACTTACATTCTAAAGGGCAGGCATTTCACTATGTTCTGATCTATGTTATAATGCGGTTTCCACATCGCAAACAGACCTGGAGCTGTGTTTTGTTTCATCCTGCATATTTAGGGTGATTTCTTCTCTCAGACGAAAAACATTCTGTTCCGTCTTGTGATTTGTTAATACAGGAAGCGCTCCCTTGTGGTTTTAAACTCCGTACACCTTCATTAGAGTCATTTGGATAATTTCAGACATGGAATTTCCCATCTCTACTGAACAAAAGGTCAAAGTAGTTGTTAACTTGAAAACTACCGCTTCATGACATGACAAGTTAGAAAGGAGCATTCTGAGCTTTGGAGATGTAGACTTAAACATGTGTAAATGACACAAAACACAACTCCAGGTATGTTTTTAATGAGGTAACAACATTCTAACGTGTCTTAAAGCTCACAAGAGTTCATTTTGTGTACTATAGTACCTTTAAGTAGAGGAAACATTGTCCTAATATCCTCCGTGCTGCTTCTACCTTTAAATTATTACCTCTTGTTGTTGCATTTGGCCCCGGATTCACCAGCATCACCTGACAGATCAAACGTGCTCCCATTTCCCAAACATTCTCGGAAGTCGGGATGTCGCGGTGCTTAAATAAGTGACACGGTAATCATAATTTATGGAACAAGAAGAGCTATTTAATTTTTTGTCTCAACCCGACAGCTCTCCGTGAATACGTTGCCCCATTCGAAACCGCTTTCCGGCACGAAATCGTCAAATAAAGGATGAATGAGCAGGAAGAAAGTGCCCCGCCAAGCTGTAAAAATGAAATGCCACCAATTTGGCTAAAAGCAACAAGTCTATTTGAGTAATGACTGAATACGTGCTACTGGATTCATATCGCTCCCTCTCACCTACATTTTTTTTTTCTTCTTCTTTTGAGAGCTACACCATTTGTCTGCATTCTGGCGCCCAAAGCAAGGATAAATGACTTTTTACTGATCAAGTATTTGCATCAGTGAGCACGGTTTTCGGGTGAATGATCCGAAGATAAAAAAAATCAGACACTCCAAGCTCGCCGTATAATTTTCACCACATACGATGCCCATGCCTTGAATCGGAGCCAGTCAAAGCTCCTTCATTTAGCAAAAGATGGATTCGTAATTTGCATCATTACGCTCAATAAATAAAGGTTTTAAGATGGTGTGTAAATGTGCACTGTGCAAAATTTCTAGTGGAGGATCCGCCAGTTGCTTGTTTCCATGGAAATGTTATTACTTTGTGTAGAATGTTCCACAGTATAGATTAAAACCTGCCTATCACGAGGAACACATGAAAGTTACAGGCACTACGCTACATTCACAGAAGGAATTATTGTATTTTTAAGCTAAAGAAACACCCGTAATGTGTAGATGATAGACAGAAATGTATAATGTCACAACATGGAACATTCCAGGCACAGCAATATAACATCTCCATGGAGACAAAAGTTGCGCAGTGCCCCTTTAAAGACACTTGAGGGGGATGTCTACGCTTTTGTTTGATTTGAAAAACGCAGATCATGTAAAATGTATTCTGCTTCGGTTATAGGATGTGATTGTCTTGTCAACATGGCAACGGGGACCAGCACAGAGCATGAAAAGTTAATGCAGCAGGAAGTAACCGTGCGAGGCAGAGTTTTTTTTTTTTTTTTTTAATGCACAGATGTGAACACATCTGAGTCAAGTTTCGGAAGAGAAGAGGTATGAGGAAGTAAAGCTAAACTGTTCAGTGAAGGTTACTTTCTGTTCTGACCTAGGGCAGATGTGGCTACTGTAGGAACTATGAGAAACACTTCATAATTACTTCACTTTTAATGAACTAACTAAAGATCTATTATGCAAAATCAACTTTTCATCAGTTTTAACCATGTTATAGTTGTTTTCCCTTCTCATTTAAGCCGGGCGTAGACTGTGCGGTATTTTCGGTCATGTCACTCAGCCCCAGTACAAACTGTACGACCAAATCTCAGGGTTTTAAAGTTCACAGCTCACGATTCATGTTCTCACACTCTACAAACCAATGCTCTTATCTGTGTGAAAAATCGCCTCAAAAAGGGTAACATTTTGCACAGTGCACGCCCGGCCTTACCCTCTCAAAGTTGTATTTGGAGTGTTTTGTGCACGTTTGAGCAATGCACCGGCATTTGCCCACTGCTCTGTACTTCGCTCTAAAAATTTGATTTTCTTAATTGATGATACACGTAGGATTTGGCAGTGATGTGTAGTCATCTTGGTAAAAAAAACAAAAAACATCCTGATCTGTAGACGTCTATCGAAGTTGGCTACTCTTTCTTGTGATGATATTTACTGTGACGTCTGCACCTCAGTTTTCTAGTCAGCGGACTAATTGTAGATTAATATTGCGATTTATTATATAATGACAGACTCGACCACAATAAGTGTTGTAAAGTGTTCTTTAAATATGTATTTTGGTGGTGTTTGAAGTGCCCTTAGTCTCCCCCTGCTGTCTTTGGCCTGAAAAGCCGCCTTGCACTCTGGCTAATTAAGTTATAGTTATTATATTGTGGCACCAAACGACCTTCCATCAAATGAGCTGTGATAAAGAGTTATGCAATGTAAAGCAACTTACAATAAAAAAAACAATGGATTTCAAAGATGCCACAGTGAAAATGGTTCATGCTAGACACACACACAAATCATCTTTCTCTGCAAGATGAAACTTCAGTTCTCTAAAGCCGATTTAAAAAAGGATAATGACTCCACAACTCCACTCCCATTAGTCCATTTTGTTTCTCCGCCTGTCGCTTCTAAAGCATTAATTGACCTGTTTACCCTTTGCTTTGTCTCCTCTTTTGGAAAAATATACCCGGGGGCTATTTTAGGTCCACTTAGAGCCTCTACTCTTTGAAAAGTATACCGCCCCAACAGTAGCAGACAGACTGTGAACTTGCAAGCTTTCTCAAGTTTTTAATAGTGTGTTTTTGAGGTCAGGGATACAAAAGGAAGGAAGTGCACACGTACCAGGGCTGGCCTTAGTCTTGGGTCACTTCCCGTGGGCTTCGATAATCCATTTGGACCATTATTTCTCAAGTAGATTGCTCCTTGTCATTTAACGCTTGGCTTGTGTCCATTTGAAGTCATTATAGAGAAGCACTGACAATGTTTCATCAATTATTTGTGTTATCTGGATTGGGGTTTGGGGGCTGGTTGGTTGTCACGGTGGAGTGTTCAACCTTGTTTATCTCAGCGGGAGGATCAGATTACATGGGACACCTGGATTGTAGCGTCTTCATTTCTGGTGTTCTGTATGCCAGCCAAAAGATCGAGGTCTGATACTACGTTAATTGGCATCTGTATTTTTTTTCCTTCACATTTTGGAATTGCCACAAATAACTGAGATCCTAAAGCAGCAGATTGCGTTTTAATTTGAAGAAAAAAGTATAAAGGTGCACTGCTCAACTGTTCTGAGTGCTCTTCTCCGCGGATCTCTCATTACTTTGACTCGATTGTTCCACCGTACGGCATTTAATTCGTCTACTTTACAGGGTTTAGCGGGATCACTTCTCCACAGATTTCACCTATAACTTGACCTTCTTAAAAATAGATCATTTAGGCTCATTTTACACAATTTTCTGATCTATGTCGTACTGTTTTTTCACCGCAAACATACCTGGAGTTGTGTTTTGTTTCATTCGCAAGTGTACTAGCAATAAGATGGCAGATTATACCCCAGTAAAGCTACATAATGCACCTTTTTAACAAGTTCGAAATGCATTTTTGACAAATGGAAAACACCAGACAATATTTTGAGTCATTTCATTTCACGAGCACCCAAACAGCATGCATTGTGCCGTCTCACGTCTTTGCAAAATCTACATTACGCAACTAATTACTTTCTTTGAGTCATTTTGGTGAGATCACATTTATATGCAAGGTTTATATGCCTGTAATATGTTCTGCTGTGAAAACCATCTTCGCAAACAACAGCTTTTGTCCACACCTCATTGTTAAACTAATATACAGCGTGAGTGTGAGTGCGAGTTTACCAAAGCCATCTTGGCACTAGTCCATATTTGATCTATTCTTATCCTCGCCTATTCCCTTATGCAGCAATAACACTGTTTCCCCACCGGGATAATTAAAGTTTCATCTCATCTAATTTGAGAGGTGGATATCCTTTCAAATTCAAAACACAAAGTGAAATTCTACAAGTTATACACAAACCGCACCCGGGATTTGTGGGTAATTAATGCTGGAGCGGAGTATTGATGGAGGATTGCTCATTTATTCACAAGCACTTACTGTAATTTGTGGAAAAGCATTTGTGACCGTTTGTCAATGCGTAGAGTTATAAAGACGCTATTTAATTTAATCGTTCTAAAAATAAATGTAATGAAGAGTTTGGTGAAGGTCAAAAAACACCGAGGGGTATGTGGATTGTCATTTTAGAGACTGCACATGCAACTTAAAGGCAACTATATTACATAAAATGAACTCTTATGAGCTTTGAGTCATGTTTGAATGCTGTTACTTCATCAAAAATGAAACAAAACACAACTCCAGGTATGTGTTTGATAAGGAAATATTATAACATAGATGAGAACGTAGTGTAATATGGGCCCATTCAAAGTCTTAGTAGTGTGGACATGGAAGCCCTAAGGACAGAAAAAAGGACAGAATAGCAAGTACCACACACAACGTTTATGCTCCTTTAATTACTGCTATAATTTCTCATTTAATGCACAATAAAAACACAATTGTCCTTTTTATGTTCATGCAGATGCAGATCTTGTTTGAGAAAATGGGAGCATGTGTCCCCAATGCAACCGTCATTAGTCAAGTTTGTCTTGTGTCTCCCACTATTCTCACAAACTATCACAAACAAATGTGCAGCATCTGCTCTAAAACATTATTAATGTTCTTATGTTGATTGTTGCTCAAAATCGCATTACTGATTGAAAGTATATAATTGTTTTAACCGTTGCCAACATGTGTTTTTCTTCTTTGAAAGAGTTCCATGAATTTGATTACAGCTGGATTTAAGTTCAAAGTGCATTTATAGGGCCCATACGAACTGACTCTTGTGAACTTTAAGTCATGTTATAATGTTCGAACTTCATCAAAAACATACCTGGAGTTATGTTTTGTTTCATTCACACATGTTTGAACAACCCTGTGTACCTCTCTAAAGCTCAAAATGCCCTGTTGCACCTTGTGACGTCACAGTTTTCAAGTTGCCAGTTACTTTTACCTTTAATTCAATAGAGATGGGCAATTCCAGGGCTGAAATGATTCAAGTGATTCTAATGAAGGTGTATGGAGTTTAAAAACACAGTGGAGCACTTCCTGTATGACATCACAAGGTGGAACAGTGTGTTTTCTGTTTAAGAGAAGAACTCAGCCTAAATATGCAGGAATTAAACATGTTTGAATGAAACAAAACACAACTCCAGGTACGTTTGTGATGAGGAAACAACATTATGACATACAGTACATCAGAAAAAAGAATAATATGGGCCATTTATACTAACAATGTAAGTTACCCAAAGTATCCCACAGTATAGCACCAAACTTATCTACAGATTTTGAACACTTCTGTCTGTCATGTCCATATCTTACTGTACATTGCACAAAAAAGACTAAAACAGCATCTTAAAAGTGCACTGTGTAACTTTCCTGGTGGAGGGGCTGTGTCCATGGAGATGTTATTGCTTTGCCTGCATTTCTCCAAAGTATGGCATTAAACTTATCACTACCTAAAGAGACAAGCAGGAGACGCCACTAAGTCAATTGGCAAGTGAGAATGCATGCACCTTTGGACAAGCAGTATTCTCTTTTCGAGCCTCTCAAACCTGGAACACTATTCCGGCAATAATACGAGAGCTGCCCACACTTGGCTCTTTCTCTCAACAACTCAAGTCATGGCTGTTGGAAAACCAAAACTGTCCACATTAGACTCAAACTGATTTGTGCACTTTTGTAGTTTTAGCATTGTAAATTCTGCTATGAAGTATGTGTGATAGTATTTGGATAGGTGAAATGAAACCTCATGAATTGGTCTGTGAACGGAGAAGCACTTTAATTTTAATGTGGTAAATTATAATCGGTAGTGTGTGATGCCATGTGGATATGAATGAAAGTGAATTATATGAATAGGTCGAGATAATGAAGTGATTGGCACCTTATATTAGATATTGTAACTTTGTTGTTAATGCGGTTGCATCTGCTTTGTGGTGAGTGCAGCGTGTGGTTATGATTGAATGAGTGGATGAATTGACTAATATTAGTATATCTTTGTATGTGGTAAATTGTGCATATTTTTTGTAATGTTTTTATGAACTGTGGGGGTCGTGTGGCTGGTTCACACCAGCAGGGACTGAGGATGGAAATTAGCTTTGGCTATAATCCTGCGTATTTACAGATATATGTGATTTTTCCATATATTCCTGTTTTGATATGCATTGTCCCTTCATAAATAAATAAATACAAAATACAAAAAATGTTTTAAAGGTATTTTTGAGCAATAAAACAACTTGTATATGTTTAATACCATATTGTGGCATTACCGGCAAAGCATTAGCATATTAGCGTCCCCCTGGTGACAAACCCCCAACCTGAAAAGTTACGCAGCGCACCTTTAAATGATCAAATATTAATAGTGAAATGCCGGCAGTCGCACCTCTTTTCGCACGGTTGTATTCAGGCAGTTTTGTCACACCCTCCCCTGTTTTGCTGTTCGAAATGACACCGGTTGGCATCTTTTAACTTCTTCGCCCTTCTCATTTATTCCCTGTGTATAGTGCACGTCCCCACTGGCAGCAGCCCTTCAAGGCTCCTGTCTGTTCTCCCGGTACTTAGACTCTATCTGCAAGGCTATGGTTTGTGTTTGTATCCCAGCTGATGCGTCCTAATGAATGGTTTGTGTGCATATGACAAGCTAAAGAGTCTTCAATTACAAAGGACTTTCAAATGATGGTATACAGTGGCATACAGGAGTTCCCTTCTAGTGCAGTAGGGTTCAGATACACAGTGTGCACACTATTTTCAATGCAGTAGCTGTAGAGGTACTTGCTGTTTATATAGCGGTAAATAAATAGAAATACTTCACTGCAGTTGAGCACCTGTAAGTTATATTCATGTCTGAAGGTCTAAAGGTCTGCGTATATTTCTATGGTGGGATATTCAGTTACTATGGTGACACAATGCACACATTAACACACAGTCTGATACATTTCTTTCTTCTAATTTCTTTCCAAGTCTTAAAACTCAAGAAAACACACAAAATGAATTTAAACAAGACATTTTCAGCAGCTTCTGACCATTACATGCATTCATGGTCCTGTTTAGGTGTTTGATTTTCGACAAAAATGGTGAGTGTGACCATAGAGTGTATAAAGAAGTGGACTAAGGTAATGTGGGGACACCATAAGTCGTGTCCCAATTCACCTCTGGAGGCTGCAGCTTTTGAACTCGCCTCTGCTGACCGCAAGGCCATGTCGAAATGGGACAGGTCTAGCCCACGGTGTCGCCCAGCAACCGAGATACGCTGCTAATGCTAATGCTAACAACATGCACAAACGCAGATTATGAGATTTTGAGAACAAGTTATTCTAATAATTCTCATCCAAATATTACGGCTAAAATTTGCTTTGTAAAATGACTATATTTCTGGGGTACATCTAAAAATGACTAAATTATCTTAAAGTTTCAAATTTGCCTCCAGTCAAATGAAGCTCATGAAGGTAGCAATTATAGGAGTGAATTTGGAGTCATGTCCATACTGGGAATAGGATATATTTACGTGCAAAATAGGGGAATAAAAACACCAGGATCATGTAGAGTGGGTTAATACGAACATTTCAAGATTTTTTTAAATTGTCAAAGCCTGTCCCGCCAGTATTCATAACGTAATGGGGAAGAAAAAACAGCATAGGCCATTGAAAACAACACGACGCCGTGGCTGCTTTCATCTTCCAGATCTCATTATACTTCCATGGTAACAGCATTACGCCAGGTATCTATACTTTTTGATATGCATTGGGCATTTCAACATCAAATAATATTATTTAAACAGACTTTTCAACCCTTTCAATCCAACAGTCTCAAAACCATTGCCATATGAAAACAATCACTTCCATCAGCAAGTTTACAGCCAACCACAACTTTGAAGAGGCCGCTTTTTAACTTCACATCCAGTCCCCAAACACAAAGCACATTACACGGCAATTTCAACCACATATATGCTTTCAAGTCACTACATAGAGATGTGTTTGTGTCAAGGCATACCTTTTCAGTGAGCACCTAAAAGCAGCCAACGCCAATGTCTGTTTCTTTTAAATCACAGTCATTGGGGAGGCTGGAGAAAAAAAAAAACTTGGAACAGCACAAAGAACTGTCAATTTTGTTGGTTTTGTTTAAAATAGCGATGACAAGAAAAAAAGGGGAACAGCATATTTTAAGACAATTTAAGACAAAAGCAAATTGTTGTAGCCTATTACTACAAAACTTGGGTACAGTTTACAGTTGGAGCAGCTTGCAGCAGCTAGTAGTAGTAGCTGCAATAGTAGTAGTAGTAGTAATAGTAGTAGTAACAGTAATAACAGTATTAATAGCAGTATTAGTAGAAGCAGTAGTAGTAGGTAAATGGTAAAAGATCACATTTTTATATAGCTCTATTCCCTTTAAAGTGTTTTACATTAAGAAGCCACTCAACCATTCACACACATTCATACACCAGTGCACACAGTCACTAGGGGCAAGGGGGCATAAGTGTCTTGCCCAAGGACACAACAACAGCATTCAACCAGTGATGTTTATGTCGAGAGCCGGATTCGAACCGCCAACCTTCGGATTATTGGGTAAACACTCTCCCAACTGAGGTACTGTCATCGTAGACACAGTAGTACTAGTAGTAGCAGTAGTGGTGGTAGTAACAGTAGTAGTCGCAACTGTGGTGGTGGTGGTAGATCTTTCTGATGGTTCACTTTTCCTTCTATAGTCACCCATATTTGAACTGCAGTAAAATTTTACACTAATAACATTTCTGTCTCCATTAAAGCAGCTGTAGTTTTAAAACCATTTCCACGCCTCGGACAAACTTTTCCATGTAGATTTTCATGATTCCAAGATGTTTTTTTTCCCCTCTCTTTTCTGCGTTTTGAGCATATGGGTCTAATAATGTCGAAATGTGGAGTGAGCTATTGCAGCCTGTTTCAAGTGTCTGGCTTCGTGGTTATCAGGCAGAAGTCCAAGCCTCAATACTGTTTTGCCTCACTGTTCAAATTATCATTGACCTAGAGACGGCTTCCAGGAACACTTGTCTGAGAGGAGTTTGGGGCCAGCAAGGCAAAGTATCCTCCCATTTATATTATTTTGTGAGAGAGAAAATGCATTTGGAAAGATGAGGTTTGCAGAAATATATTGATTTAAAAGACAAAGCATAATCTGAAGGTAACATTTTTAGCTACGGGTACACTACCTGCTTATCTCCATGGAAATCTGCTTTGTACTGATTTTTCAAGAATGTTCCACAGTACGTTAAACTCTATCATGAGGGAGACAACCAGGTTACAGCACGGCGCTCCATTACAGTTCAGATCTGTGAAGAGGCGCTCCTTTCACAGAAGGAATTATTGTATTTTTGAGCAATAGAAACACCAGTAATGAATAAATGCGAGATGGATATGTTTAGTGTCATACCATGGAACATTCCAAAGAAAGCAATAACATCTCCATGGCGATGAGGAGGTAGAAGACCCTCCCCCAGAAAAGTTGCACAGTGACTTCTTGCTTTTGTCTCTACACACCAACTAATAACATGGATGACTACATTTGACCGTATTTGGAAATCCAGGTGCAAGGAAGTGGAATGTGCAGCCTTCAGATTGTTAGTAACGGTAACCACAGTAACCAGGACATTTTGAGTTAGTTTACCAACTTCTAAACTAGTGAAGTAAATAGTGTACCGATAAAATGATTCACTATGTCACTTTTCTGGTGGATGGTATGCGTTAGGATAAATAACTAGGCTTAGCTACGTTGTATAACTACTGCTGTATTTCATTATTGTACCGAGGTCATGTGAAGATAAAGGCTCGGATCACTGCTGCTCATAGATATACGTCAAGACAAATGCATGATCTTCCAATCTATCTAATAGCAAACTAACTAAATAGGACAAGAACTACTGATAGAGATGATGTCATGACTTGTTAGCCAAATAACGTTAGCCGGATGGAGTCTGATTGGACTGTATAACGTGCCAAGAGGCCTGTGCACCAACGAAGAGGCGCCAAGTCTAAACCATGGCCACCTCCCACTATAGTTTGCGTATAAAAGTCATTGGTATAGGCGTAAATATTGAGTCTCTGTACGGGAATGTCGGCACAGACTCCGTGTACAAGTATGGCGTTCTAATATCTGAATAAGTTAATTATCTGGACTTTATTTCTGCAAGTGTATTTTTTTTATCTAAGCAGAAACGAACATGAGAGGAAAAGGCTGTTTTCCTCTCATGTTCCTATGCCACCTGCTCATTTCCATGGATGCGTTATAGCTTTGCCTGGAATTCCCCACAGTGGCATTTTATTGAGTTCTTTCTATGTTGATAAGCAGATTGCACCAACAGGATATGTTACAGATCAAACCTATGGAGAGGCATGCCTACTCCCAGTAAAAACGCATGCATATCAAGGCATTTTTGATTGCCCTAAAACTTGATCCAGAAATTGACACCAAAACTAATATTGTTTCAGTTATTGATCATTCTATTCAATTTCTGGAGTTCCTATAATTGGTTCGACTGCATGATGGCCAAATGTGCAGAATCATCCATCAAAAAATTGCCTCAGAAGAAGGTTTTTGTTGCATTCAAATTGACTGCAACAACTTATAATTCTCAACTGCAACAAAATATAATAAAGACCAGATAAGAATTGTACTCCACAGTCTAGTTAGTTTGTAAGCTCCTCGTGGCCAACACTACTAAAAGTCCATCCACACTTCGCTGCCTTCGCTGAGGTCATCACTTTTTCGTAAGTTGTAGGGATTGTTGGGTACACAGGGCTTCCAGAGGGGTAGAGGTCAGGGCTGGACCATAGGCTAAAAGTTTCTCCAGTCATAAACTAGTGAAATTGATTTCCTTATGGGCGTGACATTTGGAAAAGGCCAAGACTTACCACAATAAACCGCCCAAATTTGGAAGACTTGTTCTACTGCTATATCTCTGCGAAGTCTCAAGTTGATCATGAATTCTGATCTAGCGCTATCATTTCTACACTGGAATAGAGGGCACGGACAAAAAAGAGACTTCCTGCATAGTCTATTTTAATGAATGATTTGCTCGATAAATTTTTTTTTTTAAATCCAGTAGCAGTAAAACAAAAAAAATTGACTCACCCTCTCATCTAATGTCTTTTTTCATTTGTTTACTACTTTGTACATTTTATGCACATACAGAGACATTAAAAATATGAAGTAAGATATATGGAATTATGTAGCAAAGAAAAAGTGAAATAAATCTACTAAATATCTTTTGACAAAGCAAAGGTGGGTCATTTTGAGGATTTAGTTGTAAAATATTTTCAAAAACATTTAGTAGATTTATCAAACGCACTGAATGAGATGGTGTGTCCAAACTGGTACTGTATAGGCCTATATGTTAAATTGCATTTTTTACAATATTTTGTGATTGCAAAAGATGTTTTGCTAGGAATCTGTTAAAATTTTACAATTTAAAATTCAAGAGGAATAAAATCTGCCCGGCCAAATATATGCAAGAATCCCAAACATTTCCAAGCAGGTTTCTGGAAATCTAAGTTTAAAGATTTGCGATCTACTCATATTTCAATGACGATACAGCTTGAAGCCCATTTGTTACTAAAATCGAAAGTGCAACAAAAATGCACATAATCAAAAATTTTATCTCTAAAGCTGATGAAGGATGATCAAAAGTGCAACTTGCGGCAGCAGCTGCTCTTGGAAAGACGTTGTAAAGATTGTAGCTTGAAAAATGTTCGCCAGCTCTGGGGAATGAAAAACCTACATTCAAAACCACTTGTGTTAGAATCCGCATTCTTCAACTTGATAGATTCTTGTGCAGAGCCCTTGTGAGCAATGGGAAGTGGATGGTAAGAGGCCAAGTACTATTTACAATCCCCATAAAGCAGCTAGCAATAGCACTTACTAAATAAATATGCTTACCCATGCACCTGTGTTGGGAGGTAATTGAATACATGTACCAAACATGTGTATTCTGTATTCATTTTGAGTACTTAGACATACAAATTTTATAGATTCACAAGGGAAATTATTTGGACACAGCAGCTCACACGTCACAATAAATGATTGTAACAAAGAGCAAACATATAAATGGTAATAATACATTTTATATAAGTAGCAAAAATAAACAAAGCATTGTGTCAAATAAGGTATAATTATATCAATGTATTTACACAAGTAAAAATAAAGAAGTACAGTAATGCAAACATATCTCTCCACTATATACAAGAGGGCGTAGAGGGAAAAGAAAGTGCAAAAATTAAATAGTGATTGACTTGACAGAAGGTTATCTATTACATAAGGTGGAGCTGTACAGTTGTAGGGAGTATTATCTATTACATAAGGTGGAGTTATACAGTTGTAGGAAGTATTATCTGTTACATAAGGTGGAGTTGGTGTACAGTTGTAGGGAGTATTATCTGTTACATAAGGGTTTGTTGTTCAAGAGGTCGTAGAGGGAAAAGAAAGTGCAAAAATTAAATAGTGATTGACTTGACAGAAGGTTAACTATTACATAAGGGTGAGTTGTACAGATCTATGTAATAAAATGCAACTTGATGTAAAAGTATTCCAAATATTCCGAATAAAGTACTCTAATTGAATCATATATACGAGAATACATTTTCAAACTATTCTCCTCATCACTGCAGTAAACTTTTAACATGATAAACCAGTTAGCATGTGGATTAAAAGGTCAAGACCAGACACCCTTTTAGACTATTTCAAACAGCTTTCCTTTCTTTTAACAGCTAATGCCTGATCAACGACTCCAGGATATTTAATTTTAACCATTTCTCGGGGGGAAAAATACACTCTTGTTTGAATTCCATTTGACTTCCCTATCTTCTGCATCCCTTGATCATTTGAATGACAGTCTCCCACAATGAGCAACTAAAATAACTATGGTATAAACAACAACAGTGCAATATCCCGGGTTCCCACACATAAAAACAGTGTTGATCAGCTGATCTCATTACCGCTCTTCCAGCACCACTCTTCTCTAACCCTCTTTGTTCCCTCTTTTATCTGGTGTGCTTTTCAAGGCCACGTCTCCCTTCGTTTTCATAGCATCGCCAGAGAAACTTGCCGGTGTCATCCCTGCGTTGTTTATGTACTTTTAGCAGCATGTTGGGCTCATTATTGATTTTATCCAAGTGGCACGCCTCCATCTTGGCTGATCCGGCGACCTCTCCCTCAAACAAGCGCTCCCCCTGCTCCGTCTCTTTGCAAGGCTCCGAGATGAGATATTTGTATTGAGGAGTAGAGCTTGAAGTCAGGCTCCTTCCCTATTAGGCGGGGTAACCTTCTCCTCACAGCCCCAGCCTCTTTCCAATTACAGAGCCCACCGCTGATGAAATAGCCGTGCAACATGGTGGCTTGTCATTTAGCCAATTATTCTTAATGAAGCACCAGAGAGCCAGAGCCGTGTGGTGCCATGCTGTGGTTATAATATCGGCGAAGGGAGTATGTAGTAGGTGTTTGTCACGGACTCATCGCTGGAGTTGTTTCTGTAATTCTTCATGGCCTGTGGAGCCGCATGATCAGTAGCATTAGACGGCGCCGTTGTCATTGGCGGTTGGTGGTGGAAGAAATATTCAATTTTGTTAATAAAAGGTGCGTTGTGTAACTTTTCTGGTTCTTTCCATGGTTGTTGCTTCGCCTGGAATGTTCCATGGTATGACATTAAACATATCCATCTAGCGTTTATTCATTACGGGCGTTTCTATTGCTCAAAAATACAATAATTCCTTCTGTGAATAGGGGCGACTCTCCACAGATCTGAATTGTAATGTAGCGTATGCTGTGAACTGCTTTCTAGACAAAGTAATAACATTTCCATGGAGACAAGTAGGTGGCGGACTCTCCAGTAGAAGTGTTACACAGTGCACCTTTATGTAAAAGTACAGATATGGAGGAAAAAAAAAAAACTTAAGTAAAATAACATGAAAAATGACATGAAAAAATCTACTTAATTAAACGAAATGGAAGTACCTGTTTATTAAATTTACTTAAAGAGTAAAAAAAATAAACATATTTTGCACAGATTTTGTATTTAGTAGATTTTAATACAATGTTGAACAGAAAAATTATTAGATTTGATTCTGCCTGTTTTAATTTGTTGTTATATTTTTGTTTGCTCAAAACTACAGGCATGTTAAAAATACTTCTCCCCCTCAGCCTTTTCAGCAGGTCTCAACCATAATAAAAATACTTTTCAGTTGTGTTAAAAATGTAGCACAGGAAAAAGTAGAGACCTGCTCTTAGTTGTAGCTGAGTTTTAGTAAAAAATAAAAATTCATTGTAACAGCTATGTGCTTGCGTAAAGTGCAGATACCTAAAATGTAAACTTAAGACCAGCACTTTTACTTTATTAGATTCCACCACTGGTCATTGGACTCATCCGACGACGAGTTGTTTCTCTCATTCTTTATATCCTGTGGTGATCAGTTGCATTACAGAGGCTGTTAAATGTTTGGCAGAGATGCACAAGAATTTATATAAAAGCAATTATCAGCTAATGGGAGAAACTTTTCAGGCCACTGCTGTCTGGAATTAGATAAACGACTGGAGTATAGTGTGTTGTGTAGTTTTCACTGTGCTTAAAGCTCCTAACCATGGCAAACTTTACTCTTGTGAGTTTTAAACCATGTTAGAATGTTGTTATCTCATCAAAAACATACTCGGAGTTGTGTTTTGCTTCATTCGTACATGTTCTGTCTACACCTCTAAGGCCTAAAACGCTCTGTACCACCTTGTGATGTCATGACATTTAAGTGAACATCTACATTTTACCTTTTGTTTTGTGGAATGAGCAATTCCGGGGTGAAATTCAGCTGATTCTAACAAAAGTATACGAAGTTTAAAAGCACAGTGGAGCACTTCCTGTATTACCACATGACATCACAAGGTAGAACAGTGTGTTTTCAGTTTGAGAGAAGAACTCAAATAGTCTAAATATGCAGGATTTGTGCGTTAAACATTTGTGAATGAAACAAAACACAACCCCGGGTATGTTTGTGACGAGGAAACAACATGATGACATCAATCAGAAAAATGGCATAAAATGTTCCCTTTAAAATGTGATGCGGCTCGTCTCGTCTCGTCCCCGGCTGATTTGCTGAGCTCGGGCGCCTCTTCGTCTTTGATAGTGGGAGACACTGGCACAGCTGGGAGCACCTCATCACCGCACACTCTTCACTTGAGCCACTGAACAGCTCCAATGAAGCGTTTAGCAGGAAGTGTCGCTGTGAGGAAGGTACATCACGGGCCTGTCTACTGCACAGGCCTGTTTATTCAGCCTGGATCCATCACCATCGCACCAGCTCCGAGCTCTTATTAAGATAACGGCTATTTACGAAACGCCATTAGCACACACGGGACGAGGGCTGGCGCCACATCTCACAAGCTAAACTGCAAAATGGGTTAGTCCTTGTGTTTACATTTGGTTTGGACAATACATACGGTTACTGACACTTTGCAGCTGATGTCAGCAACATTTTCTGGGGGTGTGAAGCTAACTGTAGGCACTGCTCTGTCTGAAGGGAAGGCGAGGCACGATTATTTGTATAGCACAGTTCATACAAAGTAATTCAAAGTTCTTTACAGAATAAGAAATACATTCAATTCACAATACAAACAAATCAAAACATAAATAATCGTCATAAAGTTTAAAAAAGAGATATTAAACGAGAGAGAAGAGTGCGGAATGAAAAATGAAGCGCTGTTACTCAAGTTCGACTTTAATCAGAGCTTTGTTTAAACACAATCTGACTTAGCTGGAATTACAACAGGTGAGCTGATCTGTGCTGTTACACATGTCTCTCTCAAAGAAAATTACAGTCACAAGCTAGACAAGTTTTTTCAGTTCCGTTTCAGTTTTGGTTCGTTTTTGTTGAAAATCAAACCCTTAAACAGAACCATAAACGCAGGTATCGATCACAGGCTACTGAAAATGTGTTCTTTAAATCCGTTTGGTATTTTTTCTTGAGTTTCAGACTATTTAAAAACTTTTTTGACAGTGTTTGCAAATGTGTGCATTGTGTCACTATGGTAACTGATGTACATTCTGCCATATACATACATATAGAACCCCCCCACCAGTGTAATGCCACTGCAACGTTCCAATTACAGATGTGTTGCATCTCTTGCAAAGCCATAGTTCCAAAAATCAGCTATACAGTGAGAGAATAAAATCCATCTACTGAAAATTGTAAGGCACACATTCTACACTGACTGCTGAAAATGACTGCTGAAAATAACTGCAGAAAATGACTGCTAGGGTGGTCAAAAGTAAAGAAAATCAGACACTAATCAATACTAAAACTAGTACTGAAACTATAGACTCATTTGCACAGGTATTGGTACTTAAAAGAGTTCACATTCACAGGACAGAAATGAACCTTTCCTGAATAGCTTTAGAATGATCTTGAGCTGTATCAAAGCAAGTCTGAGAGTGCAGTAAATGCCCATATGGAACATACCGACTATGGATGACTGAGGGATTACACAGCAATAAAACACCACATGGTCATAGAAAAGACTGTGATGTACTGCTTAAAATCACATTCTTTAGTCTAAAGAAAGTGCGTTTTTATTATCATCGTGGTATTGGAATCAGAAATGAGTATCGAGTATATTCCTTAGTATCGGAAGTGAGTTTTGAGTTATGAGATTTTAGCACTAATCGCACCATTTCTTTTTATAAAACATGTAAAAATCTTGTCTTTTCTCGTTCTTGTGGGCTTAATCTTCCGTCTTTACTGCACAAAGAAATATTCAAACTAATTCAATCTTTCAAATTAAGAAGATTTAACTTGATTTGAGTAGATTTCACTTGACAAGTAAAATGATCTACCAGTTCTTTTTCCTTAATTCAAACAGGATATGATTTACTTTTAGAGTTGTTGTTTTTCTTATCTTCAGAGTAACTATGTGTATTTTGCTTGTCATGTGAAATTTACCCAAGTCAGTCTGACACGAATTTCGTTTTTGTAGTGTTGTCATGTCTCATCGCACCCCAGCTATTAGAATGGAGTCAAAGGCACAGTCCTCCAGAGGTTTCACACAAACAATGGACTCAGTAGGCCATGTCCTGCAGCTAATTTACACAAATAGTCTTAATTATGAGTTATTATGATTCACTTTGTTTATGTAACTAGTTAATACAGCTTAGTTTCGCGACATAAACCCTTCTTAGTTCACTTTCAGTCAATATTCCCTCGCTCGGCTGGACAATAATAATGAGGGTGCTCCACTGACCCAAAAACCATCATTGGTGTAACATTATGAGACTCTGAGTGTATAAAACCATTGAGTGAAGTACTGAATATAGCGCTACCTTAAGCTCACTTCAGTCTCTTCTCTGCAATGGTAATAGCACTGAGTAGAACTAAAAGAAGTACAAAAGTTGATACGAGCTTCAAGCCTTTTCTCGTTTTTTCTTCAGACAATAGCATTCATTACGCCATATGCCATACATGAATAATTTGACTAATTTCCTTTAATTATGTAAATTGTTAAACACACAGCTTGCAATTTCAGACCAGGGCATTCACAGCCCACTAAATATTTTCCTGCTTGGAGGAACAATAAACATAATGCTGTCACGAGTGTGGAGGTGCCTGCTAATGCAATTTCCTAAGTTAGTAAAAGCCGCTGTTTCATCTGCACTTGTTTGTTCGTTTGTGGGATGGGCCGGTTTAAATAGGGAATTGCAAATAAACGGCTTTTATAGCGGAGACAGCGTGCATTATGTTGGCCTTTATTGGCTTTTAGTCACAGTGTTAGTGTGTTTTATGTTTCATGTCGTCTTTAAAAGCAAAGGTCCCATTTCCCAGTGATTAGATTTGTATTAGAGTGCCCTCTGCTGACAGCTACAGGCATTAACCGTGAAAAAGATGCATTTTAGCAGCGATTTAGCAACTGAGCTGTAATACTACTGTGTCTATATGTTTGTAGTGAATGCAATTTGAAAGTAGAAATGCTCAGAACAGGTCCAGTGTTAATTTATGGACTTAAAAAGTATATGCAAGACACTTATAGTTTTCTGAGTTACCAAACAATCTGAGGGTATTTTCAAGCACTAAATACAACACAAGATATGTTACAAAGTGGATTCTTCTTTAGTGGAGGGTCCATCACCTGCTTGTCTCCATGGAGATGTTATTTTTCTGTTTAGAATGTTCCACAGTAAAGATTAAATCTATATATCTCAAGGGAGACAACGACATTACAGGCCAAATCTGTAGAGAGTTATTGTATTTTTGAGCAAAAGAAACGTGTAATGAATAAACGCTAGATAGATGTGTTTAATGTCACACCATGGAACATTCCTGACAAAGGAAAACATCTCCACGGAGACGAGACAAGTTGCACAATGCACTTTTAAAATAGATACCAAGCTTTCAGTACAATTGCTGTTACAAAATCCCTTCCATTCCACTCGTACAGTCATTCTCGTGTGCATTTGAGGAGCGATTTTGAGTTTTTCGTTCTTTAGGCAAACTGTGTGATGGTGTGTATATCTTTTAAATGTTGAATTACAATTGCTGCATTTTATGGTGACAGTATTCCCCTGCCAGAGCTGCTCTCCTCGCTCTTCACACTGTCATTCTCCAAACATCAGCAGCTGCTACTGGTCCTGTTCTGTGAGATAAAGAAACGTAGATTTTCAACATTTGGATTTCAAAATGCACTCTCAAGATGCGAAAATGTTTGTTTACAGATGAAAAATGTGTGTTCAAAATAAACTTAAAGGTCCTATATTAAGCAAAATAGACTCTTGTGAGATTTAAGACATATTATAATGTTGTTACCTCCTGAAAAACAGACCTGGACTTGTGTTTTGTTTCATTCACACACGTTTGAGGAATCTTTTATTACGAGTCTGCCTAGGGTCTAAGGGGGAACAGAGTGTTTTCCGTCTGAGAGAAGAACTCAGCCTCAATATGCAGGGTTTATGTGTTAAACATGTGTGAATAAAACAACTCAGGTATGTTTGTACTGAGGAAACATTAGTACAGCTCAGAAAATAGCACAAAATGGTCCCTTTAATCATTTGGCTGCTAAACGATCCAACTTTAAAGACAAAACACACACTTAATATCCAATTTCTACATCCTTACTGAGACTGTGCCCCGTATGTGTCCAAATGATGTTTTTCTGTAATTAAATCTAGTCGAGTTGATTGAATTTTGCAAATGTCTACTACAGAATGCAATCTGAACAATTAGCAGGCATTGTTTTACTCACTGACGCATATTGAATTAAAGGTACAAATTTAATTATAGGACACTTTGCAACAAATCTTAAACATAATAAGATGCATCAACTTCAATTACACAAGTCGTACGATCACTTACAACTGATGTAAATTGGGAAAGTAATGCAATGTAGTATAGTTTCCAAATTATGCACATTCATGGCTGAGGCTATTGCAGACTAATTTTGCAGAGTCAGTTTTAAACGCAAAGGAAATATCTAAGGAAAAGGAAATTAAAATGGAATTATAAGTTACTATAGGCACGTTCCATTATCATACAAACATACACCTGATTGCACCTGATTTTTCCCATGGATTTGAATAAAATGTCTTCCTCCAGTACAGTTAAATTGTATAAGCAGCTCTTGGGGTCAAAATCAATCCCCCAGCTGCTGTCTGCATTGAATTTTAAGTCATTTAACTGTCCGATAATCAGGAAGTGTGTTGCATGCTAGTTGCTGATAGCTATTTAGGATGCTTGGAAGCGCATAAGGTAAGTGAGGCATAACTCTGAACCACTGCAAAACCTTTTAAAGCCAGAGGGATCACCGGTGACACCGCGGCGTATAACTATAACTCACAGTTTTTACGGCACACCTCGGAGGAGGCGTCGCCGTTCTACGATGGCCTGGTGACTACTTTACCAACCTTGTCGGCACGATTACTGCCGCCTCGTCCCCTGACTTTTCTCGCCCCTTTGCCACAATTTTCCTCTTACACCACAGCAGCTACGATGACACTGCTGCTTCCTCCGAATTGGCAATATTCTTTGAGTTTTCCTCTGCTATTTTACTACAGAAAGTTTAAATTTTAAGTCGTATTGTTTATTTTCTCGCTGCACCGGGACCATGGCAAACAACAAAGTGATAAAAGACTGACTGAAAGAAAGCACGATAGGCTACGTAAAAACAAAGCAAAACCAAACAAGCGAAGAAGAAAAACGTGCAGAGTCAGTGGTCACGACATCTTCTTCCTCAGCGTGCGTTTAATATGAACTAGTTCTGTTTTTTTTTCTTTCCGATATATAAGGTACAGTGCCTTTAATCTAATTGTATTAACAAATGTTTTGCCAATCCAAAATTAATTAAACTAAAACAAACACAAAATTTACACAACTGTATTCATCAAGATGCGAAATACATAAATAAATAAAAAGAAAATAAATAGAAAATTAAAATTACACTGACTTATACATTACCAGTCAAAAGTTTGGACTCACTCATTCAGTGTTTTGTTTGTTTTTTCTTACTACTTTCTACATTTTAGATACATAATGAAGCATATGTGAAGCAAGATACAGTATATGCATGTTTCGACAAAGCAAATGGTGACTAAGTTGATGATTTTGTTAAAAAATATTTTTAAAAAGAAACATATTTAGTAGTATTTGACATTTTCCCCCTTTGCTACATAATTCCATACATCTTACTTCATATATTCGATGTCTTCTGTATGTAAATAAAATGCAGAAAGCAAAAGTAAACGTATAGACACATTTTTGACCGGCAGCGTGTGTGGTTTCTTATCCAACATTGCATTAGCCGTCCTGGCTCTTGGCTTTCACTCAGGACTTTGCTTCTCGCACAAATTGATCGCGGAGGCCATTGGAGACGGACTTGTATTTTGATAATGAAGCCGGCCAGGGAGTCGGGAGTACAGGGCGTTTGCGGAGATCGCGTAATTCATCGACACTGAAGAGATTACCGACCCACGCCAATTTACAAGTCCTGAATTGTCTGCTGACATTTTCAAAACTTCACACGGTGACTCTGCATAATGTGTCCTTTGATTTTCCTCTCTAATTAATACCCTTAGCACTGAACTCTAGGCTCTTCAGCGTAGTGGCCCGTGACTGTACTTTTTTTACACAATTAATTGTTCCAAAAGATACACAATTTTCCATTCAGTTTAATCCTATAAACCCCAAGTATCTCCAAAAGGCAATTCAGCTATTCACGACTTATCAACTAATGGCACGTTGAGCTTAAAGGGGCTATACTATGCGGAATTTACTCTTGTGAGCTTAAAGCCATGTCAGAATGTTATCAAAAAACATCCCTGGAGTTGTGTTTTGTTTCATTTACACATGTTTGAGTAATCCTTTATCCTGTCTCGTGTCTCCAAATCTCAAAATGAACCTTTAGCTCAGTAGAGATTGGCAATTCCCGGGGCTAAACTCATCCAAATAACTGGCGAAGGTGTACGGAGTTCAAAAACACAGCGGAGCACTTCCTGTATGACCACAGTGAGAAGAACTGGACAGGTTTTGCGTTAAAGAAGAGTGAATGAAACAAAACACAACTCCAGGTATGTTTTTGATGAGTAAACATAACAGAAACCCTTTAAACACCAAATTGTATCTGGCAACAACGCCGTTCTAATTCCATAATCTGGTCCAAAAAAACGTATTCCCAATTGCATTTTTTTGTTAAGATTGACAGACCAGAAAATGGCATTACTTCACCCTCCATGCAAATCGCTAATCCAGTTTTGAATGGGCTATTTTGAATGTAAAGAGGGAATTGTGTTTGCTTATTGGATAGAAGGAAGTATTTAAGTAACAACAGTGATACCCAATTTACTTTTTGGCATGTGCAGACCAGTGACCCTCCCTAATCCACAATAGCTTACATTATAATATATTTGGGTCTTATTGTGTTTCTTCGCACAGGTTTTGCAACAATGGGCCGGGTTAAGTTGGATTATAATGCTATCAGGTCCTCAGCACATTTACAGGGAAGAAAGACTGTGAATATTTCATCCAGTGCTAAATGGATAAATTCATTTGGGAGGCGAGTCTTAACGGTCAGCGGCCATCTTGTGTCACAATCCACAAATAAACGCATTTACGATATGTTCTATGAGTGTAGTTATGAAATAGTAAGAGGACAGAGTTGATACTAAAGTGTTAAAGGTCCAATAGTGCACAAAATTGACTCTTGTGAGATTTAAGACGTGTTATAATGTCGTTACCTCATCAAAAACATACCTCGAGTTGTGTGTGTTTCATTCATAATCCTTTATTATTAGTCTGCCTACATGTCTAAAGCTCAGTTCCACCTTGTGATGTCATGAAATGGTAGTTTTTAAGTTAGCAACTACCTTTCATCTTAAATTTAGTCAAGATTGGCAATTACAGGGCTGAAAAAATCAAATGATTCTAGTATGTGGAGTTGAAAAACACAATGGAGCACTTCCTGTATCACCGAATTGCATCCCAAGGTGGTTTTTGGAGGAGTGTTTTCTATTTGAGAGAAGAACTCGGCCTTAATAACACAATTCCTTTTCATGTGTTTATTTGGGTGGGAAAGAACACTAAATTATTTACCACAAGGAAAGAGACGAACTGTGCACGGAAATGATTGAACTTCGATGTTTTCCAATCTGTATTTAATATTCAATTTGTAATTTATCTTCCCAACTATTCATTATTACTCAAAGCGAAACACTCAAAGCTTCTTCTAGAGGCATCTTTGATCGAAATTATTTGATAAAACTTTAATCAGGAGGTTTTATCTCTTCCATACATTGCATCAGCGCTGAGTTAACTCGGCTCAAATATCTTGAATATACTAATATAACTAAACCCACTAAACTCCAAAATGATAATATAGCATCTGAAGACACTTGAGGTTTTGTTTAATTGGTTTCAGATTCAGGACCTTTTAGGATAGGCTCAGTGGTTTATTCACAGTCAAATTTACTTAAAAGGTGCATTGCGTAACTTTTCAGATCGGAGAACTTCCGCTTTGCCTGTAATGTTCCACAATATGGCATTAAATGTATACAAGCATGCATTGATTTGATTCTGGGTGTGTTATTTGCTCAAAAACACCTTTAAAAACATGGATTCCTACTGCGAGTGGGGTCACCTCTTCACAGATCTCACCTGAAAACTGGCCTGGTGGTGTTTTCCGTTTGTCTCTATGGATTTGGAAAAGTTGGAACATTGCAGGTAAAGCGATAACATCTCCATGGAGACAAGCAACTAGTAAGCCATCTATCAGAAATGTTACACAGTGCATCTTTCAGAATAGAAGAATAACGTTCTAATAACACAGTCAAGCTTACTTTGATAAGATTTTGTCATTTTTTTGCCACATTTTAGTCTGGATTTTATGTCATTTTTAAGTTATCTTGGGGTCTTAGAGAATAGGTGAACAATATTATAGCATGGTACAAAGCAAGTATGTGGAAAAGATCATTTTTTATACTCAAACATTGTCAGAAAAACAAAAAAACTAAGTTGCCATACTGTCATAGCCGATAGGTGTAACTGTTTTCACTCAGTACAAACATGTCAAACTGTGGGGCTAAATATAATACAGTAAATAAAGCAAGTTTAAAATGAGACGCTGCCTTCACTTGGCATATACTGTATAGAGGGAATACGGTGCAGTGCAAAACTTCTTCTTACAGAGCTCTTAATTAGTGCCTCAAATGAAACTTGACGCTCCAATGGCTGGGTATTCCCCACATAGAAGTCCATTATTTCCAGCCTTGACTTTCTTAAAACTTCTGCAAATTAAAAAATAAATAAATCCACTATCACTTCAATGGCTCGGCACCTTTTGAGTTTCTTCTTTTCCAACGGCGATGAATCCGCCCACATTCGGAAAAGTACACAAATAGTCCACACCACCTACTGAGCAAGACAGCAGAATTTACCAAGACGAATGAAACGCCCACCATCCAGACAAAGTAAAAACCTACGCATTTCAGTGCACCAACACCAATCGAATGCTGTAGCTGGGACTTCCTGGGATGAGAAACATATTGATTTTGAAACATGGAAATACCGTTACGACTTGTTGCGTCTAGATCTAAGAATTGCCGGTTCTTTGGTGATTCACGTTAGGGTAGGGTGGATTTTTTATTTTTTTGTGGTTGGGTTTTTCTACAGCTTAGATGTTATATACTTATCTCCAAGGTGCACACCGGCAGGACGCATACACGCACTTCAAACATGGTGCGTGTTTTGAAGGGACGGTAAGTGTGGAAATGTGCGATACAAGATAGAAAGCTGGAGATGCCATATGCATATACGTGCAAAAGGCTGAATTTAATAAGGTAGGTTGTGCGTTTTTGGTGACCTTTAATGTTTTATGCATTGACTTCACTGTTATAATCAACAAGCTGTACTTATCGAAGCAAAGTAGCAAAAATGGCAGTTGTTGACCACTGCAATTTCCCTCTTTTGGTTTTTCTACACAATCGCTCGAGCCCCTGTCTATCGCCTCACTTATTTAGAGAATGTGCCACTTTTTCCTAGACCTAATGATTGATTTGTATATTTATTTATTTTTATTAATTAATGTACTTATTTATATATTTTTGCATGTTCAGGGTTGTAACATATGAACATAAACTCCATTGTCTGTGTGTGTTATGTAAAAAATAAATAAATAAAAATAAAACATGAATTAAATGTGTAACTTTTCTGGATGGGGTCTTCAATCTGTTTGTCTCCATGGAGATGTTGACGCTTTGGTTTAAATTGTCTACAGTATGGCATTAAAATAATCTGTCTTGCATTTATTCAACTATAGGTGTTGTTTAATGCTCTTAAAAACATTCATTGTTACTGTGAGTGGGGTCGCCTCTCCACAAACCTAACCTGTAATTTGGTTTGTGTGTCTCCATGGAGTTTAAATTTCCAGAGTCTGTCCTTCCATATCTCACCAAGTTTTAGTGGTCACCCTATTGACTACAATGAATGAATGTTACCAGGATTTTTTTTAATATTGTACAATGGTTCATATCAGTAACATCTGCAATGACTGGACAGATCAATATGCTGATAATAAGATGATTAAAGTCAGTGATGCTGCAGAATTTGTCATCAACATGTACAGTAGCATCTGTTTGTGTGTTGAAATCTATGCAGCTAATGTGGAGATTTCCTCCAACTCAAACATAAAACACAGACTGACTGAGTACAGCAGCTGTGGACCATTTCATATATTTACTGTATGACGAAAAGGAAGTTTTATGCCAATATACTGACAGTTGGTGTTGGAAAAGAAAGACCTGAACATTAATATAATAGAAATTGGGGCTTGAAAAAAAAAAAAATCAAGTTCTCCCTGACAATTTCATCCATAGGTTCAAAACATGTCCTTGCATATGGTCAAGCTGCTGATAAAGGTGACTGAGATTCACAGCAGGTTGTTGCAGCTAAACTTGGAATCCCCTCAGAATCATTCTTATCTGACCTGAAAGAGCGTCTCCTTCTGGTTATTTCCATGGAAATGTTGTTTTTTTGGCTGCAATCTTATCTATCTCCATGGAGAATGTTCTGAAGTATGGTGTTAACTTTCTATGTCCATAATAGGGAATAAGAAGCCATACTGAGTAAAATTGCTCTTTTTCTCTCTCTGTGTGTATTTGTCAGTTGTTAAAAGACATATTTGCTGCAAATAATAATTAATTATGCTTCAATGCATTTATTTTTTGCCCATAGACTTAATAAAATAGTATAATATAGTGTGAAAATAAAGGTGAATAGTGCGGAGGACACAATACAATTTACTCACATTTCAGCCATTGTGCAGGACAATAATTAAAATAAATATGCATCATTAATACTGTGACTGTAACATTCTTATTACCTATAATATGATAAATCCTCACAGCATCTTGCCATTTTACAGGCGTGCCCTTTTGTCTGCTGTAATGTCTCAATGTAATATGTGCATCTGTTGGGGTCATATACATAATACATAACATAAAGCTCCTATGACTTGTGCACTCAGACCCAAGTGCATCATGGGAAAGTGGGCGCTCTTTTGGTATTTTAATCTCACCTTCGCTGTGGAGGTTAGTACATGCCTGGGAGCTACCTTCTAGTCAATCCAGTTTATTTACCAGCGTAAAACTCTCCATCTCCTATATGGACTCACAATGTTCTCCGACCTATATAGAAAATGTTATCAAGATGGACACGCAGCAACTGCAAAAACCAAGAAGTAAGAACTAGGAAGAATTATTTTTGATGAATAAAAAATAGCACAGAAAATAACATAATTTCAGGAAATGAGGCCAACCGGATAAGGTCTGGAGGAAAATTGGGTAATGAAAAAAGTATAATCATCATTATAGATTCTGGGCCACATCAAATCTTGGGCAGCGTCGGTTTTATTTATGGCATGGGTAATTTGTCCATGTTATTAACCCAAATGAATATAAGTGCTTAATTGTGTATAATTGGGGTCGTGCAGTATAGAAATATGATAATAGCTCTCCAGACATTGCATATCGATTATTTTAATTAGTCACTGTACAATCTAATCTGGAGAAGATGTCGATTTTGCATTGGGACTAATCAAGGCTTTGTTTAAAATGAACATGAAAATAAGTTGGCCTAATTTGGAAAATAAGGGAAAATGCTGATAGAGGTGAAAACTTTTTGTGCTGATTTTGAAACACTAAAGAGGTCAATGAATTGAGCTGCAAACAGAAGTTACTCAAACAAGCTTTTACACAAAGTTTTGTTCACTTTATGTCCTAAGCGAACTCCAGCACTCTTACATAAATGCCAAGAGTAGTTTTTTTCATCTAATTACATGAACCGCAAAGACTACTTCAGATTACTACAGGCATCTTGTTTTAGTAAAAAGGAGTAAATGGTCAAAGCATCTATAGCAACAAGAATATAGAGTTACTTTTGGTTTGGTCCTGTTCTATTTACCAGTCCAAATACTGGCATTGATTATCGGTGCTGATCCATGAACATTTGCTGGATCAGGCATCAACTCCAAAATAGCAGTTATTCTGTACACATAGTTGGTCCAGAAAGTCGCATAATGTTTGAGCTTTTAATCCAAAGTTGTTCTGTAGTTACTTGAGACATAAATACAAGCAAACAAACATGTTTTTGTTGTACAATATGTTTAGCTTTTAGTAAAATCAAGTCTTCTTCCCTATTTTGTCCTAGTATATCTGTTCTTAAAGTTGCACTGTGGAACTTTGAAGGAAGCACCACTCTCTGCTCTATGAAACTGTGAATCCTAACTCTAAAATGTTCCATTATTTAGCATCAAACATATCTCTTACAAGGGGGACCAAGTCAAGTCACAAGTCGGATGTGTGGAGAAGCAAGCCCGCTCGTACTAAGAATATGATTTTCAAGGTTTTTTTTGAGACTGGAGCAAGCTGCATGAAGAAGTGGACTGAGGGAGAGTAACATCACCCACAGCGATCGGCTCCAGTCCAATGAAGCTCAGAGGTTAGCAGTTTTACGGGCGAATTTGGATCAGGAATTAATTTACGGACAAAATAGTGAAGTAAAAAACACCAGGGAGCAGCGGCAATCAGGTGAGCTATGTCCGTTCATATACACGTATAGCCTGTAATGAAATAAATTCCAGATGGATCACAAATTTAGCTAAATTGTATTACAGCAAAGCAACTGGATTCATTATAAACCATTGTGTTACGCCATGTTCCATCAGCATTTTTCCATTACTGATAATAAGATCCTTAATGTTCTTGCACCACTCCGCTCTGTGTAACACTTTTTGCCTCTTTCCCCTTTATCCCACTCCATTATCAAAAAAAGTCCTTAATATATAGAACCAACCTGCAAAGACAGCATTACGTAACGCGGAAATTCTTGCTGGCTCATGGGGGTAACTCCTGATCCCACCATAAAAATGTTAGCCTCGTATAGAGCCTGTTCTGCTGCTACTGTTCCCTTTCTTCGGGGATAAGACTGAATGCCACATCAGAACTCTGTGATGTAACCCGCTCTGGTTCTCTCGAGCTCGTTCATCACAGATCAAAACAACTTAAAACCTCATCCCCAAAATGTACTTTTTAAGCAAATGTCAAAGAGAACTGGAAGTGACGAGTTGGCAGAGGAAGTTAGTTGGGAGGTTATTTGGCTAAATGTGGAATCAGACTTTAATGTTGCAGAAAATGTCCTCGATCTCCCCACTCCATGGTGCATATAAAGTGTGTGTAGAGCAGCTAATGACAAGGCATTAAAAGGGCACAAATCATTTCGGGGTTTGACTCAAAATCACTATGTTATTCAATATGTCAGTGACTACGTGGATTTCATAATATACAAGAGTCATTTATTTAAATCCGCTTTGGACTTTATTTCTAGAATAGGTGTGTTTAGAGAGACATTTTTGACACATGCAGCTACGCATAAAAGCCGTCTTGCCCAATGAAACAACAACAGTATGAACTTGGATTGAACCGCCAACCTGTGAGTTTGGGACGGGATGTTATCACCGGACTTTCTTCATATTGAGTTATAGCAAGTTTTGTTGTTATGCAAAGTGTTTTGTCTGGTACATCTCATGCAATAACTTAGTTATTTCCATGGAGACAAGCAAGACATGACTTGACTAGATCAAGTTCAGGTCAGGTCTGTGGAGAGGAGCAACCTTGCTTACTGTAAGAAAGCATGTTTTTTGTTCTCTATGTAAAAACACCTATAATGAAGCATAAATGTAGTAATTATAACCTTAATGACTTTGCAGAACATTCCAGGTAAACCAAAAACATCTCCATGGAGTAAGATGGACCTAACCTGAGCAGCTGATAATGTAATAACTGGCCAGTAATGTAATAACGGCCTATAACGTAATAATTTTTAATGTAATAACTTGCAAGTAATGTAAGAAAATGTAAGAACATGTCTGAAACAATAATGTAATAACCTGATGCCAATAATGTAGTAACATATTACATTATTCGGCTCCTACATACCCCATTAGAAAAGTTAGATAGTGTAGCTTTAAACTTTATAAAACTGCTTTGTCAAAGGACTAACAGCATTGTCATACCTGCATATTGAGCACACAAAAATTACATTCCCCACTGTCAAACATAAAAAATTCCTCCTCTTAACTCAGACGTGTGAAATCCCCAACACTGTCTTATCCCAGCTCGCTCCTTTGTTCTCCGCTCCTCACAAAGTGCAGATAAAACCGTAATGTGTGTTCTTTCCAATCTCCCACTTCTATTTTAGGGTCATAACTTGTCTCCTCTCAAAGTATTGTTTGGCTGGCTCCGCTCCGCTAAACAACATCAGCGTTTCCTTCTAGTATTACACAGCCCGGACTGAACCGCCTTTCCTCCATCAAGCCCCGGCTGAAGTGATTGGGGCTTGGAGTGTCACAAATCGGTCTCCATTTGCAGAAATAAGAGCGTTCTCATGACCAAAACGGACACTTTGCCAAGCCAACAGCAGCTGCCTCAAGAGGAACTCGGATTCGTGGTGAAACTGCAGCTGCAAGAGCCAATCCAAACTGCATTAAGAGAAACGTACGAATATCTCCATGTTTTCTTTTTTTTTATGAAGTACTGTATTGTGTGTGCCTGAAGAGGTTTGAGAGAACACCCTTGCATGTCTGAGCGATCTATTTATCCATCTATCCATCTTCAGACCCTCCTTAGCAGTACAATTCTGTCCAAAGCCCACGAGCCTACATCACCCATGCTCCCACACAACAATTCTCTATAAATATACAAAAGCAGGACACAAAACAACACGCTACAACTTCACCAACCTGATGTGCTGTACCGTGGTTTCATTAGCAAAAGGCACAGATTGTGTGAGTGACTTAAAATGACTTGGGAGCAACGGGAGTGGAGAACATCAAAAACTTCTTCCACTTTATCCAACTGGGTCGCAGGGGCAGCACCAGACCCCTATGAAGCCCTCAGGAATTATCATAGATTTATAAATTAGCATATAATAATTGTTTAAAGGTCCTATGCTACACAGAATGGATTCCTGTGAGCTTGTGAGTGATGTTATAAGGTTTTGTTTCATTCTCACATGTTTGAATAATCCTGTTTTAGGGTTATATCTCCAAACCCTCCAGCCTAAATATGCAGGATTTGTGTGTCAAACATGCAAATAAAACAAAACACAGCTCCAGACCTGTTTTGGATGAGGAAACATTATAACATAGACCAGAAAATAGTTAAATATTAGGCCTTTACATATATTCCGCTGACGGGTTTGCCTCCTGCTTGTGTCCTCTATATTTATTCACCTTAACAATATAAGTCCTCTCTTGAGTGATTCATAAATTTCAATCCAAGTATATTTCATAAACGTAATATTGCGCAGGGCGTCTCTAGGGGCATTTAAGATGACGCAGGGAGGAAGTACGTAGCTTGGCTTTAGCGTAATACTCAGGAGTCTTTAAATAGGCCCTCATCAAGCTCACGCATAATTGTTTGTTTCCGGAACTAAAGGCCTAACTAAGCATTTCTAAGTGAATTCTGTGAGTTAATTATCTGATGTTGGCAGCGTGCTCCCAGATATCTCACTTTAGAGAACAGTATTATTATGTTTGGCACCCGGGGACTTATGCATCACTTCCTTCAGCGGTGGATGGAACAGCTAATGGGGAGATTAACAATTCAATCTGGAAACTGAAAATAGAACTGCGCTATTTATTATGCCCACTTTAAATTGCTGGACTTATTGGAAAGTTGGTGTGATATAGTCACAATCGCAGTAAAAGTATAGTGGTCATTTAGGGAACTTAAATGACCCATATTATACCATTCATCGCAAACATATCTGGAGTTTTGTTTTGTTTCATTCACGCATCTTCAACACACAGACCTTGCATATTCTATTTGAGCTCTTATCTCAAACAGAAAACTCTGTTCCACCTTGTGATGTCATCCTACAGGTTTCTTCAAGGTAAATTCAAGTCTTTTTAAGTTCATTTATATAAAAAACTTACATTTCAGGGCCTATTTCATGGACCTACCAGCAAAGAAAAACTAAATTCTTTTTAGTAAGATTTTCCCCATGCATGAAATGTGTCGCTCGGTAACGTAAAACCAACGTTAAAAAAACAACATAGCGGCGTTAGTCAAACGTTGTGTTCTGCTGAGATTTTCTTTGATTTTACTCTTCGGCTGAGTTTGTTTCTTCTGGTTCTCCGGTGTTCGGGGTATCTTGACCTGGGTCTGCGGCGCGTTCTCAATTATTTCTTCCACCGCTCTTCGTTTAGGTGACGTCATTTAACCAAGAAAGAGTGTTTGACAAATTAAACTTTTGAGGAGAAATGTGATACGGTAAAGTTACGAACTGCACAAATTTTAAGACCCAGATATAAAAATTCTAAATCTTTTCAAGTCTTTTTAAGGTGTTATTTCCAAATTCATAAATTCAATGTTTTTAAGACTTTTTAAGACACTGTAGGAACCCTGGTCATGTGGTAATACAGCAAGTGCTCCACTGTGTTTTTAAACTTCGTACACCTTCACTAGAATCATTTGGTTAATTTTAAAACTGGACTTCGGTCGCCGATTTCTACTAATGAAAGAAACGAACTAAAGGAAAAAAGTAGCACTTAACTTGAAAATTACCACTACATGACATCACAAGGTGGAACGGAGCATTTTGAGCTTTGGAGATGTAGATGTAATGGGTATATTTAAAGTTTCGTGAAGAAACAGACATCCCCTCAATTTTTTTTGTTGTATGGTGCCGTAGCGCTCCTGTGGGGACTAGAGGGACACAGCGCAGGCGCAGCTGCAGAAGTAAACGAGCTGTGGCTAACATAACATGTGTCTCTTTCGTCTGTCCACAGGTATGAGTAAAAAGTAATTATATTAACTCAGACTTAGTCTGGAGGTATTTGGATAATTGTGTGGAGGTTTCTGAGAGTTTGGTCAGTGTTGACAATGTGTTTTGTGCTGCTTCATGCGGTCTGATTTCTGGCATCCACTATGTTCAATGTTAAGTTTTGTCGGATTGAATAGTAGTAGTAGTGACAATTCCGAGCTGTATTTGGGCGGGTTCATTGGTGAAAGTACTTATTGACATGCTCAGGTGCCGTTGTACTGTTTTCAGAGCAGATACTGCTAGATCCAGGTGTAGGACAGCTGCCGTTTATGTTTTGAACCGAGTCTGTTTTGCCGCAATGCGCAGGCGCTTTTCCTTTTATGTTACCGACCTGCTTGAGTGATGTATGTTCGTTTACAATTTTATGTATAACTGTATGTATTTATTTGTATTTTATGGTTTATTTTTATTGTCTATCAAGTATTTGTTTATTTATTGTCATTTATTATTTTATTAATTATATGATTTTGGAGAGAATGAACCAGTTGAATGAAGCAGAAGTAAACGAGCTGTGGCTAACATAACATGTGTCTCTTTCGTCTGTCCACAGCGACACCACACCTTAAGCTACACAGTCTAACCTTAGCTGTGTGCCACTTGCTACTGGCCAGCTTTCCCCTAGGGCTGACACCGGTAACATAGACAGACTAATAATGTGAGATGATTCAAACGTGTGAATGAAATGACACAAACTCCAGGTATGTTTTTGATGAGGTAACAACATTTACATAGCTTAAACCTCACAAGTCAATTTTGTGTAATATAGGACCTTTAACTTGTAGAAATGTAAGTTTTTTTGCAAAATAGACCAAAATAAACCACTTTTTTTCATTTTGGTTTTGTTTTGTTTACTGTACTGACTCCTTACTGTGAGCAGGCTTGCATCTCCACTAACCTGCCTCTTCCAGCTTCACATCACAATAAAAACAAATAAAAACAGACAAAAAACGTTCAAAAATGAATTTGAATGAAAAATGATCTATAATTGGGTATTGCTTTGTCCAGCCCTGCTCATAACTACTGCATTGTAACAGAATACCACTACATTTTGAAGTAACTGCATTGAAAAGTTGACGTCTTTATGATTTATGAAGCTAACTGCTTGTTCTGGCCCTCGCGCGGTCTGTTTTTGTCACCGTAGACGCCAGCTCAAAACTCACGGAGGGATTTCCAAATATAGTCGCAGGAAGTAAGAGCACGGGCGCACTCGATAAGGCCCTCACACTCTGAATAGGGAATTAAAATGTTCAGCTTAAGACAGGGCTGGGAATAGGACCCTGTATGTTAACTAAAAAACTACTGAAGTAATTAAACTTGAGGCGAGTGGAAATTATTGACCCATTTACACAATATGGCGCTGTAAGAACTGCTGTAATATTGATAAAATGGAAATAGCTGAGCGAAAATAGGACTGGGAGAAAGGATTCAAAGACTGGCATCTTTTTGGAGAGTGACAGGCGGAGATGTGAGTTCAAATCAAACCTGAGTATTCGTTCATAGTTATTTTGGTATATGCAAATATGGAGGATGAGAGCAGTGGAGGTATTTTTATTAAGCAGCCATGTGCGCTATATAATATTGAACAAGAGGTGAAAGAAAGCCAATTTATATATTATAAGAGTGTTTATTAAAAGTCTGGTTAAATTAATTGATGTTAGGAAGGGCATTTGGCAGATATACTTTGTAAAAATAATGATCATATTTTTAAAATTCTGGGAAAACACATATTGCAATAACAAGAAACAGAAAATAAAAGCTTGCCAAAGATAATGGAGGAAGATATTAAAACTTTCTAATCATTAAAAGGCGCATGTTATGTTATTTTATCTATGTTATCTATGTTTCCTCATCAGAAAAACATCTGGAGTTGTTTTTTGTTTCATTCACACATGTGTACCACACAACCCTGCATATTTAGGCCAAGTTTTTCGCTCAGTCTGAAAACAGTCTTGTAGTATTGGTAATACAAGAGCTCCAGTGTGTTTTTAAACTCCATACACCTTCACCACAATCATTTGGATCATTTCAGCCCTGGAATTGCCTATTTTTACTACACTAAAGGGTAGATGTTAACTTGAAAACTACCACTACATGACATCACAAGGTGGAACAGAGCATTTTGAGCTTTGGAGATATAGACAGACTCATAACAAATGTGTGAATGACTCAAAACAATGGTCCAGGCATGTTTCTCAGAAGGTAACAGCATTATACATGTGTTTTTCACTCTAAATACAATGTGTAATTACCTTGAAATAAATAAAAACATAAATAATTCATTGTAAATTTTGTCCAAGATATAAATGTTTTTGGTTTAACAGGATAAATACTGATTAACACCACCTTCCATTACCTTTACATCTGCAATGCTCTACATAATTTAGCTCTACATAATGCAAAAGATGGACACTTGAGTTTAAACGGTCTTACAACAAAACTGGAGATATAAACATGTTTTTATGCCTGTCTTTATAACACCCCACTATGTCTCTGTCTTGTAGCGCCGGATTACACATAAAAAGGTTGAGAAGAGCCAGCTCTTCTAGTTAAAAAATAATGAGCCCATAATTTTGAATGCACTTTTGCCTCTGAAAGATCAGGGTGCATGCAGAGAGGATTACAATATTGATCCATGCGCTCGCCAAATTCTGCTCCTCTACTTCACCAAATTTAATGAAGCAAGACTTGTTGAGACTTTAATCCCTCTTTCTTTCAGTTCACCTTCTGAATTTCCGCTCCTCTTTTCATCGGCCTGATTAGAACTCGACCTGGGCATTTCTAAGCCGTTTAAGCGGAAGAATATCTGGATACAGCCAGTGTCGCACTCGCTGTGAAATGACCCTTTGTCTTTGAAACTGTACGTTTGAGTTTGGAGAACTGCTTTTGTATGAAAATGATGTGAAGAAAGAACAAAAGTTTGGAAGTCCTGGGATTGAAAAGCATTTTAATGCATCGCTAATAGGTTTTTAATGGGTTTCTGTTGCCCTTGGGTTAACAAAGCCACTCAGTCTTGCTAACTTTCAGTGCTGGTGCAATAACATTTATGCGCCACTGGTGAGCTGTGGCTACCAAAGCCTGTAAAACACTTTTTTTGTTTTTCAACCGGGACTGCAGATGTTTCTACCCAAGTTTCTTCTACTATTCATTATGCATTTTTTAAATATTCTATGTGATGTTTGTAGGATGATTTGCTTTTCATTTTCATTTTTTCTTTATTCTCTATGCACTTATTTTTACTAAAGATAAGTTAACACCTGATTTACATGTGTCGCCGTCTGAATTTAGTTCAAGACAATCTGGAGAGGTCTCGGTGGACGTGTTCAGAGCGTTAAAATGAATATTCTGATCTGATTGGTGGAAGCTTCTCAGAGGAATAAGCCCAAAAAAAGCCTTTGGTTGGATCCAGATGGGAGAAAACAAAAACATCTTTCACATCCCTAACTGTACAAGGTGCTTCGCTCGGCACCTTTTCTCAAAACAAAATATGGAGGTATTTCCCATAAAACTGGCTGAAGTACATCTGTTGATGTCGCCATGTTTATTTTGGTTCATTTAAGCACTTCACTTCTGGCTTCTCCAAAACACAACGCTGCTCTGTGACTGGTCCAATCTCCGGCCACTGTCACACCAGCGGGGACACTTGTGATTTTCATTTTCTTCTTTCCGCCATTTGTTTCTTTTAAAATGTCAAGGCCGCTGTCCCATATTAAACCCGGTAAGTCTGGACACTGTGTTTATAAAGCGCGCTAATAAAGTAAAGAGCATTGCATGACGTCCCATAACAGAGGGGCGCCCGCCAGGCACCTTTTGGCACTTAACGAATCGTGTTTACAGGGACCAGTGCAATTTACAGCCCCCGTCCCAGCTCTGTTTGACAAGCTGTCCACGCTTTGGGATAAATGTGTGTAGCAGGTCTGGAGTGCCACTGTGCACCCCCCATACAAACGTATTAATGTGCATGCAGAAAACTAGTGGAGATGTACGAGCACATGTCACAGTATTAGGGGTTGCTTTGGGTGATGTATGTGTGTTATTTTAATTGGCAAAATGTTTGTTATGGCAGAGGTGGCGCTAGGCTGGTTATTTGCTTTGATTACTGGTTGTTAAGGAGAGCAGTGATCTTTTACACTGCTATAAGGTAATCAGGTGATATAGGGTTATTTGGGTTGGAAAGAAACAGCCTAAACACTAAACACACTTCCGTAGGCTGCCCGCCATTTCCATTGATTTTGTACTTATTTATCTATCTGTTTATCTCTATTTATTTCTTTATGCAGTTTCAACAATTCAATGTAGAATTAATTCCAAAATTAAAATATCTGACGATCTAAGCATTACATTTTTTGCATTTTTCAGATCCATAGACTTTCTAGCATTGGTGGATGAAGTAATTGTGCAGGTAAAGTAAAGTAAAATCGTCTTATATTTATATATATATATATATATATATATATATATATATATATATATATATATATATATATATATATATATATATATATATATATATATATATATATATATATATATATATATACATATTTTTTTTAAAGTACCTGTTGAAAAGTAAAAGTGTTGTTTTTGCCAAAGAAGCAATTTCTTAATTTTCTTGAATGAATTTTCTGTATTTATTTTTGTTTCCTCAAAGCCAAAGCTTGAACTTGAAAACAGTTGCCACAAACATGGCAAAAAATAACCTCTAAAATCACAAAAAAGTACTTTTTACTAGTTATGTAGAAAGTACAGATACCTGCTGTCAAATGTAGTGAAGTAAAAGTAAAACGTATCCACTGTAAATGTACTTAAAGGTGCATTGTGTAACATTTCCCTCCTGTGGGCTCACCACCTGCAGAGGGGTTCATAGGGGGGTCAGGTGCTATGAGTATTGGGCAGCAAAACGCGACCCAGCTGGATTAAGCGGGAGAAGATGGATGGATGGATGTGTAACATTTCTGGTGAAGGGTCCGTCAAATGCTTTTCTTCATGGAGCTGTTACTTCTCTGTCTGGAATGGTTCACAGTACGGCATTAAACCTTTCTATCTTCATGCAGACCAAACCAGACCAAATTACAGGTCAGATCTGTGGAGAGGCGACTCCGCTCACAGTCAGAATCCCTGTTTTTCTAGGTATTTTTGAGCTATAAAACCACCTGTAATTGAATAAATGTAAAGTAGAGCTGTTTAATGCCTGCATTTTAGTCCTATATACAAACTTACTGCAACTGTAATTTAATAGAAATCTATGTGAGATATGGTGAAATTGATTTCCACTTACTACAAATGTCAGAACTGTTCCTCTGATTGCCGATAACCTCAGAACTGTCTTCAAATACCAGATCTTATGAATACTTATTTGGACATATTTCCCTGCAGTACCGATAAGGAAAGCAAACTCCAGAAACAATGAGGCGTTCAGGTGTCAAGAAGAAAATGGTCTTCTCCAAAACTGCCACTGATAAAGTATCTGAAAAAGCAACAAGCCTGAAAACTTGGCATGACTTATAAATATTAAACATCCTCCGAGTCAACAAGTCTCTAAAGATAAGAGCTGTGGAAAAGAGGCACCTGGGAGTCTTCAGTGTTGGTATTTTAACATTATATCACTCAGAAATCAAACGTTATTGGACAAGATCTGCCATTTTTGTTGTAAAGAGGCAGCCATAGAGCTATTTTAAAGGGGCACTCGGCAAACTTCTCTGAGAGTGTCACGCTAACTGGAGGCACTAGTCTGTCAGAGCCGATTTAGCTGGGACTACAACAAACGAGATAATTTGCGCCTTAAAACAAGTCTATCAGCATTTCACAATGTTTTTTTAGTTTCTCACTCTCACCTTTTTGTTGAAAATCAAAGAAATAAACAGGACTATTCATCACAGATTCACTCGTGCTGTTTAAAACCATTTTGTCTTGTTTTCTTGAGTTTTCAGACCATCGTAAAACTTTTTCGACAGCGTTTGCTAATGTGCAAACTGTGTCTCCATTGTAACTGCTGAACATCCCACCATAGAAGTACACGTAGAATACCCCTGGCGTGAAGTCACTGCAAAAATATGAATACAGAATTTAACTGTAAAGCAGGCGAATAGTAAATTAAAATGAATAAACTTCCCAAGACGATGCCCCTATTTTGTCATGAGATCTATAATTTTCACATGATTGAAAACATAAGAGCTATCAAATGGATATAAATGAAAAAAACGACAACAAAACACACAGACGGCATGGAATCAAATCACCAATGGCAGGACAAAATTGAATATGAAATAATATCCATTGTTGGTCTCAAATTGGCAGTGTTTGAGCATTCTGCCATAAGCCCTCGAAACAATCACAGCATAATACGCGGTGGAGAGCTGCACAATGCACTTCTCCTCTACATCATCAGAATAGGACGCTGACCCACTTAGCACTGTTTAGCATTAGGGCTATGAGAGCTCGCACCGAAAGGCGAAAAGGCAAAAAAACTACTGATGTGTACCGCAAAACCACACCGAGATAAGCGGGGAGCTGAATATGCATGTAATGTATTCAGATGGGCTTACGGGGAGAGGCAAGCTTCTTTGTCAGGACAATGTGGACTGTAAGCCTTTGCTACCTGAGCAAGTTTTTTTTTTTTTTTTCCTGAATGCACAATGGAAGGCGTGTGTTGACTGTCCACTGTGGCAGGGAATACAGAAATGATAATTGGACAAAATGCGAAGACTTTTTCAATGCGTTGAGGCTGGTTTGCATTTGCAGACTATGAGGCACAAGTCTTAACTTTTTCCAGCTTCAAAAATGAACACATTAAAGTAAATTCGTAATTAATTCCTGACTTTTTTTTTTTTTTTACATTTAATTTCATATTTATATATTTGGAGATACATTTTGGTAACAAGGCGGCACGGTGGCTGAGTGGCAACACTCAGGCCTCACAGCAAGAAGGTTGCGGGTTCGATCCCCGGGTCGCCCGAGCCTTTCTGTGTGGAGTTTGCATGTTCTCCCCGTGTCTGGATGGGTTTACTCCGGGTACTCCGGTTTCCCCCATCAACCCAAAACATGCCCGCACCCCTATGAACTAACATCAAGGACCATGTTGTCCACCCTCCTGTGGGCTCACCACCTGCAGAGGGGTTCATAGGGGGGGTCAGGTGCTATGAGTATTGGGCAGCAAACTGCCCCCGCGACCCAGCCGGATTAAGCGGGAGAAGATGGATGGATGGATGGATGGATTTTGGTAACAATTTCAAGACTTTAATTTCAAAAGCATTTTGTTAAATAGGAAAAAACTCCTTAAAGTATTATGTATTATTATGTATTATACCTGTGGCTGTTTTATAGTTATAATCTACAGCACCCATGGATCATTATGGCATAATTTGCACATTTTAAATCACATTATTCATCGAAAATGACTTAAAAAAAGAGGAAGTACGCTGACTTCCGCGTTAGATAACCTATGGGAGTGGATGTCGCTGCTACTCCGATCGACAGCAGCAAATCACGCTTTGTTTTGCTGTATTGTATCCACACAGTAGTAGTAGCAGTATAGCATTTTAGATGAGCTTTTAGGCCTGAAAACAGCTGCGTTCTCAACATTAGTTCGCATCTATCTGGTTAACCTCACTTTTGAACTCTTAATATCATTGTTTTTTTCCCATTTGTACCAAAATGACTATGCTATGCTGCCAAATCCAATGTGTATCACTGATTAAGAAAATCAAATTGGAGAAAAAAGTAAGTACAGAGCAGTGGGAATGCACGTATCACTCCAAACACAACTTCCAAAGGGTAAATAAGAAGCTATAACACGATTAAAAGTTCTGACAAGTCAATTTTGCATAATAAATCTGCTTTAACTACCTAAAATTAAAAGAATAAAACAAAATAAATCAAATTATGTGCACAATAAAAGCCTCGGTTATGTGTTATGAGTTCCACCTGCTCCACCTGACGCTCTGTCTATCCAATATATTCACAAGAAATCTAAACTAGAGAAACTTTCAAGGGCCCATATTATCTAGAATGTTGTTTCCTCATCACAAACAGACCTGGAGTTGTTCTCTCCAAAAGAAAACACTCTGTTCCACCTTGTGATGTCATGTGGTAATACAAGAAGTGCTCCACTGTGTTTTTAAACCCCATACACCTTCACTAGAATCAGCTAGATAATTTCAGCCCAGGAATTGCCAAACTCTACTGAAAGGTAAAATAGCTCTCAAGTTGAAAACTACCACTACATGACATCACAAGGTGGAACAGAGCATTTTGAGCTTTGGAGATGTAGACAGACTGATAAGAAAGGGTTACTCAAACATGTGAAAGAAAAAAAACACAACTCTGAGCACATTACGTTACATAACATAACTAAAAACTCAAAAGAGCCAATTATCCTAAATACAGGACCTTTAAAAAAACAAACAAACACAAAAAGATTTGTTAATAAAGGGTATTGCCACGGCAACATGGACATGTTTGAACTAGCTTTGTGGTACTGTGAGATTTCTTCCTGGTGGAGCTTTGTGCTCTGGGACACTTGCTGGTCAATGGCTCAAATAAAGTGCCTCCCTGCAGTTTTTTAAGCAGCCCTCTGCCTCCCTGCCCTCTGAAATCTTCTGTCCTCCTGCAAGAAATTACCGTCACGCAGACTCCCCTGTGAGAAGTATAGTTTGTTTTATTTATTTTTAATACCGCGCTCTGCTATGGCTCATTGGAGTGCGTTTAGAGTGTCCAGCTTGCACCATATCTCACCATCTGTAAGGAAAATCTTCTATGAGCCTGGAGCAAAAAATGAATAGTTAAAAATACATGGGCATGCATAGTGGTGCAGTGGAGACACTGTGCAAGCACTAAGCAAACATCACACACAAGGTTAGAAAAGAGTGAGAAGTTACATAGGGGTAGAAAGGAACTACATACTTCAGAATCCCGGAAATTTTCCACAGTATTGATACTTTGCAGCTAATGTCATCAATATTCCCTGGGGGTGTGATACTAACTGTAGGCTCTGCTCTGTCTGTGGCTTTATTAAACGTTAATATGACTTTTATTTTAACACAATCTCACCAGAGAGAACAAACTTAGTTGGAATTACGACAGGAAAAGTGAAAAACCTGAACAGGACCATGCATGCTCGTATTGATCACCGGCTCCTGAAAATTAGTTGTTTAAAGACATGTTGTATTTTTTCTTTTTTTTTCAGACAATCTTAAAACTTAGCAGTGTTTGCTAATCTGTACATTGTGTCTCCGTGGTAACTAGTGAGCATTTTGTCTACATATATGTAGAAGACCCCCTGTGGGATGTCACTTCAAAGTATCTATGTCATGAATCTTATCTATCCCCATGGAGACAAGCGGGTGGCACCATCAGGCCAAGTTACAGGTCAGATCTGTGGAGAGGAGGCCGTGCTCACAATAAAAAAAAGATGTTTTTCACATTTCTAACTGAACAAATGCTAGACAGTGAAGTCCAAAAGCAGGTCAACTCCACTAGAAAAGCTGTACGTTGCACCTTTAACATTGATCACATAGTTTTAAATTTGGTGTCATTTTGTCAACCCTCTTTTTGTAGTCTCCACACAAACATATTTTACACATTTTAGTCAAGATGCCCTCCCTGCCACAAACTTTAGGATCATTCACTTAAAGATTTAAGCAAAAAAAAAATCTTTTTTTTCTGTTACTGAACACACATATCATGGGCCTCAAACTCATGGGTATCAATGACTCATATCCCTCATATCCCTCATATCATAACACATAATAATCTTATATAACTTCTGTGATTGACATATGTGCAATTCCCTTCCCTTATAGAAAAAAGCACGTTGATAGTCATAAAAAAAATCTGACGGAGAAAATCTATGAATGCCTTAAGGCTCTGTCACATTAGTGGAGAATACACACAGGCTAATTGCACAGAAATACAATGGGAAATCACATCTGTAGAGAAATCCTCAGTATTCATTCAGATGCCGTGGCTCTGATGGATGGATGCGCTTGCTAATGACAAGACTGAAAATTTCTCTCTCGAGGGCAAAACTGACGATCATATTTCAAAACTTCTTTCCAACTTTGGCTGTGGATCCTCACCAATGCCAGTACAGAAGAAATACAATGAAAGCAATAAATTTTATATTCAATAAAGTGTATACGGTTCCAGAGTTGTTAAATCTCAAAACAACAACCACTACTATCCCAAAGCTTCACAGTACTACCATCACTACTACTTTCAACTTTATTACTTCCATCATTTTTTTTTATTACTACTGGTGCTACTACTCTTGCAACTACTACACAACTTCAAAATACTACCATCACTACTACTTTAGACATTTAGAACTGTCTTTTTTTCGACTTCTACCACTACTAATACTGCTCTAACTTCCATCATTTGTACTGCATTTCTTTCACTGTTTCTACTACTGCCACTACCACAGTACTATGTCCTACTACACCACTACTGCTGCTACTGCACCAAAACGTCACATTACTATCACTACTACTACTGTCACTCTTACTCGCATCATTTGTACTACAACTGCTTCTACTACTATTACTACAATGACAAAACTTCAGAATACTACTATCACTACTACCTAAAACATGTAGAACTGCATTTCTTATCACTGTTTCTACTACTACAACTACAAATACTACTACAAATAGTAGTAGTAGTAGTAGTACTCACAATGCTGCTTTCACTACTTTTAGAATTGCATTTCTGTCTTTGTTTCTACTATCACTACCCTTTTTACCACTACTGCTACTACTACTACTACTACTACTACTCCTACTCCCATCATTTGTACTGCATTTCTTTCACTGTTTCTACTACTGCCACTACCACAGTACTGGGTCCTACTACACCACTACTGCTGCTACTGCTACTACACCAAAACTTCACATTACTATCACAACTACTACTACTACTACTACGACTACTACTACCACTATCACTCTTACTTGCATCATTTGTACTACTACTGATATTACTGCCTCTACTACTAATACTACAGCGACAAATCTTCATGTATAACAGCATTTCTTGTCACTACTACTACTACTTACACTGTCCCTGCTAATACTACTACTACTACAACTACAAATATTCACAATACTACTTTCACTACTACCTTAAACTTTTAGAAATGTATTTCTGTCTTTGTTTCTACTACTACCATTACTACCACTACTACTACTACGATAATAAACTGCAAAAATACTACTAATTACGCCATCATACTTTCCAATTAAGACTCTAATTAATAGCTTACAAACTGCAGCTTCAATACAGAAGTCCCAGTGAATTCCTGAATGTCACTTCTGTATATTTTCTGAATACTCATTAGCCGTGTACACAATTAGCAGTAAACATCTTGCGGACTCCAATTCAATAGATTTCGAGCATCTTGGATTTTGCTAATAATCAAGAAATGCTGGCCGGAGACGCATCTGTTCCTACAACATAAATGTCACTGCAGCCTTTTGCACGGTATAAACAGGCACTGCTAATTAGCCATTCTTATTGTCTATCTATTGAATAAAATGGCTCTCTCGGAATAACAAGCAAACTCCATCTTATCGTAAACAGCCTTATTATTTTGCATGGATTTTGTTGGGGAGTTTACAGACAGAGAGATGCATTTTTTTTTAGAATCGTGAGACAACAAAATGTTTCCCCTCCCGATGCGCTTGTATAACACCTGACGTTGGAAATCTGTGGGGCGTGCAGCCGTCCTCTCTCCAGGCTAATGAATGCACTTCAAAGACTGGAGGAGCCGAAGTGGGGCAGCGTTCCTCAGAGTTTAGCGCGTTTGTGTTGGGATTGGTACCGCGCGGTTGAAGATGATCCAGCGTAGTATTTGGAACGCAAAGTGAAGCGGTTTTAAGTTGTGTTTACAGGCAAACTAAACTGATAGGTCAACATTTGTAAATAGAATATAGAGAGAATATGGAGATAATGCCTGGTGATTGGACTGTGAAAACAAAATGCAAAAACAATGCAGCGAGGTGAGGCAACTGTTCTGCAACTGTGTTTGTTTTGCTTTTAAAGGTGCACAATGGAATATTTTAGGTGGAGGGCCTGCCACCTACTTCCAATCCAATGAAATTCAACTTTATTTGTATCGTACATTTTACTGACACAAAGTCCCCAAAGTGCTGCACAGAGCAGGCACGATATAAACTAACACATTAATGAATATAAAGCCTAAGATAGATAAAAGCAAGTCAATAAAAAACCCAAATTACTAAATTAGCAAATAGAAAAATAGCAAAAAAAGACGGGGATCACACAGTTCTCACGCCGTGTTAAAAGCCCGTAAGTAAAAGTTTGCGGCCAACCACAGAAAAGATCCGGTCACCCCGACTTTTGGGACGATAAGTTGGAGCTCTCAGACCTCAGAGCGGGTGAAGGAGTGTAGGGAACAATGAGGTCTGCGATGTCCGTCGAGGCCCATCCATGAAGTGTTTTAAAAACCAAGTGTTGTCATCTTGAAAATGTTGCTTTGCCTCGTAACAAGCAGCATCAGACGAAGTTACAAGTCAGATCTTTGGGTTTTGGGTGCATTTTTCTAGCAAAAAACCCCTGCAAAACCAATACAAGAAAGTATTAAGATCTGAAAAAAATGCTAAACGGATTTAAACATTTTTTCAGGAGTCTGTGATCATCACGAACACTTTCATGGTTCTGTTCAGGAGTTTGTTTTGACAAAAACAGGAGAGTGCTCTAGCTAGGCCATAGCTGTAATTTCATGTGTGAGAGACTTGTTTAATAGCACAACTCAGCTCACCTCTTGTATTTCCAAGTAAATCAGTTATTTCCAGTCAGATTGCGTTAAAATGGAGCTCAGATTAAGCCCAACTTGAGTAACAGAGCTTCAGACAGAGTAGTGCTTCCAGTTAGCATCACACCCGCATTATAAATATATACAACAATATTGGTCTTTTGGGGTCTTCCAATGAGGTAAAAACATTTATTATTAAACAGATCTTACACTGCCTTTTGTTGTAATTAAAAAACATACATTGTCACATTTGGAGGCGCAGAAATCTCCAAATTACCATTAACTGTCCTTCCATATTATTTAATTTGCCGTTTGGTTTCTATGGCAACAATTATTGACTGCCCCCACATCCTCTAACCCAGTTTACAGGTGCCGTATTGCTGCAGCTGCCCTCGCTCTCCCCTGTGGCCGCTTTGACTGGCCGGCTCATGATTGCATCGAGCTCGGGGTCATGAGGTTGGTCACCCGGAACACCTGTCCATGGGTGGCCCCGGTCGGCAGGTGTAAAAGTGGACGACCTTTGACCTCCTCAGTGGTCACTCGGCAAACCCGGGGAGCTTCTGACCTTTGGGGGAAGATATGGGAGCGCAAATAGATCAATCGAACACTGGGAGGGCAGAAACAATTGTCTTCTCTTACACTCCAGAGCAGCATTTCAAACAATGTCGTTCTAAAGTTTGTAAGACACATATTTGGTCAGTTTTTTTTGCAAGTTTGCAAATTTTCTGTTGACTAAATTGGATCAGAACATCTTCAAAACTCCTGTGTGATATTTTCTTTCAAAATATGGTCTTGAGAGCATCAAAAAAGCAAAAAAACCAAAAAGTAAACAATGGAATAGTTTAGTATAAATTATACTTTGTAGCTGAAGTCATCAATATTCCCTGGGAGTGTGACGCTAACTGTAGGCACTGCTGTGTATGAAGCTTTGTTAGACTTTAATCCAAGTTATTTTAACACAACCTGACCATAAAGAACAGATTTAGTTGGAGCTACAAATTCGTGTGAACTGATTTGTTAAATGAGCTGTTAAACAAATAACATTACAGTCCCAAGTTTGTCATTGTCACCTTTTTATAAAACCTTTTATAAAATTAAACGCCTAAATGGGACCTTGAACACACTTTTACTCACTGGCTTTTAACAACTGCTATTTTTATTTTTTTATTTTTTTTTAAATTGACTTGCTTATTTATTTATTTTATGCTTTATTTGAATGAATGTGTTTATGTATATTGTGTATTATATACTCTACGCAGCACTTTGGAGACTTTGTGCAGGTAAAATGTGCTATGGGCTCCTTAAAATTTGCTCTTTAAATCCATTTTTGTACTTTTTCTTGAGTTTTCAGAGTAATTCCAAACTTTTTAAAAGTTATTTACTAACGTGTGCATTGCTTCACCATGGTAACTTACCAAACAGATACATGTAGACCACCCCCAGCGTGATATCAATAATGAAAACTAATTAAAACTAATTTCCAATACTTGTGTCTGCCAATGTTGTATTAGTCCGTGCAGCTGAAAATGTGTGTATTGTCTAATGGGAAATAACTCTTTTGATTCACTTCAAAGAATGCAATAAACAGTTATGTAAATTCATTTTATTTTTATATTATATTAATTGTTTTTGGTAAAGTGGTTTTAAAAAGGACGTCAGGAAGACTAGCTGGCCCTCAGGCACAGCTAATGGGGATCACAATAAATACACAAAAGAACACATCCAATTGGGTGTTTTTATAGACATAAAATCCCAAATCATCAGGTGAGAATATATCCACAATTTTAAGTAACTTTGCATTTCTTTCGAGGACAACATTAGTTCACTCTCTCTTTCCCCAGGCGAAACTCAATATTCCATGTAAACACAACCAGGATTCTCTCAAGATCAAAGTATCCAATTGGCAAGGTCGGAATGCCGCTGTCTCTTAACTTCGTCCAGTCTTCCGGAATAACACGGGCTACCTGATTGATTAACGATTTTGAGAAGATAAAAAGAGAACAAATTCGAGTCTCTGCAAATCATTTAAATTTGACATCAAAAACTGTTCTGATGATCAAATGTGAGTCTTGTTTCTAGCCCTTGAGACATGTTTTCATACACATAAATCGACAAGAAAGGCTGCAATAATAACTCAAGTGTTGTCTTTGATGATGATTTGCTAAGAATATGCTCTTGTTTTTTATACTTAACTTCCACTTAAGATTTAACAACTCATTTGGCTTTAATGTGAAAATATAATTGATTTAACACACTTTAAAACTGTTTGACAGATTTCACTTAGTGCGCCGACATCTTATTACAGCTAAATGATGTTACTTCAAAAGACTACAAACTGTAGTCATCAACAAGTGCGTGTACTGCATAACTTTGTCTCCTTGGAGATGTTATTGCTCTGTCTAGACTGTCCCGCACTATGGCATTAAACTGATGTATCTTCAGAGAGACAACAAATGACACTACCGAGCCAAGTTACAGGTCCACTCAGAGGAACCACTTAAAGTTAGAATGCATGTTCTTCAATGTACTTTTGAGCTATAAAAATGTCATGTAATGAAGTAGAGAAATAGATTCCAGCGAGCTAGAGATATTTTAAGGTCCTAGATTACATAAAATGGATGCTTGTCAGCTTTAAACCCTGTCATAATGCTGTTACCTCATGAAAAACATCTCCAGAGTTGTGTTGTTTCCTTCACGTATTTGAGTAACAACATATTTTTTATTAGTCTGTTTACATTTCCAAAGCTCAAAATGCTCTGTTCCACCTTGTGATGTCAGGTAGTGATAGTTTATAGTTACTCTTTAACTTTAAGTTCAGTGGAGTTTGGCAGTTCTGGGGCTGAAATTATCCAAATGATTCTAGTGAAGGTGTGCAGAGTTTGAAAGCAGTGGAGCCAGTGGCAGAGTTTGGGGAACCCTAGGCGAGCTTGAATTTGGGGCCCTCACTATAATGTACTGTTTTGTTTTTTAAATGCATCGCCTGTTTTTCCCCATTGTTCTTGAGACACGAACATCTTTACTTATTTCAATTATGGTGGATTGGAAACTTGTCTCAGGTTCAGGTTCAGGTTCAGGTTTCTTTATTCGTACCCGTAGGTAAATTAGGTTTGCAGTACAGACTCTCTTATTAGTTAGGTAGCCTACTAGATAACTAGCGCTGAAAGTAGTTTTACTTTTTTGCTAGTACCATTCCTTTTTTGTTTACATCAATTACATATGATGATTTTTATTTTTCATATGATTATGGTATAAAATCAAACTACTCTCCTTTAATGTCATATTAAGAGAAAAATCTAATTGCTCTGAGGCCTCGGCCTTTGGTGGCACTGAGGGCAATTAGTTGGGGGCCCCTCCAGGTTTAGGGGCCCTAGGCAGCCGTCTACTTTTGCCTAATGGTAGTGCCACCTCTGAGTGGAGCACTTCCTTCACAAGGTGGAACAAAGTGTTTTCTGTTAGAGAGAAGAACTCACAGGGTTTGTTAAACATGTGAATGAAACAAAACACAGCTCCAGGTCTGTTTGTGATGCAGAAACAACATGACGACATTATACTCCAAGCAGCTGCTCTCCTGCTTAAGTTGACCAGAGCCTTTTAATGCCGTACTGAGGAGCATTCCAGGCCAAGCAACAGCATCCCCATGGAAACCAGCATCATGATGCAAGTACCGACTATACATTTCACTTTTTTCTATCCTTCCACTGGAACATTGCATTTGCATGACTGTTACCATCTTACCTGCTTCTGTTATCTTCTGTTTGCAAAAGCCAATTAATATTTACTGAAGTGTTATTAACAAAACACTGCTAACACAAAAACTTTCATGTAAGTCAGGTTCCGACATAATTAAGCATGTTCCTGATCATTTATAATCTGTGCCTGTCCCCAAAATCAGTTCATTAAAACAAATTGCAACACAAACTAATTACAATTGTTTATTCATTATTACAGAACAAAGTGTTGGCTGTTTACTCCCAGCAGCTGCTCTCCTTCTCAAGTTGATCCGAGATGTATGATTAATCACGGATCAGCCCCTCTCCTGACATAAACGCTATAACTTGATAACAGATTCATTTTATAAGAGCGTTAGAAGACGAAGAGAAAAACGTAATAGCTTGGGGACTCTTGTTTGTTGGCGCAGTCTCATGATCGTCGCGGGGTGGTGATAGCGTTGCTGGCTCGACGTGTAAATCTTAAGGGCATTCTGATAATTCGCTTAGAAGAAAAAAAGCTCTAAAACACTTTGTGAATATTTGTAGATTGTTAACCTGCTTGTGCAGACTTGTGCGTTGTGCGTTATTGGTGATGCAAATGATAAAGTTGTTTCTGTGCTAGTTTTCCCACCATCTTTTCACATGCAGTTTCCATCATGAGTTTCAGTAGGAGTTCTCCTTTAAACTTTATACCCTAAATCCATTCTCATAAAGATATGAGAACGAACACAAGCTTAATTTCCCATTACCTGATTTTCACTGTCGTATTCACCATGATGAGTTTAAAAGCACAAGTGTTGCAGTGATGGTAAAACTATCGACAACTATTATACTGACACACACTTCCTCATTATCAAACTGTTTCATTACAGCATTTTAATTTCAAAGTTTTGCTCAAATACATGGGAAAGAACTGGGCCTTTGACTAAGCATTATGATTCAAACAATAAAGGTTCGGACACCAAAACACGCTGGACGGCAGTAGTTGCACGTCTTTGCATTTGAGTTCAGATGCCCCAACACGTCTCGGCTGCCGTGGACCAATGGGAGAAAAATACTTGACGTGCGTCCAGGGTGTATGCTATGGTCTGCGAGTGCCTTGTGTTCCCAGTCGAGAGAGTGGCTTAAGTGTATTTCTTACATAAAACCCATCAGTGGAGGTGATCGACTCGGTGGCTGTGGTGTGTATATATTTATACTCCACTACTGACACGGCGTAGATTTCTTGTTATGGTGTTTGTGGCTCCCAGGTCTTTCCCTTTCTTCTCCTCCTTATGAAGAATGTTGCAATGCCACTGCGCGTCCAATGTCAGAAGTTCAGCTTTTCCAACCTCTGACGCCGACGCCCTGGATATGCTTCCAGAGTGTTGACGCCTGAACACACAAGACAAAACCGCTGGACGCCCTAGCATCCACATACACATCGCATGTAAACTGGACGACTTGACGCGATGGTCTGAAGGCAGCTTAAGAATGACTGAAAACTCATCAATGGGAAGATAGTACAATTTTCTTATTGCTGAAGGCGTACCTTGTACAAAACACGCATTCTTACTGTAAGCAGGGTCAGCACTGTAATTACTGTGGAACATTTCAGACAAAGCAATAACATGCACGGTGACAAGCAAGTGGCCGACCCGTACATCCGAAAGGTTACGTATTGGACCTTTAATAACAGTTTGATTAAAACGTTTGTTATTTTCCTACTCGTGTCCATTATTCTAGCTTGTTTATTTACTCTTGTGACCTTAAAAATCTTATGACATTAAAGGAGAAAGAAGAAAATCATACTTAGGTGTCTACAAAAACACAATCATGTCCAATGGTAAGAGCCTTCATACAAACACCGCCCACTGCTTTTGAATTTCACTGAAAATAGGTCAGAAAAGGTTATTTGCGAAATAATTTTTTGACCTGCGAAAGAATTTTTTGACCTGTACCAGTCAAAGGTTTGAGATTCACGACCTGAAATTTCACACAGTACACACAAAACATTCTGGAAGGTATTTTAATAGCTCTTCTATGCACGGAGCATCATGGAGGTGGGTGTTTTTCATATTTAAGCCTTGTGGGCACAATTTGCCGCACGAGGCACCATTATATAGAACCCATACACGCCAAGGTTTTCTTTGCATCAACACCTGCGAGCAGCACAGGCACTGAAGTGAAGAGCGACCGCAACACAGCCACCGGTGACGGCTTCATACCACGCTGTATATTTGCACTATTGTTTATGTTCAAAACTGTTATTGAGGTGTGAAAAATATGCAGGTTTTAATGAGATTTTCTTATTTTACATTTGTGATAAAACACAGAGGACACAGGGCAAAAAACTACAGTTTGTTCACAAATTAAAATGTACCCTTCAAGTGTGTCTCGTGGAACAGAGTGATGGGCTGCGCTTGTGGCTACCTGAGCAGTTTTTTTGTTTTGTTTTTTTGTTTTTCAGCTCAGTTTTTAACATTTCATGGGATTTTAACCAACTAACAAGTGCAGGTCAAAAGACGCACGTAAGTAAGGCAATGTTGGATTGCGTGAAATGAGCTGTTTGTTTTTCCCGTTTCCATGGAGATTGTGCTAGAGGACAAGGAGCTAGCAATGGACCTTGAGAAGCTACAGGCTTTTTACACCAAATAGGGGCAGCAAATGTGTCAGAAGACCTTCCAGAGGAGATACTTTGAGGGAATGGCCCATTTCATTACAAACTGTAATGCACTTTTAAGTCATTTAAAGTCTATGGGCGTACAGTAATGGTAAATGGTCATTTTTATATAGTGCTTTTCCACATTTAAAGACACTCAAAGCACTTTACAACAAGGAACCACTCACACATTCACACACCAGTGTACGCATACACTAGGGATGAGATGGGTGAAGTGTCTTGCCCAAGGACACAACAACAGCATTCATCTGTGGGAGGTAGAATTGAACCAATGACGTTTTTTTGTTTTTTGTTTTATCTTGAGAGCGATTCCAAACGCCAACCTTCAGATCAGTGGACAAACGCAGCAAGTACAAGCGATACCAATAGGAAATGTTGGAGGTGTGAAGCTAACCGTGGGCACTGCTCTGTCTGAAGCTCTGTTACTCAAGTTAGACGCAATTTGATGCAATCTGACCATAAATAATCGACTTAGCGGGACGTAAAACAGGTTAGACAAGTCTCCCACACATCAAATTAAAACCACATGGCAGCCAACATGAGTTTATAAAAGCATTAGTCGTTCTCACCTTTGTTGAAAGTCAAACAGCAACAAGAACACACTTTTTTTCCCCTTTCATGACACCTTAAAACTTTTTGTCTGTGTTTGCTCACGTTTGCATCGCGTCACCATCGTAACTAGTGAACACCCCCGGCATAATGTCACCGCAAAGTATCAATATCAACAGAGCTGCGCTGCTTCTGTTCGGAGTTTTCTGGCAGTTCACAGCAGTTGCAGACAAGCAGGAAGGGAAAAAAGTGATCTTACACAGACTCGTGACAGTCAGGGGGATTGTGCGTGGTGTAAAGGTAACACAGTACATTCTAACATGGGACTTAAAGCTGCATGCATACTTACAGGGTTGATCTAATACTTCTTTATGTACGCGCTATTGTATTCCATCAGAGAATATCAAAATGCCGTCTTTCTCTTGCTAATTGCCGTACCTTCTTTACATACGTGGCTCTCGGTGGCCTACTGGGACCTACCTGAATTCATTACACGCATATGCATCCAAGATAACATACAAGACATACGCAATTGTTTCGTATTATGCAGTAGAAGTGACAGCCCCTTGGAGATTAGGCTACTTGGAGACTAAAAAATTCATATCCCAGGAGAAGTTAGGTACCTGTCTTCAACCTTCTTAATTCACTGCACCCAATTTTGTAATAATTTATGCAACATTAGGCTAAAGTGCTGGACCATTCGACATTATGATTAAAAAATCGAACAGTCTCCCTTGGGTGCTCTTGCTGAAGGCGTGTTGACAGCGAGTGAGAGAGGTTGAGTGACTTTAATAAAACTGAAAAAAGGCGTGACGAACGAGGAGAAATTGGCAATTTTTTACACAGCATGAATTTGGAATATTTCGGTTTCTTTTTTGACTTAATCATGTAAAATTATGGGTTGTTGAAAGAGAATTTGTAAAATAACTAACTCGATAACTAACTAGCTAACTAAATTTAATTGAAATAAATAAAATATGCAAAGTATGACTTGAGGAAAAATGAGAAATTGGCATCTTTTTACACAACCTGATTGGAACAAAAAACAAAACAGTGCAATTTATAGTTTGCTTTTATAAAATTGACCTCATTTCTGATACGCAATTATGTATTCTTTAAATTGCGTAAAAATAACACGGGGTAAACAAGGTCCTCGAATTGCGTTTACACAAATTACTTTACACAAAGAAAATAAAAATATTACCAAAAGAAATTGCTTATTGCAAAAGGGCCCATATTAGGCTATTTTCTCTTCTATGTTATAATATTTCTTCATCAAAAACATGCCTTTTGTTTTGTTTCATTCACACGTTTAACACACTGTAAACCTGAATGTTCGACGTAATTAAATAGATTAAGTTATGTACACTCAAAGTTTTAGAACTCGTCCTACTAACTTAATTATGTCAAGTTGCTGTAACATGTTTTTGAGTAATTTTAACTAATATTTTTTGATTAAAGTGAACCATTATGGATATAATTGAGCATCAATGAGGCACAACTTAGGAAAATTAACTAAAAGTCCTGTTATTTCTATTGTTTCAAATAGGGATGATTTAAAAATAAACTTAATTTACATGCTAAAATACAATACAATTTCAAAACGATTGAGTTGCCTTAACAGAAAACTATGACCCATATTAACTCCAATTATTTGAGTTAAGGTAAAGCTGTTATCAAAAGGTATAAAACGCGAGCATCAAACCTTTTAAGTTCAGGAAGCTTGTGACTTTTAAGTTCATCAACTTAAAATAATTGAGACAATCGACTGTCAATTTTTTATAAGTTCTGGTAACTTATTCTGGTTTACAGTGCCCAAACCCTGCAGATTTAGAGTTCTTCTCAAACTGAAAACACTCTATACCACCTTGTGATGTCACGTGGTGATACAGGAAGTGCTCCACTGTGTTTTTAAACTCCATACACCTTCACTAGAATCATTTGGATGACTTCAGCCCTGAAATGCCCATTCTCTACTAAACTAAAAGGAAAAAGGGCAGCTGTTAACTTGAAAACTACCGCTTCATGACATTACAAGGTGGAACAGAGCATTTTCAGGTGTAGATAGACAAATAATAAAGGATTAACGACAATATAAGCTTAACGCTCAGAAGAGTCAATTTTGCGTAATATAGGACCTTTAAGCTATTTGTTTTATTCTGAATTAAACACTTGTGCGGCACTCTCTCTTCTCGTTTTTAATTTTTTTTGGTTACAATTGAGGAAGCATACAAAAATGAATAAACTTGCGATAATATATGGAGCTTTGAATTGCGGTAGGCTATTTACAACAAAACAATCCATTCTTAGCAGCCGGCATATTGAGTAGTCGCTGTGCTTTGAAATCATTTAAACAGTCAAGTGCATCCAGTTATGATTGATAACACACATATATTTACTGGCAATTAGGAGACTGTAAATTTGTTCTCATTGATAGCACCTCATAAAGACAAAGCATTTAGTCAATTCTTTTGTTTTATCACCAACTCGGATTTCAAACAATTGAGAGCCAGCAGGATGCAATCAAATAACATTATAGGACACTTTGTTTTGTAATATTGACTGCTGTGAGTGTTATTGCGAACAGCGGGATGGCTGTAAAATTGAAAAACTTTAAACAAGTCTGGATCGAAGTATAAAGATGGACAGATATTTGGACATTTTAGGGGATAATCTACCGGCCTATTTACCTTTTTAGTTGAGGGTTTGTTACCTGCTGTTTCTATGGATACGTCATTGCTCTGCCTGGAATGTCCCCCACTATGACATTAAACAGCTTTACTTATTATTTACTCAATTACAGGTGTTTCGGTTGTTCAAAAACATGAAGAAATCTATTTGATGGACCCTCCACCACAAAAGTTAAACAAAGCACCTTAAAATCTCCAGAGCAGGCCGATATTTTGATTTTGTCGAACTGCTGCCTACGAAAATTTTATTTAAACATTTTAGTACGAAGAGAAAACTGCACTAAATTTCCTTATGGGTTTGTGGTAAAAACAAAAGGGCTCTGGGTGAGATTTTAGAAAACTTAAATTGCATAATTTGGAGAAAATAATCAGCTTTACATTTAGGCTCAACAGTATCTGTCACATGACCCTGTGTTCTCGCACCTGCCTGCACCTGCCTGTTTTGCACTGATCACTGATACTCTTATACTCTATCAGAATCAGAATCAGAATTACTTTTATTCATCCCCGAGGGGAAATTTTCTTTGTTACAGATGCAACCGACCAAGAGCATGTACATCAAACAAGTTACAAAATAAGCTAAATACAATAAGATAAAAGATAAAATAGCTCTCTCTGGGAAATTATTTACATCATTGACCTATTTATGACTATATACATGTGTGAGCCGGGAATAGGATGAAAGGATTGAGTAGTTTGTGAGTTAAAGTGCAGCGTTCAACAGTTTGATGGCGACAGGCAGGAAAGATTTCCTGTGTCTCTCAGTGGAGCAGCGCGGCAGCCGCAGTCTATGGCTGAAAGAGCTCCTCTGATTGGCCAGCACCTTGTGGAGGGGGTGGGAGGGAGAGTCCAGGATAGTCCAGATTTTGTCCAGCATTCTCCTGTCCAACACCACCGCCAGAGAGTCCAGCTCCTCCCCCACAACATGTCCAGCCTTCCTAATGATCTTCTCGAGTCTATTAGTGTCCCTCACGCGCAGACTGCTGCCCCAGCAGACTACAGCGTACATGATGGCACTGGCCACCATAGACTCGTAGAACATCCTGAGCATTGTCCTGCAGATGTCAAAGGACCTCAGCCTCCTCAGGAAATAGAGGCGGCTCTGGCCCTTCTTGTAAACCGCGTCCACGTTCCTGCTCCAGTCCAGTTAATTGTCCAAGTACACCCCAGGTACTTGTACTCCTCCACCACGTCCACACTGACCCCGGATGGAGATGGGGGTCACAGCAGCTTTGGTCCTCCTAAGGTCCACCACCAGTTCCTTTGTCTTCATCACATTGAGCTGGAGGTGGTTCTCCTCACTCCAAGTGACAAAGTTGTCCACTACAGTCCTGTACTCCTCCTCGTCACCACCGCTGATGCATCCCACCACTGCAGAGTCGTCAGAAAACTTCTGAAGGTGGCAAGACTGGCTGCAGTAGTTGAAGTCTGTGGTGTAGAGGGTGAAGAGGAAGGGAGACAGGACTGTCCCCTGTGGAGCCCCGGTGTTGCTGACCACTCTGTCCGACACACAGCTCTGCAAACGCACATACTGTGGTCTTCCAGTGAGGTAATCCACAATCCAGGACACCAAGGAGGCGTCCACCTGCATCACTGCCAGCTTCTCAGCCAGCAGAGCCGGCCTGATGGTGTTGAACGCACTGGAGAAGTCAAAAAACATGATCCTCACAGTGGCGGCCGGCTTGTCCAGGTGGGAGTAGGCTCTGTGGAGTAGGGTCAGGATGGCGTCATCTACTCCAAGGTGGGGCTGGTAGGCAAACTGGAGAGGGTCTTGCAGATGTTGGACCATAGGCCTCAGCTGCTGCAGGACGAGTCGTTCCAGAGTCTTCATGATGTGGGAGGTCAGTGCCACGGGCCTGTAGTCCTTAGGGTCGCTGGGGCGCGGCGTCTTCGGGACGGGGACGAGGCACGATGTCTTCCATAGCAGGGGGACTCTCTGAAGACTCAGGCTCAGGCTGAAGATCTGGTGCAGAACACCACTGAGCTGGGGAGCACATCCCTTCAGGACTCTGGGGCTCACTCTATATTATTATACTCCTGTAAATTTGTAAATTTTGTTATATTATAGCTTTTTTTTTTTTTCCTACTTTATTTTATTCTATTATTTGTTGCATGTCAGTGTTTGTCTACATCCTGCTCCAAGTACCGCAGCAATTTCCTAATGTTGTGAACCTGTTCACTCATATGGCAATAAAAAACATTCTGATTCTGATTCTGATTCTGATCGGCAGAGCTTATTGGCTATGGCTATGGAAAAACCCATAACGATTGATCTCTTCATCAAAGTAAGGCTATGTCTGGGATTGCATGGCCTAAAAGATTACATAATTATAATTGGACAGAAATAGGAGAAATGACATCGCACAAAAATCCATACAAATTTCTCAAGTGGAGAATAAGAGACAGGATGATTCCGTCAAAAGCAAACTGGACCTGTCAAGTTTCAATCACGATGTCGGTGAGGGGAAAAGTCTGCTGCAGTGACTGACAGAGACATATGAAAAGACACACAAACATGCAGTAACTCATGCACTGCAGGTGTTCTACATGCATTTCTAGGGTGCAGTGTTCAGTAGTTACCATGGCGACACAATGCACACATTAGCAAACACTGACAAGAGTGTTTGTAGATAACTTGAAAATGGATTCAAGCAACACATTTTCAGGAGCCTGTGATGAGTACGAGCGTTCATGGTTCTGTTTAGGTGTTTGATTTTCGACGGGAAAGGTGAGAGACTGTTGGAGCCTGCTAGCTAGTTTGTGGCTGTTATTTTATGTTTGAGAGACTTGTGTAAAACCAGCTCACCTGTTGCACTTCCAAGTAAGTCAGTTGTTTATGGTCAGATTAAATCAGCACGAAAACAAAGCTCAGACTGATGTCTCGAGAGCTTCAGACAGAGCAGAGTCTCCAGTGAGCGTCACACCTCAGGGAATGTTGATGACATCTGCTGCAAAATGTCACGAACACACAAATGAGCGGAGTATCCTTTCGTCAGAATCAAGTAAAAACTCCTGCACTCTATCTTACTTGCAAAAAGTCATCTTTATGTACAGTTATTTTCACCAGCTAGGCCTTCATCGGGTAAATATGCAGCAGGCATTATAATGAAAGATCACTTTTTGCAGAGAGCAGTAGTTTTTCTACTTTTGATTTTGATGTGTTATACTTAAGAAATGCTTTGTTATCATCCACAAAGGTGATGGATGAGTAGAAAAAGAAAACCAAAACAGATAAAAGACAAAAATACATATATATTTTTTAAAGTTGCTCAAAAGGGAAAATGTTGCCAGTTGCCAAGACAGATCTGAAATGGCTTCTGTTCTTTTTTTAATTTTAACTTACAATTGTAACTTTACAGGTTGGACAAAGCATCCTGTGGTGGTAAGCTCACAGACTGATGGAAGTGAGGCTGCGATGTGCACCATCAGCACCTACAACCACCACCTACACTCACACCCCACATTCATATTAGTGTCTTGCCTAAGGACACAACAACAGAACTTGGTTTGAGTGGGATCGAGCCACTGTGAGTTGTGTTTATGTATTAGATGAACATTAACACAAAGTTCACATTTTTCCTTCCACCCACTAAACATGAAACTCTGACTGAAAATGGCAGTTTTCCCTCCCTCTTCATCCAGCCCTGATGCTCCCTTCATTCATTCGTCTCCCTGTCACATGAACTGAATCCAGCCTGACTCAAACAGCACTGGAGCTGGCTTGTCTCTTGTTTATTTGTCTGCTTAAACTTTTACACTCAGGGAGAGTAGCTCGTAAAAGCGACTGACACCTGGTCCATAATGCAAACAGGAAGTGCCGCCAACAGCCACTGTCCCAGAGTCTAGAGCCAAACCTGAGCCCACAATCTGCCCCAGCCGCTTCAGAGTGATGGGCTTGTTGTCTTTTAGTTGGCGTCGTTCTCTCTAAAACACAATCCCTTTTTAGCCATCTGTCATGTACGGACAAAAGAAGCTATACGGCAGAAGGCCCGTTGAATTTATGGTAAAAATTAAAACGTTAAATTGGAAAAATGTACTGCTGCAATGAAGTGTGTTCTGTTGTGTTCATTGTATTATTTAAGATCTAATTACAGGAGAATTGAATGGGGAATTGATGGGACGTAACAGTAGCTGTAAACACTATAAATCAATATATGTGATTCTTACACCTTATTATTATTTTTAATTGTCTGTAAAAGTGACTCTATAAATAGTTCACACACCGCAGGTACAGCTGTCCATAAAGGAAGACCAGTTTTTTTTTTTTTGTATTTTAGCCCTTGGAATAGAGGGCAAGAGGGGCTAAGGGGCTATTTTGAGAGTAATAATACTATACTAAGAGTAAACTAAAAGTAAAATGATTTTTTTCAATAGCACTTATCTGTTTTCACACATGGTTTCATATATTCCTGTATGTACGGGTGTGTATTGTTTTTAGAATAGTATTTGAATTACATGCACCATATTCTGATCTATGTCATAATGTTGTTCCCCATCACAACCATTCCTGGAGTTTTGTTTTGTTTCATTCACACATGTTTAAAATGCAAACCCTACATATTTAGGCTAAGTTCTTCTTTCACACGGAAAATACTCCACCTTGTGATCGCATATGGTAATACAGGAAGTGCTCCAATGTGTTTTACTCTCCATACACCTTCAGTAGAATCATCTCCCTCAAATTACTCTCCTGAACAAAGGGTAAAATGTTACTCACTCAAATGTCTGTGAATGAAACAAAACACAACCCCAGGTGTGTTTTTGAGGAGGTAACATTAGAATGACAAAAAGCTCACAAGAGTCAAACGTGTAATAAAAATACCTAATAATTAACCTGCATTCCAAGTATTTACACAAACCTGCTCAGAGGCCACAGGTGTACATTAGTATTCATGGCATCATTTGGCATCTTTCCATTTCCATTATAAACCTGTTCTAAACTTGGCATAATTAATATGTTGTTATGACACAAATTAGTTGTTGAAGGAGTTGTTGTGTGTGTTTATTCGGATGTGTCGCTCTGCAATATCTTCTTTACAGTCTCCACCATCCCCTCAGGCCCATGTTGTTAAAGGAGGAGACAGTTTCACAGGAATGTCATCAGTTCACATGGAAGCCTGTTGGGGCCAGTTTTATGGCCATGTGCTATAAGGGCACAGTGCAGCCTTAGCTCATCCTGTATTCACTATCATTATGTCCAACTGGCCTTCCGGGTTTATAAAAATTTAATAACGCCACCCAAGAATACAGTTGAATGTGCTTTATATTCTCTGTGTAATCCTATTTGGGGCAATCAGATGATTTTTGTCATGGTGGTTTTATGTTGTTTTCTTAATGCAGTTGGTGTAGTAGGTCATCTCCGGGGCATGTTTTTGAACTGAGACAGGTTAGCCAAAATACACAGGCGAGGGTTTTAGATAAGCTAGCCCTGACCTCTCGTGACCCCAGTATGTTTTGCGTGACACGGGATTAAGTCGTCTGATCTTGACAAGAAGCAACACCTCCTGCATTCTTTATAAGCAATGACGAATGTGCAGTGACAAACTGATGGGCACATCAGGAAAGTTATCTAAATCACAACAAAACCACAAAAAGAAAAAGAAAACTTAAGAGTCTGAATACATGCCTATCATGCTTACGATCGTAAAATGTAGTCTAGTTCTTCAGTTCACAGACAAAACATGGGCCCATAATTTTTTTTCTCTTGTTTTTTTCAGATCAGGAACAGGCCAAGCAATGATATTTTAATCATCCATCCATTTTTATCCACCTATCTAGGGTCCGGTCATAGGGGCAGCAGTTTAAGCAGGGACTCCCAGCCTTCCTTCACCCAGGACACTTCCTCCAGCTCTTTCTTTCAGGGGACCCCAAGGCCTTCCCAGGCCATTGAGAGACACAGCCCCTCCAGGGTGTCTTTGGTCTTCCCTGGGGCCTCCTTCCTCCTTTATTTTATTTGATTTTGATTTTATGTGCATGTTGTTTATGCTATATTTTTGTCATAAAAGCTCGCAAGACAGTTCAGCAAGCAAATTGGACCATTACTTAACATTCAAATTGCATAGTAAAATTGCATAGTGTACATTGCTAACACAGAGAGAATTCACAGTACATGCATGCACTTGAAAATGTTAAGGGTCTCTATGCATATAAAGTCCCCATGGCTAGACTTGGTGAGACTTGGTGAAGAGGATGGAGTTTATATGGATATAAACATGATAAAAGTTACATCTGGGGGCCTAAAGAAAAGACAATGGGTCGTATCTTGCCCCTGATCTTAGCAGTAGCGCAAGTGTGGGGGGTGGAGCTCTAAATAAAAGGTGTGTCGTGCCTGAATATCAGGTGGAGTGGAGCAGACTGAGGGCGTGGTGTGGCGCCTTCAGGGAATTCCCAGAATCGTGAAAATAAATATCAAACTAGTCCGTTGGAAAACAACGTGTAACATGCTCAAGATTTCTTTAATTTCAGGGGGAGAGCAGCGGTCAGCGGGTCTGCTGTGGGAGTGCGTGAGATGGACACTGTTCTGCTGCGTAATGGGAGGCAAACAAAATGAGGGACGCAGAGGAAACTAAAAAGGGGGGCGAGTGCATGAGAGGCTCTACTGGTTCGTACTTGCATCATGGGGCTTTATTTATACCCATATATATTTTTCCCCACATCCCTCTATGCTGTAATGAGGCAAAGACATTACAAACATTACCCACGCTGGCAAATCTTTTAAATGCCACAGCGGTCACAGATTGGTTCAGACCATACAGCTCGTCAAAGCCTAATCTCATCAGATCTCAGAAGCTCAGCAGGGCCGGGCCTGGTTAGTACTTGGATGGAGACCACTGGGAATTCCAGGTGCCACAGGGGGGCGCCAGTCACAAAAAACTGGTGTTGTGTCCTTAGGCAAGACACTTCACCCACATTGCCTAGTGTGAAAGTGATGTGTGCATGGCAGGACTCCCTTGAAAAAGAGATTAGTAATCTCAATGGGACTTTCCTGGGTAAATAAAAGGTTAAAAAAAAAGATGCCATCACCATATTTGTACTTGTACTGTCCCCCTCCAGCAGTGAAGTGCACCCTGACCGGGACACGCCCTCTCCTTAGCGCTTGCACTATTGCTAAGACTGGGGGCAAGATACAGCCCAGCGTATGTATGTTAAAGGTGCATTGTGCAGCTTTTCTGACGGAGGGTCCGTCACCTGCTCGTCTCCATGGATATATTATTCCTTTGCCTGCAATGTTCCATGGTATGACATTAATGGTAAATGGTCACATTTTTCCTTCGCTTTTCCACCTTCAAGACACTCAAAGAGCTTTACAACAAGGAACCACTCACCCATTCACACACACACACGCTGACACTGGAGGTGGATTAAGTGTCTTGCCCAAGGACGACAACAACATTGATCTGTGGGAGCTGGAATTGCACTGCCAACCAGTTTGACAAACGCTCTACTGAGCTGAGCTACTGCTGCCCCATTAAACACTTCTACCTTGCATTTATTCATTACACATGTTTCTACTTCTCAAAAATACATTCATTCTCTCTGAACAGGGTTGCCTCTCCACAGATCTGACCTGCAATGTAACCTATAATTGTCTTCCTTGAGATAGATCATTCTGCTTTATTTGACACCCGTCTCTTGATACTTATTTACTACTTATTTACAATGTTTTATAACCATTTATATTTTTGCCCTTTATTATAATATATTTTGATGTGTGAGCTACTGTGTCCACTTCCCTTAAAGTTTCTCTAAGTCTAAGTAACATCTCCATAGAGAGAGAAGCAGATGACAGACCCTCAACCAGAAAAGTTACACATCGTTAAAAATGTAAGAATATGAATGCATGCTTTGCTATTTTTTACTGAAACTGACCGAAAGAACAGGACTTCATTTCCTGTGGTTTACATATGACCATGTTTAGTCAGTTCTAACTTAAGAACTCCTCTTATGAACTTCCTGCGTGGTTGGATAGCAGAGGGCAGCCCTGGATACTGTGATGCTCTGAGAATACATACATTCGCCATCCTACTTTAACTTGTGGGTGGCTTCTTTTACGCATCTTGCTATTATGAATATATAATCGCTTCTTCTCTTTCCTGCCATGGCTCTTTATACTTAATATTTTCTTCTATCCTTTCTTTGGACACTTGCCTGTGAATAAGACTGCTGGGAAATAATCGTCTTTTGGATGAGAGGGTTTTGGCTGCATTTCTTAAACCTCTTCAATCCAGTTTGAAGCAGTCACTCTGTTTCAATTGTCCTCATTTTCTCTTCTTTGCTTAACGCGTGTCCACTTGTGTTATGAAGTAAACACCTTGGCGAAGTTGCGATGCGACTTTGGATCCCTGAATGAAGGGGGAAAAAAAAGATAATTAAGATGTTTGTTGACAGCCGTTGAAAGCTGGGAGTTTTTACCGGCCCCGGATCAAAACCGGTCCATTCATTATAATAATTGGTTGTGAGGAAAATGGCATGGGTCTGTTCCATGTGTGCGTTGATGCTTGTGGCGTATTTGAAATGAGAGAGGGCTCTGCTGCAGTCGCTTTACAATAGATAAAAAGAGGAGTTCTAATCGGTCTTGCAGATCAGTTTTCCCTCACTACACACTGTAAAAGCCACTGGTGATTATTTTAAAAGCTTAATACTTAAACTTAAACAAAAATGTGGTCTGCAGTTAAGTATGTTGCCCGATAGATTGATTTCTGGTTCAAGCTAATGCATACTCTTGTGTCTTTGGGCAAGTCACTTCACCCACAATGGCTATGCAACCGATTTCATACGAGTTTTTCATATAATCTCTTAATGACGTTGCAAAATAACTTTTCTGGTGGAGGGTCTGCCGACATTTTTTGCTCCATGACGATGAAACTGTTTTCTTGGAATGTTTCACAGTATGATATTACACTTGACCGTCTCTATGGAAACAGGATACAGGTCTGATCTGTGTTGAGGACGGTCCGCTGACTGTAGTTGTGCGTATTCTTTGAGCAATAAAAACATCCATAATCGAATAGATGGAAGATGGATAAGTTTGATGCGACACTTTAAAACATTTCTGACAGTATCATCTCCATGGAGACACGACTCTCTACCCGAAAAGTTACACAATGAACCTTTAAATTCCCATTTATTTTCCATGTGTTACTTCAGTACAAATATATTTTGTATAAGCAGGTTTTAAGGTCAAAATGAGACGGCTGGTTCCTGTCTGCGTCCAGTTATAAAGCATTTTATTGTCTGAAAATTAGGAAGTGCCCTGTTTGCATGCTAGTTGTTAGCTTTACCGCAATTGCAAAACTCAAATCTGGCCTCTGAAAGTTGTGAAACGCACTTGCGGTGAATAATTAAGATGCTACGAATTCATAAGGTAAGTGAGGAATAACTTTGGACCATTGCACACCTTTTAAAACTAAAGTTTGTTTTTATTTTGTTTGTAAATATCAAGTGCTTTATAGTTCTCACCCAACAAAACTGCATTCAGAATCTTCTGTAGACTATCATTTCTTTCACAAATAACTTCACAATACAGTTTGAAGTAAAAGCTCAAAGTAGTTTCACGTTAAAAATGAAAATGGCAGCTAACAAAACAGAAAAAAAAATTGCAAAAAAAAACACAATTCCACATTTTGACCCAAACCACTACAAAAGTTGATTTTTAGTGTTATTTTTCTGAGTCGTGGTGCTCATTTCTTGAACAGGGAGCTACAGAAAAGCCAACTGAAGCATGCCATTAGCCGAAAGGGAAGTAAGTGCACATTCTTGGTGTTTACTTCTTCTACAAAACAACCCATTTCTCTCTCACTCAGCGCTCCCGAGAAGTGGCTGTACAATGTTTAACAAAGATTCGCCTTCTCTCCACATCTATTCATCGCCACTAAGCATGTAAAAAGTCACAGAATCTCCTCTTTCAGCCAGTCCCAGAGCGGCGCCCGTCGTAAACCCTATCCCCTTTTGTACCACAGCGTAAGAGAGCGACCATAAAGGACAACAATATGGAGAAAGAAAGTAGAGTGTATGTTACAGAGCAGAGGGGAGCCGCTGCTTACAGGTAGAGCAGTGGCACCAAGTACATCTGATAAAGGACATTTAAAGGTGCGTTGTGTAGCTTTTCTTGTTTTGTCTAGAACTTTTCACAGTTTGGTATTAAACCTTTCTGTCTTCGTGGACACCAAACCAGACCAAGTTACAAGGACAGATCTGTGGAGAGGCGGCCCCGCTCACAGTCAAAATGCCTGTTTTTCCAGGTAGTTTTAATCTATAAAACCCCCTGTAATTGAATAAATGTAAGGCAGGACATATGCAGTTGTAGTAGTATGTAATAGTCGAAATATATTTTGTCAAAGTAGCAGTAGTAGTATAGCCTGATTCATGAGCCGGTTTGACTTCGTGGAAACAGTCTGACCTCGCAGCTTTAGGATTCGTTCGCTCCATCATAGACAGGTACTTTTTTATTTAACCAATCGCTGCTATTTGGTGGTGACGTATGTAATGCACCGGAACGCTCAGTGGTGTCCAAGTAATTGCAGAAAAACAGCAAAGACAGCAGAGAGTGAACATGTCTGTCAACAAGCACTGTTGTTTCTGCGAGGTGAACCTGCAAATTAAAGGTACGATAAAAAATGTAAAGTTATTCGACAGAGGAAGTCCAAAGGAGGATAGCGTATGCAGTCTGCTGTCACAGCTCGGGTTGGTTTTGGCCAACACACCGCTTCACTGACTGGCCGGTGCACTGACTACAACTTCCAGGGTTCTTGCAAACCGCAGAGTGCATTCCAATTCCTGACTAGTCGCTGGAGAGAAATAAAATTGAGCGGAGGCACTACGTGGCACCAGCCTGGCTAGTCATAATAGTAGTAAGAATACTTTTTACCTAATTATAATCAACATGCACTTAAAATGTACAATTTGAAGAACAGTAGTGTACCTGGAAGGAGTTGTACATTGTGTGTTTGTCACTTATTCCTTAAAAAAAGTATTAATATCTGAAAAAAGCGCCAAATATGTATTAATAAAGAAAATGGAGTTGATTCATTTATTTTACATACACAAACCCTTTGTAATTGAGTTAGCAAATTCAACATTCACTGTCAAAACAACAGTAGCACAAAGAGCAGTGAAGCATTTTCAGGAACGTCATGAATACTTAACATAGCAGCTCATAATTACAGCTGAGTGGTATGTGAGAGGGTCGGGGCTGTTCTTATCGCAGATCTGGAGACAGTAGATGTCAAAGCTCGGGACAGGCTGGAGCGCTGTGTGACCGGGACTCTACATGTGTCAGTCTGAAGGCATGTCTTTATGTCTCCGCTGTGCTCCAGACGCTGTGGAGATCTGTCCGTCCAGATTAAACCTTCCCAGGACATGTTTGAGTGGTCCGCTTCAGCCTCTCGTGATGGATATGACCTTAATTATTCAGGCTTTGATTGTTTTATGTGATTTATTTTTTGTTTCACTTTCATTTTTGTCTGTTATTTCTTTGTGGTGTCAGCTTAAAGAAAAAAACATGTGCTTTTTCTGGTATTTATAGAACAATTACATCTATCAGTCAGTAATCTACATCCAAAAACATAGAACTACAAAGCACATACGCCTCCACTACCTCTTCACCACAGCAGCAGAATTAACCACCACCCCAGCCTATCCACTCATTACCAGCCCTGTAAATCTTAACTTTAAAGCACTTTTCACGGTTGTTAAAAACAGATTGTGACACCCACTGGGATACCCACAAACAAAGCCAAGACAGTATGTTCTCACCCATCAAAACAACCTAATTATTTGCAGTTCTAACATTCTGTAACAGGATTGAGCAAGTGTCTACTAAATAGTTACAATGTGCGATACCTGTGAGTCATTATGTTTAAATTTGCACATTTTAACTTGCAATATTCATCTAAAACAAATGACAAGCTGGCTTCCATGTTAAAACCTGCAGTGCCAAATGGGAGCTGATGGATAGCTGTTAATCCCGCTTGCGAGTAACAAATTTTAAAAATTTGACACCATAATAACTGTGCAACACTGCCAAATCCTACGTCTATCAGCGATTAAGAAAATAAAAATGGAGAAACAAGTAAGTACAGAGCAAAGGGCATATGTCAGTACAGGTGAAAATGAGGGTTGAGACCTATGGCATCTTCAAAATAATAATAATATAATAATAATAATAACACACTGTATTTATTAGATGCCTTTTTGGACACACAACAACATAAAGAAATGAAATACGATTAAAACATACAGTTAAAGTGGGACAGTTTTTAATATTTTAGTATTTTTTAGTGTTTAATATTCACCGTTTTAGAATTTAGTTATGTATTAGACAGTATTTTATTTGATAAGTGATTAAAGATTACACAACCCACTCCAAATACAAGTTCGAGAGGGTAAATGACAAAAAGAAACGACGACAACAACAGGGTTAAACGTTCTAAAAAGTAGATTTTGCCTAACAGGTTTGTTTTAAGTTTTTCCTATACAATTTCTGGCTTTATAACGTGTTAAAATATAGATTCTGTGCCATGTAGTCTAAGGTTGTGACATATTTCGTAAAGATTGTTAAAAAAACAAAACATTTCTTAAATTGCTTCTCCCATGACCCCTTTTTACTTTTCATCCACCTTTCACTTTCTCCATTAAACCTCCCCGGCCCTCCTCCCTCTCCTCTGTACGAACATAATAATGCAGACAGCGTAATTCAAGTGTCATGCATCTGTCTCTCTTTGATCAGACTGGCCTATTGTATGGGCCTCTTAGCCTAAGTCTGGGACAGGGCTCCTGATACGCCCCTGCCCTGGTAAAGTGAGATGTGAGCCCCTCTGTGCTCCCGAGAACACTGGCTGCTTTTGTCCGTCTACGTGCATGCGCTAAGGACAAGGCTGGAGGCTGCGTTAGGCTCGGTTTGCTAGCCTGCACACTAATGGGGAGATACAGGCTACGACAGGCTAGGGTTCACTGGGAGGAATTCTCCCCGAGCTCCAAGCAAAGTGAAATAGGTTACATGTCAAAGTACAGGTCTTATATTGCACGGAATTGATTTTTTATGCCATGTTACTTTGTTGTAACATCGTCAAAAACATACCTGGGTTTGTGGTTTGTTTCGTTCAGACATGTTTGAGTAACCCTTTATTATTAGTCAAAAGCCCAATTCGCATGGGATTAGTATTACCTGTGGAGCTAATCCTGTGCGAATGTGCCATGTCTGTTATTTGTAAAGTAAAAATTCCACTCCGAATGACCTACCGTACGCCAAACCCAGACAGTGATAATACTAGTCCTGTCCGAATCTGCATCTCAGCGTTTGTTTTTGTAATTTCGTGCCTTTTCTTTTCTTTCCACGTTCTTTTCTCTTTCAATCTCTGTCAATGTCAGTAAAATGGAGTCATTTACAGACTTCGCTTATCCTGTGCAAATGCACTCCAAGTAACACAGAGGTGGAGCGGTAATTTGCAAATTACCAGACCTCCTCAGATTGTACTTATCCCGTGCGAATATGCTCTGCTGTAATGTTTTCATGTTCCAGGTTATGTTATGGGCAACTCCAGGGCTGAAATCATCCAAATGATTCTAGTGAAGGTTTATGGAGTTTAAAAACACAGTGAAGCACTTCCTGTATCACCACATAACACAAGGTGAAATGTGTGTTTTCTGTTTGAGAGAAGAACTCAGCCTAAATATACAGGGTTTGTGTGTTAAATATGTGTAAAATCAAACAAAACACATTATAAGATCAGAAAATACTAAATATTAAAATAGCCAAAAACATATAACATTTATAAACAATATAGAATATTGAAACCCATTCACATTTTCAATCAGGGGCTGCAGTTGTATATTGGGTTAAGCACCTATAAACCAGAGGGGAGCTGATTCAATTCATGTCTGGGATATAAGACACACATAAAGCTGCATTGTGTAACTTTTCTGGTGGAGGGTCCGTCAAATGCTTTTCTCTACAGAGCTGTTATTCCTTTGTCTGGAATGTTTCACAGTATTAAAGATATTAAACCTTTCCATCTTCATGGAGAGAAAACCAGACCAAGTTACAGGTCAGATCTGTGGAAAGGCGACCCCACTCACAGTCAGAATGCAGGTTTTTCTAGGTATTTTTGAGCTATAAAACCACCTGTCATTGAAAATACAGGAAGGTAGAACTGTTTAATGTCATACTATGGAACATATCCATAGAAACAAGCAGATGACGGACCCCCAATCGAAAAGTTACACAATGCACAGTGTAGTTAAGACCTAGGGAGGGTATTCCGGTGTTGAAAATCTCCATATTTGGTTCTACAGTTGCGTATGTACTTTTACTGCAAGTTCAATCAGTACATACCACATACAATGATAATACAATATGATTCTCTGATGTAAAACAATAGACATTCATTACAACTTTACTTATAGCACATTCCTGGTGATATATATTTCAAAAGGAGTCGGCACATACAAAGTTCGGGTGTGACTCTGATTTATGTAATGCAAACAGAAGGATTACACTGTCCAAGAGGCTACAGCTCGAGGTGGCGTCAGATGGGAAGAAAAATAACCGAAAGCGAAGTTAAGAAGAAAGAAAAATATCTCAGAGCAGGTCTGGTACAGCTGACATTGAGTGGAACCCTTTGGAAACAGGTGCGAGGAGGAAAATAATAAAAACACAATGGGGAAGAAGAAAAAAAAGGACAAAGAGCAGGTTATGAAACACGTTGTAGCTCAGGAAATGAAAATATGTGAATGGACTGATAGAAATATGGTACTGTCAACATATTATGAAGAAATAAGGGCAAAAATGTACAGAGCTTATCTCGTGATGATACAGTTTAGATAGAAATGGACCAACATTTGAAGGTACATTATTTCATGGTTAAGTCCTTTATCATCAAGACACAAAACACTAATAATTGTATAAATTGTATGCAAATGAACACTGTATTACTAGTTTAACGCTGCAAAAGCTAAAATCTACCCAAGTTAATATTACTTGAATTATGTTTTATCATGATTTGAGTGAAAGTATCTACCAGTGGAACGTCAAAAAAATGGGGTAGGCCTTGATAAATTTCCTAAACCTCCACCTACTCCTTTTGAGCGCCAATAAACGTACCGACATATGTACATGGGTCAATGACATGACGCTGTCCAACTGCAATTTCCTCAGTTAAAAAGGTTCAAATTTCATAATAATTCACCACATTTCTGTAGCACCTCGGACCTCCATAAAACCAAATCTATTTTCAGAAATCATGAGTTCTTATGCATGTTTTTTGCACTTAAAGTGTTAAAATATCATGTGGTGCCGCTAATAGCAGTAATTTTATAGCTGGAATTTGAATGACAGACAAAGTAGACTTGAGTGAATGGTTTTCTTTAGGCATTTTTCTTCATTTGATGTGAAAAATGTAAAGAAATGCCAACAGTACTCAGAACTTAGATTAATATCCCAACCATGTTTTAGAAAATAACACAATTTTAAGGTTATTCACGGTCGCACCACATGACATTTTATACTAAAAATGCTTAATATAACTGTTAAATGTAGATTTATGCACCTGGCATTGTAAATATTTGAAAACGTTCAATTGAAACTTTTTTTTAAATTATTTTAAAATTTGCCTGTTGAAAATCCTTATACGTCATTGACCCACATACCTGAAAATACATCTCGCTACACTTAAGAAAAAACTACTCTTTGCACTTAAAATAAGAGGCAAAAACTAATGTTGCTTGATTAAAGAAATGCAGACTTATTCCATCGTAGTTGGAAGCTGAATCTACTCACATAAAGTAAAATATTATTAATTTAGCCCATGTTAATTTCCTTAGAGATCATTTTTGCAGTAAAAAAAAAAAAAAGTCTCTCCCACTCTTTACCCCAAGTTAACACTATTAACTTTCCAAACAGTTAAACCCAACATGGACCAAAACAAAGAAAAATAATGAATGTAGAAGAAGAAATGTTTGTTTTATTCAAAGAAACACAAGGCAGCTAAAGTATTGTAGGTGGTAAAGGGCATGCACTCTATAAAAGTTGCTGAACTAAAAAAGCACACAGAAAAAGACCTGACAACAGTATTAAAAACTTATTAGTACAAGAGCCCCGGGAGCAGCTTCTGGCCCAGAGATACTTCAAAATGGGGCTCTGGGGGCCTGGCTCTGCTAACACGGGAACGTTTTTGAGAACAGAGGTCGAAATGTGAACAGATTCTTTCAATATTTCAAGCTGCATGATGTAACTCTTCCCGCTTGTCTCGAAGACTACTTTTACACACTTTCCCTACAATGTTCCAAAGTATGGCATTACACTGTCATGTATCGTCGCTTTGGAGACAAGCAGATGACGCCACCGGGCCAAGTTACAGGTCAGAACGGAGGACAGGCAACCCCACACACAATAAGAACTCATATTTTTCAAGGTATTTCTTAGCAATAAATACATCTTTTATATAACCCATGCAAAATATATAGGTGTAATGCTATACTGTGGAACATTCTAGGCAAAGCAGGCAAATAAAAAGGATTCAGACTGAAATGAAAAACTAAAAAAGGGTTGCTGGTTCAGTTGAGTTCACTGCATTAAGAAATTATAAGACGTGTTTGAAGTTTAAACCCTAAAGCAAAACAAACAAAAAAAAAATGTAAAAAAAAGTTTCAAAGATCTGCATGTTCTGCAATAGACGGCAATGCGCAATTTCACAAAGTATTTTCAGTAGCTAAAATACAATCTGAGGCGGAATAGATGAAGAAGAATATAGTCAATTATAATTCCCTGCATTACTGACCCCTTATGGTTGGATTTAGCATATTTGAGACTAGCTCACACTGCTACTGTGATAATTATGCATTTATATTCTACGGTATTTCCACTAAAGCAGGGGTCTGAGCTCCTTTACAAAAAGAAAGCACCAAAGAGCTACTAATTTTAGTGGTCACAAGAAATTGAGCATTGCAAAACATTCGACGGGGAACAGTTAGATGCCTATAAAACTTTAATCGTTGTCCGTATTGGTGCACAAAGTTGGACATTGAAATTCAGCATTTACAACTGTAGTTCATCATGTATAATTCAGAAATCCTTCGGCGAGCTACAAGTTGGAGGCTCCTGCACTTAAAGGTTCATTCAGTGATGTTTACATTATAAAAAAATGAATTAAAAAAATCAAGGTTGACCAAAAACATAACCAAAAATCCAGTGTTCTAGTGTGATCAAGTCAAGATAAGTATCGACAACAAATCACTGTTACTGTGAGTCTATTTCTTTTGTATACTTGGTAATAAAAGTGGAAGCTAAACTTATCCATTTAGACTTTGCAGTTGATGTCATCAGCATTCCCTGGGGGTGTGATGCTAACTGTATGCACTGCTTGGTCTGAAGAAGATTCTCAAGTTAGCCTGAGCTTTGTTTTAACACAATCTGACCAGAAAGAGCTGTTGCCTTAGTTGGACCTACAACAGGTGAGCTTTGGATATCTCTCAGGTAGCATTAGCGAATAGTTTTTGTACTACTGATATCAAACCGAAACATGAACGCTCGATGTGATCACAGACGCCTGCAAATGTGTTCTTTAAATCCTTTTTGTATTTTTTTCCTACGTTTTCAGACTCATTTAAAAAGTCGTAGTTATTGCTAATGTGTGCATTATGTCACCATGGTAACTGCTGAACATTCTGCCATATATACTGCACATACAGGCAGAACACCCCCAGCGTGATGTCACTGCAAAGCATGATTAAACAAACGTTATTTTTCCATTTGGCTGCTTTTATCTGTAAACATTGGGAGAGACATTTTCTTCGATGACTAAAAGACAATTATTTGGCACAACTTATAATCATGGGACCAAAAAAAAAAAAAAAGGAAAACGTAAGAACAAAGAACAATTAAGACATTGGATCAGTGTGTGGGAAGTATGTCAGGCATTGTCGTTGATAAAAGTTACAAATAAAGTTTCGCAATCTGTGTGCGAGGCAGCGTACCATCTGTAGTGCACATTTCAAACATGTACTGTCAGCGTCCCTCCGAGACGCCTCCCTCCGGGCCTGTTAGAATATGGCCCAAGTCTAGTCAAGATCCTGTCACTTCAGAAGAGATTTGGACAAGAATATTGCAAGAACATCTACTACAGGAGAGACAGGGAAGCTCATGTTGTAAATTAAAAGTACAGATACTAGACTCACTTTGTAAATAATAGTTAAAGGGACCATATTACACTATTTTCTGATCTATGTTATAACACTGTTTTATCAAAATCGTACCCAATCGATTTGCATATTAATTCCTTAAGATCTATTCATACGTCTAAAGACCAATTTAATTTTTAATACATTTTCCCCCGGTGAACTCTAACCCCATTCATCATGTCATTGAATTGGCGCAGACTCGCGCTCCGACTGTATCAAAACAATTAACATGGTGTCAGACACGAGTGGCAACGTTAGCCAAATCCCGGAAGATGCCAGAAACACTCAAAGCTCCGTCTGGCACCATTTCAGGTTCAGAAACGATAAAGACAAAGATGCGCCTGACCGAAGCAAAGAAATTTGCAAGGCAAATGCCAAATGGAGATGAAGTACAGCAGAATACAACCAACCTCAGGAACCACTTGTAACAGCTCAGGTAACAGCTCAAAAATGGTTCTAATACCGCTCTGAATCTTGAGAATCAGGATCGAATCGATTCTTGGAATTTTAATAGATACCCATCCCTAGTTTAACACACACCCTGCATATTTAGACTGACTTCTACTCTCAAACAGACAAAACAAAAACAAACAAAAAAACTGATGTTATGTGGTAGTACAGGAAATACTCCACTTTGGCAGTTTGAATTACTTTGTGTACTTGGAATTACTTTGTGTACTTTGGGTATGAATTGTGCTATCCAAATAAACTTGCCTTGCCTCACCTTGCCACTGTGTAAACTCTACACACCTTCACCAGAATCATTTGGATTATTTTAGCTCCAATCTCTGCTAAACAAAAGGTTAAAAAGTAGCTACCACTTCATGACATCACAAGGTGGAGCAGAAAATTTTGAGCTTTGGAGATGTACGAGTAGACAGTAAATAACAAAGGTTTACTCAGACATGTGAATGAAACAAAACTCAACTGCAGGTATGTTTTGGATGAGGTATTCTAACAGTCAATTTGGTGTAATTAGGACGTTTGAAGAAATCTAGACAAACATATGGCACCGGTTACTGGTGAGATCTGTGCAAAGGAGACCCTGCTCATAGTAAGAAAGTTGGTTTGTCTTTTATACAGTTACCTGGTATAGGCTTTATTCACGCTTACGTCACAAAACCGGAAGACGTTTGGAAACGTGCGGACGACGACTTCCTTTGAGCTCTGTTGGCGATTGTAACTTTTCCTACATGAATTGCCTAGTAATCTGTGCATTACATTTTCTCTTATTAAAAAACGGATGACATTGTAGCATTCCGTTAAGTTCAGCAGATCAACAGTTGCAACCAGCTGCCTGTAAGTGACACGGAAACACGATTGGAGTCACGTCGCCCATGGAAAGCTTTGGCAGGTTATGAAAAGCTCTGCTGCTGATGAATCCGTGGATTTATCACATGCCCAGAGTCGGTAACTACACCAGAAGTCATCATCTGCATGTTTCCGACGTCTTCTGGTAAGCGTGAATAGAGCCTGTAGTATATGTAACATAAGAATTCGACATAAACAAACTTCAGCTAACCAAAGATACACAAGAAAAGTACAATAAAACACCAAGATATCCCGTCTAGCTAGTATTAAATGTACTTCAGAGTATAAAAAGGGTGTAGTATTTCAAACATTTTAATGAATTCTAAACCCGTCTCAAAATGCTGCCTAATTTTATAGTATTCATAAAAATGCAGTAATTGCATTCAGATTTTTTGACCTTGAACACACAAAGAACAGTACTTATCATAGTTACTTCCACTTCTACTAAACTATATTCAGCTCTGTCAGAGAGTTTATACCAGCATAACCTTGTACTCCCTTTTTAAACTCTCTGGTGTTTCAATAATTAACCAACTCCATGCTGTGGTTATAGGTTATAGATCATGTACAGTTACTTTTAGCGATTTAACACATTCTTTTTCTGTGGGGATAGTTCTCGGCTGCTTAGTTTTTAATGATTTTCTTCTGTTGTGATTTTAAAAAATATGATTCACTGCATGTGGTGAGATCAGCTTTGTTTGTCTTGGCTTTTGCCTTTTTTCACAGACCTCGCTCCAGCTGAGGGTTTGATACCGGGATCACACTTCTCTCCGCATCTATCACTTTATAATTTGCCAAAGAAATAAATTAAAATAGCAGCGCTTTTGGAGGAAAACACAGACTTGGCTGCGTAATATAGACTTCTTTACTACCCGCCTATATAACAGCAAGGCATTGCATCTGTTAGTCATATGCGGGCTAATTTTAGTTTAATGATTTATTTTTGAGAGCGTGATAAATGCAAGATTAAAGAGTTTATATTAATCTATTTTCTGATCTGTTATAATGTTGTTTCCTCATCGCAAAATGTACCTAGAGTTGTGTTTTGTTTCATTTCCACATGTTTTACACATAAATCCTGCATATTTAGGCTGAGTTTGTCTCTCAAAGGAAGAGCTCCACTGTGTTTTTACACTCCACACACCTTCACTAGAATCATTTGTATGATTTAAGCCCAGGAATTGACCAGCTCTACTAAGCTAAAGGTAAAAAAGTAGCTGTTAACTTGAAAACTACCTCTTCGTGCCATCACAAGGGGGAGCAGAGCATTTTAATAATAATGCAGGATTGCTTAATGAAACAAAACACACTCCAGGTTTGTTTTTGAGGCGGTAACAACATTCTAGCATGACTAAAAGCTCACAGAGAGTAAATTTTGCTTAATATAGAAGCTTAAAGCTAGACTTGGTTTTATAATAGCATTGAATTGAATCCCAGTACAATAAAAGACCAACTGGAGGTAGTCTTTCCGGGCCTAAGAAGCAGCTACAAAGGATTCGCTTGGCTGTGTTGTCATTTGCCAGATAGGAAAGCTATTTTTGTTGGTTATTTAATTGATTCCATGGAGGAGGAGTCATCAAAGACAATGGAGGCATATGCGCAGAAAGGCTTTTTGAGCAGCCTAACCACAACTCCCTGGATTTAAGTTCTTGGTCGAATAGAAAGCAAACAAAACTAATGCAAAACAAAGAGGAAAAGGAACAAAGACAATGATCTGAATGTAATATTTACATATTATTGTCTTATATTTATTATTTGTGTATTAACTTGAAAAGGGACTGTATCTGGTTTTAAAGTATTGCATAAACAGCTTTTGAGATCAAAGTCCGCTGTTCTTTTAGGAAGTGTTTATTAGCATGCTAGTTGTCTGTAACATTACCGTGAAGGCCCTTTGGCCTCTGAATATTGTAAAAGGTGCATATGAACTCATTACAGTAAATAATTAAGTTTGAGTAATTCTGTTTTTCATCTCTTATTTATTTTTTTATTTTGAGATTTGAAAAATTAAAGGAAACAGCAGAAGTGGTGTCCAAGATAAAGGTTGCAGTTATTTTACAATATTTTTGTAGTAGTGGTGGTAGTACTAATAGTAGACAGGATAGTATTATATAGGAGTAGCTGTAGTGGTAGAGGTAGTAGTAGTACTAGTGTAGTAGTAGTAGAAGTAGAAGTAGTAGAAGAAGTAGTAGTAGTAGTAGTAGTAGTATTAGAAGACGCAGAAGTAGTACTAGTAGTAGTAATAGTAGTAGTAGCAGTCGTACTAGTAATAGTAATACCAATAGTAGTAGTAGTAGTAATTGTCGACATATTAGTAGTATATAGAAGTAGTAGTAGTTGTTATAGTACTAGTAGTGGTAATCAGAGATGTAGTAGTAATTGTAGACATATTTGTAGTATATAGAAGTAGTAGTAGTAGTATAGTTATAGTAATAGTAGTAGTAATCAGAGATGTAGTAGTGGTAGTTGCAGACATATTAGTAGTATATAGAAGTACAGTTGTTAGAGTAATAGTAGTAGTAGCTCAAATAGCTGTCGAGGTAGCATTTATTTTGGCATAGTAAGATGTAGGAGTAATTAAGTTTGAAATGTTTTCTATTTTTAAGCCAAAATTATCAGAGTTGTGGCCAAAATCTCGAGCTGAATTTACTCTTGGTGAAGTAAAAGTACACAGCATTTTTCCTGCAGCCAGAACAGAGGCTGGGGTGACCATGAGGAAGTTTTTGTTCACCTTTCGTCCAGCGAGTTTCACCCAAAAGCTTAATAATTCAACAGCCAGACACTGCTCTCCCCAGACTCCACCTTTTGATAACCAGAATACAAATTTAAAAAGGCGACGTAAAATCTAACGGGGAATTTTGAAATGAGACACCAAGAAGCACTAAAACATGAAGTCTTATTGTATTGGCAAAATGTCAAAACTCGTTACTAAGAAGAATTGAAATGGATTTAGTTTTAATATTCAGACCTGCTACCTCCTCTGTGTTTTGGGAAGGAGAAAGAAGAGATCCCGACATAACACTATCTCCAGTTAGTTCGAGTTGCCAAGGGAACCAATCCCCCTTACAACCTGGACATGACATCCCAGCCCCAGTGACCCAAGTTCTTGTTTCTAAAATGCTATACGCTTGTTTTAGCTGTTCTTTTATCATTTATTCTGTATTTGTGCCAAGGTTACAGAGCCCAATCCGAATACAACACTAAAGAAGACCTATTGTGCTTGTGTCAGCTATAATCTGGATAATTTGCACATTCTAAATCGCAATATTCATCTCAAACGCCTTAATAAAGAAACGCGTTCGCTGACTTTGGCGTTAGAAAAATGCGGTGCCCGATGGGAGCTGACGTCGCCATAAATGTCATCACAACAAAGGCTTTTTTCATTTGAACTAAAATAACTACGCGGTGCTGGTGAATCCTAAATAAAAGAGGAGAATGGAGTAAGTGCAGGGCAGGGATTGATGGGAAATACGGCGTTCTTGGAAATAAAACGCACAAATCACTCCAAAAGCAACACCGGGTGAGTTTAAGGGTAACAACTACAGTGCAACATGGTCAAAAGCTCCATGAAGTCCGGTTTGCATAATACGGTAGGTCTGATTTAAGAATGACTTCACCCTAGAGTAGTTAGTCACAGTCACTGACAAATGCACTGAAATACAACCGCTCTCTGTCCCATTCATTCTCTACGCGGCTAATTTAGTTTCTACAGTCTACCTAAGCCACATCCATGCCTTTCTGTGGTTAAAGATGGTAAAAAGTGAGACATGGAGTACCATCAACTCTTTTACTACACAACAGGGGGACAATAAAGCTACAGAATGATGATCTGTCAGGTATTATGTTATAATGTAGTTTCCTCATCACAAACATACCTGGAGTTGTGTTTTTGTTTCATTCACACATGTTCAACACACAAATCCTGCATCTTTAGGTTCTTTAGAGTTCTTGCAGACAGAAAACACTCTGTTCCACTTTGTAATGTCATACAGGGATTGCTCCACTGTGGTTTTAAACTCCATAAATCATCACTAGAATCATCTGGATACTTTCAGCGCTGGAATTGCCCATTTTGACTGAACTAAATGTAAACTTTTGCAGTTAAAGAGCATTTTGAGCTTTGGAGATATAGACATATAACTAATAACAAGGGTTACTTAAATATGTGTGAGTGAAACAAAATGTACATCATGTTTTTGATGAGGTAACGACATTAAAACGTGGATTAATGCTCACAAGAGTCAACCTTTTTCTAACTCATATAAGAAATAATCAGTGAAATGCAACTCTTCATTAATTAATATCTGAACTACATACTGACTCCATAATGTGCCACGTGTTGAGACAAGAGGAAATGCATCAAAAAATGACTAAATAAACACTAAATTTGTGCTTTTGATTCCATCTGAAAGTGCACTCAATCACAAAAACATCAAAAAAGAATAGGTAGAAGATAATCAAAGAAAATAATCACTAGAAGACTTAATTCTTACTTACAGCCTTATATTACGACATACAGAAACATGTGATCTCACTTCTCGATTTTTCCAACTCTGCCATGTCCGAATACACCCAAGAAACTTCAAAATACAGTCCATAATTTCAACTCAAACCACATGTTCACTGAAAATATCCTGTATTCAACTTTGCTCCACTTCTTACTTGACACACCATAACTTATGTATGTCCCTCTTTAATTTATAGTTGAGAGGAGCAGCCCTGACTTGATTTGTGTCAATCACGGCACAGAATCCTGGGACTGGAATCCAAATGAGACCAAAGGGGCCTCCCAGACACTTTTGGCTGTGATGGAGGATAGTGGCGGAGTAATTGCTGCTGTTGGAAATAATTATGCAAATTTAAGCTCACTGTCGATTCCAGCGCGTTTTATCAGCGTCACTCTTGTCAGTGTCTGAGGCCGATGATCATAATTTTGTTGGTGCACGGAAACGAGGGATGCAAACGCTAATCGTGGCGACCAAGAATTTATAGAGATCTAAACATCGCATTATGTTTGTGTTCCGAGTGGGTTCGTTGTCATGTTACAGCGTTTGAATATTTTTTGAGAAAGAACAAAATAAGTTGTGGAGTGGAAAAGTGTCAGAAAAAGGGTTTCGGTGACTCACCTGGTCAGTAGTCTTGGGTTCAGCTGCTTGAATGTTGCACAACCTTTCTCTCAGCTCCTTATTTTCTGCCTACAAAAGAAAAACAACAAAAAAACTGATTGCTACAAGTTTTTCTTTGTATTTTAACAGATTCTAAGTAGAGACGGAATTGGGATTGAAGCACCATGCAGATGCAAGTATATTCAAGGCGTTGAGTAATCCTTTATTATTAGTTTGTTTACTTCCCTAAACCTCAAAATGCTCTGTTCTTCCTTGTGACGGGATGAAGCGGTAGTTTTCAAGTTAACAGCTCCTTTTCAACTTTTGTTCAGCACAGATTGGCAATTTCAGGGCTGGGTAACGTTTCCCACTTGAGAGAACAACTCAAAAAACAAAAATATGCCCGGCCTGTGTGTTGAACATGTGTTGAATGGAACAGAACGCAACTCCTGACATGTTTTTGACGAGAAAACATTTGAACAGAGATCAGAAACTTGGGAATACGGGCTAGAAAGTTAACGGTACCAGTCAAACGCTTTCGTCAAGGACTCCTCCTCAAATTTCTCACAGGTATTGTTGTGTATTGCCAAATTTCCATAGCTGTTTTCACCTACAAACCTATGGGAATTACTATTGTCTGGTTGGAGAAGCGAAAACTCAACACCCTTCCCTTCTCACTTTCTATTTAAATTCACCCTGGAGTAACACGGGGACTTCATAGAATGGAGTTCATGGGTGCAGACTAGTTATCCTCCGAAGGGTCCCTCAATAGGGCCCCGTATTGTATTGCCGAGGTCACAGCATTAGCATATCGTGGTCATCCATCTTCTCAGGTCCATGAGTGACAGCGAGAGGGCCAGGTGCACACAGCAGAGGAGCGACTGTTCAATGAATACTGAATGATGGTGTCCAAATGGGACTCTAGTTAGACATGCTTTTATCCTTTATGCTATGTTCACGGAAGAATAGTGCCGTTCACATTTTCTGTTACTTACTACTTTTACGCAAGTTTTTCTCAAATACATTTTTGTTTGGTATAAAATTGATTCAGATGTTGAATATAATTAAAAAGCCCATATTACACCGTGTTCTAATATATCTCTCGATGATGGTGTTTTCTTTGTCAAAAAACATACCTGGAGTTGTGTTTTGTTTCAGTCGCACATGTTTAACACTTAAATCCTGCATCTTTAAGCCATGTTTTTCTCTCAAACAAAAAACATCCTGTTCCTTATAATACAGGAAGTGCTCCATTGTGTTTTAAACTCCATACATCTTCACTAGAATCATTTGATAATTTCACCTCTGGAATCGCACATCTCTAGTGGATTAAATGCTAAAAGGTAGTTGTTAAGTAAAAAAAAAAAGACCACTTCATGACATCACAAGGTGAAACAGAGCATTTTGAGCTTTGGAAATGTAATAAAGTAAAGTCATAATCAAGGATTACTCTGATATGCATGTTTTTGAGTATATTTTTCTATCTTGACATTAGCACAAAAAATAAAGGTTCCACTTAAAGATGTACAGCGCAAATGTTCCCGTGGCGGGTCTGCTACTTGTTTGTCTCCATGGAAATGTTATTACTTTGCCTTGCATGTTCCACCGAATGGAATTAAAACACACCTATGCAACATATCTGGCGTCAAATATAGTCATCCTGCATTATTTACTTACTGCATAACCCTGCGCACAAGAATGCATAGTTTTCAATGTCTTTTTGACTGATAAAACAAAAAATCTCCATGGACATAAGTAGGAAAAGTGAATTTACAAGAGGGCACTATTTATTTATAGGGGAAAACAACAATGGGGGCGTATGGGGGCAAATCCACAGCATTATAATCCCCAAACAAAAATAAACACAGAAAAACAAGACTCAACAGAACCTTTTCTCAGCACAATGGAGAACTTTGACTACTTAATATAGACCCCCTTGAGACCACTACTATTTATTGTCTGCCGTATACATAATATGGCTTCTCATTAGCTTTCCGCTGGTGAGTTTTTGCTTAGTAATGATTCGAGAAAGACAAAAACAACTCAAAAAAAAAGTGTCCTTGTAACACCCAGACTCTAAGTGCAGATAGCCGATCCAGAATGCATTATTAATACGTGCGTGTACGGCGGGGATGAGGTGGCCAGAGTCCCTTAGTGCTAAAAGGTGACCTAATCAAATCCTGTTGATTTGTAGAGCGGGGAAACAATTGCCACGTCCCCGAAGCAATGAAGGGTAACGGAACAAGGCTGCAAATCAAAGGCGGAATACAAGGTTATGGGGATAGAGATATTTCAGCAAAGAAAATGTTCCAATATGTTTTATGTCCACCATTTAACTGAGGCTTTGCGGTGACATCATGCTGGGGGTGGCCTACATGGATTTCTATAGTGGGATGTTGAGGAGTTACCATGGAGATGGTCTGGAAACTTAGGAAAACATGACAAAATGGATTTAAACACATTTTCAGAAGGCTGTGATCAGTGGTTCTGGTTTATGGTTTGATTTTCGTCAAATAGATGGCAGCGACTAACTAACTAACTTGTGATTGCAATTTTGTCGGTAAATTTGTGTTTAAAAGCGCAAATAACATGTTGTAATTCTAGCTAAGTCAGCTCTTTCTGGTCTGATTGCACTCAAACAAAGCTCAGATTAAAGTCTAAAGTATCAATGCAACTTGCTTAATATTTTCTAACTCCGTACGAGCACGACTACAGCGGACACGAGAATGCATGGCCGACCATCTTAGACCGCCACCGTTCCTTCATAAAATAAAAGCATGGCGGGTGAAGTGCCTTGCCCAATGTCAAGGCACTCTGAGTTAGATTCAGCCCTACAACGATAAGATCTGTGACTGAATGCATAAATCTGAACAAAACAAACATTATACAACCAGACATAAGTTCTCCATTAGCGGCTGAGTTGTTGAGGTCGCCCATAGGAAATGTATCTAATTTAATCCGCTATTGACAACTGTTAATTTAAAAACACAGAAAAAAGTCTGAATAGGCTCTGATTCTCTTAACGCTGCGGCGATGTCGGTGGAAAACATCTACATACAAGTTCATCAAGTGTGTCGTAAATATACAAAGAAAAGTTGGTCGACCTTGACGCCGTACACAGTTCAGAAAAACTGAAGAATGATAATTCCTCTTTCAAAATGTGCTTTTTCTCTTTCACTTTTGAGTTCATTATTTTAAACTGAAGTATTCATTTTTATCCTCTGAAAAACAAAGGTTGCTGTTTGTTGGTAATGTAATTTACGTAAGCTTTGATTACTTGAAAACCGATGTATTATTATTATTATTATTATTATTATTATTATTACTTCATAGACTCACAGTAGTTTGGCATAATGGCGTTATTGTCCAAGTCATTTAAAGGTTTGGGGAAAAATGCAAAAATAAACAGTCTATGTCATAAACAAACTATTTACAACATTAAAAGGATTTCTGATTGGCTGAGGACGAAACCAATGACAATGAGATGGGGAAAAGTGTTTTTTGGCTATGCGAAATCCAGGGAAAGCCATTTCATGGGACTGAAGGTGACGGACGAAACCTTGCATAAAGCACCGTTTAAAAGCTCTCAAATTTCTCCACTCGTGTGGAGAAAAAAAAGCTAAAATACTCGGACAATCAAAGTGATTTTGGCTAAAAATACCAGAAAGGATGAGAATAATCACAGCCCTGATTCACATTAACATAAATTTAAGAGAAACTTGCATAACAACCTGCATTGGCAAATCAGACTTTTATCCAGGACAATCTATTAAAACTCTCAAGTGGGGAACAAAATGACATAATAATTGAATCAAATGCTGGAGTATGGACATAAAATAAAGCCGTTTACCTTTCATATTGTGACGTTAAATGATAAATCGGTGAACATTTTACACACATTATAAAAAATCCCATGGAAGTAGTGAACATTTTGGCCAAACCTCCTCATCACAGTCTGATCTCGTCCGATCTCAGAAGCTGAGCAGGGCCTGGTCTGGCTCGTACTTGCATGGGAGACCACTGAGAAGACCAAGGGCAACAGCGAGGCGCCAGGGGCAAAACTGCTGTGTTCTTGGGCAACACACTTTCATTTAATTATTTAGCACTTGTTAAAAATCCGGGCTCAAAATGGTTCCGTTCAGCTGTGCATGTGACTGAAAGGTTTTTATTTTTCTCTTCTCGAAGTGAATGTCTCTCTCTCTTTTTAATTTTCTGATGATTATTTATGTTTGATTTGTTTGTATTGTGATTTCAGTGCCTTTCTTATTCTGTAAAGCACTTTGAATTACTTTGTGTACGAATCGTGCTAAACAAATAAACTTGCCTTGCCTTAAAAAGTATAGTGCGTGGAAACAGGTTCGACAGCCAAACAGTAGAAATCACATCTGTTTAATTAATGAACAAAATGTATCATGTGCAAGGGAGTGGTAGAAGCCAAAAAGAAAATTAAAACATTTCATCAAAGATCACAATCAAAGATAAAAAGTAAAAACACCTTTGTTCCCTTTTTTTACACATTGCTTTATTGCTTTAATTAAGTAAAATGTGACGACCACTTAAACATTTTGTCATGAGCTTAAATTTTTATTTAGATCACCCACATGGCCTGGTATAAATGTGAAAGTCGGTGGTGATCGGAAGTCCATTATTCTACCCCAGGGCAGTATTATCAGTATTATTAGCAGATTATCACCACTGAGTGCGGAGTGAACAAAAAAATGCACCGATTTGACTCACTCAAAGACATTACAACTTTTTAATTGATTTAGTTTGATTTAACCGACTGAACTGAACATTTAACAAAAACTGAATCTCGTTCAGGATCAATGACGCATCTATTTATCCATTTGTTATTATAATTAAACATTTAGTCAACAACATAAGGTCTAAATAAGGTCTAAATATGATCTAAAATATGGACAAACTGGCGAAAAAAGAAAACGGGAGTAATAAATTAGTTTAATGAACCAGTTCCAGGGACACTCTTACAACTCATACACCATTTTACAGCCATAAAGCTTATTTCACAGTCAGTTCACTCTACCCTACACGACATGACCCTGGAGGTGACAAGTTCTCCCAAAACCCTATTGTTTTTCTGCCTTTAAGAAATCCACATCCCCGAGCTCGAATCCTTTGGTAATTCACTCGGACTTGGACCACAAACTTTCTGCTGGGCTGGCAAAAAATCGCTGGAGTCCTCAGATAGGCCTTGACACTACCCCGGCTTTTAATTCCACCACTGCGCATTTAGAGGCATTGTTAAATAACTGTGAATAAAAGCTGAATTACTTTGAGTACAGTTTGAATGAGAAGTCTAGCTCTTATTTCAAGGTGTATGCTCAGTGCAGCATCTTTTCACCTTGGGGAATGCATGGTAATGATTAAACTCCTATTGTGAAAACGCGTATGGATTTTTCAAACTTCAAATGGACATTACAGTGTTTTAAAAAGCTGCCCTACCTCGCGAAATCTTTCTATTCTGTGGCAAAGTAAAAAGTCCTTACTGTCCTCTCTTGACGTCCCCCCAAAGCCCCATGGGAAATCTGCCGTTACAGGTTTATTTGTTGTTCACGAGTTGGCGACGGCCTTTGACCTCAGGGGTGGGACACGGAGCTGAAAGTGTCGGAGGCAAAACAACTCCGAGTGTCATGAAATGTGTTCTTTTGTGTTGGAGCGACCCAAGGGCAGAGAGAACGACCTCAGAATAAAGGGAAAAAAAGCATATTTTGATGGCTACCGAAGGAGGAAAAAAAAAATGATCGCAATAATGGAAGATTTGATCATTTTGTGTACGATGTGAAATAAGTACATTGACCAGTTATGTTTCAATATTGTGAGTTACCCTGATAGCCTAAAGAAGATATGTCTACATAAAGTACTAACATTTAAGGACCATGACTCTTATCATCTTTTGTTCAGTAGAGATGGGAAATTCCAGTTCTGAAATTATCCGAATTAATCTAGTGAAGATGTATGGAGTTTAAAAACACAGTGGAGCACTTGTATTCTGCCCTACAAAGGTAAAAGACCTCAACTTGCCTGAGTGTGAAACTGAGAAAAATGACTTCAAAGTTTCAAAGCTGTGGTTTCTCATATGGTGTTGGATGTTACGGTTGTCATAGCCTTTTATTTTCTCGTTAAAACAATCAAATTGGCTCACGATATTTATTCACACGATAAAGAAGGTCTCAAATACCCTCAAAATTACATTAAGTAATTTTTTACTCAAACTTGATGCCTAAATATGCAGGATTTGTGTGTCAAACATGTGTGAATGAAACAAAACACAACTCCAGGTCTGTTTTGGATAAAAAACACATAACATAGATCAGGAAATAGGGGCCCCTTAAGATAATATGGACTAATTCACCTGGAAAGACCAAGAAAAACAGGTCTGAGGTTTTCCATTTTAGAACTCACCGCTACTTCTCGTACACGCTATCACCTCATTTACATGGCGGCTGAATCTAAGTCCACCTAATCATCACGGCTCTCCAGGCCTCCTTCTCCATAATGATCTTAACTACTTTCCATGTATAATAGTGTTATTAAACTTGGGCAAGGCATGGTAGTACAATAGATAATGTCCACGGGGGTATGAAGCGGAACAATGCACAAAAACACATAATAGTTGTTTTTACTATGATATGACATCCATAATTATAGCTATTAGGTGTTCTGCTGCTGCTAGTTTCAATGAGGCATAAAAGCATTAAGCCTGGAAAGTGCCAGGGGTAACGTAATCACACAGGGGCCTATATTATTTGAGAAAAATACACGTGTTGGCTGGTCTGAAAGATTAAAAATTTGTAATTATTTAGACATTTGGTTATATTTTTTGACACATTTCCAGGTTAATTTAAACACAAAAGACAGAGATTAGTGGATTAGATTTAAATATGTGCTATGTCACTTTTCTGGAGGAGGTTTACGGTTTGCTTGTCTCCATAGAAATGTTGTTGCTTTGCCGGGAATGTTCCGTAGTGTGGCATTAAACAAATGCACCTCTATAAAGAAACAGGTAATGCCACAATTTTTTTTTTCTTTCATAAAACACCTGTAATTGGGAAATGTAAGATAAGAAAAGTTTAATGCAATATTGTGGAACATTCCAGGTTAAGCTATGACATCTTAATATAACAAAATAAATATAGCGCACATAAAAAAATAAAATAAATAAATAAAATAAAATAAAATAAAATACTCTAATAAAAAACTCTCAAAAGCAAAAAAAAAACAAATAACATTCTGTTAACTGGAAATTTGTATTTATTTATTTTTTCCTTTTTTTTTCTTTTTTGTGGATGACTGAGAAGTTACACAGGCACAACTCTTATTTATTTATTTTTATTTGACTATTTACCCCTGAATAAAATCATGACACTTTTTTTTAACCACATACATACTTTTTCATTAATTCAAAAAAAAAAAACTTTTTTTTTTCCCCCAACCAACATAACCAATGATCTCCAAAGCTAAAATTCACCATTAAATTTGAAAATTTTGGGTTCCCGTCCCCAATTCCCTCTTCCCTCTTCCCGTAATGCTTTCTAGAAAATCCCTGGCGAGCACGGATTGAATTTGGATGACGGAAAAGACCAAAGTTTGTGGGCTTTTGCAGCTGACCCAGACAGATGGCGGCTCTGAGTGCACGGCCAGAGAAAACTACACTCCAGGCACCAGTTGAGAGCGGAGAGAAATCTGAGCGAGCTTTAGAGGGTTCCATTTCCAAAAGAAGAAGTTCTATGACTACACAGGGGCGCTGAGACTGATTAAGCATCACACTTTATGGGGCATGCAGCACTAGTAACGCATGTTTATTTTACTGTGGTGTTTTGGATTCTCAACTGCGTAAAAGTGGGGCATAACTGGATTTGAAAAGTACACTGGAACTATAGAGTAGTAGCAATAGTACAACAGAATGACTTATGTAGCAACGGCATTCAAATTAGTTGGGAGTAGTAGTTGTAGTAGTAGGAATACTAGTAGCGGTAATCGTAGGAGTAGTGGTAGTAGTAATTGGTAAACAGCAGTAGCAGGAGCATAGTAGTAGCAGTAAGTTGTAGACGTAGTAGTAGTAGTAGTAGTAGTAGTAGTAGCAGTTACTGGTAAGGAGTCATAGTAGTAGCAGTAGCAATATTTGTAGTAATTGGTAAGTAGTAGCAATAGTAGTAAAAGTAGTAGCAGTTATTGCTAAGTAGTAGTAGTAGTAGTAGCAGTTATAGGTAAGTAGTAGTAGTGGTACCAGTAGCAGTAAAAGTAGCAGCAGTTATTGGTTAGTAGTAGTAGTAGTAGTAATAATAATAGTAGTAGTAGTAGCAGTAAAAAGTATAGTAGTAGTAGCAGTAAAAGTATAGTTGTAATAGCAGTAAAAGTATAGCAGTAGTAGCAGTAAAAGTATAGTAGTAGTAGCAGTAAAAGTAGCAGCAGTTACTGGTAAGTAGTAGTAGTAGCAGTTATAGGTAAGTAGTAGTAGTGGTACCAGTAGCAGTAAAAGTAGCAGCAGTTATTGGTTAGTAGTAGTAGTAGTAGTAAAAAGTATAGTAGTACTAGTAGCAGTATAGTAGTAGTAGTGGCAGTAAAAGTATAGTAATAGTAGTAGTAGTAGTAGTAGCAGTAAAAGTAGCAGCAGTTATTGGTAAGTAGTAGTAGTAGTAGTAGTAGTAGTAGTAGTAGTAGTGGCAGTAAAAAGTATAGTAGTACTAGTAGCAGTATAGTAGTAGTAGTAGCAGTAAAAGTATAGTAATAGTAGTAGTAGTAGTAGCAGTAATTGGTAAGTAGTAGTAGTAGCAGTAGTAGTAGTAGTAGCAGCAGTAGTAGCAGTAAAAGTAGCAGCAGTTATTGGTAAGTAGTAGTAGTAGTAGTAGCAGTAAAAGTAGTAGCAGTTATTGGTAAGTAATAGTAGTAGTAGTAGTAGTAGTAGTAGCAGCACTTGTAGTAGTAGTAGTAGTAGTAGTAGCAGCAGCAGCAGCAGCAGCAGTAAAAGTATAGTAGTAGTAGTAGTAGTAGCAGCAGCAGTAAAAGTATAGTAGTAGCAGTAAAAGTAGTAGCAGTTATTGGTAAGTAGTAGTAGTAGTAGTAGTAGTAGCAGTACTTGTAGTAGTAGTAGTAGTAGTAGTAGCAGCAGTAAAAGTATAGTAGTAGTAGTAGCAGCAGCAGTAGTAAAAGTATAGTAGTAGTAGTAGCAGCAGCAGTAAAAGTATAGTAGTAGTAGTAGCAGCAGCAGTAAAAGTATAGTAGTAGCAGTAGCAGCAGCAGTAAAAGTATAGTAGTAGTAGTAGCAGCAGCAGTAAAAGTATAGTAGTAGTAGTAGCAGCAGCAGTAGTAAAAGTATAGTAGTAGCAGTAGCAGTAAAAGTATAGTAGTAGTAGTAGCAGCAGCAGTAAAAGTATAGTAGTAGCAGTAGCAGCAGCAGTAAAAGTATAGTAGTAGTAGTAGCAGCAGCAGTAAAAGTATAGTAGTAGTAGTAGCAGCAGCAGTAAAAGTATAGTAGTAGTAGTAGTAGCAGCAGTCAGTACTAGTAGTAGATTGGAAATGCAGTGTGAGGGTATCTGATAAAATAAACATTCCAATAGGATTCTTTGAAAACCGTTGCATTTTAAAGGACCACTTTCCTAGAATAAGACATTGATCTCTGCTCTCTCCTTTGCACTCGGATCTTGCGGTATTAAAACTGCAAAATGAATGTTCAAATGTGTTTTCCATTCCCCCGAAAGCTTGAGGAGAGTCTTTCCATTGCACTCTTAAATTAGATTCTGGAGGCGCTAATGTTCAAACCAAAAAGTGATTAGCATAGCGACGCTGAATGGGGCTGCATGCAGTAGTAATATTGTGCGCTTAAATCTTCGGTTTGTCGTGTCCAACAAATACAACTCTGCCTGCTACTTCAACATACAAACAGTTTCCAGTGGTGCAAGGTAAGAAAGTAGAAAAGTAGAAGTAGAACAAGTAGAAAAATACTGCACTTGAGTAGAATTAGTATGTATTTGTACACGCAAGTACATTTTGCTGTAGGTACTTTTTACTTTAGTACATTTGAGAGCAGGGGTCTGTACTTTCTACTCCACTACATTTTTTAACTGGACAGAAACGTACAAATAGTAATTTTCATATGATTTTACCAAGTTTGTACACTCAACAAAAATATAAACGCAACAGTTTTGTTTTTGCTCCCATTTGTCATGAGATGGACTCAAAGATCTAAAATTCATTCCAGATACACAATATTACCATTTCTCTCAAACATTGTTCACAAACCTGTCTAAATGTGTGATAGTGAGCACTTTTGCTTTGCTGAGATAATCCATCCCACCTCACAGGTGTGCCACATCAAGATGCTCATCAGACACCATGATTAGTGCATAGGTGTACCTTAGACTGTCCACAATAAAAGGCCACCCTGAAATGTGCAGTTGTTGCTTTATTGGGGGTCTGGGGACTCAGAACCAGTCAGTATCTGGTGTGACCACCATTTGCCTCATGCAGTGCAACACATCTTCTTCTCATAGAGTTTATCAGATTGTCAATTGTGGCCTGTGGAATGTTGGTCCACTCCTCTTCAATGGCTGTGCGAAGTTGCTGGATATTAGTGGGAACTGGTACGCGCTGTCGTATACGCCGGTCAAGCACATCCCAAACACGCTCAATGGGTGACATGTCTGGTGAGTATGCTGGCCATGCAAGAACTGGGACATTTTCAGCTTCCAAGAATTGTGTACAGATCCTTGCAACATGGGGCCGTGCATTATCTTGCTGAAACATGAGGTGATGTTCATGGATGTATGGCACAACAATGGGCCTCAGGATCTCATCACGGTATCTCTGTGCATTCAAAATGCCATCAATAAAATGCACCTGTGTTCTTCGTCCATAACAGATGCCTGCCCATACCATAACCCCACCACCACCATGGGCCACTCGATCCACAACATTGACATCAGCAAAGCGCTCACCCACACGACGCCACACACGCTGTCTGCCATCTGCCCTGAACAATGTAAACCGAGATTCATCCGTGAAGAGAACACCTCTGCAACGTGCCAGACGCCATCGAATGTGGGCATTTGTCCACTCAAGTCTGTTACGGCGACGATCTGGAGTCGGGTTAAGACCCCGATGAGGACGACGAGCATGCAGTTGAGCTTCCCTGAGACGGTTTCTGACAGTTTGTGCAGAAATTCTTTGGTTATGCAAACCAATTGTTTTCAGCAGCTGTCTGAGTAGCTGGTCTAAGACGATCTTGGAGGTGAACCTGCTGGATGTGGAGGTCCTGGGCTGGTGTGGTTACACGTGGTCTGCGGTTGTGAGGCCAGTTGGATGTACTGCCATATTCTCTGAAACGCCTTTGGAGACGGCTTATGGTGGAGAAATGAACATTCAGTGCCCAAGCAACAGATCTGGTTGACATTCCTGCTGTCAGCATGCCAATTGCACGCTCCCTCAATGCTTGCGCCATCTGTGGCATTTTGCTGTGAGACAAAACTGCACATTTCAGAGTGGCCTTTTATTGTGGGCAGTCTAAGGTACACCTGTGCACTAATCATGGTGTCTGATGAGCATCTTGATGTGGCACACCTGTGAGGTGGGATGGATTATCTCAGCAAAGCAAAAGTGCTCACTATCACACATTTAGACAGATTTGTGAACAATGTTTGAGAGAAATGGTAATATTGTGTATCTGGAATGAATTTTAGATCTTTGAGTCCATCTCATGACAAATGGGAGCAAAAACAAAAGTGTTGCGTTTATATTTTTGTTGAGTGTAGTAATACTAAAGGTTTTGACTTTGAGCAAACAAAAATAAACACTTTTTTTTTATTGCAACTGATTAATTAATATCACTACATTTAATACTTTAAGTTAAATACACTGTTGTCTCAGATGAATTATACCATTGTTTGTTTACGTCTCTGCAAAAACAGCCAAATATAACTGAAAATTCATCCCCAACCCTTTCCCTTTGCCCCAGACACACACAAATAAATAAAAATAAATAAAACAACCCAAAAAATGACTATAAGAAGTGTTTTTATAAGACATATTTTCATAATGAAAGGTGTTTTTCAGGTCAGACAAAAGATTGTATTGCAACCGTAGACTATATAGAAGTGGAGTTGAGGTAGTTTGACGTCACCCGTAACGTTCGGCTCCAGCCAAATAAAGCCGGTCGACGCTCAGAGTTAGAAAGAGAATTGAAGTTTATGGAGCCGAATCTCGCACGTGCTCACATCCAATTTGGAACGCTGAGGCGAGTGGGGTCGTCATGTCCCATCTATGGTACCAACATCACACTGGGAAACATTTTACAACAATATTAATACATTTTATTTATTAGGCGCCTTTCTGGACACTCAAGGTCGGCAACATAAACAAATTAAATACGAAAATTAAAATGGTCACAAAATGAGCATTGGTTGACCAGTAAATAGCCAGAGGGTCAACTGCATTATTCCACAAATCGTACATAAATACGGATTTGCATTCTTGACATTGGTACGGGCTGTAGCGACACACAAGAAAGGCAGTTTAAAACTTCATTTAACAACACTGTTATCATGGAATTACCACTTCATAAAAATACATTTACGTTTCAGTCCTGTTCAAAAATGTAGTGGAGTAGAAAGTAAAGGTACCTGCACCACACAACTTTTCTGGCGCAGGGTCCGATACCTGCTTGAAGATGCTACTGCTTTGTTCATTTCGAACGTTTCCGTTGCTCTGTTGCCTCCTTTGTGATAGATCGCTTTAGTCTAGACTGTGGAACATTCTGCACAAAACAACAACAGGCGGCGGATCCTCCACTTGATCTGTTACACTTTTACTCAAGTTAAAATTAAGCACAGTACTTTACAACTTTTGCTTTGCTTTCTTCCACCACTGCAATTTGATAAGAAAACCTTCCACCGTGGGGACATTTCAGCAAACTCTGTCAGTATGTATTTCACGTATTAATGTTATATATTGCAAGGTACATTTTGATCTTTTGAACCCCGACCCTTAACATCATTACATTAGATAGAGCCATATTTAAAAGGTTTATCAAAAGTGTGCTCAGAGTAGTGCTTTTACTGTTGACATTCAGTCTGTCGAGGAACATCCAAAACAATAAAGGAAAAGACATGTCTCTAATGTAGTGTGTGGGTTCAGGGTCATATCTCAGTCTTAATCACCTTCTTTTCTTTTTTTTCACTAAAAGCTTCCATAAGGGAAAAGGGACAAGACGAGTGCTCCGAATCCGGTTTTAAACTGTGAGCGAAACACTTATTTCTGTTTCTAAGTGTTGACTTAAAACACACAGGTCAAACACAGTGCATGTTGAGAAAAAAGTTTTACTAAAAATGTTAATGCTGTTGCTAGCGCTGACTACTTCATTTGACCCTACTTAATCAAAAATCAAAGTGGTTCAGTGGTTCAGACACTCCACCTTATCCAAGTATTAAAAGTCCCATATTACACAGAATTGACTCCTGTGAACTTTTAGTCATGTTATAATGTTATCTCCTTAACGTATATGGAGTGTTGTTTTGTTTCATTCACATGTTTGAGTGATCCTACATTATCAGTCTGTCTGTGGCCCCGTCCATACTAGTAGGTATTTCAGTCGTTTTGGCGTTTGGCGGCTACAGTGTTCGTCCACACTAATCCGATGAAAAACGTCTCCAGAGAGGGAACATTCTGGTGCCGCCAGCTCCCATGGATTCACCTGAGTACGGATCTGATCCGACACTGTGTGGACCCCTGAAAACGGTGATACGCTGACGTAGAAGCTCAAGTTGCCATCCTTCTTTTACCACATCACTGCGACCTGTCCCTTCCTCATTCTCTGGATTTGTGGATCGGCCATGTGACACTATTGCGGAAAACAGTTTAAACAAACCATAGACAAACGGGAAACAGTATAGCTAGAAAATGAACCTCGTCGGTCCATGAAAAGATTGTTTTCATGCTTGCCATTTTCCTCAGCTCGAAATCGGCTGCTGCAGCTTCAGACACAGTGCTCCACTTCCTTGTTTTTACCGCCCATGTGACGGTGTGACACCAACCTAGCCATGTGACTAGTGTTTCAGGTGGTTTTGAGGACTCAGAATCGACGTGTCTGGACACAAATCGTTTCCGATACAGTGATACGGTGATTTGTTTCAGTGTAAATGTATCCTACATCTCAAAATGCTCTGTTCCACCTTGTGATGTCATGTAGTGGTAGTTTTCAAATTAACTGCCACCTTTTACATTTTGTTCAACAGAAAAAGGCAATTTCACTGCTGAAATTATCCAAATGATTCTAGTCAAGGTGCACAGAGTTTGTTAAACATGTGTAAATGAAACAAAATGCAACTCCAGGACGCAACTGAAAACACAACTGAGGAAACAACATTTTAACATTGATCAGAAAAGAGTGTAATATGGGCCCTATAAAGTCGCCAGGTCTTTTAGTCAAGCCCTTTGACAGCTACAGTTACTTAACAACAAGGATTAAAATGAATACTGCAATCAAGTGTTGTTGTGGTCCAAATAATGATATATGTATTTTAATGAGCTGCGTTACAACACAAAGGGGCTAGTCAACACATTTTGAGCTAATTTGGTCTGTTCAGGTCATGTCATGTTGATGTATTCTATTCAAAGTGTGGAACATTACAGCTGAAAGTGCAGGCGACACAAAAGTGCTCTGTGTAACTCATCTAGTGGACGGACTGCCACCTGCTTTTCTCCATGTCACTGCTCAGTATGACATTAAACCCGTCTATAATCATGGAAACTAAACCAGGCCAAGTTAAAAGCCAGATCTGTGGAGAGGTGACCCCCAATCACTGTCAGAATGCCTGTTTTTCGAGGTATTTTTGAGCATTAAAACCACCTGTATGTATGTATGAATATATGTAAGGTAGAGCTGTTTTAGGTCATACTGTGCGACATTTGAAGCAGAGCAAGAAGCCAGAACAAAAGGTCATGTTTAAAACTAATATGTGGTTATACCGTATATATATGTGTGATACTGTGAACCTGCTCGGAGAGGCTGTTGGCAGCAGAGACCGCAGTAAAGCTGAGCACAGCAGTCTGCACCAAGACACGCCACAGTACATCATAGTGATAATGAATCTATGGAGAGGACAGACGGGCAATTAGTACTGTGCGGTTATAGAGGTAACGCTATGACCTGAGAAAACACTTATAGTTGGAGATAGTAACAGGGAAATACTTAATAATTACCATACTAGGTTGCCGGTGTTGGGAACTGAATACATGAATACATAACAATACAAGTTCTGAATACTAATTTTGAGTAATTATATTCTGCTTCTGTTACGTCTTAAATTGAAAGGAATACATAGTTTATCTTGCAATTTAGCAACTTTGAACTGCATCTTATTCGCGAAAAAAGCAAAAAAACTAAGAAAAACCAGCTCTCGTAGTGTGTGTATGCGATTTTCCTTCATTAAATATAAGTTCATGCATAACAAACAGGGCAACAACAATAAAGCTGTTTGCAATACTATGTAGGCTAGTGTTTTTTTTCCACTAAAATATAATACATGGTTGTGTAACAGTATTCTAAGGAGCAGAATGCAGTAATCTGACTACGCCCTGTATTAAAACGCATTACTAAATACGTTTTCAAAGTATTTGTTGGTCGCTTAGTTGTAGATTATAAAACACCATTTAATACAAATAAAAGTTGCAATGATAAAGATGCTGGTTTACCAAATCTGGTAGTAAAGTTTGAATTTAAAAAGTAAAAACAAAAAGTTAAACTAGACCAGCCGACCGGATAGCCTCTTCCAGGCTTGTGTAGGTGACTGTGACTCACCAAATGGAGACGCAATCTGTTGTGTATGTCCTGTTGTGTCTGTTTTAGCTAATATCTTATTCGCGGATGTCTCAAAATTTGCACCAATAAATGCTTATGCAGATTTACTTTATGCTTTACGACATTCGAGTCATATAATTAACACTTTAATAGGACTAAAATAAGAAAATGTATCTCCGATAGCCAAACAATCCTTAAGACTTGAGTGATATTTCTTTCCCACCGTTTTAAGCACTCTTGTAGTGAATTATACACTGTAGCACTTGAACTTGAAAGTTGCTGGCAAAGAAGATGTAGAGAAGTAATGACTTGGCTGCTTCTCACAATAGAGGGAAAAATAAATACAAGTGGGATATAGTGGAATGTCGGAAGAATGTCCTCAAAGAGAACTTGGAAGACGAGTCAAAATAAGGAGCTTTGGCTTGAGGAGAAAAAAGAGAAAAAACTTCCTCCCCAATTTTATATTTATAGGATACTATAATGGGGCTCAGGCAGTGCTTTCTTTCTCCATAGATTAAAAAAAAAAAGATTGATGTATTCACAATAAAAGACATTTCAGCATTTCTGTTTATTTCCAGTGTTACTAAGTGCATGGAAAAGTGCGATTTCACAGGCATTTGCATAGGCATAAGGTGCTGTAATGTAGGAGGATGTTATGAATATTTATTCTAGCTGTTAAGAGGAAAAGCTCTGCAGAAATCACTGTGTGGTTTGATAATATGGCTCTGATTTCTCTGTGATAGTTGAAGTAGTGGGTAAATTCAGTTTGAAGGGTCTTGCTTGATGTCTGCTAAGTGAGTTTAACATGTTTTGATTTTCGAGAGATAACTTTTAGACATTTCACTTTGATAATGTTTCCTTATGCTTTTCAACAAAAGTCGCACATTCATATCAGACTAATGTTACGTCAGAAATAGAATTCTCTCATTTTCACTAGTTTAGAAAATAGTAGATATTGAGAATTTGCAGTGACATCAGGCTGGGGGTGTTCAACATGTATATCTAATAGTGGAATGTTCACGAGTTACCATGGTGACACATAGCACACATTAGCAACTTGAAAGATCGTAGATATATACAAATCTGTAATTCTCATAACCATCTGTTGGTATAAGTCAACCACAGTTACTATATTATATTTAAAATGCACAAAACATCTAAATGTTTAAAATTTTGGTACAATTTTGGTCTTTGCAGCTGATTTCATCAACATTCCCTGGAGTTGTGATGCTAACTGTATGCACGGCTCTTTCTGAAGCTAGTTAGACTTTAATCTGAGCTTTATTTGAACACAATCTGACCAGAAAAAACTAATTTAAGTTGGGCGGACACGGTGTGGTTTTTGGCCCTTTTTGAGCTGATTTTTCACTCGTGCGACTGTTTTTTGGATCGGGCCGAGGTTTGGCTTAATCGTGTTTCGTGCTTTGTGTAGTAAACACGGGGTAACAAACACCGATTAATACCTCACATCTCACATCTCCAGATCGGCAATCGTAGGTCGCAAGAATATCAAACCTGTTTGAAACCCATTCGCCTCTCGTGAGGGTTTCACACTGTTGAAGTTCATATAGTGTGAGAACAGGAATCGTGAGCTGGGAACTTTTAAACCCTGAGATTTGGTTGTACAGGTTGAGTTGGGGCGAAGTGAAAGGATAAAAAATATTGCACAATCTATGCCTGGCTTTAGTTGGAACTACAACTGGTGTAATGAACTACAGTTACACAAGCTAGTTTGCAGTCACTCTCACCTTTTTGTTGAAAATCTGACACCTAAACAAGTATTAACAAGTAATTCTAACAAGTATTTAAGACGAATAAATACTTGTATTAATCACTGGCACCTAAAATTATTTGTTAAAGCCATTTTGTAAAATTTCTTGAGTTTTCAGACTTAAAACTTGTTTGTCTGTGCATTGTGTCACCAGAGAAACATTCCACCACGCACATGCACGTAGATCACCCCCGGCGTAGTGTCACTGCAATGTATCACTTCTATTCTACAGAAAATGTAGAATATTTATCTAAAAATATTCAAGGACTACGTGCCACACAATGCATCAGCAGTCACCCATTTCGGCGCGTGATGACATATATACAGCGTGACTAATTTTATGACCTGAATGAAATGAAATGGTTCTTGGTTTACTGCCCTTGGCCTATATATCAGAGATTCTCAGCGCAAGTCTATTTCCTATACAAACTGCAGAGTCTGGTCCAAGAATAACCATCTAACCTTTGTTTTAAAACCTATGTACAGCAAAATTCACTCAAGCATTTTATGTTTTTTTTTCTTTTTGCTTCAGTGGACAACATGCTTCAGTTGTAATGGTATTATTAGTACTAAGAGTAGCTACAGTGCATTTCAATGTCCATGGAAAGCTATAATTCGCATCTATACTTTTATATATTACATCATTCTCCACAAACTGAAGTAGTTTTAGAAGAGCATAATGCAATCTCACGGCCCATATGCCAACAGTTCTTAGAAAGTCTTAGAAAGCTTTAAATCTGAGTTCATTAGTGCCATATTCAGTGAAACATAAGCATACTGGGTATACTCTAAACCTATAGAGTCTTTCATTGCACAAATCTTCAAAGTACTCTCAACAGTGAGAGGTAGCATGCATATTATTGCTGTGAACGCTTAAAAGCCTGAGCTCCATTTGAACACACCACCTGACTTCCTCCAGGGCAGAATAAAAGCGTATGCCGTTGAGCTCTCTCCAATTGCTCGCCTGCAGCTACAGGCTCACAAAAGGTGCTGGGAAATATGCACCCGAGGAGCTGTGTGCACTCGATTAGAGGTGCAACCCACTGCACATGAGGGTGGAACAGAGACAAGCTCAAAGATTTTGTCAGTGGAAAAATCACGCAGTAATTTTTCGGTGTGTTTCAAGCTTAATTCCTGCCTCATGTGAGAACAGTCTGATATTCCCAATCGCTTCTTCCGAGCCAAAGATACTGTATTAAATGTAGTTTTAAAGGTGCGCAATGTAGCTCTTTATGTGAAGGGTCGCCGACTTATTGTGTTCACAGAATTAAATTTCTCTATCCCCACGGAGACCAAGTTCACAGTATATATCATAACCAGGCCAAGTTACAGGTTAGATATGTGAAGAGAAACAAAAGAAAGAAAAGAACATCTTAAAGAGCCCCTATAGCACCATTTTCTGATCTGTTATGTTTTCTCATCACAAACAGACCTGGAGTTGTGTTTTGTTTCGCACGTTTAACGCACAAATTCAGCATATTTTGGTTCTTCTCTCAAACAAAAGACAGCTCCAGGTATGTTTATGAAGAGATCAATTTTGAGACCTTTAAACAATAAAAAAAACACTTGTAATTGAATACATGCATATCAAATAAGCACAGTATTCCCATGCAGACAAGCAGGTGGCAGATCCTATTTAAAACTTAACTCTAGGCTACAGCGACATAGTGATTCAGCAACTGGCAAGCCCTCAATCCAAAACAATTATAAGATCTGCATGAAGTTAACAGAAAAGCAAGTACATTTACATAGTATGAGTGTATAATTAATAAAGTATAATAGTCATGGTGTTCATTGTACTCATTCATGCTCGCAGTCACGTTAAGTTAGCGGCTGTTGTGCTGATGATGCCTACGGATCCTTCATATGCGCCAATGGAATCAAACGGAAGAGTGATCCAAATGAAGTGTTCTTGTAGTGTTTGGGCCAGTGGCATTCTGTGTTTTTTGAGGCTGAGAAAGACGCATTAGCCGGATTCCCACCGTAATCCTGCAGCAAATACGCTATGACACATTGTTGTCCCCCGCGTGAATAATAATTAGCCGCTGGCCAGCAGCAGCGAACAACAAAAATAATCATTTCAAATCATATTCAAATGGGTGTCACTGGTGTATCTGTGGTGATTACATGTGCAACAAGTGTTCGCTCCTGAGGCAACATGAAGCAATAATAGTTCATTGCTTTATGTTATTAACCCCACTTGAAAAACATAAAAAGGTTTTCAATAATTTGCCCACTAATTTGCTAATCTGTGTCCAAGTAAATTGCTTTTGTTAGAACATATATTTATCTTAAATTTCCTATATGACGCAAAATTGACTCTTTTTGAGCTTCAAGCCATGTTATAATGTTGTTACCTCCTCAAAAACAGACCTGGAGTTGTTTTGTTTCATCCATACATGTTCGAGTCACCCTGTATTATTAGGTCGTCTACTTCTCTAAAGCTCAAAATCCTCTGTTCCACTTTGTGACATCATGAAGCGGTAGTAGTCAAGTTAACAGCTACCTTTTATTCAGTAGAGATTGGCAATTCCAGGGCTAAAATCCTCTAAATGATTCTAGTGAAGGAGAATGGGGTTTAAAAACACAGTGGAGCTCTTATATCCACTTCAGTCCGATCATATTTCATAAACAAAAGAGTTTCCAAAGTGCTGCACAATCCAAATAAAACATATCCAATAGAAATATAAAATAAAACTCTATTTAACTCTCTATTTAGTCCTTGACAAGACTAGTAAAATCAAGTAAGAGCAAGAAATACAAATAATCAAAAAAATTAAATAAAAGACACAGGGGCCCACACAACTCATGCAGTGTTAAAAGCCAGAGAATAAAAGTGGGTCTTAAGACGAGACTTATTATTACCACATGACATCACAAGGTGGAACAGAGCGTTTCTGTTGGAGCCTAAATTTGTGTATAAAATGTGTGCATGTAACAGAGATTTGCAATAGCGTAAAATGGGGCCTTTAAACTTCACCCCATCTCGCCTCCTTTGTTGCTTGAAATGTCCCTTCCGTCATTACTGCGGTTTAGAAACTGCATCAACAAGCGCAACAAGTGCTCACTCCTCGGGCAGTGGGAAGCTGTAACATTTTTTATCTTTTATTTTATTCACCCGCAAAATCGTTTACAAAGCAGCGTCCAATCATGTGCTGCTCCAATGAGGCTATCTATAAACCGTTTTACAAGGCACTAGAATAGACAATCGCACAATTCTCGACTTCCCTACTGGAAGGCATGGCGAAAGATCAGTGATGTTGCTTATAATAGAACCATGGATATGCTTTCAGATGTGTGTGTGTGTGTGTGTGTGTGTGTGTGTGTGTCACGATTGTACAATTTGACTTCCAATACTTCTACATGCCGCTACGACTATTGCAAAGGCCTGTCCGATAACACATTTTGAAGCATTGCAACAAAGGAATATCATAGTAAGTATGATAATATTGAAACTACTGTATGTAACTGACAGAATAAAAAATAAAGCAGGATAATTCATTTAAAGCTGCATTGTGTAACTTTTCTAGTGGAGGGTCTGCTATCTGCTTGTCTCCATGGAGATGCTGTTGCTTTGTCTGGAATGTCCCGGTGTGGCATTAAACCTGTCCGTCCTGCATGTACTCAATAACATGTTTTTTTATCGACCTAAAAACTCGACTTCTTACGGTGTGTGGGCTCGCTTCTCGGCAGATCTGACACGTAACTGGGTCCTATGGCGTCACCCATTGTCTCCGTAGGTGCTGTGTGAATAAGTGTAATGCCATACAGTGGAACATTCCAGGTAACATCGCCATGGAGAGAAGCAGATGACAGATCAGAAAAGTTACACGTATAATTCAGTTCAAATTCAAAACGTTTATTGTCAATTCTCATAAAAAATATATGAAGAATTTAAATTGTGTTCCTCACTCCCCATATTAAAAATAAATAATAATAATAAAAATAAATATCATTAAAAAGCATGCAATACAATAAAGAAACAGAATGAACAAATAATTAGTCCCGGATTTTACCTCTAGTTAGAAGTAAATCAATATCATCTACAGCTCAAATCTTACCATATTACAAAAAACAGAAGAGACCTCCCGCCTCTTGCAACAAAAATATGCAAACGGTAAAAATAGAGCACCAAAAATACTGTATACTGTCCCATCCATCATATACTGACCTATAAGTCAATTATTGTGACAGGCCAAAGTGGTGCAAAGTACTGTAGTTCTTGGTGACTGGCTATAAAGTGCTGGCGAGACTGACGGGCACTTGATCTTTATTTAGCCATGGCCGTTCAAGCTAGAAAAACATTAATTCACACTTCCAAGTCCCTGCCTCCGATGACCTTATCAGCTGCAAAACAAATGTACAGAGGATTTGAATGGCTGCTTCTCTCCAGTTGGAGTAAGCGGTGCATCCCTGCTCCAATGCAAATCCAATTCACTGAGCTAAAGTAGTGTTAAAGGTTGTGGTGGCACTAGCGGCCCTTACATATCCATCAAAAGACGTTCATTTTGTCTTAATTTGTGTAATAACCTCCTGGGTTCTTCTTTTTAAAGGCAGTAGCAGGAGATGTGCAGTATGTATTTCCCTGGTTGACGAAGTTTCGGCTGCTCGCTGCAAGCCGTCTCCAGAACTGTCCAAGAAGTTAATGGTCTTTAAATATAATGGCTATATAAGTAGTAGAAGTAGCAATAATAGCTGAAGTAATGGCAGTACAAGTTCTTGCAGTAGTGGTAGATGAAAGAAAAAGCAGTGGTTAAAATATCAGTGGAAGTAAAGTCGTTGTAGTGGTTGCACCAGCTGTAGTGATAGCTGTAGTAGAAGTAGTAGTAATAGTTACAGTAGTGACTGAAGTACTAGAACTAATAGTAGCAGTAATGCAGTAGAAGTGTTGGTAGCAGTCTCAATATTGTATAAAACGAGTGGGGATGCACAAATACTGGTACTGGATACTGGTATAAAATATCAGCACCGATACTGAAAATGTAGCTGGTTCGGGTATCAGCTCTTGTCCTGGGTCTTTGGGCCTTTAACTGGATGTAATAAGACTATTTACAGCACGGGTCTCCAACCTTTCTCCAGTGAGCTACCTTTACAAACCAAAATGCCAGAGAGCTACCAATTTCAGGAGTCGCAAAGAAACCGAGTAAATATAAGAGCCACAACAAGCATTAGATGGGAAACGGTTAGATCCCTTTACAGCATAAACCATTATCCATTTATCAGTGCACCAAATTAGGCATCACAATTCTACATTTACAATTGTAAAGGGTCACATTTTACTTATTGTGCACAAAACATAGAATTCAGAAATCCCATGTTGAGCTACTTGGAAGGGGGTAGAGAGTTACTGGTACAGGTTGGAGAACCCTGATTTACAGGCTGATTTTAGAACATTTCATGATGTTTGTACTTTTATTCATACACTTTTTATTTGAAGGATAAATAACAGTGAATACAACCTTCAACAAGCTACTGTACAATAAGTTAACAGTGTTTTAAGGAAATAAGTGCCATTTTCCATCCCTGTATTGGTATCGGTTAATATCAGGTATCAGCAGATATTTAAATTTAAATATTAGAATCAGAACTGAAAAAGAAACTATAGAAAATATCACTTAGTCATTTAATACCTGGAATTATGAAACATTATTCATGATAGTCGTCTGTCATTAGAAGTAGTAGTTGCTAGTTATAATATAGCCCGCGTTGTAATCAATGGGGCTGTCATTGTAGCCCCAGCGGAATTGTATTGTTAAAATTGGATATGCTGACAACTTGGATACCTTGAATGACCTTATCGGAGCCAACACAGCCGTACAGCTGATTTGCATGGCTGATTCTCTTCTACTGGAACCAACTGAGAAACCATTTCAATTAGGACGGCAGCATGCAAAGCTAATCATACATCACAGTTAGCCTCAAATTTATCTCGTACAGGGGAGAGCGACCATGCAAGCCTGAAAGATATAACACAAGATCCGGAAGAAAGGCCCGGAATGGGAAAAATGCAAATATGGAAAAGCGGGCGGACGTCTTCATTTTGGGTTTCATCATTCGGAGCCAAAGCCGCGGACTTTGATTAGATATTCCCGTCAGATGGTGTGGGTCAGTAACCCCCGCCCTGCCCAGACCAGATCTAATTTCAGGTTGAGCAGAGATGAAGGTGGTCGACGTGACACATCCAGAACACTTGTTATTTTGGTGAAGTGAGATGTTGAGCTGATACAGGGGCACATGAGGGAGCAGGGAGATCGGAGAATAGATTTTGATAATGTCAGAGGTTAATTAGACATGGTGCGGGCTTTCTTGGCCTGATTTGGTCCCAGTTGGAGCCTAGTTTAGACCTGATAAAGTCCCGGTTTAATCCAAACTTACAGTACCAGTCAAAAGTTTGGACTCGCCAGCATTCAATTCAGTGTTTTCTTTTGTTAATGTTTACTGCTTTCTACATTTGATACAGAAGACATCAAAAATATGAATTAATATGTATGGAATTATGTGCAATTTGTATTGTATTGTGTTGTTTTGTATAGCATTTTGTATTCAGATCCTCAAATTAACCACGCTTTGCTTTGTCAAAAAGTATTTATTAGTTATTTCACTGTTTTCTTTGCTACATAATTCCTTATATTTTACTTCTTATACGTATTTGATGATTATTATGTGTATATAAAATGTATAAAATAGTAATTTGTATATTGTCGTGTGAATACAGCCTCAAATGCTTAGATAAGTGAGAATAATTGTCTCTATATAGATTTAACAAAACATAACTCCAGGTATGTTTGTGATGAGGAAACAACTTTATAACAGAGATCAGAAAATAATATAATACAACTATAAGTGCTGCTACTGCTGTCACTATTACATGATTGACACTAGTTTTTTTTTTATTCAGTAGGTTTCATTCTTGGCTTTACTAGCTTCCCCATGTTATACCACCAGCCGTTCAGAAACAGAAAGTACTTACTCCTCCCCACATCTGAAGAAGGCTGGATCACTGAATAAATCGTCTCTGTGTACCACTACTACACTATTTTCCGACTTGTCAAATGTCTAAACAAAACGGCTGAGGCGTCAATAAAAACATAACATTTAACTCTCATCTCCATCTCCCCAAATCGGTACGAGGAAGCGGGAGATAACACACAAAGGAACTCTTTTTATATTCTCCGCCAGTATCTGTATAGCAGGAGATAGATGCAGCGCCCCGATACATAGTGCTACGGAGGTGAACGCCGTATCAAAAGTAAAGTTTGCCTTAAAGCACTTTGAAGTTTTTAGGATAGAGGGAAACGTGGGGCCAGCGCTGGAAGCTAAAACGGCCTGATTTTTATTTTGGCAAAGACGAAGCCGCAGTCTCTTTAGAAAGGAACATGAAAGATCGCGGAGTCACGGAGGGACATGGACATGTTTACATCGGCAAACTGTGACAAAAAACTCACAACATGGAAGCAATGAAAGCGAAGAAACGGCGGGGCAGGAGATGGGTTAATGCACTGCGCTTAAATCCCTTTCACGCTCCCGTCTACTTTTTTATATGGAGTAGTTTTGTGTATTTAGGTCATAGGAGTTTACAGTAATAGCAGAAGTAGAAGTACTGATAATATGAATGACTAATGAATTCTACGCAGTAACCTTTTAGTCTAGTAGTAGTAGTAGTACTAGAAGTGAAGTGGTAGCAGTAACACTCTGTTACAGAAGTGAAGAGAAGTAGTAGAAGTAGCAATAGTAGTAGTGGTACTATGGGAGTTTACAGTAATAGCAGTAGTAGCAGTAATATGGTAATTGGTAATATTTCTACATAATAATTACTCATGAATTATTATTAACAGCTCTATGCAGTAAACTTCTAGTAGTAGTAGTAGAAGTAGAAATAGAAGTGAGTACTGAGCTGATAGTAATAGTAAAATTAATATACTGTATACCAGCAGTGAAGAGTAATTGCTGTATCATAGTAGCACTAGTAGTAGTGGCATGATAGCAGTAATTCTTTAGTCCTTGTAGTAGAGTTATCATGGTGGTAGTAGTAGCAGAAGTACTAGTATTAGCAGGAGTAGCAGTAGTAGTAAGAAACAAGAATAAACTTATAACCATTGTGAGGAGGCTGGTAATAGGTAATATTTGAAGTAGTAGTTGTTGTGACCGTACTTCAGATAATCATCATCAGTATTTTTTTTTTTTTTTTTGCGGTTAAGAATTAATCATAACAGTAGCTAAGATCCTCTAATATTTTCAAACTCACTGTGGTGACACATTAACACAAATTCCCAGGATCGAGGTTGGGAGAAGTGGTTGTATTTATCACCGGGTATTACAGCGTGTGAATCTCCGAGCGTATCACACGACTCGTTTTGACACGTCTGTAATTAGAACGCGCTCCCAACAGGTCTGTTAATTAACGCTCGCACCTAGGTTAGCAGGAGTACAATGGGATTAGGCGAAACGCATTGTCCTCAGAGGAATTCCCCATATCTCAATTAACTTGGCAAATAACCTGGATAAAATACAAGCCACATACAATATTAATTTTCCAGCAAGGAGGCGTTCACTGTACATAGTATAAATTATGCAACAAAGGCAATGTCGGTTTGTGTGAGAGCGCCGATATTTACAATGGGAATGGGAGATGCAGACATAAATATATATATATATATATTTTAAAAAAGGGGCCGCAGTGGGCGTGTAAAATGTAAAACAAGCAAGGTATTCAAAAGAGGATGCTATTTGCAAAAATGAAGTATGCACAAGAACTGAGGGAAATGTAAATTGCAATATAGCATGGTACAGAATAGGAAGACAAAATGTATTAAAACATACACTGAATACACTGGTGCATGGCAGATGTGTAGTAGCAGCAGTAAAAGTAGTAGTAGTGGTGGTAAGTAATAGTAGTAGTAAGTAGAGGTAAGTAGTAAGTGGTTGTAATTAGTAGTAGGTAATAACTAGTAAGTAGTAGCAAGCTGTATGAGTAGTCTTAGTAGTGGTAGTAGTGGTCTAAGTAGTAAGCTGTAGTAGTAGAAGTAAGTAGCAAGCAGCTGCAGCAGTAGTAGTAGTAGTAGTAGTAGTAGGCAGTAGAGTAGTAGAAGCGATTAAAGTACTATGAAAGTTTTTGAATTGGTACCCATTTGTTGTAGTAAATATGCAGTAGTAGTAGTAGTAGAAGATGTAAATAGTAGTAGTAGTAGTAGCAGTTGTAGCAACAAAAGCACTAAATAGTTTGAAGCAATTAAAGTACTATGAAGCTTTTTGAATTGGTAGCCATTTGTTGTAGTAAATATACAGTAGTAGTAGTAGTAGTAGTACTAATAAGAGTAGTATATGTGAATAGTAGTAGCAGTAGTAGCAGTTATAGTAATGAAAGTACTAAGAAGTTGAAGCAATTAAAGTACTACGTAGCTTCTTGATTTTTTTTCTGTTTGCTGTAGTAAATATTTGCTATATACTGGTATCATACATAAAAACTAAACATACCCGTCAATACACCAGCGAACCACTGCCCATCACTATTGTACCAAACGCAGTACCCACCCTATTTCAGCCATAGCTCATTAAAACAGATTGGATTTGGTCAGAATTTCGCGTGCGTATGAATATGTATTATTCAAGCAGCGGGACCTGATGTGTCCGACAGTCTGACCAGCCTTAACCCAGGGCCCAGTACTGTAATACTCCGCTGGGGACACTGACACATGATGCTACTGACATAACTTATAATGTATGCAGGGATTTCAATTCATCATTCACTGCCACTGGGGCAAACACAGTCATGTACTTTGCCATTTAGTATGAGAGCTGGATGGTTAAAGGTCTTGTATTAGGCCATTTTCTGAACCATGTTATATTTTCTCATTAAAAACACACCTGGAGTTCTTTTTCTCATATGGAAATCACTGTGTACTACCTTGTAATGTCACACTGTGGAACATTCCAGGCAGAGCTATGACATATCCATAGAAACAAGCAGATGGTGTTACATAGTGCAAGATAAGAAAAAGAACTCTTTGCACTTAAAATAAGAACCAAAATCTAATCTTGTTCTCATTACATTAGTAGATAATTTTACTTGTAAAGTTGAATCTATTCAAATAAAGGAAAACGTCTTAATTTAAAAGGTGCACTGTGTAACATTTGTAGTGCAGGGTCCTTCACCTGCTTGTATCCATGGGAATGTTATTGCTTTGCACTACTGTATGGATCTGTGGAGTTTCGACCCTATTCACAGAAGGAATTATTGTATTTTTGAGCACTAAAAAACTTTGTAATGAATAAATTCTGAATGAATAAGTTCTAATGTCACAGAACATTCTAGGGGAAGCAATAACATCTCCATGGAGACAAGCAGATGGCAACCCTCTACCAGAAAAGTTGGCGCAGTGCATCTTTTAAGTCATTTTAACTTGGCTAGATATTGATTTTTGCTGTGTGCAAACTGCAAACAACTCCAGGAAGATTCACATTTGAGAGAAAACTAAAATATGAATTGATACTGAAACTAATACAAGAATTGTATGAGTTTCTGAACATGTTTGTTGAGGTCTAAATTGTTCTTGAAGTTCGACAAGAGGAGATACAATTGTCATTAAGTGAATTCCTGGCACTCTTAGACAACCAATCACATTTTGAAGTCTCCACTTTCCAATGTTGGTAAAGATATCCTCAATAGATTTGCCAGATCTACGGAGAAGCAAGCCTGCACATAGTAAGAAGTCAGGTTTTTCCAAGGTATTTTTGAGCTATAAAACCACCGCAATTGAACAAATGCAAGGCAGATATGTTTAATGCAAGAAAATAAACAACCAGCAGACCCTCCACCTTAGAACTTGCATAGCCCACCTTTAATCCTATTCATGATTCTGTTTGGAGCATGCAAACTGTAAAAAAAAAAAAAAAAAAACCCTTGAAGCAGTAACTTCTGAGCGAAGGCTGAAATATGAACTGATATTACAAGAATCACACGAGGTTCTGAACATGTTTGCTGAGCTCTGAATTATTCTTGAAGTTCTACGAAAGAAGATACAAATGTCATTAAGTGGAGTAAGCAGTCTCCAGTCTAAAAAGAACACCAGACTAATTGCTTTCTCCAGCTTCTTTGCACTTTTCGACAACCAATCACTCACATTTTCAAGTCCCCACTTTCCAATGTTGGTAAAAGTATTCTCAACAGATTTGCCAGCATGAAAAGGAATACTAAAAATGTTGAAATTGAGCTTGTTTCTGACATTCTCGCCCTCCCGTAGAGACAGGTGAGGCTTATTATGCAGTTCTAATTCATAAAACCGAAGGTGGGAATTTTATGTTTCATTTTTTGGAGCAAATAGCCTGGTGTGTCTCCTCTGCAGCTCTGAGTCTCCCCTGGGTGCTGTGCTCCCCTGGGCTTTCCCCGTAGCTCAGCGCAATACGCTGTTAGCATATTTCATAACTGTTGATTTACTGGACAATTGCTTGGGATAGGTTAAAGCGTGTGACAGATTCTTATAATTCTTTAAATTGTATTTAATTTGGTGGGATTATAACTACTGTAAATACTGTATAGTTTTACACAAATCAAGAAGCAATTCGCACAGTAGTATTAGTATTTAGTAGTGGTAATGGTAGTGGTAGTAGCAGCAGCAGTCGCAGTAGTAGTAGAAGTAGTGGTGGTAGTAGTAGTAGTAGTAAGTTAGTAGTAAGTCGTAACAGTAGTTCTTTAATTGATTTAGTGGGATTATAACTAACAATTTGTGAAGAAGTTTTAGTATTTAGTAGCAGTAGTAGTAGCAGTAATAGTAGCAGTAATGGTAGTAGTAGTAGTAGTAGTAGTAGTAGTAGCAGAAGTGGTAGTCGTAAACGTTAGTAGTAAGTAACAGTAGTTCTTTAATTCTGAGTTGATTTAGTGCCATAACTTGTCAGGGTTTGGTGTTTGTTGTGTGTTCCCCCTCCCTTCTGTGTCTGTCTGCTCCTCTGGGGGTGTGGCTGGGCTAATGCTGCAGTGTGGATCACCTGCTCGGTGGTTCACCTGCAGCTCATTGTCTAATCAGCCCCACTACTTAGTTCTGTCCTTTTCCTTTGTTCAGTGTCAGTTCATTCCTCCTCTATCCCTTGTCTACGTCCTCGTCCTGCTTGTCCATGTCTACGTCCACGTCCACGTCCTCGTCCTGATCCTGCTTGTCCACGTCGTCCTGCCTGCCCTTGTCGTCCAGTCTGTCTACCTGTGAGTCTATCCCAGTGTCTTCCCTCCGTCTATGTCTCCAGCCAGTTTCCATCTCCACATCCTTCATACCCGGCAATAAACCTGTTTAAACATCTACCTGCGCCTATGTCTCTGCTTTGGGGTCCTCAACCACACTCAAACCATGACAGAATGAACTGACCACTTGGACCCCGCAGAGTGTGGAGCGTCGGCGGGCTCCGGTTCCCGGCTGCCTCGTTTGTCCTCACCTGTTCCTCTGGAGCGTTCTGCAGCAGTCGCTAGCCCTGCTCCTGTCCCAGCTCCTGTTTTCTCTGCCTCCATGTCCCTTGGACTTTGTGGACCGCCGCTGGACACTGTTCTCCGTCTGGGGCGGTCGATTCCCTTCCTGGACCACCGCTGGACATTGTTCTCCGTCCAGGGTGGTAGATTCCCTTCCTGGACCACCGCTGGACACTGTTCTCCGTCTGGGGTGGTCAACTCCCTTCCTGGACCACCGCTGGACATTGTTCTCCGTCCAGGGTGGTAGATTCCCTTCCTGGACCACCGCTGGACACTGTTCTCCGTCTGGGGTGGTCAACTCCCTTCCTGGACCACCGCTGGACATTGTTCTCCGTCCAGGGTGGTAGATTCCCTTCCTGGACCACCGCTGGACACTGTTCTCCGTCTGGGGTGGTCAACTCCCTTCCTGGACCACCGCTGGACACTGTTCTCCGTCTGGGGTGGTCAACTCCCTTCCTGGACCACCGCTGGACACTGTTCTCCGTCTGGGGTGGTCAACTCCCTTCCTGGACCACCGCTGGACACTGTTCTCCGTCTGGGGTGGTCAACTCCCTTCCTGGACCATCGCTGGACATTGTTCTCCGTCTGGGGTGGTCAACTCCCTTCCTGGGCTGCCGCTGGACACTTGTCTCCGTCTGGGGTGGCCGTATCCCTTCTTCGGCTGCCGCTGGACACTCGTTTCCGTCCGGGGTGGCTGTGTCCCTTCCTGGGCTGCTGCTGGTCGCTCCTCTTCATCCTGGGTGCCAGTTTCCCTGTGTCCCTCCGTCCAGGCCCCCTCCACCCTCCCGTGTTTGTGTTGCTGTTTGGGACATCTGAGAGCTGTCCCTTGAGGGGGGGGTACTGTCAGGGTTTGGTGTTTGTTGTGTGTTCCCCCTCCCTTCTGTGTCTGTCTGCTCCTCTGGGGGTGTGGCTGGGCTAATGCTGCAGTGTGGATCACCTGCTCGGTGGTTCACCTGCAGCTCATTGTCTAATCAGCCCCACTACTTAGTTCTGTCCTTTTCCTTTGTTCAGTGTCAGTTCATTCCTCCTCTATCCCTTGTCTACGTCCTCGTCCTGCTTGTCCATGTCTACGTCCACGTCCACGTCGTCGTCCTGCTTGTCCACGTCCTCGTCCTGATCCTGCTTGTCCACGTCGTCCTGCCTGCCCTTGTCGTCCAGTCTGTCTACCTGTGAGTCTATCCCAGTGTCTTCCCTCCGTCTATGTCTCCAGCCAGTTTCCATCTCCACATCCTTCATACCCGGCAATAAACCTGTTTAAACATCTACCTGCGCCTATGTCTCTGCTTTGGGGTCCTCAACCACACTCAAACCATGACATAACTACTGTAAGTATAACTAGTTTTATAGTATTTACAGTCTTTAGTGGTAGTGGTAGTAGTAGTAGTAGCAGCAGTAGCAGTAGGAGTAGTGGTATTTGGAGTAGTAGAAGTGGTTGTAAAAATTTGTAGTAAGTAGTAACAGTAGTTCTTCAATTCTTAGTTGATTTGGTGGGTTTACAACTACTGTAAATATAAATTATACTTCAAATCAAGTAGCATTTAGCAGTAGTAGTGGTAGACGTAGTAGTAGCAGCAACAGTAGCAGCAGTAGAAGGAGTTCAGCACATTTTCCACACAAGAAACACCTTTTTCCCCCGATACTTTAAACATTTTCAACAAAACACATCAGGAGTTTTTCACGTTTTCACTATTTCCAACCAGGCAGTTAAATTTGAAACCTGAAGGGAATGTGTTCAAGTATAATGATCTAAACTGACTTTTAGTAAAACGAGTCATCTAACCTCCCATACACACTTTCAAGCATGTGTGTATGTGCCCCAAAAGTGTGCCAGAGGAGGACAAAGAAGTTTAATAATGTCGGAAAGGGTGAGGAGGGGAGGTGGAGGAAGCGTCTAGGGAGGGGGAAGACCTTAGAGACTCATTCTAGACGACAGCGGTTCTCAAATGAGCTAGCTGGGAGTTCAAAACAAGACAAAGCTTAACTAAAAATATTTCTTTTCTCCTCGGGGATGGGCTGGTCTGTGGAGATGGTCGACATGCACTAGTTCCTGCAAAGATTAAGAAAGCGTGAGTGAAAGTTTCAAGGTGGTGTACTAATCAGAGCCATAATTAGATCATCAAATATTTGTCCCGCGATCAGGGAACACAGGGAGGGGCGGGGGTGGCTATGCAGAAGTAAACGTGTAAGGAAGGACATCCAGAGTAAAAGCTATTCCAAATCAGCAGAAAACTGAAGGCTAAGATGTAGATGATTGACAATGACAGCAATGAATTTGAATTGACAAGAGGAATAATAGTAGTAGTAGTAGTAGCAGTCGTAGTAATAGCAGCAGTAGTAGGACTAGTAGTAGTAGTAGTAGTAGTAGTAGTAGTAGTAGCAGCAGTAGTAGCAGCAGTAGTGATAGTAGCAGTTGCAGTTATAGCAGTATTATTAGCAGTAGTAGTAGCGGCAGCAGTAGTGGTAGCTGTAGTAATAGTAGCAGTAGTAGTATTTGTCAGCAGTAGAGGTAAGAGCAGTAGAAGTAATAAAAACAATAGAAGTAATAGCAGTAGTAGTGGCAATAGCAGCAGTAGAAGTAGTAGTAGGAGAAGTAACAGTGGCAGTAGTAGTAGTAGGAAGGGAAGCAGTAGTTGTACTAGCAGTTGCAGAGGTAGTAATTGCAGTAGTAGTAGCAGTTGCAGTAGTAGGAGTTGTACTAGCTGTAGCAATAGTAGTAGCAGCAGTAGTAGATGCAGTAGCAGTAGTAGCAGCAGTAGTAGATGCAGTAGCAGCAGTAGCAGTAGTAGTAGTAGTAGCAGCATTAGCAGTATTATAATAAGTGCATTTGGAATCATTATCGTTTCCTTGTTAATGCAATTTAGAATACACGCCAAGTTACAGAAAGTTATTATTACTAGAGGATAATTTCCCTCTCCAATGCCAGGCTCTGACCTATTTTATCACACTAAAGTTGTTTTCAGACTGCCTCCTTCTTGCATATGGTGCTGATTATGTAATCCAAAGCTGCTTGTCCTTATTCTCTCCAATCATGCCAATGGGCCTGGAGGGGAAATAAACTCCAGCAATTTAAGGAAGAGCCAGATGCCTTTATCAAATCACTGTGACAATACGCATCAGCCGAACCCAATTCTGCTCCGTCTCCTTAACAACCACGTCTGTAATCCGGAGGACATGTGACTGCAACAACTTTAGTCAGATGTTGTGTCTGGCTTGTTCTTAAAAAATACATCGCCAAGTTAAGCTACATCGATGTCAACTGCATTATTAATGGGCATAGCTGTTTTATATGGTTTTAACTGGAAGGAAATCAGCAGTAGTTTTAGTTTCAATATAGTAATAATAGACATAATAGTCACTTTTTTCTTGTGTTTTGTTATGTTTAAAGATGGGCTGCATAGCTTTTCAAGTGGAGGTCCATCACATGCCTGTTTCCATGGGGATTTTTATAATGACTAGATTGGTCCACACTATTCAAAGCTCAGAGTTAAAAAAGTTTGTCAATTCTTCATACGAAAAACATAAAACAAGCAAACAAAAAAATCATAATAAATGGAAAAGTCCAAGAGTTCTTTGGGAAGTTCTGTTCTTGTACTATAGGATTAAACTTGCATGTGCTCAGTCATGTGTGTTTTTAATGTAAGATACTGAAAATCGTACAAAATTGGTGTGGTGGTATCACTCGCTTACTTTAATGCCGTACTATGGAACATTGCAGGCAAGGCAATAACATCTCATGGAGTTAAAGGGGCAGACCATTAGAAAAGTTAGATTTAAATTGATTCTTGTGAGTTCCCAGCCATGTTATAACGCGGTTACCTCATCTTAAACCTGGAGTTGTGTTTTGTTTCTTTCACACATGTTTGAGTTTATTAGTCTATCAAGCCCAAAATGCTCTGTTCCACCTTGTGATGTCATATAGTCCTATTTTTCAAGTTAACAGCTCCTTTTTACCTTTAGTTCCTTAAAGATGGGCAATTCCTGAAATCGTCCAAATGATTCTAGTGAAGGTCTGTGGAGTTTAAAAACACAGTGGAGCACTTCCTTTATTACATTACAGCCCAAGGTAGAAGAGTGTTTTCTATTTGAGCGAAAAACTCAGCCTAAATATACAGAATTTGCGAGTTAAACGTGTGTGAATGAAACAAAACTCCAAGTTTGCGATGAAGAAACATTATACCGTAGATCAGAAAATAGCGTAGGATCTTTAAAACCCATTAGACCAGGTGCTCTTTATCTGTTCAAATATAGACAGAGGATGGTAATAGAATAATTTCAGGCCTATAAATAGTAGTTGTCATGGCGATATTTGCAGTGTCAGTAAGTATGTTATTCCCACACTCAATATTAACTTGTACAACCCTGAGAATCTAATAGTGAGTGTCTCTAATAATAGCAACAGCTAAGTATATTTTGCCTCTGAATTAAACCTTTATTATGCACACAGGGAGGCCAGTAAAAAGAGTTGCCCGTAGCATGGTTCATTTGTCACTCTGATGCTAATCTCTAAATAGCCCAGGTTGCCTTCTTGTGTGGCCGGGCTTCACGCTAGCATAGAGGATTGCCATGTGTATTTGGCAAACAATATCAGATGGCGAGTAAGCAGGGGAGGAGGGTTCAGGATTAGGATACGCATCGAAAAATGATTTTCTGATGACGGGGCTGTTACCGACCAAGTTCTGCCTCATTATGTTTGCCTACCCTGCAGACGGAGCCGCAAATATACAAGTGTATGTTTGTGTACGCTGGTGTGGTTTCTCAAACAGGAAAATGGTTCAAATATGGTGTGGTGATGGAACAGTGACGGAGGGTAAAGAAGTAAAATTAGTAAAGTACTGGACTTTGAGCTGGACCAAAAGCAGTGAAGTATTTTTTTTTTATCAGTGTGTGAGACCTGAAACCTCAAAATCACAACATTTGAAGCTTTATTAGATCTCAAAATCTGTGGAGAAATACTTTTACTATGTACTCAGCAGCAGCAGTACCAGAAGGATGAGAGATAGTAGTAATAGTAGTAGTAGTAGTAGGAGGAGTAGTAGTAGCAGCAGCAGTAGTGGTAATTGTAATAGCAATAAAAGCAAACATTAAGTACGTAGTTAGAGTATTATTACTTATTCATGCATTTATTTTGTGACACTAGTAGCCTTTATGCAAGAGTAGTATTTGCAAGTGTAGTATTAGTATATATATTTTTTCCCAAGAGTAGTAGTAGGAGTAGTAGTAGTAGTAGTAAGTAGGCAGCAATAGAAAGTACAAGAATCCCATCAAATAGCATGTTTGTTAGTACACAGTTTTACCACATTAGTCTGCCCATAGCCCACAGAGTAGTCCACAAATATTGCCTGACCAGTTGATGCCCGCTGGTTTGATTAGTGAAATCTGTCATCCCATTTGCCCAGCAGCTTGTGGCGCTTGTCTCGTCCCATCGCCAAGCCCTGACATTATCAAGTGTCTCCCCGGAGTGGCTTATTTTTGGAGAATGAACGATAATAACATCACGCAGTCGGACATAAAGGCAAACTACTCGTGACACAAAAACCCAGATGCATTTATTTTTAAGGTCACAGAGCTCGGCTGGTTCTGTGTGGCCTCAAAGACGGGGAGAGCTCGCTGAATACTCAATGTCACCCAAAGGAGAAATCTAAAATGGTTTTCTAGGTTTGAATGGAAGCGTTTCGATGAGTTACTGCTTTTACTTGATACTTGACTGAAGCGTCGCCATTTATAGATATCGCTGGAAGAATTCTGCCCTATAAGCTTATACCGCATATACTGTACTGTATATATCTGACCTTTCTGTGAGGAGTTTGCATGTTTCTCCTTGTGCCTGGGTGTATTTCCTCCATGGACTGTATATATAAATGGATCAAACTAACCTGCTAGCCGCCGTTTTCCAAGTAAGTGAGCTTGGGTGCGCTTTAGGCTCTGTCAACTCCAGCTCCAATTCACTTTGTATTGAAAAAAATGCTGCCCCTCTCTCTGTAACTGCTGCTGTGAGACTCTTAAAATATTTGTATTAACCCGCTCAATATGATTTTGCTATTTTCTCCATAAATTAATTCCTTTTCCCATTAAGCCCAAGCCTCTATGAGCTTCATTCGACTGGACTTGAGCACTACAGGTGACGTCCCACACCCTTCGTCCACTCTATGGTTTCTCCAGGCCCCAGCAACCTTGACGGATTGCTCAAAAGCTGGTACAAATTTTCCTACGGGGACAATAAAGTGTACCTTAGGTGTTTTGGTTTGTCGCCAATCTGACATAATCCCATCCAGAAAGTTGGCAAATCAGTCCCCAGTGCAAGCGATATAAACGGCTCTTGTGCCCATAAGCAAAAATTGTCATCTAGTACGAAAGAGGTGATGAAGGCACAGATCGGTTGGTGTTTCAGTGGCTGCTCAGCAAAATGTAAGTAATTTTGAAGGTCTAGAAAACAGATATTAATCAAAGGACATGCACATGGCACAGTTTGATGTGCGTAATCAGAGGCAAAGAGCTGTTTACATTTAATTTTAGCAATGATTTAGTTAAAAAAGTAATACTAATCTGATTTTGAGGATGAATCTGCCCCCTGGGAGTGTGGCTGCACATCTAGCCAGGCTAAAAAAATATATAAAAATGCACTGAATAATGTATGACAACAACGTCCAATGTTTCTGCATTTTAATTTTAATTTTACAGTTGGGAAAAGGCCAACACTGTCACTAATAAAATTGGTATCATTTAAATATTATAAACCAATAGCATTATATATTATATATTCTTTCTAAGATGAAGGAGACTTCTGCTGCTTAAAAGCTGGTCTCTGGTAATTTATTTTGCTACGGGTGCCACAAAACCAGTCCGGTAATTAAAGCTTCGTCTAAAAGATGCGTTGTCAATCAAACTGTTTTCAGCTCACTCCACATTTAGCTGTGAGTAGGTGCCGTGCTTGCCTTTGTTCCCTTCTGTAGTGGATTTCCATGCTAATTAGCCACTTCCATAGCCAATACCAGGACTAAAAAACTCCTTTATACCAGGATGGACCACTTAACAATGGTGAACGGGGAGGAAAGTGACAGTGATTTGTTTGTTGTTTGAAAAATATGCCACAAAAGGCTATAGTTATAAAGCCACTGAAATTATACTTGCAGAGGTAGAAGACCAACTATTATTACTACTAATAAAATTAATAGAATATAATAAAGCATTTCCCCAATAAGCATTATAATTTAGTTTTATTTCTCCTTCTATACTTGTTTGCCATAGTTTTAAAAGAATAAAGTTGTCTTACCAATTTGAAGCTAGATATACCAGTGTATGATTTTGGCCGCTTATACCTTTAAGTAATCTTGCAGTAATGCCGTAATCCCCATCACAGTGCAAGCATTTTGTCGAACATTTATTCTCAAATGTATTTAAATCAATGCCGTCTCTTTTCCAGGGCACTATACTGAAATAAAACCAGGTCTTACAGCCCTCTCAAACTATGTATTAAGGCTGCTCTTTGTTCCATCTAGTTCCTCATACCACCATTATGGCAATGCAAAATTTGCCTCTTGTCATATTCTATTAAAATGTACATTTTAGACCTATACTGTTAATCAATCAATCAGTGTAACTAGACAACTATAAAAAATAATCATACTTGCCTTTTAATAATAAATAGTGATAATTATTGATAATCTATGGACTCTAAAACACATACAAAAATAGAAAAAAAAAAAAAAAGTATGGTTAATATTGCCTGGGATCCAGAATATACGCTTATTCAATACTTTGCGACGACATGAGTCAGGTCACTGGTGCCTGTCCCTGTTTTCAAATGCATTTGATTGACAGGAGGATGAGCCAATCAGGGAGATGCATGATCCGTTTCCAATGTGTCACTGAAAAAAGCCTAAAATTGGATTGGATTGGATTTTTTTTTTCTTTTGCAAACACACCTGTACTGAAAAACACAGGACAGAAAACTGAATGCCTTACTGTGCAACTTTTCAAGAAGCATAACAATGACGGACACTCCCGCATAAAAGCTACAGAAATATATCTGCCACCCTCATGTATTCTCATTAAGACATCCTGATCCTTCACCCTATGGTCACATTGTGGATTAGATGAGCTCCCATTTCATTTTGTGCTGTCATATGAACCGGCTGTTGTCTCACCATTCTTCTATTTTTAGCTGGTGCAGACTCAACCCTGTGAGGCACAATTAAGTTACACGCACCGTCTTTATTCTGCCCCGTGGCGTGCGAACGCAGGATTCGCCAACCTTTCATTATGTCTGACAAAGAGACGCCACCTCCTGCTTCGTCCAAGACCAGAGCCAAAGTCCTGCAGTTAGGGAGTCAGCCATGTTAGGAGATGCAATTTGGAGTCAGCGTGATTAAATCTGCACCACTGGCTGAATGCCTGATTTTTGACAGAGATGGATAGCTTCTGTTCAAAATCTCTCGTTTGGACAATTAAACAATATTAATAACTCCGGCGTAATGGAGTTGTAAATTGCCTGAATACTCCCCCTGCATGATCCCAAGCAACAGAAATCTGGGGTGGAGAATCAACACAATCTCTGATTAGTGTTTAGGGGACGATAGAATAAAAGAGGTCTTGATCCTTTGATTTAGCAATTGATTTTAATGTGTTTTGTGGCTGGTAATTGGAAGAATTTGCTTATTGGAAGAAAGTGCTTATTATTAAAAGGCAAGGCAAAACAAAACCGTAAAACAAAACATTTTTTTAAAGTATATATAAGAAAATAATAAAAAGGATAATACTAATACTACTACACACTTTTGACTATTGATAGAGAACTTGCAGCTGAGCCCCACACAACCAGTTCAGTCCTTATTTTCTTTGCCTAAAATGGCCATAGGTGGTAGTACCAGTAGTACTAATAGGAAGACTACCTGCAGTCGTAGCACTTTGAGCAGATTTAAGTAGTAGCACCAGTGGTCATGACAACAGAAGAGTAGTATAAATAAATTGGCTACAAAATTTGAGTCACTGATTATTATTATTGTTATTCTTGTTATTATTATTATTATTATTATTATTATTATTATTATTATTATTATTATTATTATTATTATTATGTAATTAATTCAACACATTTTTTTTTTCAATTTACCTTTACCAACGAACAAAGCTACAACCTTGAATTGAATAAAAGCAATTCAATCCAAGTGGTCATCCAGGCTTACATGTGCATTGTGTCTTTGAAAGCCAATTCTGTTATGTAAGAATCACTGTGGTCCTCCCACTGTCTGGGTGCACTATGTATTCTACCACACATCCCTCAAGATTTGGATCAAACTTGCAGCTAAGGTCATTGCTGATTCCAGTCTTGTCCCTCTCCATTTTGCTTGGGACTAATCTAAAATTCCCCATACACTTACTATAGTTTGCAGATTCTTGGAACGCAGCATGTTGTACTCCCATTCATACGTCAAGTCACATCTCTTTACATTGTATTAGAGTGCTTTTTTCCTCTTTCTCCGTCTATGTATAATGCATAGGTTTCCCCCTCCTAAGAGCTGCATAATCCACTGTCTCGATCATACGTTTTTCACGTGGACTTGCCTCTCAAATGAAAACTATTATGATCGTACACACAACTCCCAAGGACATTTTCTCTTGCATCAGTGCGTCTTTGTGTTTGTTTTTTTATTATAGTCGGTGACCCTTCATTCAACTGGGGTGAACCTATGTTCAGTATAGCAACTTCTCAGTCTTTTCAAAGTTCAGAAAAGAAAATGTAAAGTCCTTCTAGCTCTTTAAAGTAGTAATGTTTCTAATACAAAAGATGCCCCTTTACTAATCTTGGGGCACAACACCTTGGCCAACTGTAGTCCTATATTATGCAAAATTGACTCTTGTGAGCTTTAATCTGTTTTTGATGAGGGAACATTATAACAAAGCAGAAAATAGCGCAATACAGAACTTTTTTACGTTATAAAGACAGTAAAAATCTAAAACTTTTAAGAGCGCAGATGCTAACCAGTCACCCACCCATGCTCTCATTTTCTATCAATTTGTTCCAGGCAACTTAAGCTAATAACGCTAATAATTGAGCACTCGAAATTACTTTTGCCATTCAACAGTGTTCAGTTCTCAGTTTTTCATGCCTCTCAATTGGAAATCATTACGCGCACACACAGAACTCCAAAACCATTTTCTACATCAATAAGTCTCGGTGTTTGTATGAAATTATTAGCCATGACCTCTCATTCAGCTGGGGTCAAACTGCACGGTAATCTATAAAACACGCCAAGAAATCCTTTACGGAGATCATTGCCAGTAGAACGTATTTTGCAAGAGAGCAGATTTATTCCTCTTTAGAGACCAAGTGCTGCGCTTGGACTTGTCGATTCTGCTCAAGATAGACATTTTTTTTAGTTCAAAAAGAAACTGTGAAAGGCTCAGTTTGGCACGATGTAGTCTTTGTGGCGCTTTCCCTTTTGAAGCTTCGTGAAGCACTGTTGCCAAAAGCTCTTTTTTCTTAGAGCGCACATTTTGTTCCACAATCAAATATTAATATCGGTCTTCATGAAGTTACAGATGAAAATACATGATCAAGGTACGCCAGAGAAGTTAAATTTGGGCAAGTCGCATCGCACAGTAAGACCAAAGAGAAATCGGGACCCAGCAGCAATTTTTGTATTTATTTTTTTTTTTGGTTTTGCATTAAAAGAACTCACAGTTTAGCCAACAGTAGGCATTTTGTTGGACTTCAAATAGAGTTTGCTTGGAGCTACGCATCACAGAGTATCAGCGTTATTAGCTTCGCCGTGTTATGACGGAGTTCGCACAAAGGAAGCTTGTTGTAACAAACTGACGAAACCAGGGCAATCACACAATCCATATTACTGCTTGTTTCTATGAATATGCCATTGCTCTGCCTGGAATGTTCCAAAGTATGACATTGAACAGCTCGACTTTACATTTATTCAATTACAGTTGGGTTTATAGCTCAAAAATACCTATTCTAGCACAGATCTGACCTGTAACATGGTCTAGTTTGGTCTCCATGAAGATAGTTTGAATGCCATTACATTTCAGATATGTGCCATAACCTCTTAGTCATCTCAACTGCAGCAGCAGAACCATCAACCCCCCCGGCCTCTTCATCTTGTCTGCTCTTTTACTCGTGTCTATGCCCAGTGGTTTTATTCTTTTCGTGTTCGAGTTCTTCACATAGTCAATCTAGGGCAGCTCCTGTTAAATGTGGAGGAAAGGCGGACACTGAGAATACTTCAAAGTGATTGCATTTTTACTGCTGTGACACTTCAGCCAAAAAAAAAATCTAACTTTTGTGAAATCCAGTTGAGAAAAGTATGTCCATCAACGCTGACATGTTTGTTTGGGTTAATATGGGCACTGTCCACCCCAGCACAATGCTGGTCTCTGGCTCTATTCAATAGCAAGAGAGGCTCAAGATGGATTCTCGAGAGTTTGTAAATTCAAATAGTACGATTCAGTTCCCTATTTTGGCGTCACAATTTTGTATTTTTTATTTTAATATTTTTATGTCCTTCATTATGAGAAAAATATTATGAGCTATTAGTCATGTTAGAATGTTGTTACCTCCTCAAAAACATATCTACAGTTGTGTTTTATTTCATTCACATGTTTGAGTAACTCTTTTTTATTAGTCTGTCTACATCTCCAAAGCTCAAAATGCTCTGTTCCACCTTGTGATGTCATGAAATCTGAAGTTTTCAAGTAAACCGCTACCTTTTTCCTTTAGTTCAGTAGAGACAGGCAATTCCAAGGCAGAAATTATCCAAATAATTATAGTGAAGATGTATAGATTTTAAAACAATTTCCTGTATTACCACATTTTTTTCCCTGATTCGTTTCTCGCAGTATCATGTTTTTCAGCGCTCACTGTCGGTCTAAACATTGGGAGAGATGTCATTTCACATTTCTTTGTAAATGTAATAGCCAACGCTGTACGATTTTCAAAAGACTATAATTTTGAATAATCAATAGTCTCTAGGCAAACATTTTTGATGTTAAATCTTCTTGGTTCCCTATTACGCCATATTATGTGACTAAGCACCTCTACGGTCAATTCTCATCGCTGTCTGGTTCGAGACAGGCTGCCCGGTGCCCTGCCAGGACAAATGCCCTTCAGAATAAAGCCACGTTTGGGCCAAAACTCTAACTCCATTGACCTCTATGACTGGCTGCCTTCCACTGCATTACACCGATGTTATGACGACAAGAAACCAAACTCGCATTGCAAAAAAGGTTGCCCTGTGCCAAATTAGCGTAGCGTATTGGCTTTTAGTGAAATAATGATCTTTTTCAATCACAGGCTTTTCAAACGCATCCACAAAGTCATGTTTTTCTGCTTTTGTGAAGAGGAAAAGAAATCAATAAGAACATTCTGCAACCATCTGACATTTGAAGGCAGACAAAGGCATAATTATGTGAGGTAGATAAGAAAAATAAAAAATAAAAATGTAGAGAGGCCTAGAATATCTATCGCCAAAAGATACAAGCTCTTGACTATTGTGTAACTGTTCACTGGTTTTGGTAATGAACTACAATGATCCCTTCAGCTATTTTCAGTGAGCTTTTTCAGACGGAATAAACAATTTGGGCTTCACATGAGACAGTTTATGTTTATGGCAATACAACGAATAAAAAACAGACTTTCGTTTACTGTGCCCACTTTGAAATGTGGTGGGACATGGACATTGATGGATGAGTCAAATGCAGACGAAACATTCAACAATAACAAAAGTCTACTGTGAACGTAAAGGTGCACTCACTTTTCTGGTGAGGATCTGCTTGTCTTCACGGATATTTCATTGCAGTAAAAGAAACATTCAAACGCGAGCTTTTAAAGTGCCTATGACAGGTAAGACTACTCATTACCCCACTCAAGATTTAATATTTTTGCAAAAACTTTCACACTTGTTTTCCCAGTTTTTAGGTTTACAATTTGACTTCCTAGTTGCAAATCGTGAGATCACACTAGGGAATTCTAACTGTTGCCTAGAAAACTCTTCTAATATGCACAGAAATTATTATCTAACAAACACAAATATAAGAAAACACCTTAATGTTGTGGACATTATGTTTAAAGTATCAGAAATATGTGTTTGTGTGTAACTTGTGCAAACATTTTAGGGAGAATTCTCTTTCATATGATTTAGAACTCTCTACTTCCTGTAATTTTCCATTTTTCCCCAACTTGTCTTCACAAACTGCTTCTTCATTAAGTAATTTAAATCCAAATTGTACTTTAATGTGAGCAGGAAAGAACCAAATTGGCCTGATCGTGTCATCTTCTTGTCCCCATGGAGATTTATATTGTGGAACATTATTGGCATAGAAAGGGATGTAAAAGTAATCATTAGGACATCCATCCATCTTCTTCCGCTTTATCTGACAGGGTCGCAGGGGCAGCTGTTTGCTTAGTCCCCTACGCAACTGACCCCAAAGTCACGAGGACACCGTTTTTAAATTTAAAAAAAATTATTTCTAAAACGGTGACCAGATGTTTTTGATATTGTCCAGATGTCTACTGCTGGATGAATGAGAGATTACACCTACTCACTCTTGGCAATGCATCCCTCAACCAGAAAAGTTACATGGCATCTTTAAATAGCAACAACTATAGAATGAAATTAATTTGTGAAGACATGTCAGTCAAGAAAGAGCCAATAAAAGAGTGTAAAACTTTGACACACTTTACTGACACACTTTTACTATCTCAATTTGGGAACTTTCTATTACAGCGTGGATATTCCGTTGCTTATACCCTACGTCGAATCATTTCCAGTTTCCAAGATTCTTATTAAGATGTCTTTACCTTTTTAAAGTCGTTCTCGAGGCATGAGGGTTTTTCACTTCTCCAAACCTGGCGACTTCATTCAAAACCATTTTCTGTATTTATCTTCAGTTTTACCGTGTCTAATCCATCACATTGACTAACCTAAAGGGCTTTCTAATTTCTTTTTTTCACATAAGAATGTCAAGTATCTAAGCTGAGTGGAGGCATTTCGAGAAAATATTGATTTCCGTAACAGTTCTTTGTAAATGTTTTCACATCACCACGATAACGCTTCAAAGGTGTAAAATGCAAAGTCGCTTCGCCAACATCTTTATCACCTGAAATTGCGGCATTTGTTATGGTATGTTTCATGTATAACCTCCCCCAACATAATTTCTGTAATGTTTGTGCACAAGGTCAAGTAAACAATATTTCCCCCAGACACTGATAAAGTTGTAGTAGCTCTCCAGCAGAGTAAAGTCACCAGCCCATAGCTCAAAGTGATACATTAAAGTGCTAAGAAAAATGTGTGCAGCCCCCAAACGCTTATAAAACCTTGCATTAAAAAAAGAAAGTTTTATCATTTTTATTTTTATGTAAACTTGGCAGCAAATTCAATCTATTAATTTACTCTTTTGTAAGTGGTCATTAGGTTCTGCTGCAGCCACGTCTGCCTTGGGACAAACTGACAAAGGCTTGGCTACCATATGTTCCAATCAGAGCCATGAACTAAATCACACTAGCACGTCAATAAAGGTAAGAGTATTGCTCAAGGACACGGCAACAGACTTCATAATTCAGATGGAATCAAACTATCAAATATTTGGATTTATGAGCAAACTTTTTACCACCGAGTCGTTGCGCCTCTCATTTACAAACATATCAGCCGTGTAGTTTCTTCAACCAGAACAACAATCGTACCGACACGTCCTGGAAGCAAGGTGGATGAAGTGCTTTGCTCAAGGACACAACAACAGTACATCAACATTATAAAGATGTCGGGGGCTTCAAACCATCAAGATACGACTGCATGTCAACATTCTTTTTTTACTCCAGGACAAAAAAACAACTGATACTTTGCAGTGACATCCCTCTGAAGGCGTTCTACATGCGTCTCTAATGGTGGAATGTTTAGGAGTTACCATGGTGATACAATGCACAACATTAGCAAACACTGTCAAAAAAAAGACAACACCAAAAACACTGAATTGATTTAGCATTTTCAGGAGTCTGTGATCAGAATGAGCATTCATGGTTCTGTTTAGGAGTCTGATTTTCAACAAAAAGCCAGTTTTTTATGGTTGTTCTGCATTAAAATAAAGCACAGATTAAACTAATAACACTTCAGACAAAGCAGAGCCTACAGTTAGCATCACACTCCCAGGGAATGTTACCAAATCAGCTGCAAAGTATCAATAACCATCCATTTTCTTCCACATATCCGGGACCAGCAGTCTAAGCAGGGACTCCCTGACTTCCCTCACCCCAGACACTTCATTACCCAGAGCTCATGACCATAGGTGAGGGGAGGAACGTAGATTGACCAGTAAAACAAGAGCTTTCCCTTCCGGCTCGTGAACAATCCCCAAGATACCTGAACTCCTCCACTTGTATCTCTTTTACCAACTTCATTGCCTCAGTTTCTGTGATCAAACTTAGTCCAACCATTTTATCTTACACTTTCTTTCCTTCTGGTGTCCTTCATTCCTTTTGCCACATTTCAAGTCTCGCTACATCAAGCCTCCGCCAGATTGATTTGACCTGACACGTGTGACAGTGATATTCATGGTGATCAGGCCAGTCATTTATGTCCTGTGCGGCGCAAGAAATTGTGGGGAAAAAAAACAAGAGGGAGGTAAATTTGTCTGACTAGAACATGTCCTTGGATCGGCCCTTCTGTTAGTGGACACCGTGTATTGTAGGAGGGGTTTGTGTATGTGTGTGCGTGGCTGTATTATTGCGGATACTCGTGGATGCGTGCCAATTTGTCATACTCTCAATATGTCTGTATGCTGATGAGGTCCCGCGAGACCAGAATATCAGTTTGGCCTTATGAATATGTAAAGTGTGATTTGAGCACTGGTCGTTTGGGAGTGGGAAGGATTTGTCCTTGTCAATCTTTGTGCAGCGCATTTTGGTTTTAGATTTAAAAGGGGCAATAGATAATGGTTCAGAGGGTTCAGCCGTAAAACGGAGGTAATCATGGAAGTGAAAAGTTTGCTTACAGATGAGTTGTAAGAAAATTTAAAACAGTCTTTAATTCTGTTTGAATATTAAAGGTGGATTGTGTAATTTTTTTTCTGGTAGATCAGTCAAATGGTTTTCTCCATGAAGACGATGAAGATGATAGAACCTTTCTATCGTCATGGAAACCCATCCAGCCCAGGTTACAGGTTAGATCTGTGGAGAGGCAATCTTCAGTCAGAATACCTGATATAAAGCCACCTGTAACTGAATAAATGTAAGGTAGAGCTGTGTTAAGTCGTACTGTGGAACATTAGAGGCAGAGCAATATCCATAGAAATCAGCAGATGATGGAACGTCTCCTAGAAAAGTTACACAATGCACCTTTAAAATACACACTATAGAAATTCCAGGGTCCACCACCTGATGTCTCAATGGCGTTTTCTGGAATGTTCCACAGCATGGCATTAAATACGGGTTATCCATCTCCCATTTATTGCCACTTCACAGATCTGATCTGTGACTTGGCCTGGTGGCGTCACCTGCTTGGTTCCATGCAGATAAGACAGAGATATGCAGCTAATGAACCTTCCAACAGAAAAGTTACACCTACATTACACTGCACCTTTAAACAGGACCTATTATATAGTCGTTTCCTTCTCATTCACTGTCTCGAAGCTGTATTTGGCGTGATTTGTGCATGCTTGAGCAATCTTTACATAAGGCCACTGCCCTGTACGTATTTTGCTCTGAAATTTTAATGAATCCGTGATATATGTAGGATTCGGTCGCGCTGCAAAGTCATTCTGGCACAAATGAAAAAAAAAATCTGATGCTTGCTAGTGTGATGTGCAGTTATCCATCGTGGTGCTGACTCTTTGTTGTGATGACATTTACGGCGATGTCAGCTCCCACTGGGCACTGCAGTTTTCTAACGTCAGTCAGCAAACTTGTTTCTTTTTATTAAGTTGTTTTTGATGAATATTGAGATTTAAAAAGTGCAAATTATGACAAAATGACCTTCAGATGTTGTAAATTAGAACTATATAGACTATACCATACTCTAGATTAGATTATATGTAACATTTTGTGAGTTATCCCTTTAATTATATCATTTGGGGTTGGATCAGGTGTCCATCAAGACCTATACTAATGTTCTAATCCATGACCTTGATGATCTTGTTGGAGGAAGATGGATTCTGTGGTTTTAATAATCAATGCCACATTTCAGGCAGTGTGTACAAAACATCAATGTAAAAGGTTTGACTTGCAATTTTAATGAAACTACTATGATCAACTGATTCACTACATAAGTCACAGTAATTACTATAACTGCTATGATTCATTAGAGATGTAAATTAAGCACTAAAGTATTTAATTCTGTTTATTTATGTATTGCATTTTATGAGTTTTTTTCAACCATACTGAAGAATTTTTTGGGGGAAAATCTTGCTTTGGGTTATCTCAGTGGCGTAAATGAGTTTGATCGTTTTTTGTCTTTCTTCAACAATATATAGTCCTTCAAAATGTGTTATCATGACAGACCTACCACTATATAACAACTGATCAGTGCTGGAAGAAGTACTGAAAAAATAATAATATTAAAGTACCTGTTTAAAAATGTACTAAAAGAGTAAAAAGTAAAAGTATTTTGCACACATTTTGAGATCTTCTAAAGTTTCAATAGTAGTGATTTGGATTTGTGGAGAATTTTGAGCAACAGAAACAATAAAATCTGTTTTTATTTGTGTATTTTTAACAATGAACTTCATAACAAAAGACTTTTACTTTTCAGTACAGTTCTAAAATGTAGTTGAGTAGAAAGTACAGATGTAGTGAAGTAAAATACCTCAAATTTACACTTAAGGACAGTGCTTTACTTTTACTTCGTCACTGCAGATGACATATACCTGTACAAACAAGGTCAGCCATCACAGCTCTGTTTACGGCCTTTGCATATTTTTGATTTGAATCGAGTTTCCATCTTTAGACACCACTGTTCTTCACTGTAAGAAAAAACACAGAGGTGTGACAAAGGTGCGAATCCAAAGTTATGCTACGAGAGACCGTGTCGAGGTGCCCCAAAAGAACTTAAATCTGAAGTAAAATGTCAACTGCTTTTCCGCGGAAGGAAGAGAAAGTGAACAAGGGGAATTTGCATAGCTTGCCTGACAGGCTCGCACCTCTCACAGCAGAAACAGATCAGCAGAGTGAAGCAAATGGGGAGATTCAAGCCACCTCAGTCCTCCTCCATCGCTCCCAATCTAGGTCACAAAAACACTCCACGCTAACTACGCCAGAGTGACAATATTTTATTAGTTACAGCATCCTTTCCTCTACATTGTGTTTGGGAAATTGAAAGCTGAATGCCTTTTTTAGCTAGAATGCTGGAGCTAGTTTAAAGGGTCCTATATGATGATACAGAGTTCAACTGAATAAACAGAAACGCAGTCCAAATTTAATTGCAAATAAATAAATAAGGCTTGTGAATTACTCATTGACATTGTGACAATATTTCATCCTTTCCACTACATTTTGTTTGGGAAATTCAAGGCTGAATGAGATGGTTACAGTGTTGAAACTACTTTAATGTTTTCTGACGATTTAAGAGGTCATTTGAATAAACAGAAAGCACAGTACAAAAGTAATTAAAAATAAATTTAAAAAATCAGGCTTCTAAATGATTCATCATGAACCGTATTTGCAGCAACCACTTCAATTTGGTTCAAAAATAATGGTGTGTCTGTCTTTGTAATCTACTCGCCGTTTAACATCTATTTTGCATTTATTCAAATACAAATGTTTTAAGGCGCAAACAGCACTGACAAACACTGATAATGATACGGTATCGGTGCTGATACAGAAAGATTCTCTGGAACGGGCAGTGCAGTAGACAGAAGGGGGGACAAAGGGGTCTTTTGTCCCAGGCCCCAGGGTTTTTGGGGCCCAGAATTGGACGTTTTTGCTATTAGTTTTATATTAGATGGGGGCCCATTTGAGGCTTCTTGAACCGGGCCTCCAAATTTTTGTTGACAGGCCTGGGAACGGGTATCAGTACCTTGATACAGATTAAGCAGATATCCTGGTTGGGCATTTAATTAGATCTAATAAGACTATTATTACGAGTTGATTTTGTCCTAGAAGTCTTGAACTTTTAGAGATGTTTCGTAGTTATTTGAAGAATAATTAACATAATTGGACCTCTGTGTACTAAGTTAACTGGATTTTAAGGAAATAAGTGTGATTTTTCATCCCTACACTGGTATTTGTTAATATTAGGTAGACAGATACTTAAACTAAAGGTATGAATATCAGCATCAAGACTGACCTTCTACTGAGACACACAGATAACACGCTCTCCAATAGAGAATTGTGGTAAAATGTTTAGTAGCTATGTCTGAATCAATTCCAATTATTGTATCAGAAAAAAGTCTGGATAAATAGCAGATGTTTCCTTAGGCCATGTACACACGTAGCCGGGTATTTTTAAAACCGAACATTTCCCCCCCTCCGTTTATAAAAATAGTTTTATCCACACCACCTCGTCTTCGAAAAAAATACCTTCCACACATAACCGAACATCTGCGTTTTCAACCACATTCATACACATTCCAAACCTGTAGATGGCGTTATTTCCATCACTTAACTGTCACTTCCGCCTAAACTTAAACAACAGAAAACAGGGCGCCGAGCTCCTTTGTCTGGACAGACTCGGAGTCAGAATTGCTCCTAAACACAGTTTAGGAGCAATTCTGCTCTCAACACACACACAGCTCTCAAGAAACGACTCCGATCCATAGTCTGCTTTGGCTTTGGCTTTGGCTATTGCAGTCGCCTAAACAAATGTCGCACGTTTGACGTCAGGGCAGATTCATATTTTTTGGCGCAGACAGTGACGTTTTAAAACGCAAAACCCCAGTTATCTCTGTCCACACAAACACGCATAAACGGAGTTTTAAAAAATCTTCACTTTGGCCGGAGTTTTCCCTGAATACTCGTTTTTGATGCGTGTTCGTGTGGATGACAGGTCAAAACGCAGCAAAACATCTTCGGTTTATCAGATACCCGGCTACGTGTGGACAAGGCTTTAGTCTAAGGAGGGGATCTGACATGGTAAATGGTCACAATTTTATGCAACATTTTCCCAACTTTTCCGCTTTACATCAAGGAACCACTCACCATTTCACACGCACATTCATACTCCAGTGTAAGCAGGTGTTGTTAAGTGTCTTGCCCAAGGATACAATGACAATATTCAACTGTGGGATCTGGAGTCGCATGAGTGGAATCTGTGAACCTGACCGCTCAACGAATATTGATAACATCGAGATCAGGATACAAACAACCAACCTTCGGATCACTGAGCAACTGAGTATTGGTCCATGTTTGAATCAATTGCAATGTCTGTACCAATTTAAAGTCTTGATAAATCGCAGATATTTCCCTTAGTCTAAAAAGGGCATTTGATACAAAGCATCTGGCAAATCTTCACATGAATCACTACATGCTTGGTGGTAGTCATTTATGCCTTTTCCCATCCTGGCCCAGACCACATTACTAACATTTCCCCTTTGTCATACTCGCACATTAAAGTCGACTAGTATCAGTTAAATCTGTTTGATGAGTAAAGTCTTCAAATATAAAACTATGACATAAGTTTTGGGGGGAGTCTGTCTCACACATGCACCACAACGCCTTGGTATTTCCTGTGAGCACTGCGCTCCCTTTCACTCCAGAGGCTCTTTGATAGTCCGTCCCTGCAGACTACATGACCTCATTGGAGAGTTCCCCCTTCTCAAATCGATGCACATCAAAACCAAGACTATGATCCTTAGATAATAGTGTACAGACCCCCAAACCCCGAGACACATCCTCCCTTTGTATCACGCGCACTCGTTCGCTATGTGTCGGAGGGGCTGGTTATCTGCAGAATGGCCCTGTGAAATGAAAAGCTCCATCAAAGACATTGGAAAAGCGTTGGTGACTTGGAAGAAGTGGCGCCATTTGAGCGGATCGCACAGTTGAAATAAACAAGATTGGATTTTTGGCTTTCTGTTTTGTTGTTTTCTGTTGGATGTTTGCCCATCACAGCCTGAGAGCCTCTGCATGTCTACCAATCATCTTTTAGCAGTACTTATGCTAGAGATGCACAGATACTGGAATCAGATATTGGCGCGGATCCATGAAAGTCTGCTGGATCGGATATCGATTCTGCCGATATCCTAATTGGGCCTCTAAACTGATGTAATAAGACTATTTACTGGTCTTAGTTGGTCCACAAAGTGTCATCATGTTTGAACTTTTAATGCATAGCTGTTTTGTTGTGACTCGAGAGCTACATAACACATTTTGTCATTTTTTTTTGGTTTTTGGAACGTTAAGACTATTTTTTTGTCCCTACACTGGTTGATATCGAGTATCAGCAGGTATTTAAAGCCATAGTATCAGAACTGATATCTCTGATTTATATTACCACAATAAGCATCATCAAGTATTATGATTAGTACTAATAATACTCTAAATGCTTCTATGAATACGTTTCAGCTTCTTGCTTATAGTTGCCTTTATATTTTATATCTTTTAATTGTGTTGTGTTACATCAAATTAAAACCCATGGATTGCCATTTCTACTGTAACTAGGGTAAATTTCACTCTTGTAAGCTTCTCCATTCAAACAGATAAGGCAGTGACTTACAGCAACCTGTCAGAACTGATGAAGCCACTTTGATTAGTAGCGTAAACATTAATTCTTAAACACTTTTTGCCCAGTAGACAGAATTTCACTTTCCATTAACATTTAAGAATGTTATACAGCTCGTGTGACCTATGGAACATTCTATTGCTTTCCCATTCTTGCGTTGTAACTGCTGCTAAATCATATGAATTCACTCTCTCTTTCCTCTGCTTCAAATACAGCCAACTCTTACTGCGCCATTACCACCACAGCAGCAGAAACACCGGCCACCTCAACCTCTCCATCTTCTGAGACTCCCTAAATTCTCGGCATTTCGTCAGGAGACAGGGCTTAGTAAAAAAAAAAAAATCAACACAATTGGCAGGGGAAAAAATGTGCCACCCGGATGCATCAACGGAAAGGAAAATAAATCTGGAAGTGTTTTTGGTACAATGTTACGTCTACATTCCCTTTTTCTTGCTAAAGTTTCATTGTGTGCGGAGGGTCCATCAAATACTTTTCTCCCTGGAGATGTTATTGCTTTGTCTGGAATGGTTATATTAAACCTTTCTGTCTTCAGAGAGATCAAACCACGCAAAGTTACAGGTCAGATCTCTGGAGAGGCGACCCCGCTCAGTCAGAATACCTGTTTTCCTTGGTATTTTTGAGCTATAAAACCACCTGTAATTGAATAAATGTGAAGTACAACTGTTTAATGTCATACTGTGGAAGATTCCAGGCAAAGGAATGACATATAGATAGAAACATAGAAACAACCAGGTTTTAAATGGTTTTTCATCTTAGCAGCTCAGGTGAATAGGAAAGCACTGTTTAAAAGTGGGTTGCTATGGTTGCAGTAGAATATAAAGTCCCAAACCTGGACGAAATGCCGGGCTTTTAAGATGTTCCCCATTTTATCCTCCCCATAGCAACCATTTTCACAAGATAACATTTCGAAATCTTAAAAAAAAGTACAGTTTATTCCTTCAAAACCTCATTACTTGCACCTTCCTCTGTGTCTATGTGTCTCTAAGTTACGCTTGGTTGAAATTGTATTGCCATTTCCATACACAAGTGACCTTATCAGTAATTAGCATCACTTTGCATTTGTGTCAGCTTTATTATTCACTTTGCTTCAACATGTTAATAGAGACAGGATGATCCCGAGTGGCCACGTACCAAGAGCCCTGCGCCAGTTGTTCTACAAGGTCAACTCTGCAGCTGCGTGTATGCAGACAACTGACATAAGTTATTCAAGAATTAGATTATAGTCAAAACACAGGACCATTATCATCACGGCCATGAGCGGCTCCAAAGTTTGTGGCTTAATATGGGTCTTAATGCGTTTCCAACGTGTTTTCGACCGACAATGACTAGGACATGTTTTGATGTGAATAAAAAAACAAGGTGAAAGTAACAGTGATTTAAGCGCTTGCCCAAAAATGAGAAGGTTTGTGACTCTGACCTTGTTGTTGCGTCATGAAGCAAAACACCTCAATCATCTTGCCTATTTTAATGTGCTGGTTGCAACTGGAAACTGGCGAAGCAAAATGTAAATAATGTTTGTTGATCTGAAGGTTGGTGGTTCAAATCCTACTCTCGGCGTAAATATAGGATAAGATATCCTTTATTTGTCCCACAATGGGGAAATTTCAATGTTGCAACGCACAGTTAAGAGAACAGCAAGAAAACAGTAGCAGCATAGAAGTACAGAATTACTTAAAAATAGACAAACTCTATAAAGATAAGGATTATAAAATGAAATAAAATTCTATATACAATAAATTGTTATCTGAATACAGTGGCTACAGTTTGTACAGTACTATTTTGACTGGCCCACAGGTTGCCGGTGCGATTCCAGCTCCTACAGAAGAACCGATCTCGCCCTATAGTGTCTGTGTACACTGGTGTATGAATGCGTGTGCGAATGGGTGAGTGGTTCCTTTATGTAAAATGTTTCGAGTGCCTTGACAGTGGAAAAATGCTATATTAAATTGTGACCATTTAACATTGAAATTCATAAAATAAATAAATGATATTGAGAAAATTCTAAAGACTGAATGAAAATCATAAAAGGCAAAAGTTCCCCATTTAAAAAACACTAAACCTCAAGACAAATCAGGTCAACTTGAAGTGGTTTTTCCACTTTCTGTCCACGCTGTCACTTGAAATGCTAAGCCTTTGTGGTAAGTCGTAAAGTGCTATTTCCTGCTGATACCACTGCACTTTTGATTTTAAACTGCAGCCAATGGGGGGTTATCCATCACTTTCAGCACATGCAAAGTGAAAGCATTTAAGCCTGGTTAGGATCCTTGACTGGAACCAGACCTGGGCACCCGTAAAGTACTGCACTGTAAACTTTTCCCTTTTTGAGATAGCTGAAGAGGCAATGCTAACCAGATGGGAGCGAAACAGCCAGGCCCACACCGAATACACTGTACTGCTGTGAATCTATAGGGCCGACTGTCCAAATGTCAAAGTTAAATGTGATAAATGGTATGTCAGATCTCCTAATGCTAGACACTAGATACTACACATGGGGAGCTATTGTGAATGGATATGAATAAAGGTTTGTACTGTTGGTGTAAGAAACTGTGAATTCTTAGCAAATTTTGACAATAAAATGTGATATCGTGACATTTCGCGGATCATGGCGGGTTGGCAGGGAAAAGAAAAAGTTTGAAGATCGAGTTTAGACCTGGTTTAGATCTAGTTTGACCTGGTTTAGTTCAGGGGTTCTCAAATCTTTCAGGTCTGGACCCTGCAGAATGAAATGAGCAGCAGTTATAACTTCAAGTGTCAAAATCTACTGAATTTGGTGTTGTTTATCTGAATCATTAATTGTGATATTTTACCTAATTTCACTAAAATGCATTTTTCAACGATGTCAAGACTAGTTTAAAGGCCACATATTATTCTTGTGATCTTTATGCCATTTGAAAATGTTGTTACTTTGTCAGAAACATATCTAGAGTTGTGTTTTGTTTCATTCACACATATTTGAGTAATTCTGTATTATTGCCTGGCTACATTTCCAAAGCTCAAAATGCTCTGTTCTACCTTGTGATGTCATGAAGTGGTAGTTTTCAAGTTAACAACTACCTTTTAATCCCAGGCCTTATAGTGAAATGGTATTGACAAGTGTTTTGAGGGAAAAGCTCAGCCTAAATATGCAGGATGTGTGTGTTAAACATGTGAATGAAACAAAACATAACTCCAGGTATGTTTCTGATGACGAAACAACATTATAACAGATCAGATAATAGTGTAATATGAGCCCTTGTGTTCACATTGAAAGGGTTTTGCATGTTGTTTCACCATTCCTTCAATATTGTGTGAAAAAGGTGCAAAAATGCAACTCTGTAGAATCCTGGCTATGCAAACAGAAATGACCCAAACAGCCACCGACTTGAAAACGAGGCCTTTAACTTCTCTTGCTGTTAACTTCCCAACCTGTAATTGTACGAAATGAAAGGCCGCACTGAACTGAGCCGCCCTGAGATCAGAACAGCATTAGAATGAGAGTACTTATTATGTGTTTACAATGACTACTCCATTTATCCCCACAGCAGTGTCAAGTGGCTGCTACATAACTGTCCCATTGATTCGGTTTGGTGCGAGTTTGTGTCTTTCCAAAATATGAGGGCACACAAAGCAATAAGTGGTCTGTTTTTCAAGCTCTTATGAAGACAAAGATCTGTTTTTGCAAATCGTTTGGATCATTTTACACAGTTACTGCCAAGGCACCAATTTGCTTATTGCTGCAATAAAAGGAAATAGGGTCAAAGCTGAATTTAAAATTCCATTGTAAGATTTTGGCAATAGTAATCCATTGGTACATTTTATATTTAAAAGTTGCACAATGCAACATTTTATTTTTGGGGTCTGTCACCTGCTTGTTTCTATGAATATGTCATTGCTCTGCCTGGAATGTTCCACAGTATGACATTAAGCAGCTCTGTGTTAAACTTATTCAATTACATGTGGTTTTATAGCTCAAAAATACCTAGAAATAACATTCTGACCGTCAACATAGTCTAGTCTAGCTTGGTCTCCATTAAAGTAGACATGTTTAATACCATACTGTGAAATTCCAGACAAAGGACTAACATCTCCATGGAGAAAAGCATTTGACGACCCCCCCACAAAAATGACACAATGAACTATTAACAAAAAATGACACTATGACGTCTGAAAAATTGAAACTTTTTAACCAAACTTGAATCTGTGTTTTGACTGACAATCTGCAGCTCCTGATAGTACAAAACAAATCATTTCTGAGCAGGTTTTTTGATGGACCCATTCACTTTTATTCTGCTATTTCAATAAAACATTTTCGTAAAAGATTTACTAGGTCACCACATTCACATTCATTCATTTGTGAATTTCTATTTGTGAAATTTAGAAAAGAAAAGTCTGAATGAAAAAGGTGCTTTGAAAAACTGTCCACAAAGGGCTTTATGAGGTTAAGTTTTATTCAATTTGCAAACACTGAGAAAGATTACAACATTTTGACATAATTACAAATGTTTCAGTGAGATATACAAATGTTCTGTATGCTTTCATAAAGACACAAGTTCAAAATTGCAGGAAATTATTAATACTGGGTTATTGGGGCAAGTAACTTTATGGTTTGTGTGAGTTCAGATTCTGTTCCATTTTTTTTTTATTTTCTTGAACTGTTTGTTTTAGTTCCAAGTTTATGGCTTTCTTGACACTTTGCAGTAACATCAGGCTGGGGGTGACCTAATGCATCACTACTGGCAGAAATTCAGCAGTTTCCATGGTGACGCAATTAGCAAACACAGATAAAAAATAATTGCTAAAAAAATACCTCAAAAAACATGCCATCTCCACGGATCTGACCAGAACATTTGCATGTAATGTTCCACAATATGGCACAGTGACAACACCAGGCCAAGAAATGACATCGCCATGGAGACCAACAGGCGGCAGACCCTCCACCAGCCTCATTATTCCTTCAGACTGCTTAAAATGTGGTGGTTTAGAGGTACAAATAATTCAGATCATCTATAAATGAAATATATCAATTGAGAAACCGATATTCTCACAGTTGCATAAGGATCCACTCAACCCAATGCCCTCTTCCAGACAAAGTTTGTAAAGTTAGACTGACCACATCCTGCACCTGCTTTACCTCACAGCCCAGTCCAAGTCCCCTCTGCTTTCCCCGGCCATACTGACATGACGAATGGCTGCAATTGCCAGCGGTTTACATGAGGAGGAAGTCTGCTGTTTGCCAATAGAGCATCTTTAAGTGCTCCATTTCGGACATTTCGGACGCAATTGGAACGGAAAACTTTTCTGGGGGGATGTTGTTGCCAAACATAAAACTTTGCTTGTAAAACTGGTCTACAAATACGCTTGCAGTCTGTTTACTCTGAAAAGTATTTTAATCCCGCTATCAAATAACAGAGCCAGGAAACAGGTGATGGGGTAAGATGCTTGGCAGCTTTTGCACGCAGAGTACTTTGAAATTGGATAAAGGTTTATTTCTAACAAGATTGCGAAGAAAGATTTCCGATTCTTTCAACAGGTACATATGTTTTTTCTCATGGGGGCGTATTGCTCCAATCGGATGCACATGTTAAGAGGTACGCAATAGTCACAACATCACGTTATTTGTCAAGGATTCATGGGGAGCAGTTTAAACAGACATCAAATGGAAGATTTATTTCAGCATTCAAGATAAGTTCGAGGTGTGCTAGGCTGACCGGCCATGCTCCAGACATCATTAAAATCTTTAAACAAAATCCTTGGGCAGAAATGTAACATCCTAGTGAATTCTTTCTTCTTCTTTTTTTACTTGAATAGTGAACGCTTTGAAAGATTTGAAGAGGACGACAATCTAAGCACAAGGAAATGAGGCAAAATGGAAATGTGCCATGGTGAAATGAACCAAACTTTGCCCCGAAGCCGTGAGTTTGTGGTTATATAAAGAAGTGGGCTCATTCTCTTGACGGAAGAAGCACATTTGAGAATAATTTTGCACGAAACAACAGACGTTTTATGATTGAAACTAAATTTTCACTTAGTAATAAAAGTACTGATTGAAGTTTTTCATTTTCAAGAACAAATATTACAGTGAAATGTAACAGAAGAACATTGAAATTATAGATAAAACAATGATTCTGATTTTGCCAGACATTATTCTACTTATGGTGGGATGTTTAGGAGTTACCATGGTGACACAAGGCAAACATTAGCAACACAGATTGTCTGTAAATTCAAGAAAAAATACAAAATGCATTCAAACAAGACATTTTCAGGAGCCTGTGATCAATACGAACGGTCCTATTTAGGTGTGTGATTTTTCTAATGAGAGTTTGTGACTGTAATTTTATGTGAAAAGGACTTGATGACATCAGCTGTAATATCAATATCTGTCAGTATCAGAAGGCCATTTTTTACTAAGAAAAATATGAACTACATTAAATTAATTGTTTTTAGGATTGTGACCAGCCCTACCGTCGCAAGAACAAAATACCACAAGATATTGACAATCTGTCAAATGGACTGGTCATATTTTTCTTTTTCTTTTTTTTTTTTTTAAATTTGCCAACAATTTCCATCCAATTTTTATTTTTGTATTATTTTATTATCTATTTTTTGCTTAAAACTATGGAACAATGGCCACATTTACATGATGTTTTTTAATTTCAAATTCATTATTCTGAATTAAATAGGTTGGAATTAAAATATTCTTCAAGTTTACATGGAAAGAATTCTGAATTGAGGTTTACATGGAAAACACGTTAAATCGCCTTTTTAAAATTCCGCTCAACATCTGAAGGTCAGGAAGGGATCTGACTGGACAGGGACACGAACGTATTTATGTCTACGGGAAGAAAACACACTTCAGCTGCTACCGGTTTTTCACCTCGGTTTGTCGCTACGCCACGGACACAAACATGATCCAAACTTTTTTCATTCATTCCGATGATAATGAAGCAGCGGCTGGAGAATTCTATCCTCACGTTTTACGTCTGTGAGCTGAGGAGGAGTAGGGAACAGTGTCGGAGAAGGAGGAAGAAGACAAACTGAGTCAACCACTGCGACACCTCAGCCCACTCCCGCATCCCGCTCGCAAATCCAAAGAGCAGTGGATGAAAGTCCGAAGACACGACTGGTGGAGCCGGATCGTCTGGATCGTGTCAGGAGGGCGACCCAACGAGCATGAACAACTGTAATTATTTTTAAAAAGAATAAACGTTTAAATGATCAAGAGATAAATGAATTCAGCTTTAAAATCAGAATAAACCACCCACTTACTTCGGAATTCAGTTTAATTCAGAATAATCATTTTCATTAGGAGTTATGTTTACATGTTTTTTTTTAGCTTTTTTTTTTTTTTTTAAAGCTGAATTAATGTTTATTCAGAATAAAATTTTTTGGAATTAAAGCTCTCATGTAAACGTGGAAAATCAACTCATCCTGGTAATGATATTTTGTCTCGTAGGATTTTTGTCCCATCCCAAACTCGATTATTATGACAAACTTTTGAGTACCACACACATCACCTGTCTGTTTTCTATTGCACTTCACCTTAGCGCTCCCCACTGATGCACCGCGAGGTCAAAGGTCACCAGCTCATGTGTCTCACCTTGACAGCCTCGCTCTCCTGTTTCCGCAACGAGACACCCGGGCCCCGTCCCTGTGGTCATCCCCCCAAAACGCCCCCCCTCCCATTACCCATCATCACCCCAACCCTCCAAACCCCATCGCCTGTCAGGGGCTCCTCGAAATTTCTCCCTGGCCCTTTGCCGATAATTAACTGGAAACCGTCTAGTGGAGTTGCTGAGAAGAAAACGTCCCTTTAAATATTAATGAGCAAAGCGATTGGCTGTGTGCTGCATGGTTAGGCCCTGGACATGTGGCGTTCGGATGTCATTTGTTTGTATATAAATAGTATTGATGGCGTGTGAGTAGACGGCGTGAGGTCACTAACTTGTCTCGTGTCACGGGTTGAGTTTGGGGTGTTCATTTCTACCGTGGAGTTTTCGTAATGGGTTTTATGAGTCACCTGTGTCATTATACTGTAAGGATATTTTTGGAGTCAAGAATTTAATACGCAGTTGCTATTGATACTTTGCACTGACTCTTTGCACTCTGGAGGTGTTTTACATGCATCTCAATGGTGGAGTGTTACCATGGGGACAGAATGCAAACATTAGCAGATAGATTAGCAAAGAAAATTGTTGTATAGTATGAAAACTATGGAGCGTGGGACTCTATTTTCCGAGAGACCAAGCGAGGAGGATCAAGCGCGAAGTGAATGTGAAAAGTAAAGAAACGGAGAAGTGAGCGAAGTTGGAAAGTAAAAGGAATTTATTGTTTTGTGGCCAGGATCGATGTCACTGTCTGACCATCATAAATAATTTCCCGCTTGAACCTCCTCGCTTGGTCCACATTTTTAGGAATCTGGGATCAATACAAGCGTTTGGGGTCCTGTTTGGTGTTTGATTTTCAACAAAAAAGATGAGAGCGACTAACTAACTAATGCTACACTGCAAATTTCTCTGATCTGGCCAAATTTGTAAACTTCTATTACATTATTCATACATTATTCATCTTGTTTTCAGATAGTATTTACTTAATAGTTCTGAGACAGTTTAATTCTAGTCTAGAGGTCGTTTTTTAAAGATAACTTGTCAAGTAAAATGATCTGTCCATGCTGCAAAATAATTTCACTACTTTTAAGTCATTTCCTGATAGATTTAAGTGTTTATATCTTAAGCTTTTTTGCAGTATAAAGTTATTTGAGAGGGGCTTGTTTAACAGCACAAATCACATGTTCACTTCTTGAAGTTCTAACTATAAAGCAGCTCTTATTGGTCAAATTGTGTTCAAATAAAGGTCAAATGAAAGTCTAACAAGCCTCAGACAGAGCAGTGCTTACAGTTAGAGCCAAACCCCCCGGCAGCTGCAAAGTATCACAACAAATCGTTAGTTTTGTTATTTACATGACTTATAAGAGCCATTTTTGTTTGAATTCTTTCCCTACTTCGCCCCGTCTCTCACTCCGACGCTGAACCAAGACTGACAAACAAATCTCTGGATTAGACACAGACTGCTGTTTCCAAACGGCTCTCACACATCAGTTTACCTGATTTATTTGATTTATTATTTTCTTTTCTTCTTACATTCCTATTCACTAGAGTCCACACCAGCTCGGCGATCCAATATCCTCAGTATCTTTTGCACATTAGAGTGTGTGCATAATAAAACAAATTAGCAAAGTACCCAAGCTAAGCATCCTCTTCCCATTATAATGCAATATTCATCAAGGCTAATGTAGCGAGCTAAAGCTAATTTGCGGCTAATGGCGAACTGAAACGCATTTGTCACCTCCATTTACATATCAAACTTTTTAATGTCACAAATCGTTCAAGTATTTTAAGATAAAGTGTCAGACCGTAAAATCAAGACGACGTTCGAAATCGCGCAACCTGGCGTCGATCCAACTCCGTGTAATTCAGTTTGGGTTAGTGTTTACAAGTTGTACAAATCAAAACTGCATAATTGGATTGGCGGGTTGCTAGCGTCCGACACACGGGACGCGCCGGTTTTATTTGTGTGCTTTTCCGCCGCGTCGACTCGCATAGGGAAAGCAGGTGTGCGCCATTAGCTTGCATTTGCGGATGGAAGGCGCCGGCTAATATTTGGCGAGCCGATTAGCCGCGTCCCTCAGGAATACAGTCACGGCAAAAGGAAACAAAACCATATGGCTACTTAAGTGCCACCAAAACGTCACTATAATGGGAGAACGGTGTGTACCTCGCCGTATGCTGCGTTCCACTTGGCGAAACCGTGAAGATAAAACGCTCTTCCAGCTGGTTGCTTTGGTGCCGACTCTATTGGCCAGTCCCAGGAGGCTGCAGCTGTTCATTAGAGATTTGTTTTGCAATTCATTTCCTTGTCGGTTTGCGTTAGCTGCCGCACCTTCACCCATGTTGGCTTCTATTAATAAAATGGCTGTGTCTTATTTACAGACTAGTTCAAAAGCAAAGTCCTGGTTCAGGTAGTACATCAACAAAACTATTTCTTCCGTAGTGTTTTTTCTCAATTGTTTTTGTTTCCCATCCAAGTACATCAGGCAGTTTTTCTAGTACTTCGTAATAAACCACAATATAGATCATTATTTTACATTTTTGTTCATTGTAAATCAAAAAAATATTGACCTCAAACAGCGAAGTACTAGAAATAGGGTCATTGACCACATGTACATACAAAACTGCAGGACTCAGAGGGACGTTCAGGGTGATACGTGACAAAAGACATTTTCTGAAGGCAAAAAACACACTCATACTCAAACAAACAATCAAAACAACATGGCGCAGGACATAGCTAAAAGCAAGTTAATTTTGCGCAATATGTCCAGTTCAAAATACATGGTTTAAGGTGTAAATAGGACGCAATAGAACCAAAACTCACAAAAAAATAGATTCAGTGATGTAGTAGTACCTAGAAATGCCAAAGTGCCGCTATAAAAGGAAACAAGTAGCCAAATCCAAATTCTGAAATGGAAAAAAGGACCAGACAAGGATTAGGGGTGATTGTACGTCAGCAGAAAACCAGACTTAAATTGGACTTTAAAGGATCATATTACACCAATTTCTGAACTCCATACCCTTTCACTTGAATAATTTGGATCGTTTCAAATCTGGAAGCTCCAATCTCTACTGAAATAAAGGAAATTTGACAGACTAATAATAAAGGATTACTCAAACATGTAAATGAAGCAAAACACAACTCTAGATATGTTTTTAGACAAAGTAACAACATTTTAAAATGGCTTCAAGCTCACAGGAGGTACTTTTGCCTAATACAGAACCATTAACGGAGATAAGGATGAATACTGGACTAAATCAAGGCCTAACTCCAGATTACGCTATCGCAGAAGAAAGCCAATACTCTAAAATAGAAGCACAATAAAACCCAGTCGATGTCCAGATAAAAATGCAAAAAAATATTACACCTCTTAAAAGGAGTAAGCCCGAATACTGGTATACTTTCAGACAGTTTTACAAGTAGCCACTGGAGTAGAAAGATCTTTATGAGAAATAGATATGCAAAAGTTATGTGGTTGTAACATTCTTTGGAGTATGTCTAATCGCACTGATGCAGAAGTGTTTACTAGACTTTTAAGTGGTTGGTGTGGAAAGATAAGCTGAAGTAAATTGAAGTTTGATGATAATTCTGTCAACACATGCACAAGGGACAAAGCGAACGGTGAATACACACTGTAACCAGACGTTGGCTTTAATAGCTTTTTATGACAGATGTATTTGTTTGAGATGTGTTGATTATTGATTAGTTTATGATATTATCTTATTAAAGGTCCCATGATACACAAAATATTCAGAGTGTTTTGTATTTGAGAGAAAAACTCGTCCTAAATATGCAGGATTTGTCCGTTTGTGTGAATGAAACGAAACACAACTCCGAGTAGGTTTGTGATGAGGAAACATAACAGATCAGAAAATAGCGTAATATACCAAGTTTTTACTCTGCAGGTACAATCTTTTGCATTTCACACGTGCATAACTTTTCTAGTAGGGGATTTACCACCTGTAGCATCCCTGATACATGGAGATGCTTTTGTTTTGACGTAAACTTATCCCTCTAGATCTGGAATTTATATTCAGATAAATCCATTTTCATTTTGCTACAACTAGTTCATCTGAAACGCTTTGCAAAGTTATTCCTCATTTACTAAATATCCACCGAGATGAGTTTAGAAGCACTTTTTACAACTGACTGGAGTGTTGCCGGTAAAGCTAACGACAACCAGCATGCTAACGTGCACGTCCTGATTAGCAGAGTAAAACCTTTTAGAATTTTCCGCAAGGACTTCAAGAGCTGCTCATTATAATTTATGATTTTTATTTATTGATTGATTGATTGATTGATTGATTGATTGATTGATTGATTTATTATTATTATTATTATTATTATTATTATTATTGAAATTTATTATTAAATTATTTTGTTTTTATTGACGTTTATCTTTTTTATCTATCTTTTTTGCTAGAATTTATTATTACCTTTTCTATTTTTTTCTTTTTTTTTATTAGATTATTTCATGATGTGTGAGCTACTGTGTCCAAATAATTTCCCTTCTGGATCAATAAAGTTTATCTAAGTCGAAGTTTTGCTCGTTTTGCTCAAATACATGTCGAAAAACATGTACTGAACCTTGAACTTATCCTCTAAAATACCTCTTTTGTTCCTTTCTTTTACAAAAAATACCTGGACCTCCACATCGACCTTCTTACGGCCAGAACCTTGAAATAATCACAAGGACATGGACACAAACCTGCCTCGTAACACAGCTGTAAACCTGCCTATCTATTCCCCACGTTCTTTCTGCATTCCCTGGTATTAGATCAAGTTTGTTGCGTGACCATGTGCGATATAGAAACTGCGTGTGCGTTAGTGTTATTTGCGCCGGCTAAATCGTAAGCCCCTCTTCCCCGCCATGTCCTGTTTGCGCCCCGAGCCGAACCCAAGATAAATAATTTGTACGGCGAGAGGGGGATGCAGTTTTCTTTGTGATGGTTATTGGTGCCAGAGGAACAGGTAGAGCGCTGTCACGGTAATCTAAATACGACCGGAAAGGAGAGAGTTTGAAGGGCTAGAGGAGAGGAGGAAAGGGAGGAAAGGAGTAGAGGGGGTCTTGTCCATGGGGTAAACAGTTGCGGTGATTTAACGGGAGTGATGGCGAATGGGTGGGTGGGTTGCTGGAACAATTCTTCCTTGGAGAAATGCAAGGCGTTGCTGCATTTGGCCGTGCTCATTATCCCCCGTGTGCAGTGTCCCAGTCGTGGCTATACAAGGCGAAAATAATATGGAGCACAATGGGGTGTTGTGGGGTCATTATTATGCGATTTACAGTGTAGACGCAGAATAACTAAGCTAAATTATGTGTTTTCTGGCTCAACTAGTGTTCAAACAGAACACTACAGCCGTAATAGTCTAAAAAAGCATGAACACGGACTTAATTCGCAATGAGCAAATGTTTATGGAGAAGGAAACTACATAAAAATACCCCAACAGTAATTTCTAAACCCTTAAAGCTGCACTATGTAATTTCTTAGGTGTAGAGCCTGCTATTTGCTTGTCTCCATGGAGATGTTATATCATTGCATGGAATGTTCCACAGTAGGGCATTAAACGAACTTTTCATATATTCAATTACAGGTGTTTTAGAGCTGAAATACTTTGAAAAACATGAATTTTTACTATGTGCATGCTTGCTTCTCCATAGATCTGAACAACTTGTGATAGTCCAGTTTGTTTCCATACTGTATAACTTTCAAGGCAACCTCTTTGCATCTCCATGGAGACAAGCAGGTGGCGGACTCTTCACCTGAAAAGTTACACATTGCACCTTTAGTTAACTAGCGGCACTTAACAACCCAACATGGACCGTGCAGCAATGAGGTCGGTTGGTAAACTATTTCTAAGCAAGAAATGAGCGTTTTAGATAAGGATTACTTGAAATGACTTGTGATATCATGCTCCACTGTGTTTTTAAACTCCATACACCTTCACTCGACTTATTTGGATGATTTCGGCGCAGAAATTGCTATTCTCTACTGAACAAAAACAAAATGTAGCCGTTCACTTGAAAACTACAACTACATGAGATCACAAGGTGGAACAGAGCATTTAGAGTAGGGGTGGGCAATTATTTTTTTTCCATGGGGCCACACGAAAAAACGCAAATATTGTGGAGGGCCGAGCCAAAATGCTTAACTCAACTTCTGCATAATATGACTTGTATTTGTTTATAAAACGCAGTAAATAGCATTGTTTTGACAAGCTGGTAAGAGTCATAAGAGTTTATGTTATGACAAAGCAATGAAAAAGTGCGGCTGGCTTACAAAAATGTCATAAAAAACAGCTCTAAAATAAAAGCAATACAGCTTTAGTCCACGCGTGAGATTTAGAGCTTTGGAGATGTAGACAACCTAAAATTACATGTGAATGAAACAAAACACAACTCCAGGTATGTTTTTAAGGAGGTAACAAGATTCAAGATAGTTTAAAACTCACAAGACTCAATTTTGCAGAATATATGTTTAAACATTTAACCTTTTAACCATTTGCCTTCTTTATTTAGTTTGTTTTTAAATCTTACAGCGTGTTTTTAATTCTTATTTGGGTGCCACTTTATAATAAAAAGTTCATTAACAACGATTAGGAACTACGTAATTAATATTCATCGCCTAACTCTGGCCATTTAGGCAAAAAAGCATTTACGTAACTACTAAGCCTGAATCATTCACAGTAAAATATGAATAATACATATTTATTAATAGAGCGCATTTAAAAACAAGTGCTGTAGACTCCACAAAGCCCAATAATACTAAAAGCGTAAAAATAGCAGACAGGAGGCGTACACAAAGAGACAGTGAAGCAGACAGATCAATAAACAGAATAATCAAATAGGATCAAATATAAAAGTTCATTTTGTATGTCTATGCTTTAATAAGGCTGTTAAAAGTGGACTCGGCATAAAATGGTACCTTTATTTGTTATGATGTGCAAATATGTAAATATTGTCTTTTGAAGTTGCACTTGTGGTCAAACTGAAGTGCACGATTCGGAAACGACGTCTGAAAACATCCAAAACACATTCCACTTTATGGCCGTTTCATTGTTTACTCAAATATATAAAAAAAAGACTGATTTCGACTGCGGTCACCCTCATTCAGACAACTTCGGTAACATGTTTATTCATTTATCCGGGTGGTTTCAGGTGAGGCCGTCGACCTTGCGAAACAACCCGTGTGGAACTACATGTTAATCTACCACTCGGGGCCGTGTTGTCTCTGAGCATCTTGTATGGACACTAATCTGGGAGATAACTGACACTGTTATACAAATGAGCTCCGAGCGATCCAAAGAAAAGATTAAAACCCACCTCTGAGCTTGCCGTGTTTATTAAAAGGATTTGCGAGAGTAAATATTTAGGTGTTAGGAACGATAGCGTATGCCTGAGCTAATATTTTGACATTGGGGAGATGGAAGAACGGCGCTCGATGATCTATTGTGGAGCAAAATTGAATTGACACTTCAAGTTGATGGCTTCCTTGGCCTCAGATGCACCTACAGCCAAGTGTATTACCTTCTTCGCCGGTTACCTAAAACGCTACTCCATACGCGCCATCATTCACGCAGTTTCCCCGAGCGTTGACTTACAATGGAGACCTCCTAAAATAAGCTTGCAGTTTTCTCAATCGCTTCTTTGTAAAATGTGTTACAAAAATCCTACAGGCAAAAATGTGCACTGACTTTCTCATAGGGGGAGAGCGGTCATTCATACAGGAAGTGCTCCACTGTGTTTTTAAACTTCACACACCTTCACTAGAATCACTTGGACGATTTCAGACCTTGAATTGTCCATCTCTGCTGAACAAAAGGTGGAAAAGAGCATTTTTGAGCTTCGGAGATGGAGACAGCGCAGTATACTATACACTTTTCACTATGATTCACGCAATTTCTCCAAGCGTTTTCTTACAATAGACACGTCAAATAAAAAGTTTTTCAATAGGCTATTATCAGAACGTTAGGAATAGCCGCGATGTTGAGTGGCACAACATCCGGTCAATGCTTTTCTGTGGCAAAATACCTGTGAAAAAGTGTTGCATTTTTTGAGCAGCTTTATAAATCTGCCCCAACATCAAATCTTTATCCAACAAGATCGAGAAAGAACATATTCTGTCCATGAAGGATTTATCCACAACTATCAAGGTAAGAAAGACAAAAACTTAAAGGCGAACAACGTCGAGAATTAATGAAATACTCCTGAGCAAAACTAACATTCTGGTCATGAATAAAACATAAATCAGACAGATTCCAGAATTAAAATAAAAAATCGGTTTTGTCATGTTGATATTAGCATTGACAGATAGATTTGTGCAGTTTAAATGGTAGACATTTCATCTATAGCATTTAAACTGAGATGGAGATGTAGACAGTGTAATATACAAAACACTATACGCTCTATCATTCACGCATTTTCTCCCAGCGTAATTACAATAAACAACTCGTATAATACGTCTGCAGTTTCCTCTATTGCTTCCTCATGAAATGCATTAGAAAATAATGCAGACAATGTGTTTTTAAGCCCCATACTCTTTCACTAGAATCATTTGGACGATTTCAGACCAGGAATTGCCCATCTCTATTGAACAAAAGTAGCTATTTACTTGAAAACTACTGCGTCAGGATCTCACGAGGTGGAACAGAGGATTTTGAGCTTCAGAGATGTAGACAGCCTAATATACATCATCATTCACGCAATTTCCTCATATAATACGTTTGCACTTTCCTCAACCGCTTCCTCATGAAATGCATTAGACAGTCATACAGACATTGTACAAAATAATTTCAGACCTGGAATTGCCTGAACAGAAAGTAAAAAGCGGCTGTTTACTTGAAAACTCCTGAAATCACAAGAGCATTTTGAGCTTTGTTAATGCAGACAGACCAATACACTACTCTATACGCTCTATAAGTCACACGGTTTCCCCAAGCGTTTACTGACAATAGACACCTCGTATAATAAGTTTGCCGTTTTCTCTATCGCTTCCTCATGAAATGCATTAGAAAAATCCTACAGTCACTGTATAAAACCGCCCCCTCGCTTTCTCTCAGGTGTAGAATGCATTGTTTTAGGTTCTAAGTCCTGAGCAGTGAGCAAAGCCAGTGTTGTGGGTGGCTGACATTTCGACGCAACAAAACCCCCATTCATTTGTTTTTCATATGCCGTTGCCAAAATTATGATCCGTTGTACTAAATTATAACTTAAGTGTGTAGTCATTTTTCATGAGGCGGATTAATTTTTGTAGACAGTGTTGCCCTGGGGTGGACTGACGGCCAATCTGCACACACAGACAATGGGCCTGCTACATACAGTATATTACTACAGAAAGATAATTTGGCACAGACACAAAGCAGTATAATCTGACGAAACCAATTTTTAATGAGACAGTATCATTAAAAGCAATGAGCTGCAACCAATAAATGACTAAATGAACCAATAATTAGCCACAGAAGTTATTTATTCTACTCTCTACAGCTCGGATATTACGTTATTGCATAAATATAGCAAAAATCTTTGCTCTATTTCAGAAGAAAAGACGGAAATGTTTTGGTCCAGCTTTCATTTTTTTGAATAAGTCGTTAGAGTAATCAGGCCTAGCATTCATATTAGGTAAGGTGGGTGATATGTCTTGCCTAAGGACACAGCAACAACAAGTGCTCTAACCACGCGCTGTGTACATATGGTTTTGGAATGCGTTTTAATAGCGAATACATCTTGACGAGCAAAAGTAGAAATGGTTCTGTTGTACAAAAGTGATGTAACGGTGCGTCAATATTAATATTTGATGTTTTCGTACTGTATAGTTTTAGCCAACCTGTGGGACAATGGATCTGACCTCTCACCCGGTGCGTTTTAGTGTTTTTAGTTCGCCAAACGCCAACCTTCGGCTCAGAGGACGAAGCCGAGTGCGACGTGAGAACCTTCATGACAAAAAAAGTTAATTTATTCGAAGAGGTACTCGAGTAGGTGAGCAATTGCAACTCAATTTAAACTCCCCACGTCTCAACCTGAGAATCATCAATACCCATCCGCCCGCCCCAGAAATCACAAGCACATCAATCACACATCAGCCACTCTCGACGCTCTTTTGCCTGTCGAATTTTAACTTTTCCCCCCAAGGCTCGGGCTGACTGGCAGACTAAAAAGTGGAGGAAATGGGAACGAGAGAGAGAAATACAGGGGGAGGAATGAGAGACGGAGAGCGAAAGAAAGAGAAGGATGTGTCCAGAATCCTCAAGATGGACTCCACTCGGCAACACATGGCAACGGCATCAAACAGAAGCAGCTAGCAGGCTGAACCCCAGCCCGGTGCACCTGAGCCCTCACAACTAGAGCCAGAACCAAAGAAAGAAAAACAGAAAAATCCCATTTGACTTAAAAGCAAAATGGGCAATTTGAACTTGGGCTGTGTTGTAGTTTCGATTTGACAGATGTCTGGTGATTGCAGGGGGAAAGCGTACCATCTAAGAAATTAAAAATTAAAACTCCAAGTAAAAATTTTGGATTAAAGTGACGGGTAGCAGAGATTTTCCATGTATTTGAGCAAAAGTTGTCTTGCCCCAGTACAGATTTGTGGAAAAAGCAGCTCTTCAAGGTCAGAATAAGCTGTGTACTGTGTTCATGCAGCTATAAAGTGTTTTCCTGCTTGATGATCAGGAAGTACGTGTTACCATACTAGTTGTTATTAGCTCTACCATGCTGATAAAACTTTGCTCTGGTCTCTGAGAGTTTTGAAAAGCTCTTATAAAATCATTGCGATGATTGCGATGACAGTAGTGAAAGAAGTACATGATTTTATTACTTAAGTAAAAGTACAGATATTGGAGCAAAGAAATACTCAAGTACAAGTAAAAAGTATCACATGAAAAACTATACTTAAGCAAAAGTATTAAAGTGAATATTCTGATTTTGAGATCTAATAAAGCTTCAAATGTCGTGATTTTGATAAATTGTGAATTCTGTTCAACAAACACGATTGAATCAAACTGTTTTTCCTTTTTGGTTGAGCAAACAAATTAAGACGTGTTAAAAATAAACCCTTGGCGTTTTCAGCAGGTTTAAAAGTACAGTGATCCCTCGCTATAACGCGGTTCATCTTTCGCGGCTTCGCTGTTTCGTGGATTTTTTTATGCTTTTTTATTTTTATTTTTTTTAACAGTGCATTGTGTTCTGAATCCTGATTGGCCAAGGGACTGTAGTCTAGAAGTGATAAAAGTTGACTGGTCTTTCACTTAGACCAGGGGTCGGTAACCTTTAACACTCAAAGAGCCGTTTGGAGCGTCTCCCACAGAAAAGAAAACATGGGTGCCATAAAGAAGGAGGAAAATAACATAAGGACGACGGGAGAAGACACCTGCACCACAGCCTTCAGTAGAAAAAGACGCTACAGGAGTCAGGAGGAAGAGGCTCAGTCAGAGGCACTGAAATACACATGAGTCACAATGTCCAACCTCATGTTCGCATTCATTATTATTTTACAGCATTTTTTAAAAACTATCATAGTTATATTTTTAAATGCTTGAGCCTGAAAACAGGATTTGATCTTTGGTTTCATTCTATAGTACAGTATTGTATTGTATAATAATTGTAAAAAAATAAAGCTGATACTTCACGGGGTTCTTTTTGGAACGTAACCCCCGCGATAAACGAGGGATCACTGTATCATAAAAAAAATACTTTCACTTTTCAGTCCAGTTCAAAAACAGTCCTAAAGTAGAAAGTATAGATACCTATAAAACATACTTAAGTAAAGTACAGATACTTACAACTGAAGCAACAAGAACTTTATTTACTACTTGTACTTTGTTACTTTCTACCACTGCTGAGTAAAAAGCACTTTAAACCACCGCAAAACTTTTTAAATGACCCAACTTGTGTTTTCCGAGTTTTAAGACCGTACAAATCAGCTACAGCTTCTTTAAAGTGTTGTTCCTGTTCTTAATTCGAGCTTTGTGAACCGAGGGGATTTCTGTAGGTTTCTGGCAGGAAAAAATACTGAGTTGATTCTTTGGTGGCTCAAACAAAAAGCCTTCTTGGACCATGCAAGATCTGGAATGCCCTGGTGCTACTGAGATCTTCGCCCGTAAAAGGACGACATGAGTAATTCTGCTGTTCGGTCTTTGAGCTGAGCACATGTTTTTGATAAAACACCTCATTTTACTAATTCTTAAAACAAAATAACATTTCCCCGTCAGAGAATCCTTCCAAGTCTTTTCAGTCTCACTGTAAGCAGTGCTGCAATTGGATTATATGGAGCTACTTGGACAGAAGAGAGGAGAATCTGAGTGAAGGAGAGAGGGAAGAAGGAGAGAGAGAGAAAGAGAGGGGAAGAGAGGGGGAGGAGAGAAGGACGGAAAAGGTAAGGAGAGAAGAGGGGGGAAGAAAGAGTGCGAGAAAAAGAGAAGGGGTAGGAGACAGGAAGGGAAAGAGAGAGAAAGAGAAGGAGGAAGAAAGAAAGAAAGAGGGAAGGAGAGAGGAAAAGAGAGAGAGGAGGAGAGAAACTGGGGAGAGAGACAGATGGAGAAAGAAAGAGGGAGGGAAGAAGAAGGAGAGAGAGAGGGGAAGAGAGGGGGAGAGAAGGAAGAAAAAGGTAAGGAGAGAAGAGGGGGAAAGAAAGAATGGGAGAAAAAGAGGGGGTAGGAGACATGAAGGGAAAGAGAGAGAAAGAAAGAAAGAAAGAGGGAGGGACAGAGGAGAAGAGAGAGACTGGGGAGAGAGATGGAGAAAGAAAGAGGGAGGGAAGGAGAGGGAGAGAAAAAAGAGGGGGGATAGAAGACAGGGAGGGAGAGAGAAAGAGAAAAAAGAAAGAAAAAGAGGAAGAAAGAGAAAGAAAAGGGGAGAGGGAAGGAGAGAAATAGGGAGGGAGAGAGGAAGAGAGATTGGAGAGAGAGGGGGAGAGAAAGAGAGGGGGGTAGGAGACAGGGAGGGAGAAAGAGAAGGAGAGAAAGAGGGAGAGAGGAAGAAATAGAAAGAAAAGGAGAGAGAAAGAAAGAAGGAAAGAGGGAGAAAGGAAAAGAGAGTGCTTGGGGAGATGGGGGAAGAAAGATGGAGGGAAGGAGAAGGGACGGGGACAAAGAGTGGGTGAGAAAGAGAGGGAGAGAGAAAGAAAGAGGGGAAGAGAGAGGGAGAGAAAGAAAGAAAATGAGAGATAAGGAAATAAAGAGGGAGAGAGGAGAAAAGAGAGGGAGGGAAAGATAGAGAGAGAGGAAGCGTGGGTGAGGAAGAGGAGAGATTAAAAGAGGGAACGACAGAGAGAGGATTCTTGCTGCTGAAGCCAGATGTGGGCTCAGTACAATTACCTCCGGACATCTGGGACCTATAAACACCGCTCTCTCTTCCTCTATCTCTCCCTCGCTCTCTTCTTTCTTCCCTTTGTCCCCGCTCCCATCTTCATCACTGTCCTCTTCTACAAACAGTCCTCCTTCACTGCACTTTTGTCTTGCCGTTCCCAGCCCATGCATACATTTACAGCCCAGAACGAAACAGGCCGCGAGGATCAGCGCAACGTAAAGACAATCAGGAAGCAATGATCAGATAAACAAAAGAGGCCTTAAAAGGAACGTAAAAAGAGTTACAGCAACAGGCCGCAACCTTAAACTTGTCCTGGAGAACTTTCTGGTAGAGGTCTGTTACCATTATTACGATTATTTATTTATTTATATCAAGGACCGTGCACAGAAAACATTAGACTCGTCGAGAAAAGATGCTCTAAACCAAATCTGAGCAGGTACAAAATGCATTAAGAAAACTATTTACACTTTAAAAACTATTAACACATTAAAAATACTCAAATTCGGTCTTATCAGCATCCTCCAAAATCCAATTCATCAACACAAACAAGTCAAACACATTAGACTCTATTCACTTTAACGTCACAAACCAGGAAGACGTTTGAAATGATGCAATTACAACTTCCGGCGGGTGGTACTTTTAGTCTCCTTGGTCTATTTGCAGTAGTAATAGGTGCAACTACCGTGAATAGACCGGAAGTACCCCCCCGGAAGTTGTAATTGCATCTTTTCAAACGTCTTCCTGGTTTGTGACGTTACGTGAATAGAGCATTTACATTTACAACTAAACAACGCATCTATAGTACAATCAGTCAGAACTTGTAAATGTTTGAAGAAGCCTGCCTGAAGCCATTGTTTTAGCCTGTGCGAGAAAGCTGAATGAAAGCTGAATGAGTAGCAGAATGTTCCAATGTATGGCATTAAACGTATGCACCACCATGGGGACAAGCGGGTGAGCCCAAGTTACGGGTCAGATCTGTGAAAAGGGAAGCATGCAAGCTTATCAAAGTACTTCTAGTTAAACAACACATGCAGTAAAATAAGTGGTAGCCATAGACTGTATAAAGACGTGAATTACGCCTACTGTATAGCGTTGAGCTCCAGTCAAATGAAGCTCACCAAGGCTAGCAGTTATAGTGGTGAATTTGGAGCCAACTTCCATGTTAGTAAATGGAGTTTATTACCCAACAAAATTGAAAAAATAAATAAAAAAAATCATGCAGAGCGGTTGATATGAGCATTTTAAAACCAAAATAAAGGTACTGACAGCAGTGGTTAGAGAGAGTGGCAACATTTTGTTAATGCGAAAAGTGAAATGGAGCTGGAGTCAGTGGAGCCGTAAGTGAAGCGTAACTCTGCAGGTTCGTAGTAGGTTTCGTAGCAGGTTTCCTAGTAGGTTCGCCATGTCCATTTATATATATACAGTCTATGGTGGTAGCTAGACATGTTCAGTGCTATACTGTGGAACATTCCAGGCAAAGAACAGCATCGCCATGGAGACAAGCACGTGGCAGATACCCTTAAAACAGAGCTCTACATTTAGCAAAATGAGGAACTGCATTCGTGTCAATAAGTACATTTTTCTCACTTCGGGAATGTGCTAAATTTTCAGATTCAAAAATCGGTCTTGCTGTTTATATTATAGTGTGAATAAAATGTGGCTGTATGCAAATCAATGCAGTCTCTATGGGTTTAGATTTCACCCCACATCCCAACTGTTTTTTGACTCTCAGCTGTACTTTCCTATATCCTTCATTATACAGCACCTCAGCCTCACCAGAACAACGCACAACCTTTTTCCTTCCCTGCACTTTTGTTTGTTTAGTTGTCATTCTTCGCACCAAAATACTACCCCCTTCTCCCCTAACAAAAACAACAACAAACTACCCTCATTTGCTATTCAAATCCAAACTTCCAAGTGTCCAGGTTTACAATGCAAAGGCAAAATCATTATGCAAATTCTGCTAAGTGTTGAGCGAGTTACTCATGGGATAGTTTTGCAGAGGTTTCGTGATTAATAACGCCGCTTTGTTATTGTTGCATGTTCAGCATTTTAAAGGTGATCCCACCACGCCCATATGTTGACAGTATAGACTTGGGTGGGTGCTATCTGTCCTCGCCATGAGGCTTAACTCTGTGACAAACAGAAGTTGTCAACAAAGGATTTCCAGCACCTCCACCTATAAGTATCAGTCATGGGATGGGCATGGTGAAAGTACAAAAAGAACCACAGCCCAACACCACACCATACATCTTAGTGGCAGGTTAATGACCTATTTTTTGTTTGACGATGGTTTACAAATCTGGAAATTGGATATGATCACAATAGTGCAAGAATCAAGGAGTCATTGCAATTATGACAGAGAAAAGAAAAGAATAGTCCAAACTTGGTGTGAAATATTTGTTACCTTTGAAATGTAAATGCAGAATTGGGATTTCATAGAAGAAAGGTTGCAAATGTCACCAAAGGGGTTATTGCTCATTCATACAAAGAGTCGCTGGTCAAAAGTAATAATCTCACTATTTGGGAAAGAAAAGAAAAGATCTGTAAAGTTCTGTTTTTTTTTTATTCTGAACAATGGCTGCTTTGAGGAAAGATGTGATTTAAGCTTCACCAGATTCAGTTTTTTGTTCAGTTAGTAGCTCATCCCCTGATCATTGTCTGTTGTGGAGGTTGGCGGGTCAAATCCTGTTGTTAACATAAGCATCATTCACTAGCAAGCACCACGCGGGCAACAACACATGTGCAAAGAGAAAATAGTTTATTATAGGGTGATGAGGTGGGGCGGGATGGCTGGGTTGAGACTCTAAGGTGGGGGTTCAGTCTCAATCTTCACACGGCTCCCCCCTCGTAGGCGTATTATGTCTGGAAGCCAAACAGATATGGGTTGGGAGGGTGGGGTCGAGTTATTCGGGACAAAGTGGGTTGCCGGGATAGGCTGCTACAAATAGGCTTCTGGGAAATGGAGGTGTGGTAGAAGTGAGCTGTGATTCGCTCCTGCTCCTGAACCTAAGTCAGTCATTTTAACTACATTTATTGGTTGAGTGATCAGATCCACTGACCCACAGGTTGACGGTATGATTCAAATGCCTACAGATGAATCCTGTCATTGTGTCCTTGGGCAAGACACTTTACCCCCTTGCCTTCAGTGTGAATGGGTGAGTGGCCTCTTGATTAAAGTGCTTCGAGTGCCTTAAAAAGTAGAAACGTGCCTTATAAATGTGGCCATTTACTATTCCTACTACTACAACCTACTATTACTGCTACTGCTACTACTATAAGCAGCTGTACAACTACCAGCAACATGGCCACAACAACAACTAACACTAATGCAAAAACTACTACTACATTCCCTTAAAGAATGAATTTTCAAGTATTTCCCAATAGTATTTCCCAAATGAGAGAAAGCCCCAGTCTGTCAGACCAGCTAGATTCAACTTTAATGCAACCACTACAATGCCACCTGCAGCCAGACACCATGAAAACAGCATAAGCCTGGAGAAATAAGAAGATATATAAAATCTAGCAATATCTCCACTGGTTATTGGGTTATTTGGCATTTCCTGGCCAAGAGTCAGTGCTAACTGGCTATGTTATTGTAGACCATAGCCTCTAGCGGCGTCTGCGTCCTTGGCTTTTGTATCCTTTCTGTCTTTTCTCTTGGAAGCGCTGCCACAGGTTAAAGTATGGCAGTTGCAGGAAGCTTTATTGGCACGGAAGATACAAGGCGGGGTTTTAAAATGCAGTTAGCAGGTGAGCCAGTGGGTCTTAAAACCACACAAGGCTGTTCATAGCATCAGTTCTTTATTTACTCATTTTTGTTAGATAAATGACTCAAGCTGCCTAACCCAATTTTTGTAAACCAAATTTCAAGATGTGAGTGCAACGGAGTGGATTTAGTCATTTCATTTTAAATACTCATAATCTCATAGACTATAATTTTGTAAAACATTTTATTTTTAATTGAGTGTAAACTAAATCCATTATACTTACAGAGGACTTTTCTTTTTATTTTAATCCATTGACCACTGTGGATTTTGGTTGTTTGTGGTTATGGAATGGTCAAACCTGTCAGCACTGACACTGTGTATTTATGTCCATCTTGGACCAGTGTCAGTTGGTCTTTTCTCCTGTTCCTATGGAATTCCTATGGTCTGTGACCAATGTGCAATGTAATTTAAACGTGTGTAAATATTAAGTAATCTGATGGATAAATGCATGGATACAGAGTGAAATGCAGTGAATGATACAGTGGTTCTATAATTGTCTGATGGTGTTTGACTGTGACTGTATAACTGAGGTTTGAATGTTGGGGAAGTTTTAGAGAAATTTAGAGACTTATAGGGGAATGTACACTGTTTATTTATGTAAAAAGGGACTACAGATGGAAACTAGCTATTCAGCTATAATCTGGTACAGTGCATCTCTGTCTTTCGATTTAATATTTCTGTGCATTGTCCCTCAAATAAAGATTAAAGTAAGTAAGTAAAGTAAGTTTAAAAATGCTTTAAGAAATGCTTTGTGTAACTTTTCTGCTTGTTTCTATGGATATGTCATTGCTCTGCCTGAAATACTGCATACTGTTCCACAGTATGACATTAAACAGCTCTACCTTACATTTATTCAATTGCAGGTGTTCTTTTTTAGCTCAGAAAAACCTAGAAAAACAGGCATTCTGACTGTGAGCGGGGTCGCCTCTCCACAGATCTCACTCGTAACTTTGTCTAGGTTGGTCTCCATGAAGATAGAAAGGTTTAATGCCATACCGTGAAACGTTCCAGACAAAGTATTATATCTCCATGGAGAAAAGCATTTGATGGAACCTTTACCAGAAATGTTATTCACTTTTAAACTAAAAAAAAAATAAATCAAAATAATAAAAATATGGCAACCAAACACTGCCGATTTATTCACAGTAAATTTTGACCAAAACAAAATTTCAGTTGACTTCCAAGTTGAATTCCAATTAGCATTTCGGAATAACTTTTTTGCACCACCGTACAGCCTTTTTATGAGCTTGTTTTTAAAAGTCCATATAGAAAATAAATGAATCCCCCAAACTTTCTCTGTTAAATTCTCAGTTTTACAGCTGTGGATCAAAATATAACGACAGACCACAAACCCAGATTTCAGTGCGCTCCCATACTCCCTTTGATGTGCTAGTTTGATTATGCAAGCGAGCAGCAACTGACTGTAATGCAAAAATACACTTCGGAATGACACAACGCTTTTGCCTTCGAAAATGTGTCGGAGATCAAAGAAAGTACATCATTTTGTTTTGCCACTAAAGTTCAAGCGCTTGGAGGTCCATATTGTGGGAGCCATTTTCAGAGCTACTATTTCTACTGGACCGCTTTGGACTGACTGGCACAGTGGGTAGTCGGGTTTGGGAGGCGGGCGTCGCTCTCCTTCTGCTGTTACTTTTGGTTTAATCAAGACTACCTGGGAAGAAGGACAAAATGGCGCTCTTGTCTTTTCGAATTTTTCCCCCGCACAAAGAACAAAATGGAGACTTTAACATTTCAGCATGGGGTTGTCTTTGGTAATTTTTTATGTGGGATGTTAGGAAGTGGATTGAAGCTGGAAGTAGGTAGGCATATTGTATCCAGCGACTGATTTTTTTTTAAAAAGATGATTGAAAAAATAATCTACTAAAATGACCAGATTACCTATATGTTTGTCATGTTTTCCTCATGTTTTAATTTATGATTATTTATGGATTTTAAGAATTTTGAGTGCACTGTGTAACTCTCTCCAACCTTTTACCCCTGGGGAGCTACTTTTGAAAACTGAAAGAGGAAGAGCGCTACTCCTTTTAGGTGTTGCACGAAATTGAGCTAATATAAAGGTAACAACTACCTTTAGATGGGGTGTATTTAGATGCCTACAAACATAAACCATATATCAGTAGATCAGTGCACAATATTAGGCATTTAATATGAAAACAGACATGGAAATAGTGTATAACTGCGACATCCTTTGGTGAGCTACTTGGAATGAGGTGGAAAGCCACTGGTAGCTCCCGAGCTACATGTTGGAGATACCTGGTTTAACTTTTCTGGTGCAGGGTCCACAACCAGCTTGTATCCTGTGTATATATCAGACTATATGGACATAGCTCGTCGCATTCTAAATAGGAAGTGAGCATGGACGCAAAGTGGTTCCTTGGAGCGCTGGTTGCAATTGATTTCTATTGAAAAATCATTGCCTTTCTCTGTGTAACTGCCGCTGTCAGCCTCATTATTCTGACCTTAAAATGTTCATATTAACCTTCTCTATATGATCTTGTCATTTTTATTTCACTATTTTGTCTCTAAATTAAGATATGAAGATTAATAACTGACACATCTGATGCCTGCTCTTCCCAAAGTCGCTCCTGCCAACGTTATCAACAGCTTGATTGACAGCCTTGTTGATAAGTGCTACCAAACCAATGGTGTGGGCGGAAAACGTTGACGACTTGGCTGTTTGGTTTTGATCCGGTTTTTGGATTTCCAAATATAGTCCATGATCGCAGATTCGCCGCCATGAACGCAAGCCTCGATGAGCTTCATTTGGTTGCTACACTACGGATGAGGTCACGCTCCCTTATTCTGCAGTCTATGATGTATGCCTTGACTTCCAGAATGTTACTCAGTATGGCTTTAAACTTAAGTTATTACCATGGAGACAAGCATGTGGTGCTACTGATCAAGTTACAGGTCAAATCTGTGGAGAGGCGACCACCACTCACAGTAAGAATAGATTTAGACAAACTTTATCGATTCACAAGGGAAATTATTTGGACACAGTAGCTCACACATCACAATATATTATAATAAAGAGAATAATAAAGAGTAAAAACATATAAATGGTAATAATAAGAATGCATATTTTTGAATATATTATTAAGCATCTGTAGAACTTCAATATACTGTATGTTTAATGCCACAATATGGAACTTTCCAGGTAAAGCACCGGGTAAACAACCAGAAGTTCCATAAATCCTACTTAATGTACTTCAAATATAGTAAAGTGTTTTCTGTTTAAAAACTTGCTGTAGCTTTACCACATACGCATATACAGGTTAATAATTCATCTAAAATACAAATAAACACGGCTCGTATTGGTTTTCCCCGTAGACCTTCTTTGGCATTTGATAAAGTGGTTACAGAAACTTGAGCAAATAAATGTGACGCGAGTTCATTGCTTGTTATACTTTATCTATATGTGCGTACGTTTCCCTTACAGTAACACTGATCGCGTCCCAAAAGCCTATTGCGTCAAGATAAGACAAGGAAGTAATTAAATTTTAAAATGGCCTCACCTTTTCCCCTCGTCGTGTTCAGCTGAAGTTTCTTTGTTTGGCTTTGCGTCGTCGACCGTTTTGTTTCCTATGAGACGGGCTGGCCTCCCTGTGGATACCTAACCACTGTGATGTTTTGATTACCAATTCTTTATTATAATGAAAGTGCATGGGGGGAAATGACTATGAATATTTATGTTACCAGCTACTGTTCACCTATTCACCTTTTTAGTGTTGGCAAAGAACGCTTGCCTTTATCGTGTGAAAAATAAGAGTATCAAATTAGCATAAGTATACTTTTTTTTTTTTTTAGAAAAGTAAATGATGACAATTAAAGATTTACTTCTGTGGCCAGTGAGTGATGCTACTTCAAAAGAAAAAAAAGCAGATTAATTTTTCTATTTGTGATTTGTGTGTGTTTAAAGTAGAACTAGACTTAATGGACGTTAATGAGTGTTTTCCTGAATAGAGAATAACTGCCTAAATATGCATAATTTGTGTGTTAAACATGTGTGAATGAAACAAAACAAACTCCAGGTCTGTTTTTCAGCAAACAACATTATGACAGACCAGGAAATCTCGTAATATACCTTTAATATACTAACGCCCAATGTGCTTTTACCTATAAAATCGAATACTTTGTACTTTTCTTTCTGATCTCCACTGTGTGTCATCTGGTGCAGATTCTAAATACCTTTTGACATTATGGGAGTGGGATTAGTTTAGCAGGAGCTGAAGGAGAACTTTGAACGCTCTATAAAGGCCGGAGAGGTAGAATCCTGCAGGTCTGGAATCCGTCTCCTTCATGTGGGACCATTAAAAAAGAGAAAGATGGACCAAAATAGCAGCCCAGAGCTTATCCTGTTGACAAAGAGGGTGAGGAGGGAGAGTGGCAGCCCAAAATGACATCGCAATCGGGAGACTGAGAAAAAAGGATCCAAAAGGACATTTTTTTTCTTCAGAAAGTAGGTTAAATAGTTAAGTGTATAATGTGATTTTTTTTTCTCCAAGTGTTCTTAGCTTCTTTCATAGAACCTCTTTTATAATTTAGTTTAGCCTAAAAAAGCCCAGTAGCATCTTTCCACCATCTATTCTTCAAGGACATTGGGTCAAAAACACGATTTGCAGTTACAAAGAGATAAAAGGTCTGTGAAAGCTGATGTGTTTGCCTCAAAACTACACAGTAAATCATGGTACGATTTAGACCACTTCATTGAAAGGGCCCATATTACGCTATTTTCTGATCCATGTTATAATGTTCTTTCATTTACACATCTTTTTCACCTTGTGATATCGTGATAAATCAGGAAGTGCTTCATTGTGTGTGTGTGTGTTTTAAGCTGCATTTACCTTTGCTAGAATCAAGCAACTCCAGGTATGTTTTAATGAGGTAACAATGTTAATTTAGTGTGGCTTATAAGAGTCAATTTTGTGTAAAATAGGATCTTTAAGAGGAGAAACTCCAGTTGAATAGGACAAAACCATCGACTTCTAGATATGTATTTGAAAGGTACAATGGTTCACTCAAATAAATGTATGGAAAAAAGATTAAAAACAAACAAAAATGAATCACTTAATGTTTCCATATCTATAATAGGGTAATTTATGCATAAAAAAATCCTCAAATTGTCGGTATTTTGGGAAACAATGATCTCAAAGATGGACAGGTTCAAATTCCTTGCTTCATTATCAAATCCAATCCAAAATAAATTACAGAAGGGGATTTTAGAGATTTTATTTAGTTTGAGTAGACTAGATTTTGCTAACAAAAAACAGATTAAAAAGAAATCAAATTTCTCAAAATTTTTTGAAGTTGAAACTTTAATAAATCAAGCTTAGAATTGGATATCAACAAATCCTTGTGTACAATCCATCAAAATCTGGTTATAGAAAGATTCAGAAAACCTTGAAGTTACAGTTTCCTATATAACTGTTAGGTTGCAAGCTGGTTAAATGAAATAATAAAGTATTTAGGGGAAGCTCAGACAATACTGTTGTTTCCAGTTGAAAACATATAGAGAGATCAAAATGACCTATAAATAATAATTATTCTAAAAAAATAAGAAAAGAAATACTGTATATTGCCTGCAGTGTTTTCCCTTAAAATAAACAGAGACTAACATAGCACCATAGACTTGCATACAGTACACACTTGTATAGTACAGCATGTTTATAATGTGGTCTCTCCATCAAAAATGCCTGTGACAAGAAGCAGCTTATCTGAAGTATTTGCGACAATAGCTGGTCCCTCTTTGCAAGAAAACAAGACGAATGCTGCTATGAAATTAGCTCAGAGCCAAATCAAGGCTAATTTACCATGTAGGGCTCTATGAAGTTAGCAGGAAATATAGTCAGGGTCATAATGCGATTTTTTATTACATCTTCCTCTCGTCTCCACTGCTTCTCTGATCACCGGAGCGTGAAATAGATCCCCCGTGATGTAACTGCATTATCTAATCACCAAATGAAAAACCTCCCAATCTACATCAAGCATAATTTGATGTAGATGACCTTCTTAAAAGTACGAGCCTGTATTCTGTTAGCGCTGTGGCGGCTATCAGCTATTAGTGCTAGTGTCTTGTCTCATTGATAGAAACAGTGCTGTCTCTCTATCAGCGGTGGAAGAAGTACCCAGTTTTGTTAAGTAAAAGTATTGCAGTAAACAAATCAGTAGTATCACAGTAGCAGAAGTTTAAAAATGTACTTAAAGAAAAGTATTTTTTGCAGATCTGTTTTAATTAAGCTTCAAAGGAGCTGTACTTTGTTCAACAGAAACAGTTTTGCTTTTGTTTGTACATTTTGTTTGCTCAGATGTTAAAAATAAACCCCCGTCTTTTCAGCAGTTTTTTTTTTTTTTTTTTTACTTTTTAGCCCTGTTAAAAAAATGGAGTGGAGTAGAAAGTACAAATACCTCAAACGTAGTAAAGTAAAAGTAAAAAGTATGCAAGTATAAACACAATCGACTTACAGATACTTTATGTTTTCTCATCACAAACATACCTGGAATTGGTTAACAAATCCTGCATATCCGAGTTCTTCTCTTGAACTGAAAACACTCTTTTCCACCTTGTGATGTCATGTGGTAATACAGGAAGTGCTCCACTGTGTTTTTCAACTTCACACACCTTCACTAGAATCAATTGGGTGATTTCAGAGCATTTTGAGCATTGGAGATGACAGACCAATAATAAAGGATTACTCTAATATGTGTAAATGAAACAAAACACAACTCCAGGTATGTTTTTGAGGAGGCAACAGCAGCAAAACATGACTAAAATATCAATTTGATCTAATATAGGACCTTAAAGTGCAGTACTTTTCCACCACAGTCTTTCATTCAATGCCGTATACAGGAGTTTGTCCACTCAGAGGGGCGCTGGTGTCTGGTCATGCTGAGATTTTGGCCAGTGGCTCTCAGGTCCTGTGGGAGATGACCGGGCAAGAATACAGACTGTGACTTTGTGTGGAAAGGTGTCCTCAAAATACTTCACCCTTTTTATAGGCTGTACTGAATTTACTGTAGGTGGTTGGAGGTTTTGATTTATTTTTCTAACTTTTGTGTGGCACTTCAAAAAGGCAGAAACCAGTTCCATTTACTCAAGTGCACTGAAGGGTCCTACATTACACAGAATTGACTCTTGTGAGCTTTAAGCCATGTTAATGCTGTTACCTCATCAAAAACATACCTGGAGTTGTGTAACACTTTATTATTAGCCTGCCTACATCTCCAAATCTCAAAATGTTCTGCTCTGCTCTGTGATGTTATGAAGTTTTGTTCAACAGAGATAGGGAATTCCAGGGCTGGAATCATCCAAATGATTCTACTGAAGGTGCATGACGTTTATGACATCACAAGGTGGAACAGAGTGTTTTCTGTTTGAGAGAAGAACTCAGCCTAAATATGCATTTTTGACAACTCGACGCACCTCTGCTCCAGCTACAGTAATGATGGTGCCTTTTGGTCTTCTGTGATATGTTCAAAACCTGTGGCCCATTCGGATCCAGACTTCAATGAAACACGACTTGCGATGGTATAGACAGCGTGCGCCCTTTCTGGCTACTTTAATGAGGATATAATGCAAAATGTATGTTTCATCTTAAGCAATCCTGCTGAGTTCTTCATCTCACCACCATCTCCCTTATACACTCCTACAAATGTGAAAATCTTTTAATAATTTGGTTAGAGTTTTAGAGTGACGATAAGCATAAAGTCTTCAAAGTTGAGAGAGTGCAATACTTTGTGTGTCTGTGTGTGTGTGTGCATGTGTGTGTGCTTGCATGTATGTGTGTGTGTATAATGCATGTGTGGGTGTGCGTGCGTTGGAATGCATGCTTGCGTGTATAAAATGTGTGTATTTGTGTGTGTGCAGAATGCATGTACGTGTGTGTGCTTGTGTTTGTGTAGAATGCATGTGTGTGTGCAAGTGTGCACGCGTGTGTGTCTCTGGGTGTAGAATGCATGTGTGTATGTATGTGTGTGTGCGTTTGCATCTGTAGAATGCCTCTGTGTATGTGTGTGTGCATGTGTCTCTCTGTGTGTAGAATGCATGTGTGTGTGCGTGTGTGCATGTGTCTCTCGATGTCTGTGTGTGAGTGCGTGCACGAGCATAGAATACATATGCGTGTGCATGTGTCTGTGTGTAGAATGTGTGTGTGGGCGTGTGCATGCATGTGTGTAATATGTGTGTGCATGCATGTCTGTGTGTGTGCACGTGGGTGTATAGAACATGTGTGTGCGTAGAATATACAAGTCTGTGTGCGTGTGCGTGCACACTGTAATGATATAGTGTTACACAGTAGAAATATCCTAAAATGGGAGCGTAGCTGACGCTGGTTATGAAGCCATATTCCCCTGCATAGCTTGGCTGACAAATTTAATTTTGGCGGTAACAGCCCACTCTTTAGCACAAAGCCGCTTCAACTGTCCAAACAGACAGCATAATACGAGTGCAAAACGGCTCAGCTCATTTAGCACAATTGGATCTTGTTACTCGGCATACTCCATTTAACTGTCACATACCGGGCTTTGCTTTCTTTGCCTTTTCAAGTTCCAAAAAAGGACTTCTGTGTCAGCTTCTACACTTTTATCTAAATCAAAATTACCATCCCTGTGCCGCATTGGATCATCACTGCAGCTTTAGCTTTAGCCGCTAATGACGAGAACTTGAAGGAATTCTATAAAGGAAGCTATGAGTCCTGGCTGCATTATTAAGCCTGCATTTGGGCCCTATAATGACCTTTTGCAGTTACAAGCTTGTCATAGGGTATAATGGTAATGGTCTTCAAGCCGGCCTCCCTCCCCGTGTTGCTAAAAAGCGGCGCACACAGACACACAAAGTCACAGACAATATTTTTGCCCCTGGTCAACTCCCTCGGGATCTGGAAGGAGCCAGTGGCCAAAATCTCAGCACATTTGGACACGCTGTCACTGGCTCATGCTGAGTGGATGGAATAGCATATTTAAATGAATTAGGGAGTATAGGGAGATAGGGGTTTTTCCAAGAGGTTTAAGTTTGCAAATTGCTGGATTATGAAATGTAATAGAATACATTTGAGAAAAAGAGGAAAATGTATTGTATTGTTGAGTATTAAAGCTAAACAAGGGCTGATCAATGTTGAAAAAAAGAATAAAAACAATTAATGTGATCTTTTTTCCTCTATGTTTAAATATTACGCAATTTTCTGTATGTTTTAATGAAGCTTCCTCACCAAAAACATACCAGGAGCTGTGTTTTATTTCACTCACACATTCTCAAACAGAAAACACCTTGCAATGTCATGTGGGAATACAAGAAGTGCTCTACTTTTTTTCATTTCTACGCTTTCATTAAAATCATTTAGATCATTTCAGCTGGAATTGCTTATCTCTGCCTAAAAGGTAAAAGATAGCGAGTTTCTCAAAGCAGAGTGAATGAAAGAAAACAACTCCTGGTATTTTCTGATAAGGTAACAACATAATAGCACGGCTTACAGCTCAAAACAGTTCATTTTGCTTCATATAGAGCCCTTAATAATAGAAATAAAAGGTTCTGAGGACACCTTTTATTCAAGTCAAGGAGCATTAATATTTGCAGAGGGTTATACACCACAGACTTATCGCCTCTTTCAATAAAACATTGTAGTTGCTTGCAAATCTAATAATTACACCATAATTACCACCATTCACAATGTGGTTTTGGGGGATGAACCAACCATTATGCACATCAAGGGTGCTGCTTTAAATCGTTTGAGCGGTGCTGCTGTTGTGTCCTTGGGCAAGACATGATTCCTCTTGCCTGCATCAACAGAACAGGCCATAGGAGACTCCGCGGTTGGGATTTGTGTAGCAGGAACACAGAGAAAATAGTAGCCACGTGTCTCCCTGTCTGCCCCGGGACATGTTTGTCTCTACAGGAACTTTAACCACAACTAAGTTTGACTGTGAGTAATAATTATCCACTGGGTTTTGGTGTTGGAAAAAGAAGGATGACTAAGGCGAAAAGTACATTTGAAACTGACTTTTAAAATTCTTTATGATCAAAATGGGTTGTTTGTCAGATTATTTCATTAAAAAGTCCCATCTCTATTTTACATGTACTAAATTACAGGTGGTTTTATAGCTCAAAAAACAAAAATTCTGTGAGTGGAGTCGCCTCTCCACATATTTGACCTGTAACTCCGCCTTGTTTGGTCTCCATGAAGATAGAAAAAAGGCTTAATAATACATAAAACATTCCACACGACGCAATAACATCTCTACAGAGAAAAGTACATGATAGAGCCTCCACTAGAAAAGTTAGAAAACGCACCTTTAAAATGCTAAAGGGATTCGAAAGATTCGGATCCCACAAAGGAGTCGAAAGTCCCATTGCTAATTTATATCAGTATCTCTCCGGGTATGAGCAGTGTAACAGATTTTGACAGGTTTGTGTGTTTTAGAGCAGTTACTAATGAAGGCAAGTACAGCTCCTTTTACAACATTATACGCTTGAACTCCGCACGGAAACCCCGATCGCCCACATGCCTCCTCTCGGCCCCGGGGGTTCAAACACTCCCCCCCTCCCGCTCTCTCGCTCTATACCACACGCACATATGAATCGCATGTGAACCCGGCACTGCCTCAAACTGCACAATTCACAGTTTCCTTTTGCGCTGACGACGTTTGAAAGCGTCTCTCGGGGAAATGACACATGCAGGAGCTTTGATAAGAGAAGTTGGGTTTTCGGGGCAGCGACGCAGGGGGTTTCACTAAACACCCTTTGAATGTCATGACGGACAAACTGAAAATTCAGCCTTTAAGAATTTGACTGAAAGGAGTGATGCGTATGTTAAAATCTTATTGGGAAGTCAAGTGCGGAAATTATTCAAATGCTTCTAGTGATGGAGTATGAAGTTTAAAAGCACAGTGAAGCAAGATTGAACATTTTCTGTACTGTGAGTTGAGTATTTTCTGTTTGAGAAAAGAACTCGGCCTAAATATGCAGGGTGTGTGTGTTAAAAGTATGTTCAATGTGTCATTAAAACTCCAGGTATGTTTGTGATGACGAAACAACCCTTTAACTCCATTGTGCTCACAAGCGGAGATAGAAATCTGGACACTGCGGGAAGGAATTTCAGTTTGGGGAATGCCAAGTCTGAAATATTTCTCAATGAAGTCTTTTATGATCAGGGAGTTCTTCAGTTAACCTTTATGAACCAGCTTTATATGCGAAACTATTTGCAGTAAAACTATGCTTCAATAGCATAAGGAAGTGAAAGTTAGTGAAAATTGAGGGGAATTACAGATCTGACCTGTTCAAATCCTTTAAAGTACCTCACCAAATCTGCAAGTTATTGTTAAATTACAAGAAATCTAATGTAAAAGACCACATACATTTTTGCACATTCCATATCTGGTCGATGTATAAATTGTGTTACAAGACGGTACGCTCCGGAAGGATGATCTACTATGTCTGGTCATTCAAAGTGATTCAGATTTGGAACATTCTGAGTATATAACATTTTAATAGTTTGCCTTCGCTTTTTATATTATCATGGCATCATAATTTCAGATGGAGAGCAGGGCCTGTATAAATCTATGGGAGTTAATTATATAAAATGACATGAAATGGTGCCAAACTCTATGTAAATCAGCTCGGAAGACATGTCACTGTAACATCATGTGACCCATCTGAAACATGAATGAGTGAACACCACAGTGGTCTGTAAAAAACAACTTTTGAACCACAACTTGCCATATTAATCTTATATAGACATATATAGAAAGTGTAGGATGCTCTCTGCTCAGGCAAATACTCTTATGCGTAAGTTTGGCTCTTGTACAAAGGATGTAAAGTTGTTTAAATCATACTGTAGATTGTCGTACATAACCCACTTCTGGATTAATTACAAAAAAAGACAGTTTGCAGCTGCTTTTGAGGAGGCCACGATGGACGAGTGCGACTGAGATGTTTGTTACTGCACGAGTGAACACTTTGCAAGCTGTACTGGGAACTTTAAAGTACAGTTTTATTCGCAGACTGAACAAATCGGATAATGAAATAATGTCACTCACAAATATGAGATTCAGTGCAATATGAACGATACCGGTCCAATATGTGGAGACACTGGTACGCTGGCTTGTAAAAACATAAATGTTTTGTATTGTCACTGTCCTTTTCTGTTTTAAAAATGGACCATGCGTCCGGAATAAAGATGAACTGAACTGAACTTATATCATACAAAATGTTGGGGATCATGTTTAAGAAACGATCACAATGCAGACTTTGTAATGCAAATGTGCAACTTTGCGCCAACTTTGCCGCCTTATATGTACACTGAGCATTTACTCCAAAACTAAAAACAATGAATGAAATAAAGAATATTTTCCATTCATGTCCGTTTTAAGACTGAGCTATATGGAGCTAAAGCAAAACTATCCAAATTTTCAAGAGCTAAAAACAAAATCAGAATGCAAAACCCCTCCCACACAGTAAAAAGGGACATTACAATGCAGGGGCCATGTGAGGTGAACACACTGACTCAAATAGGCCTATGGAGCTATTCTTCTATCAGAGAATCATCTACTTAAACAGCCCATTAGGACTGACACGGCCCACAACATCTCCAAGCAATAAAAACTGTCAACTGATAAGTCCAGGTATAGAAATCTTCTCCAAGATCTTTACAAACGGTTAAAGATAAATCCGGATTCAAGGAAATATGCTCACGAGGCCAATCTGCGTTTCAGTGCCTTCACGTTATTGCATGGAGATCTGGGGACTTTCAGCAACGCATTGTCTCGTGTGTTTCGTATATTTCCTTTGTGTTTGTCTTGAAAACGTGAAAAACAAAGCCAGTTCATTGTAAATGGTTTGCAGTGGTTCATACTTATTCCTCACTTACTTTATGCATTCAGACTATCGTGAGGAGTTTACAGGCTGTTGGGAACTTTCAGAAACCAGACCAGCGCCTTGCAGTCATGGTAAAGCAAACGACAACTAGCATGCTGACCACGCACTTCCTACTTCTCTTACAATACAACAAATCACAGTCGTAGTGATGAGATATTTGTGAAAGAATCGTGTCTTTATAACAGTCGGAATTGGGCCACTTTTTTTTTTTAAAGAACCAAATCTTTTTCTTTTGAATTTTTTTGCATTTTTCCTCTGATTAACCCTGAACCAACACAAGAAGGAGAGCAGGCAAGTGAGTGTTTTTTGCACCAAAATAAACATACTTGATATTGTAAGTGTTATGCGGGATTTTATCAGGCCTACACACTCCCACTCTCAGTTTGAACCATTTAAAACAAATCTCAGCCTTGCTCATTTCTCTGTGATTTTAGCCTGTTCTTAAATTTAGTGACCACTTCTGACATAAACATCAATATTAAAGAGCCAGTCATTTGAGCAACTCTGAAATGAACATATCCAAAAGATTCAAATCCCATAAAAGAGCCGAAAGTCGCATCACTACACTTATTGAACTTATTTTGACTTCACGAGCTGTTTATACAATATATTTGCACTGGGGCAAGTCAAATTTTGCTGAAATACAGAACACAATATATAAATTGGGTACAGAGCCTTTAAATAAGCAATTATTTATGCTAGAAGAAGATGCAAAGATGTTGTCACATCAGTCTGCGTCATAAAAAATGCAGAAAAATCACTATGGTAATTTCTCATAATAAACAGCAGAAGCCTTAATTTGATTTTTGTCACAAGTTTGTCTAATGCTCTTTTCATTGCTCCACTGTAAAAGTCTTGTTATCTTGACGTATTGTGCTACACAGCTTGGAGTCCATCATTCGTCACCTACGCTTGGGAAAAAATGACACTTCAGGCTTCGAATAATCCATCAAAACGTGTCATCCCTGGTTGCGTTTGAAGCTCAATTTTATCTTTAAATGTTTATGCAAAGTTCTTAATAAATTCAACCTGGTATTGCAATGCTACTCGGATTCGGGGGACAAAAACAGCATGCAAAGTGAGGAGACGGATGACAACTCAAGCTGTGACAGAAATCATTAAAAAAAAAAAGCTACGAGACAGTTGGGACACTGACATTTCACAAAAGGTTGGAGCGACTGGCATTTTCGTTCACTTGTTATGTGTTGGTAAAGCTCAGTTTCCATACCAACACAATATAGAAGCGCGCCAAAAGGAAAACATGCCAGATAAAAGGAACAGGAAGTCACGCTGCGCTTATTTCAGAGCCAAAACACAGCACCTTGTCATTTCTGTCTTAAATATTGGTGATTCAAGATCCACAAACTCCCTGCAATTAACCTAATCTAATAACAGTCATTTCACATGCAGTTGATAGGTTTTCCCCTCATTTCCTGATTGAGTGTACAGTTGTAAAGTTATATGGTACAGCCCAAATGCACAATAGTTATGATTAAACACATAAAAAACAAATGGCCATTATGAACAGTTAAAAATGTACTTTTCTTCTCAGCTATTTTTTCCAAACTCCAAACTTAACCACTTAACTCTGATGCGGATTTACCACAGGCCATTAAACCCATAATTGGGAAAAAACAAAACAGGAACATTTATCACAAAGAGGTGGTACCAAAGACTGTATAAAGAAGTGGACTCAAGTCACCCATAGTTTTCAACCAACCAAATGAAGCTCATTGAGGCTAGAAGTTATAGGGGCGGATTTGGAGCCGAGTTACACATTTGGAATTCTGACTGCACGTATTGGAGCAACCAAAGAGCCAATCCGGAGCGAGGCTGTTGAAGGTAACGCCCCTTCCTTCCCACACCGTTAGATTAGCAGGAGGCGGGCGCTTAGCAACGCTGTCAATCAAATATGTTGCGAACGCTAGTGGTAGTGATCTTGGGCTATTAATGTTCATATCTTTATTTATGGACAAAATAGCAAAATAAAAAGAGCAGGATCATGTAGAGCGGGTTAATACGAACAGTTTTTCAGTAGAAAGCTAAATGGCCAGAGTTGATGGAACCGTCCATTCATATATACAGTCTATGGGTGGTAGCCTGATGCACCAGACAGTTTCACTTCAAGGAAACCGTCTGATCTGGCAGCATTAGGAATGGTTCCCTCGACGGTAGGCGGATACTTTTTTTATTTAACCAATGCTGCTATTTTGTCGTGTGCACATGGCGTATGCAGTCTGCTATCGCAACTGGGGTTGGTTCTGGGCAACACACCACTTCGTTCATTGGCCGGTGCGCCAACTACAACTTCCGGGGTTTTTGTGAACCGTATAGTGTACTACGATCCCTGACCTAGTTGCTGCAGAGAAATAAAGACACTAGGTGGCGCCAGCCCGGCTCTATGGGTGGGACTCATCATAGAAAGTAACTATGGGAGGACCACAGACTGGACAGCGGGCAGCAAGTCACCGACAATTTCAGCAAAACCGCATATTCTCTTGGACTAAAAGTCATTTGCAGTAGTTGTTTTTGGTGACTCACCTTGCAACAAGAATGTCACCAGTTCCTATGCCTCATCTTCAATGCAGCAGTAGAATCAACACCCAAACCTCTTCACCTCCTCCTCTTCTTCATGGCAAGTGGCTGAAAAAAAAAAGTCATTACAAACATTGCTACTGGAAACACAGGTACTTCAGCAGGTCTTCTGAGTCCATCCCTTGCACCATATACTTGGAAAAAACTGCAACTTTTATTGAACTATCAAACTTTAAATACATTTCCTCAGGACAAGTATTCAGACTCTGGAGAATTGCAGTAAGAAGGCAAGAAATGACATGGATAATAAAATGTCTGGCTGTGACATCGCCGAGACCAGACGCATTTGTATTCAGCGATACGGTCCAAAAGTTCAGGCTCTTTTCAAATCCAATTCTTAAACGCAAATTAATCTTAAGTTAGCAATAGTCTTTTCAGTTATGCTCTTTTTAATATGATACTCCATCCGTTCATAAGCTGTTAGCGTATTCTACCGCCATACTTTCTTATCTTCATTTTCGTAGTAATTCAAAAGTTGTCTGGCCATGAGAAAAGGTACACGGGGAAAGCACACCAGATCTGAACCTAATTTCACAATCATTTCAAATATATAACGCTGAAGAAATTTGTGATGTGGAGATGATTCTGTTCATCAAAAAACATGATCATTCAGGTCGAAACAGAAAAAAAAAATCGCAAGAGCTAAGTAAGTTATTGATAAAAAAATAAACCTAAATGTGAAGATAATTCATGTCACATTAAAGAGCCTGTACATTCTTTTTTCAGGTATTGTTTGAGCAAAATATGTCTTACCCCAGTACAGATATGTTGTACAAGCAGTTTGTGAGGTCAAATATATGTCTGCGTCTGATTAGAAAGGATTTTACTGTCCCATAATCAGGAAGTGTGTGTTAGCCTGCTAGTTGTTAGCTTTACAGTTATCGTGTTCTGGCCTCTGGAAGTTGTGAAAAGCACTTATAAAGTCATTAGGGTGAATAATTAAGATGCTAGGAATGCATGATTAACTTTGGGCCATGGCAAACCGTTTAAAATGAAATAGTTCTGCTTAAGACGGTAAAAAATTATGTACAGTGCCCTTAACTTTACTTTGTTAATCATAAAGTTTGATTTCAATAAAATGGCCCATATTATGCAATGTTCTGGTCTGTGGTATAATGTTTCCTCATCACAAATATACCTGGAGTTGGAGTAAAGCAAGAAAGGGGCTGAGGCACTCTTGGGATTTACAAAGATTTTTAAAGCCTTCATTATTTCATGGCAAAAAAAAAGCTTTTTAAAAATGCCAACGCATTCCAGCCGTACTGGGCCTTCATTAAGGGCATGTTGAAAGAACAAAATGGCGGCCAAGGCTCTTTTAAAACAAGAAGTCATGTGATCAATTACATGACCGAATCAAAGAGTAAACAGTGAGCAAGACAGTAACATCAGCAAATACGTAAACAAGCTCAGTGATGTAAATGTATATTATCACAAAGAGTAAGCTAAAACAGGAATAAAAGGAGTAAAGGAGTAAAATCTAAATCATCAGGAGGAATGATACTTGAGGAATGAGACCTAATTAATGTAACTGTTTTTTTTTTTCTTTTTAATGGTCTGAAAAATGGTGAATAAATATAAAATTGTGATACACTGTATATACTGCACATAACTTCTATTGGGTTTCCTTCATTGTTTGTATGTATAGCCTTGTAAAGCACACACAATAAAACCATAGCAACAGCCCATGTTGTAAATGTCTCTATGAGTCAGGGTCTGCACACTATAGTCTTGAACAGCTCCAGTGGTTTCATGGCCCCAGTACAATTACATTAAATCTTTCATTTCATATTCTGGCACCGAATGCTGAGGCTTTTAATTGTATATTACCGTGCATCTGGTGCCCTGCTCACTTCATCTGACTTTGAATTGAAAACGTCATTCATTTTTTAACCAAGACTGGTGAACTGACAAGCGGATCTGTCACCTTTTCAAAGTCAAATGCACAAATCAGGCAGAACATTCCTAACAAAGGCAGGTGGAGTGAAAAACAGATTACTCGCTTCATTGTGGTGTTTCTTATACTACTATATAGTATAATGGCGGTTGTATCATATTGTATCTTGGAGGCAAATGTTATGTCTATGGTATAATGTTGTATCCTGATCATACACGTACCTGGAGTTGTGTTTTGTTTCATTCACATTCAACACACAAATCCTGCCTAGTTAGACTGTAATGAGGTAAGTGCTCCACTGTGTTTTTAAACTGCATACGCCTTCACCAGGATCATTTGGGCAATTTTAGTCCTGGAATTGCCCATCTCTACTGAACCGAAAGTAGCTGTTAACTTGAAAACTACTACTTCTAACAATGCATTATTACTCAAATAAGTGTGAATGAAACAAAATACAACTCCACGTATGTTTTTGATGAGGTAAATATTATAACATTGCTTAGATGAAGTAACAACATTATAACGTGGCTTAAAGTTCACAAGAATCAATTTTCCGTAATAAAATAATTTCAAAATTAGACTCTAATACATATTTACCACAGGAACTATATCACTAAACCCAGTCTTAATTAGAAGAAGAAAAAAAACAAAAAAAACATGAAATCTTCTCACTTTACGGTGGCCTAGTAGGGGCACATCTTACACTCAAAGTAGTTTACAGTTGTAGTTCTTAGTGACCTTGCAATAAGTCTGACTAACTGACAGATCTGTCACCTGCACAAATCAGCCAGAACATTATAACCAAAGGCAGGTGGAGTGAACAACAGATTACTCACTTCATTGTGGTGTTTCTTAGGCTAGTGTGACTATAATGACTGTGGGATCATATTGTATCTTGGAGGCAAAGCGTGGTTAGAGTTACCCCTTACCGCGAGGTGTTGGGTTTAATTCCCAGACCACTTATTTTCAGAAACTTAAGCTTGCTCTTCATGTGTGGATAAGTTTTCTATGCCGTGTTTTCCAAATCAAACTAAAACATGTGCATCTGGCTAATTTTCAAATTCATTGTGACGATAGACTATAGATTGTGTATATAAATGGACATAGCCAAGCCACTAGTCTCCACATTCTAAATAGGGCTTTATATTAAAAAAAAATCTCACCCCTCTCTCTGCAACTGCTGTAGCGAGCCTTATCATTTTATGTTCACAGTAACCCGCTCTACAAGAACCTGTTTTGTTTTTTTGTTTTTTTTGACAGTTTGTCTGAGTTTTTGTCTAAATTCCTATACCTAATATAGAACTCCAAGTTTGTTATGACCGCTAGCATTGTGAGCTTCATTTGACTGGAGCTGAACGCTGTGGGTGACGTTACACTCCCCAAGTCCACTTCTTTATGCAGTCTATGCTATAGACCTATCTTTTGTTGTCACTGGTAACAACCTGCACTTCTTACTGGTTTGTGGACAATAAAACCCTTTTTTCTAAGAGCTGTTTTACCAGCACTGCCAACCAAACAAACTTTATTACATGAACATATACTGTCTGGCCAAAAAAAAATAAAAAAATGCCACCTGGATTTAACGAAGCAAATAGGTACGAGGTCGCTGCAGTTGGTCAGGTCCAGGTTCAGCAACAGTGTGTGCTCAAATAATGAGGTCAGCTGACTACCTGAATAATGACAAATGAATGCATTCGCTGTGGTTTCGATAAGCTTCTGCAATGTCACAAGATTTATTTCCATCCAGTGTTGCATTCATTTTTCACCAAGATCTTGCACTGATGATGGTCGAGTCTAAGCCTTCTCCAGCACATCCCAAAGATTCTCAGTGGGGTTAAGGTCTGGACTCTGTGGTGGTCGATCCATGTGTGAAAATTATGTCTCATGCTCCCTTGGAATATGCCCGTGCCGTCAGGGAAGAAAAAAATCCATTGATGGAATAACCTGGTCATGTAATATATTCAGGTTCAGCTGACCTCATTCTTTGAGCACACACTGTTGCTGAACCTAGACCTGACCAACTGCAGCAACCTCATACCTATTTGCTTAGTAATTGGGTAGCCAAGTGGTTTATGTAAAAAAAAAAAAAAATGCAACTCAAGGTTCAATTCCCAGACCATGTTCTGTGTTTGAGTGTATGGGGTTCTCAAATCAAACTAAAATACATAATTGAGGTATTTTCAAATAGGTTGTGATTACAGACCTTTGTTGCCAATGGTAACACACTGAATCTTCTACCAGAAAAGTGACTCACTGTTCAAGAAATAATGAAAAGACTGAAAATGTATTAATCTCAAATAGACTTGGAATTTGCTTAATACACACAATCACAATATTTCCATCTATAAAATTTCATATATTAGTTAAAGTTATTTCAAGATGAGAAATGTCTTACCTGCAATGTGAGAACGGAATACACGCACAGAGAATATGTACTCTGAATACTTTTGAGCAACTCTATTCTGGTTGAGTTGCTTTTCCATTTATTGGTTACTTTTCTGAAACCAAAAGGAATGCATTGCAATATCACAAAATGCAGGCTTCAAACTGAATATAACTACTGAGAAAAATAGAAAAGAGTGCTCTTGTTGTGAGTGTGTGCGAGATTTTTCCCTCCCCAAATCAGTGCAATTTGGTGTAGAAGTATTTCAAGTATTCAGAATGCAGTACTTTGAATGGCCCATGTACCAATTAAACCGCAGGTATTCATTATCCTGTGACGAAACACATTTGCAAAATATTCTTCCCATCACTGCATACCTCTTTTAACCTCCTGAATTAGATAGAAAAACTGGTTTACATTATTGTCACCTCTGCCTGCAGCCGTTTCAACCACTTTATAATGACAACCCACGCAATCCTGAGGCACTGATGTCACTGCCCTGGGAACTGTTCACGTTTGACACCACAAGATAATACTACACGTGTTCTTACTTGCATCTACACATTAAGATCCAATAGAATAATGCATTTTAAGGGTGAGTCTGTCTCCTTCTCGACGCTGGTGCAATTTGTTTTTATTCAGCGCATTAGCCCGGTCATTGTAAAGTAAGCCATTGTTACAGCGTCATTTATCACTGTTTCGTACTATAGAGGGCTGGAGCTCAAATGAAGATTCATTTCAGTTAGTGACTTAAAGCTAAGGCATGCTATTTTAATTTGCCATTAGCTTAATTTAGCTTTGGGTTGCGCCTCTAGCATGGCAGTGTATTACTCATAACAAAAATGGGTATGGAGGTTTTGTGTCTTAATATAACTTTCCAACAAACCCAGAAAAACAATAACTGGACTCCTGGTCAGAAACTATGGAGCTTCAGGATGTGTTTAGCTTAAAAGTTAAATGTTCGCAACCTGCTTGTCTCCATTGAAATGTTATTGTTAATGAATAATGTTGTTAATGAATAATTGTTGTTATTTTGTATGCATGAATGTTCCACAGTATAGATTAAACCTATCGATCACAGGACACAAGCAAGTTACTGAATTTCCCCTTAAGAAAATCAATAAAGTAACTATCTACAGCACTAATCTACATTAAAATCCTGTTCTGTGGAGAGTTGTCCCTATTCACAGAAGGAATTAATATACTTTGAGTAATACAAACAGTTGTAATGAATACATGCTAGATGGATATGTTTAATGTCAAGCCAATGAACATTCCAGGCAAAGCAATAACATCTCCATGGACACAAGCAGGTAGCACACCCTTTAAGCAAAGAGAAAACTACACTTCCAACACGAGGCTGGAGTAGGTATTGAACCCACAACCTCTCCATCTCTGGGTTAAGCCTCTGACTCGACTCTTTTATGACTCATAACAAAAATGGGTATGGAAGTTTACATTTGGTATTGTGGCTCTCAATGCCAAGAGGTGTTGTCACCAGTATCAAGCTGCACCTTATCCAAGAAAAGTGAGTCACTTCCAAATCAGCACGTACATAAGTGTGTGAAACAGACACTGCCCAATTTCTGGTTGTACAAATAAATTCACAAATAAATAAGAAATAGAAAAAAATACCTGACGGACTATGGATCTTCAGAAGATGTTTAACTTAAAGGTTAATAAAGAGAAAACTGCTAGAAAGCTGCACCTTTTCCAAGAAAAATGATTCAGAATCAGTGAGTGAATATGTCGTGTGGGAAACATAATGGAGTTCAACAGTGACTGACAAATATAATAAAAATATGACTAAATATAACGATAAAAAAAAACAATACTTTCTCTGGAAACTGGACTGAAAACAATTTATAATAATTCAGTTTTTGCCTTAACTGTCCAACAAATCAACTAGGAAAATAAGTGTTGGCCTACTGTTCAGAAACAATGGACTTTTAGGACATGTTTTTCTTAAAGGCTAAAAATGAAAATAAATAAATAAATAAAAATTCCAGCAAGATTTTGACACAGGAATTGAACCCACAACCTGTCCATCTCCGTTAACTACAACTCACATTTACACAACGATTGAAACCGAGATTCCAGCTTCATTCACAACAGCACTTTTGACAATGTGTGCACTGTGTCACCATGGTAACTGCTAAACATTCCACCATAGAGGTACATGTAGAACAACATGACTGCACTACTACTACTACTACTACAACTACAACAAAATGACTGCACTACTACTACTACTACTAGTAAATGACTGCACTACTACTACTACTACTACAACAAAATGACTGCACTACTACTACACAATGACTGCACTACTACTACTAATACTACTAGTAAATGACTGCACTAGTACTAAAACTACAAAAGTATTGCACTACTACTAAAACTACAAAATTATTGCACTACTACTAAAACTACAAAATGACTGCACTACTACAACAGCAACTACAAAATGACTGCACTATTACTACTACTACTACTGCTACTACTACTACTGCTGCTACTACTACTACTACTACTACTAAATGACTACACTACTACTAAAACTACAAAATTATTTCACTACTACTAAAACTATAAAATGACTGCACTACTACAACAGCAACTACAAAATGACTGCACTACTACAACTACAAAATGACTGCACTACTACTACAAAATGACTGCACTACTACAACAACTACAAAATGACTGCACTACTACAACAACTACACAATTACTGCACTACCTCTACCACTACCTTTGTTTCTATGTTTCCGCCACTTTCAAAATCAGTTTAAATCAAATTATAAACGGTTAATCTTAATCATTTATGTAACTTTAAAGCCTGCATGATTTTCTTTTTAACGAAAACGTCCTTCTGGATAAATAAAGTACCTATCCATCTGTCTTTTTTCCATTTGTATACATATTTTTACTCTAAGAAACTGCCACGCTAAGCAAAAACACATGAAAAATCACCTCGTAGTCGCTCTCAATGACAGCGCTCCAAAGACTCATTTGTGCAACAACATGAAAATTCCAACCACTCACTGTCACCTGAACTAGTTATTTTGTCCTCTATTTAAACCTCACTCACATGCCCCACTACGGCGAAAGGCCCTCCAGGGCAAGTTGCTTTGATTTGCTCCAAAATGGCAGCTGCTATTGTCATTTGAGCCACGCCTGTGAAAAATTCAGCAGGCCTGGCCCAGCTGACACCGTTTACATCATGCTCAAAATGCTCGATGTGTTAGCGGACGGCAGGAGGGCAGAGAAACACTGTATGGATAAGCTCTCTATTGTACTCGCGTTAGTGCGGATCAGATGTGTGCTCAAGTATGTATGTAAGTACACATGTTGATACTCTGCAGCTGATGTCGTCAGCCTGGCCCGGAGGTGTGGGGCTAACTGGAGGGGCTGCACTGTCTGAGGGTTTGTTAGACGTGAATCTGTGCTTTATCTTAACACAATCTGACCACACAGGAGTAAGTTAGCAGGAACTACAAGCTGATTTGTGATGTTAAACAAGTGTCTCACACGTGTTCAGTCACAATCTAGCTAGTGTTAGTTTGATCACAGATTCCAGAAAATGTGTTGTTTAAATCCAATTTGTATTTTTTTCTCTTGAGTTTTTAGACAATAGGTTCTATTTACGCTTGCATCACAAACCAGGAAGACGTTTGGAAACATGCAATGACATCTTCTGGTGCAGTTATATGAATGAGGACTAAACACGGGGGAGTCAGCATTTCAGTTCCATGCAGTTAAAACCAGGAAGAGTCAGGCCTCTACTTTGACGCAGTTTAAATCCAGGAGCAAAACAGTTCTGCTTAGCTGTGCAGATGACTGAAAGGTTTTCACTTTGAATTACTTTGTGTACAAATTATGCTATACAAATAAGCTCGCCTTCCCTTGATCACGGATTACTGGCGAAAGTAGAAATTCAATTTGTCAACCGCACAAAAGTTTCTATTGGTTAAATACGGTACGGCAGCTCATCTAAGCTACTTCTTCATTTTTTTAATAATACATTTTTTATTTCTTTTTGGACTTTCTGGACACCCAATGTTGCCTTACAACAACATAAACAAATTAAGTACAATTAAAACACAGTTAAAAGCCTAGAGTTAAAGTGGGACAGGATTTAATTAATAGTTTTAGTCAGAATGCTGGTCGACACTACAGTGAAATTACTCTGAAACTAACACACCTTCACCTATTTGTTTACAGTTTCTGTTAGCGAGCGAGGCCTGAGTGTGGGATCATTAGCATAACCATTCAGGGCCATAATGGGGGCTTTCACACCTCTGGACCTCTGGCTAACACTATTGTTTCCTTTGTTTTGATTTGGGTTGAAGATAGAAAGGCAGAGATCACAGTTTACTGAAAGTGTTGTTTAAATCTATTTTTCCTCTTGAGTTTTTAGACAGTCATAACATTTTTGACAGTGTTTGCTTCTGTGTGTATTACATCACCATGGTAACTCCTAAACATTTCACCATCCACATAGAGATGCATGTAGAACACCCCCAGCGCGAAGTCCAGTCCAGTACTTTTGTGAAGATGCAACAGTTCAGTGATCAAGAAAACAACTGCTAATTCTTACAAATGGCAAAATTACTGCACATAAGACTTCAACTACTACTATTTAGAAAAACGGTCACGGTCATGGAGGGCTTTTCAACCTTCAAGCCACTCAAAGCATTTTACATCAGAAAACCACTCACTGTTGAATAAATGCACACACTGGGGGCGAGTTGGGTTAAATGTCATGCCCAAGGACATAACAACGGTACTCGTATGTGGGGGCTGGAATCACTCCAACAACCTGTGGGCCAGGGGCGCTATCTATCAGCGATGTTCATGTCAGGCGTGGGATTTGAACCGCCAACCTTCAGATCAGAGGACGAGCACTCACCCAATGTGCAGTACAACTATTACCACTGCTATTGCTGCTTCAACTACCACTGTAAATACTGCTACTACTGCTGCTACTATTGCTCTATTTAATGAAGATACAAATTGGGGTAAAAATCCAAACTGTATCCCCTTGGAGACGTGTTTTATTCTTAAATTTGTCATTTCGTTCAGGGCCTATATTGCGCAACTTTCTGATATGTTACAGTGTTGTTTCCTCATCACAAACCCGGTTGTGTTTTGTTTCATTCACATTTTTCAACACATAAACCCTGCAGATTTAGTCTGAGTTTTTCTCTCCAACGGAAAACACTCTGTTCCACTTTGTAATGCCATGTGGGAATACAAGAAGTGCTCCACTGTGTTTTTAAACTTCACCAGACAGACCAATATAATGCAGGATTAATGTGGGAATGAAACAAAACACAACTCCAGGTTTGTTTTTGATGACGTAACTTTATAATATGACTGAAATCACAAGAGTCTATTCTGCGTAATATAGAACGTTTAAAAATATCCTTGTTAGAAAAAATACTTTAAAAGTGTGTTATGTGTGCTGTGGCATCTGTGTTTAGCTGAGTTCTGTATAAATTATAACTCAAACTGTGCAACATCAGATATGCACAGGTCTCCATCTTGGCTCAAACACACAATTAAATAAGAGGAAGACGGAAGGAAAAGGTCAGAGTCTAATTTGTATCCTGAGGTAGTGCAATCCTGTAACTCGATGACCACTAAAGTTTGTCCGTCTCCACGAAAAACAGCAACTGCATTTACAATAGAAATGCTACCTGCCAAGGATGCGGCCACCCCACGCAAGGAGATTGGCAAGGTTACAGGGAATTGCATTAAAGGCTGAAAGTTCAAATTTCAAAACCAAATTGAATTGAGCTACTTAGGATAATTAAAGTGTTTTTAGTCGTTTTGGGGGCATCTAGAGGTGGAAGTGCAAGTTGCAAGAACTGTCTCTCGCCCAGTAGTTGAACTGAGCGATTCATATTCCTTAAAGGCTGTGTCTCTGGGCATTTTCCACGGAATTATATTAAACATGGCTTTTGCTAAAAAACACAACAAAACAAGCAAAAACACTGTGTAACATTATATAAAGAAGTGGACTAAGGGAGTGTGACTTCACCCATAGAGTTCAGTCAAATGAAGCTCATCGAGGCTTGTAGTTATGGGGCAAATTTGGAGTTCTATATTAGGAATTTTTTTTCAGACAAAATAGCTAAATCAGCCGGTAAATACGGAAATTTTAAAACCGTACAGATACATGATTAACAGAGATATTTCTACTACTACCACTACTACCTTTGTTCCTACTTTTTTGCCGCTTTCAAAATCAGTTTAAATTGAATAATAAAGGGTTAATCTTCTCCCAATCACTTATATAACTCTATACCCTGCACCATTTCCATTCTCATACATATTTTTTTACCATGGCAAAGTTCACTTTATCAAAAGTCTTGCACATTAAGGCACTTTTCTTGCATAACTTCCCCAAGACCGGTCCATGCTCCGAACGGCATAATGAGATTCGGGCCAAGAATTTTCAAATGCCTCTATAAATAACCCTGGGTGCAAAATGTTCGAAAGTCCAGCGGCGGTGGCCTCAAACTTGCATTATTTTTTATTATTTTGGTCGGACTAAGAAAGCTTAATTGCGTAGGAGGGAAAATAGAGGATAGTAGAAGAAATAAGGACGTGCTCACGGAGTTGACTCGTTCTCCAAGATTTTCCTGGTCCTGTTTCAATTCTGGTTTATTCATTGTTTAGTCCTGGTTTAGTCCTGGTTTAGTCCTGGTTTAGTCCTGGTTTAGTCCTGGCTTAGACCTGGCTTAGACCTGGCTTAGACCTGGCTTAGACCTGGCTTAGACCTGGTTTAGACCTGGTTTAGACCTGGTTTGTAGTAGTCTACTGTAAAGGTGCACTGTTTAACCTTTCTAGTAGGGAGTCTGCCACGAGCTTGTTTCCATGGAGATATTATTGCTTTGCCTCAAAGATTTCACAGTATGGCATTAAACGCATCTATGTCGCATTTATACAATCCCAGGTGCTTTTATAATGCTCAAAAGTACTAGGAAAAGTATGCATCCCTACAGTGAGTGAGCTTGCCTTTCAACAGCGGGGCAAAAGATGAGTTTAATGCCATAGTGTGGGACATTCTAGACAAAGCAATAATTCTAAATGTCTGAAAGCCCAGCAGCGATGGATTCAAACTCACATTATTTTTTATTATTTTTGGAGAAAGAGTAATTGTGTAGGAGAGGAAATGGAGGATAGAGAAAATAAGGATGTATTCACAGAGTTGACAGGCGCTCGCAGCTTTTTCAGGGCTGAGGTGAGACTGGCTATCCGGTTACTTAAATCCCCAAACAATGATCCTCTTTTTTACCAGAGGAAATGTCGGGGTCACCCTGCCGGACGACGTGAAGCTTGGGAGTCCAGCCAGTAAAGCAGCAGTGGTGACGGCTTAAGGCAAGGTCAATAGGGTAAAGCTAACTCAGAGCATTTAGAGCAAGAAGAAATGTGGTGGCGAAAAAAAAAAAAAGTCCATCTATTTTCATCATTTTCTATTGCAGATATTTTCTCTCTTGGGTACTGGTTTAGTTTTGGTTTAGACCTGGTTGGTACTAACCCATCTGTGCTATAAGGAGATGACATCACAAGGTGGAACAGAGCATTTTGACTTTTGGGGATGGAAACAGACTAATATTAAGGGGTTAATCAAACTCCAGGGTATGTTTTTGATGAGGTAACACCATTATTATTATTATTCATTTACAATAAAAGTCAAATATAGATCTATAGATTGAAACCGATCTTAGTTTAGTTTTATTTATTCACACTTAAAAATACAGAATAAGATAATATACAATAGAATTCAAAGGATTGTTAACGAAAACCCTCATGGGGCTAAAAACCCCCATACAGGCTTTAATAAAACAGTGGAAAAACAATTGCAGTTTGGAGAGATGAGAAGATACATCAATACAAACACAGTTCCACATCAAGTCTAACAGGAAATGCCATATGGGAGAGTGCAGTTATTCCGATGCAGGCATTTTAAAGTGTATCTAAACTGACAGTGTGAAAGCTCTATAGAGGAGGAGGGCAGGCTGTTCCCATAGTTTAAATTCTCTGGATGGAACACTAAAACTGAAACTGGGTTGTGACAGAGAGAGGCTATAATGAGAGGTCCACGATGAGTTTTACAAGCATGAAATTCATGATTAAAATGCGCAAATCCAAACAGTTTTATAAGCGATGTCAAGCAAGTGTCAAGCAATGATCCGACCCAGAATATGGCCCTCCACAGACTTGGACTAAAGACAATCTGGCCGTGAACGTTGGACAGAGCTCATTTTAAAGACGTACGCTCTGCAACGCTCTGCCCTTCCACGTCCAAACACCCCCCACAGTGGAGTGTTTTAACTTTCATTTTAAAACCCACTTTTTTCTCTGCTTTTTAACACCGCGTGAGTTGTGGGGTCCTCTATTGTCTTTTAATAGATTTGATTTATTCTTAGAGGTCTACGTCATTGTTTTTATTATGTTCTTATTCTATTACAGTCATCATTTCTCTGTGCAGCACTTTGGAAACTGTCTTTGTTTATAAAATGTGCCAAAGAAATAAAGTGGACTGGATATTAAAGAAATGCACTGATTCTTTTGTACATTTAAATAATTACACAGGAAATTACTACAAGTGAATATAATGTAAACAGTAAGAAAACTGTGTGTTTACCAGGCGTGAGTAATATGACTATTAATCACAGTATGACTTCATGTGCATACAGATATAAAATTGGTGTTATTTATGTAGAGATGTCCAGGCTGCAAATATATATGTATGGTAGCAATTTACGGAAAGAGGAAATTATCAACCAAAGCACAATAATGTTAATAATGTATTTATGCCGTACACTTTAATTTAAAAGCCATAATGTTAAACTGTAGTCACTATGGACTCTGCAGTGACATTACGCTTTGGGTGTTCTACATGTATGTCTATGGCAGAATGTTCACCAGTTACCATGGAGACACGAAGCGCACATTTGCAAACACTGTCAAAAAAGTTTAAAGATCGCCTGAAAACTCCTATATAGTAACCTTTTATTATCAGTTGGTCTCCATCTCCAAAGCTCAAAATGCTCTGTTCCACCTTGTGATGTCATCAAGCAGTTTTCATGTTAACATCTATCTTTAACCTTTAGTTGAGTAGAGATGTGCAATTCCACAGTGGAAAACATCCAAATGACACTTCTGAAGGTGCATGGAGTTTAAAAACATGACATGAGTTTTTCAGTTTGAGAGAAGAACTCATATTCTCATATTTTCAGAAAATCTGCAGGGTTTGTGTGCTAAACATGCATGAATGAAGCAAAACACGACTCCAGGCATGTTTGTGACAAGGAAACAACAGCCTGGGATCAAAGCGAGGTCCTGTTTAGGTGTCTGATTTTCAACAACAAAACAAAATCAGATTGTGTTGAAACAAAGCTCAGGTTAAAGTCTAACGCGGCCTCAGACAGAGCAGAGCCTACAGTTAGCATCACACGCCCATGAAATAAGCTGCAAAGTTTCAAACTAGGATGGGTGAAATCTATTACCTAAAAAATTTACAACAGTATGAGTTAATGACTTGCACCACTGCCACGCCAATGTGGAGCTTTCTGTAAAACTAGAATATTAAGGGTGAAAACTGGCCTAAAACGAAGAAATTACTTTTATTATAATGCAAGCCTTCCCTCAAAGTGTCAGACTTGGCTCTCTGTCCAGTCCATCTCCCACACTTTAAATCCCCCCACAAGAATAAGAAGTCCAAACAGCTCCAAGACATCTCCCTATGAATCACACCACATCAGGCTGCGAGGGTCTGCGTGACGTGTGCAAAGTTCACGTGCTAATGTGGAGGCTGCGTTTCTACACTAAATATTGATTAGCTTCGGTTTGAGCCGGACTGAAAATACCAGAGAAACTCCACAATAAGGAAAGAGTCAAGCATATGTAGGAGTGTGTGAGGTTGTCATCAGGAATAAATTAGCGAGCACGCCGTGATCTGCAGTGGGTGGCGAGGAGAAAGCAGATGCTAAGTTTGAAAGAGGTACAAAAGACCAAAACTTTCCTCAAGTCGACATGCTAGAGACACCATTAGCATAGCCTGAGTCAGAGTTTATTTAAAAAGCCTACATTACGCTATTTTCTGATCTGTTCTAATGCCGTTTCCTCATCACAAACATACCTAGAGTTGTGTTTGGCTTCATTCATTCATGATTAACACACAAACCCTGCAGATTTCTTCTGCATAGTTCTTCTCTCAAACTGAAAAATCTCCGTTCCACCTTGTGATGTCATGTTTCTAAACTCCATGCACCTTCACTTGCGTCATTTGGATGATTTCAACTGTGGAATTGCGCATCTCTACTGAGCTAAAAATCAAAGGTAGCTGTTAACTTGAAAACTGCTTGATGACATCACAAGGTGGAACAGAGCATTTTGAGTTTTGGAGATGCAGACAGCTCATAATAATGGGTTCTTCAAACATGTGTGAATGAAGCAAAACACAACTCCAGGTATGTTTTTGAGGCGGCAACAACATTATAACATGACATAAAGTGCTCAAGAGTCAATGTTGTGTAATATAGACTTCTTAAAGGTGCACTGTGTAACTTTTCTGATGGGGGGTGGAGGGTAATGTGGGATAAGTTTTTAATCACTGTAAAGAGCTTTGTGTTGCATTTTTTTTGTATGCAAAGCGCTCTTTGTATGCAAAGTCTGATTTGATTGATGATCCGTCACCTCCTTGTCTCCTTGGAGATGCCATTTCTTTTCCTGGTATGTTTTACAGTCGATGTAAATCAACTGATCAAAAACACATTGAAAAACATTGAGTTGGCTCTCCTCCCTACAGATCTGGCATGTAACTTGGTGGTGCCACCTTTTTGTCTCCATGGAGATGCCATAATATGAATTGTGACACATTTCAGGCTCAGCGATAACATCTTCATGGACACAAGCTGGTGTTGACTCTACCATAAACAAAGTCACACAGTGCAGCTTTAATTTTTATTGGGTTAAATTAGAAAATATTTGGTGATTTTTAAAGTAACTCAAAGATAAGTTGAATGTTGTACTGTTAAGATCACGCACAATAAGCACCGAACAATAGGACTACCTTATATACAGGCTATAGGTGAAATGATCTATATCTATGGGTCAGAAAATGGACACAGGAAGATATGAAGCAGCAGAAATCAATATTTGAAGTAACAACCACCTTTTCTATTCATTTACTGCACCAACATGATCCAGCAATGGGGACAGTTCTGTAAATGCTCTAATAATATTTTTCCCTAAATTTCTCCAGAGGATAACTTAACATTTCGAAACCATTAAGACTTAAATGTCATAATAAATGCGTGGTTCATGTAATATTTCGAAAAAGCCCATTAAGTAGAATGATAACTGTAATAAGTTTGTGGTGTGAACTGGGGCCACGGGCTTTGAATGCCAACCACAGAATCTATCCCACAACCTGAATGATGCTATTTTACACAGAACTGAATTTTGAAACATAAAAAAATGGCTTTTTAATGCTGAAATTGTAGCATTAAACTTGAAAAACATGCATTCTTACAGTGAGTGCAGCCACCTCTCCACAGATCTGACCTGGCTTGTCTCCTTGTAGCTAGATTTAATGCCATACTGTGGAACATTCCAGGCAAAATAACAGCATTTCCATGAAGCCAAGCTGGTGATGGACCCCTAATGTTGTTTTCTCGTCACGAACATACCTGGAGTTGTGTTTTATTTCATTCACACATATTTAAACACACAAACCTGCATGTTAAAATTTGCAGTTGGAAACTTGACAACACTGCATGACATCACTAGGTGAAACAGAGCATTTTGAGCTTTGCAGACACAGAATGAAAACTCCAGGTGTTTTTGACGAGGCAACAACATTATAACATGTCTTAAAGCACTATGTAACTTTTAGGTTAGGAGTCCGTCACCTCCTTGTTGCTATGGATACGTCATTGCTCTGCCTGGAATGTTCCACAGTATGACATTAAACCGCTGCACCTTACATTTATTCAATTACAGATGGTTTTATAGCTCAATAATACAGAAAAAACAGGCATTCTGATCATGCGCAAGGCTCTCTCTCCACAGATCTGACCTGTAACTTGGTCTTGTTTGGTCTCCATGAAGATAGATACACTATGTTCTCATCTGTAGTTTGTTCATTGCTATTCACATGTTGTCCCCTGTCCCACTCCCCCTGTGGAGTGGAACTCTTTCAGATGCCTGATGGCAGCTGGACCTCTCTCCTCCTCCTCGCCTGGCTCCTCCTCTTCGCCTGGCTCCTCCTCCTCGCCTGGCTCCTCCTCCTCGCCCGGCTCCTCCTCCTCGCCCCTCTTCTCCTCCTCCTCTGGCCCACGGGCCTGGACATCTATAGCCTGTCCGTCCATGGGAGTGGATCCCTCCTTCACTGTAGTTCTCCCCGAGGTTTCTTCTTTTTCCCAGGACCCTGGGTTTTTTGGAGTTTTTCCTTGCTGAGAAGGAGGGTCTAAGGACAGGGGATGACTGGACAATGTTTCATTTGCTGCTTTACATGAATGTTGTTTATTCCTGTTTTGATATGTCTGTGTGTATGTTTTACTCATCCATATCTTGGAACGCCCTTAGAGGCTACTGTTGTTGCGATTTTGGGCGCTACAAAATAAATTGAATTGAAATTGAATTGAATAGAAAGGTGTAGACAAAACAGTAACGTCTCCATGGAGAAAAGCATTTGACGGACCCTCCACCAGAAACGCTACACTGCACTTTTAAAGCTCACGAGAGTTAATTTCACGTTGTACTGGACCTTTAAATTGCCTTTTGAATGTCCATTCACTATAACATTCCCTACAAAATTCTCAAGACATTTCAACAAGAGCACAAACATCATTGAAATACATAAGACATCCGCAAACAACAATCCCGACAACAAAATTTGCATGGGCGCTGAGGTTGTGCCGTGTCAAGCTCCGATCATGGCGCGTAGCATTGGTTGTTATGTAAATCTGTATGCAGAATGTGGACGAGGGAGCATCTCCGTCATCAATCAGAAGCTGGAGCTGATTGCATAACTGAAAGTTGGGGGGCAATCACTATTTACCGGTCTCTCCTTTGACATTTACTGCCAACTGTATACAACATGCTTCTTGATTGTACTGAAGATCTCCTCGGAGGTCTCGACTCCAAGTCTATTTTGTGAACAACTAATTAGGGGTGTTTAAAATCACTATTTGGATGCATGTTTAACTACTTCGAGCCATGATAGGCGAATGTGTATTATCAGACGAGGCTGGACTACTCAATTGACTAAAATGCAGTAAAAGATCATTATATTTATGATATTCGCAAAAAATTCATACTCGTTTTTCCAATTTGGCCATTTTTTAGGTTCAACTTTAGAAAAAAACTAATGTACACAAAATGTATTATCTGACAAATACGAATATAAGAAAACACATTTATTTTGTTGAATTAATGTTTAAAGTATCAAAAAATGTTGTAAAATGTGGATAACTTTTAAACTGAATTCTCCATCCCATCCCATCATCAGTGTGTTTAGAACCTTCTACTTGTAATTTTCCACATATTTTAACATTTTTCGTTCACAGATTGCTTCTTGATTGGTGTGAAATGAATATTTATCTTTGCAATAGCTATAATTATGTCAAAATTTGAATACTACAAATCTGGAACAGTACTTTTTGGTGGTCAGTATTTATCGTGTGTATTTTTTCTTTGTACTACTGGGAGTTTGTGGTTACTTTTTGGCTATATGGTAAGATTTCAGCCGTTTAAGGTTGAATTAATAACTTCTATAGCTCATTATAGATGCAAATTAAGCACTAAAGTGTTTATTTATTGCAGCTCCTGATTTTTGAAAGGTCCTATATTACACAAAATTTACTCTTGCGAACTTTGGGCCATGTTATAATGTTACCTAATTGAAAACATACCTGGAGTTGTGTTTTGTTTCATTCACACATGTTCACAAGGTGTATGGTGTTTAAAAACCAGTGGAGCACTTCCTGTATTATCACGATGTCTCAAGGTGAAACAGAGTGTTTTCAATTTGAGAGAAGAACTCAGTCTAAATACGCAGGGTTTGTGTTAAATGAACTTGAAGATGAAACAGAATGAAACAAAACACAACTCCAGGTATGTTTCTGATGAGGAATCAACATTATAAAAGAGATCAAATGGGGCGTTTAACAATATTGTAGAGTATGAATAGATAAAAGTATTAAAGTACCCAAGGCAACCCCGCTCACAGTCATAATACATGTTTTTCTAAGTATTTTTGAGAGCTAAACCCACCTTACATTACCTAAAAGTGCAGTACGACTTATTACTTTTACTTCATTACTTTCCACGTACAGGTCTATATGTAATACTATGCCAGAGCTGACTTTGTTGTTTTCACATCACAGTCTGTAACTACACGTGCGGCCCAACGCTAAAGATGCCCAAGTGGAGTTTGCAAAGTGAAAAAGGGCATATCCACCCCCCCGCTGAGGATGGAACAATGTTGTGCTTAATAGGACTTATGCATTCACTGGCTTTGGCGCTTTCTTCTCGCACAAAGGCAGAGCGTGGCAATACGATGTGCATATTAAAGCATGAACTGGTTTATAAGGCTGCTTCAACTCATACATAAATTTAAAGTGGAAAGCAAACACCACAACATAGTTAACAGCGTTATGCACACGATTTTGCGGAGAAACATCGACACAGTTTTCTAAAGATCCCAAGATTTATGCACAAGATTTTGCTAAGGAACATGTACGCAGTTTTCCCAAGATTTACTATTTCAGTTTAAGTTTAAAGTTTTACTTTTTGGTGGGCCATGGGCAGCTGATGCAATTCTAACGGTAAGCTCAGCAACTAAAGGAGCCAAAACTTGTCCACTGTACACAAGAGTTATCACTGAAGAGAATGTACGCTATCACATCCATTTTGGGAACTGAATGGTCAGACTGTCAGAAATATACAGTAGATTCATCCTGCTTACATATTAAATGATCAAATGATTGGCTGATTGATTGGTTTGTTTATTTATTTTCTACCTTTCCTCCTCGCAAGATGGTATTTGACAGGCGTAAAACTATGATACATATTGTCCATAAGTTCTATCCCACCTGACATACACTACCAGTCAAAAGTTTGGACACACAGAAGACGTCAAATATATGATGCAAGATGTACGGAATTATGTAGCAAAGAACTCAAAACTCAAACAAGTATTTTTTTTAATACTTTCTATTCAAATTCTCACCTTTTGCTTTGTTGACAGTGCTGCAAACTCTTGGCCTTCTCTTGAGGAGCTCATAATAAAGGGATCTGAAATGGCTTTCACATAGCAGAGGTCTGGGTCAAAAGCCGTGATAATAACAAAAGTGGCTATTTTTAAAGGTATAACATCTAAAACCATTTTTTTTTGTTTTTTGTTTTTCTTTACTTACTTTTCATATATTTATTCATAGTTCTGGTGGCTTCAGTGAGGATCTAGAAGGAAATAGACCGTTTTAGTTTTCATAAACAGTGACAACGTAGGCTCGGTTGTGCATTTTGGCAACAGAAGTACGGCCGAACTCAGCAGCTTGTCGAGCTCTGTGAAAGGATCATCGTCAAAAGATCGCAAATATTTCCTCAACAAGCCGACTTTGACAAATGGTGTCTGACTACCAGGTCCTTGTACGATCAGTGAGTAAAACTTTAGTCACACACAACAACCAAACATTTTAGTGCTGGAAATGTTTTTATCTCTGTCTTCTTCTGTTCGTGTTCAGTCTGAATGAATCGGAATGAACGGGGAACAATGCCACTTCTGTTGCCAAAATGCGCGCTCATCTTTTTTAAAAATCGCTTCCTAAAAGGGTCTAGTCTTAAAAATAAAGAAGCCGTGTCCAAACTTTTGACTGATTTGACTAATATGTCCGATTTTTGGCTTCTAAAGTTTGATAACACCCAAATGTCACTTAGATATGATGAATTACAATTTTTAGAGTTCTCAAATTGCAAGCAAAGAAGCAGTGTTTACCTGCACATGTGTCAATAGCAGAGATTAGTGAGCCAGCAGCCGAATCAATAATTGACTTCAAACCAGCAAGATTCCATTTAGCGACGAGATATAAGTTAAACAGCATCTGACAAACCTAAAGACAAAACTTTTAAAGACAGAAGAATACATTGCTTACCTGTTTTAAGCATTAAATCCACAGTCTCCATGCACAGAAGCAGCCATCTTCCTTCTCCAGTCCCAGGTGTCTAGGGTGTCAAAATCTGGTCCGTGATTGGTCGAGACGGCCATCAATCAAGCATTTGTCGACGCCTCATCTTCCCCCATGCATCAAAATGGCCATTATTATTTGATTATTATGATTAAATATACCTTACGATTACCTTAGAGGAAAAAAAAAATCAATAAATAATAACGGAAAGCTCCTGGGTAGTCATTATTTTTATTATATTGCATTGACTTATTGCAATTTTTTATGAGAAAAGAGGATTCTAAAAGATTACTGCTTTAATATAAGAAAATATTAATATAGATTGTCTGCTGTGTAATCCTTAGGCTTTATATGCATTTTTATTGAAGATGTCAGAACAAATGTTTTTTTTTGTTGAAAAGTTATGCAAAAGAAATAATAATTTGAAGTATAAAAGTATAAGAAATATGACTGCATTCTTACCTTACCTAACTACTTTTTGCCTATATATGATTCTAAAGTGTACCTTGAATACCACAGTTTTGTCATCAAAATGTACTATTTTAATTTTTATTGAACATTTTATACAAAAAACAAAAACAGGCACATCTGACAAAGAACTGAACATACATTTACATGGAAAAAAATCACTCTGGAATAGTACTGTTATATAGGTACATAGCTGGAGCAGCACTAACCATTAACTAAACCTCACTGCAATATTTAGACCATTTAGCCCATCTTGCATAATTAACATCAGATTTAAGCCTTAGCATGTATGTCAAATGTTCAATTTTCTTCAGTTATTTTTAACCAGTCCTCTAGCAAAGGTGGAATTTTTTGGTTAGACATGAAAAAGCTCTACTTTAAATTTATTCAAGGTGGTTTTATAGCTAAAAACACCTAGAAAAACAGGCATTCTGACTGTGAGTGGGGTCGCCTCTCCACAGACCTGACCTGTACCTTGGTATGGTTTGGTCTCCCTGAGGATAGAAAAGTTTAATGCCATACTGTGAAACATTCCAGACAAAGCAATTACGTATCCATGGAGAAAAGCACCTTTAATACATAGAAAATACATGATAAACTTTCCCATCCATGAAAATTCCATTGTAACATCTACAGACGCTACCACATGAGCCGAGTCGCTTTCGCCGTATTCCCGAAAGTGACGACGCCATGACAACGACGCCATGACAACAACCCCAGTGGGCTTGTTCCACCAAACACCCATTTCCATTGCATTGAACCCAATCCTCTAGCCTTTAATCCAGCAGATTAAGGACTGCCCTGTAAATCCAAATAAGAGGCTTCAAAAGTCCACTCAGAAGCCCACAGAGACTTAGCCTGTGTACCGGGGGGCATCTTAAGCTTTACAATGCATTTCAAGTGTCAGCGAGGGTCCCTATAGTCCACGGATGACCCCGGGGTAACATCTGTGTGATTGACATCTTACACTGACCCTGCTGATTTCCTCCAGAAAGCATGTTAATCTGCTATTTAGCCTCGGATGATGTTTTTTGAACCGTGGGGCTCCGCGGGTGAAGCTGGAAAGCAGAGAGGCGCTTAATGACAGCTTTAGTGGATTAACGCTGACATGCTGTAGTAGCTTTGTTTGGCAGACACTGTTGTTTGGGACACATCGGCGTTTCAGATCAACCACACGCAGTCGCCCATCTTCAGTTCATTTGCAGTTCATTTGGGAATATGCAGGATTTTTTTTTATCTGTTTTTGTGTTGTTCAGTTTGGTCACTGCAGGTGAATAAGAAAGAATCTTAAACTTAGAGGAATATAGTTGAAACTTTTGCTGTAGTTTCCTCACATACATATAAGAAAAATGCATTACACATTTTTCATTATGTTATGTTTTCATTTAAAAGAAACCTGAGAAGAGCTATCTTATTTTTTGTTGACATACTGAAACAAAAATTGAGGGGTGTGCAATGCCTTGAGTCTGACGATACAATACATAATGATGTGCAAATCATGATACGATATCCCGATATATCCTGATACTAAAACAATGGATGAGATATTGCAGTTTATCAATAATTACTTCTAATAATAGTCAACTACACCATGAGAATTGTATGAAAAATGAAGTATTTATTACCTTTTCTAAATCATGAGAACGATTCAGATGCATTTTGAATTGATTCGAGAATTGAGCAATGAAGTATCATGACATATCACTGAATCAATTTTTCTTACACTCCTACAAAAATATACATAGGGGATTTTGGATATTTAATTTAGTATTTAAGTAAACTAGAACTGACAGAAAATTTGCCAAAAATTCAAATTTCACCTATTTTTGGGGTTTAAACATGAATAAATCAGATTTTCAATTAGATAACAAAAAATTCTTCTGTACATTTTGTCAAAATCTTGTTAAATACAAGACTGGAAAGCTTGATGTGTGTAGGTGAATTAAGGGAAAATCCGTATGTCCCGATGAGGGAAAAATGCATTTGGACAAAACAGTATTTGAAGTTAAAATCTCCCATATAACTCTATAGTTATGGCTTTAAATTGATTGAAATATTAAAACATATTTAATACAGAGTGGATTGTTTTGTCGTCTTTTTGTGGAAGCTTACTAATACACTCCGAGACCAAACTGACCAAAAAACAACAAAAAAAGTTTTGCCCGGAGTGTCTCGGCTTAATCAATATTAGTCTCCCTCCGCTGCAGTTGCGATAATCAAAGTAGCAAAGCCTGATGGGACTTTGGGAATAGCTCCAATCTCCTATCAAACCGGTGGAATGCTCTTACAACAAGTTACAGTGGTCATTTGAAGTTATAAACAAAAATGGAGCGCAATTTATTCCACAGACAATCGTTATTAGTCCTCATGAATTTTCTTGACAGTATAAGCATAACTTGGCACTATTTAGTCCTCGGCTTATTTCAGAGACACATCATCCATAACCATAACCTGGAGCTGAGAAAATTGAGAAGTTAAAAGTACATGCATTCCAGACTAAAATGCTAGTTCAAAGTTCAGTTCCCACGCTGTGTCACTCTGTAATTCTCAGTATGTCCTTCCAACGCAAAACATGACCTGTAAAGTTCCACAATATGGCATTAACCTTATCTACCTCATATGTATCCAATTATAGGTGTTTTATTGCTTAGAAATGCATTAAAAAACATGCATTCTGTGGGCTTGCCTCTCCGCAGATCTAAAACAGTCACAACTACCAGCTTGGTATTCCTGACCGACAGTAATTCAAGATGTACATTTCATTTGAAAAGATGAAAACAAAAGTAAAACAAATGCATAAGGCAAAAATCTTTATCTCCAAGTGAAAAGGTAGAAGGAAAAAGTTTCACAAAAGCCTGTTTATTTCCGTCGACAAAGTTCCCAGATATTCTACCCTTGTGCGAAGCCTTTACTGCTCTAGAATGCTAAACAACCACTTATCTACTTTGTGCCTGGAGGTACTTTTTAAACAAGGAGATGATCTGTCCAGACATCCACCTCCTCCTACTCTTTTCTACTCTTTAGCTCTGTCAATAATGACCTAGCCTGACTTCACATTCCCCATACTCTTACACCTTGTCGAAACTTGCACTACTCTGGGCTATCTTTTCTGCCATTTTGCACCATTTTGTTAACACGCCATGTTTTTCAAAACTGCAAAACTTTTCTTGTACCGCAGATGTGGAGCGTATTAAAGTATTGAAGTACTGTACTCAAGTATCAATTTGAGGTATCTGTACGTTACTTTAGTAGATTTTCACTGGAGACTTCATTGCATCTCAGAGCAGGGATCTGTACTTTCTACTTCACTACATTTTTGAACAGGACTGAAAAGTAAAAGTATTTTTTATTAAAGTTTGAGACCTGGGGCCGAGGAAATAGCTGGGGAAAGCAAACAAACAAACAAACAATAAATTCAGTTGTTTCTAGTGAACACAATTCAGCACAAATCATTTCATTACATTTGAAGAGCTTAAAATCTGCAAAATACATGTACTTTTTACTCTTTAAGTACATTTTTAAACAGGAATTCTAATATTTTTACTTAAGTAGGTTTTTTCGTGTGATACTTGAGTGTTTTTGGTTTGTTTTTTTTGTTTTTCTCAGGTATCTGTACTTTTAAGCAACAAAACTGAGTACTTCATCCACTGATTGAATGTCAAAACACGTCTAAGGTAGGGCTAATGAGATGACATAAAAGCGCTGTGTATGTCCTAGAGCAAATGCCATGTCAAATACAATACTTCAGGAGAGTCATATGGATACGGACATGCATCCCCCTTAAGATGGAGAGCTGTTGGAACGCAGGAGGTGCCATGAGTTTTAAGCTAAAGGTTTAAACCGCTTTGGACGTCTTGGGTTTTTCAAAACAGCTCTAGGCATCCTGCTTAATCATATGTACAGGCAGCAAGATGAAATACGCAACTAATGGAATTCTATTGGCTGGTATTTTCAGACATAGGTCTTTAATCATTACATCGAATATGATTAGACTTGCAGAATATTGTATAATGAGCAGCCAAAAGATGTAAATGAAACAGGTACTAAACTGAAAATGTAATCTTCAGGTCACTGGGAAAATCAGATTTTTCAAATAGAGTGCGCATCTGTCACAAATATTGCAAGTTTAAAGGTCCTATATAATGAAAAATTGACTTTTGTGAGTTTTAAGACATGTTATAATGTTGTTACTTCATCAAAAACATACCTGAAGTTGTGTTTTGTTTCATTCACACATGTTTGAGTAACTTTTCATTAACCGTCTGTCATCTCCACAGCTCAAAATGTCCCCTTCCACCGTGTGATGTCATGAAGTGGTAGTTTTCAAGTTATACTTTTAACTTTTTGCTCAGTAGAAAGCAACTCCAGTGCTGAAATCATCTAAATTATTCTAGTGACAGTGTATGGAGTTTAAAAACACAATGGAGCTGTGTTTTACCACATGACATCACAAGGTGGGACAGAGTATTTTCTGTTTGAGAGAAGAACTTAGCCTAATTATGCAGTTTGCGTGTGGCCTTACCGGGTTGTCAAAGCCTGGTTTGATCAGATCTCAGAAGCTAAACTGGGCCGGGCCTGGTTAGTACTTGGATGGGAGACCACTGGGAAAATCAGGTGCCACAATGGGGAGGCAAAAATTGTCATTGTGTCCTTACGCAAGACACTTCACCTGTATTGCCTGGGAACAAAGTGGTGTGTGCGTGTGAGTGTTGGTGGCAGTTGGAGGGGCCGATTGTGCAGATTGGAGTGAACGAACAATGAACTGCAAAGCTTTGGGTGTCTTGAAAGATGCTGTATAAATGCAATGATTGATTAATGAATGAATTAAAATGTGTGAATGAAACAAAACACAACTCCAGGTATGTTTGTGATGAGGAAATAATATAACATAGATCACAAAATAGCCTAATATGGGCCCATTCTTCTTCTTCAGGTCATGTGAGGAAATCCGATATTGCAAATAAAAAAAAACTGTCAGGAAAGCTTGGCAGACATAATGTTCATAATGTTCATATTTTCATAAAACACTGAGAGAAATGTTTTGCTAATGCATAAAATACGCTTCATTATTTTGACATTGAAAGCAATGACATTTCCAAACCAGTGCAAAGGGGAAAACATTGCATTTTTGAGCTTTTTAACAAATTACATGTATTCACTTTAGGAAACTAGATTTTCAGTACTAAATTTCTGATGACATCTTACAATGTTAAGGTTACATAATTGTTTTTGCTTTAGACAGTGAAACAATCAACACATTCAATTACAGAAATACTCGCAATGACATTTAATGAATTGTAAAAACCTATTTTAATTAGACGTTTACCATATTCAAATTAACTGCTATTCCCAAGTTTCTTCTGGGCCCGAGTAACTAATTATAACACAAGTTAAACAAACTTCTCCAGCACTGAAACAAAGGCCTTAGAGGAAATAGAAAGTTTGACAAAGCTAAAAAGGAGCTTTGGAGCAGACAAAATGAGGCACATAAGGAAGGCTCTCACATCTCTATACATGTGGGCTCTTTGAGGGTTGAGAGAAGGATCGCTCGGAGCCACTGCAGCCTCTACTGATGCTGATGCTGGCACACTATGAAACATTTAATTGCAGACATCATTCAGGGGAAGAAGGAAGAGACTTGTGAACAGTCTTGTGCAGCCATGAAACGCCCCATCAGTGATCCCCTCCACTGTTTCAAATGGGCTGGGCCTTGGCACTGTCTGAATGGGGTCATTAGCTTGTAGTATTATTAGCAGCACTCAGGGCATCTCATATTTCTGTAGTGTGATCATATGAGGAGATTTGTTTGAAAGAGGGACTTGTGACTGGTGCGTTGTGTGCGGGCTTTTAATGCACTGTTCAAAACCATCTGCCAGTAAGTGTGCAGAGGCTCAAAGTGACCAAAATAAATACTTAATTAAAGGCAGGTCTTGTAACTTTGTGGATGTGGCACGTCACCTGCATAAATCCAAGGCCATAGAGCACAGAGGCCAAGCTTTGGAGCATTCTCCATGGAGATCGATACATTTTATGACTTTTTCTGTGAATTATAGCCAAAGAAACAGCTTTTCCATAGAAACAAGCAGCAGGCCCTCAGTCAGGTTTGTCGTGATGAAATTTTTCATTGGCATAAAAAACATCTAAAATGAAAAGACTTAGACGAACTAAGGGAAATTACTTGGACACAGTAGCTCACACATCACAATATATTATAATAACAAAGTAAAAAAAGACAAAAATGGCAAAAATACATTCCAAATAAATAGCAAAAAATATTGCAAGAGGCTGTGTCAAATAAGGCATTTTCATACAAGTCAAAATAAAAGTGAAAATATGCAATAAATAAAAAGAAATCTCAGCTATATACAAGAGGTTGTAAGGAAAACAAAAATGATATAATGATTGACAGGGCAGTCAATAGGGAATAGGGAATAGTAGGGATATGTGTTGCATAAGCATGAGTTGATGTCCAGTGGTGTGGAGTATGGTATGAATGTAGTCCTCACTGTATTTGTTTATTTTACTCAATTTTTTGGGTCTAAAAAGCTATGTCCTGATTACCTGAGAATCCACACTTCTTCAATACCTTGTTGTCGAGTTTGGTCACTGGTGAATCTCTCAGTTTTCAGATGGCCGTGATTGATAGGTGGGTTACACAGGGACATGCATGGTCCATCTGTATAGGAAGAAATAAAGGAAAACAAAAAAAAATCACAGAGGGCAGAAAAACATTGCACATTTCTGTACAGTTATAGAGCGAAATACTAAACTCTTGGTTTAGGTGAGATGGATTTGATTTTATAGAAATGATATATGACCAGTGAGCTCCTTTGCTTCACATGTGTCACTGAAAAACACAAATCTGACTGCATGATCACGTTTGACCGAGCTTGAGATGCGACGGAGGGAGTGGGGTTCAGACTGATATCCATCTGTAGAAAAAATACAGAGAACTCAATCTGGTTTTACCAGGAAAACATACTGCGGCTTTAAATTCAGCTTTAAACTCTTCATCACCTTAAGAAAAAAAATACAAGGCAAGTTTCGGGAAACTTTTTCTTTTTTTTGGCTTGGGTAGATAAGCTCAGAGGTGGTAAATTTTGTGGTTTGGATAGTGATTGAACTGGCAATCTTTGGTTAGAAGGCAAAAAAGGCAGAAAAAACCCACCAACCTTTGCCAAATGCTTCATAGCTCTTGGTAAAAAACATTTGCACAGTTTTATTAAAGCTGCATTATGTAACTTTTCTGGTGGAGGGTATGCAACATGCTTGTCTCCATGTTTAGAATGATATATGTCTACCAGGTGGAACTCATTCCATGCAAAAGTTAGAAATCTTTAATGGTATAAAATGGAAAATACGTGTCGTGAAAGTTGTAATCAATCGTCATTTGGTGGTTATTTGTGGTCTGGATTTTCAGCCTTTTTCCATTCCAGTTCGTTCATTTCTCTTTTCTTCAGCATTGCCGCACTCTGGCTCCACTCATGCTCAACAAACTCTCATTGTGTTTTCTAAGACGCAGCATAAAGCTTGTATGGGACAGGGCTGTACACGCGCCATATATGTTACGTCCGCACGGATAAACCTTTCCTCAACTGTAAAATCCAGCCCATTGAATCCATAGAGGCTCATGGCACTTCTGGAAAACAAAGGTTCACTGCACTGGCGTATACTCATAACGGCTATTTTCATTTGAGTTTTTGCATTACATGGTCTAAACACGAACTGCACGTCATTGGGTGAAGTCCCATATGAGCACATCTGTCAGCATCGAACTGTGTGTGTATATACGTACGCAGTCAACGTTTTCACACCAATTAACACATGAGTTGTAGTCGTAGTAGTAGTAGTGGTGGTGGTGGTACTGACACTAGTAGTAAATAGTAAGGAGTAGTCCATGTTGGGAACTGAAAATACGCATTTCAGAATACTAATCTGGAGTAACTGCATTCAGGTTACTTTTCTAAAATCAAAGGAATACATGGCGCTACTTGATCATGCAATTTTGGCTTTAAAATGCACAGTATGAGAGAGAAAAACACCACTCTTCCAATGGGTGTGCGTGCAATTTTTCTACTCTAATTACATAAAAGAATGTATGCATGAAACATAAAACAGAATCATGCTGTTTTAAATTGTGTGTTATGTTTTTTACTCTACAATTTAACGCATCTTAGTGTCAAATATTCAGAATACAGTACTCAATACATTAGAAAATGCATTCTAATTTGGGTATTGAGTATTCTGTAACTACATTTTCTAAGTATTCTTCCCATCGCTGGTAGTACTAATTGCGGCTATGGTACTTTGAGAATACCCGACATGATCTCGGAAGTGAAGCAGGGTTGGGTCTGGTTAGAAGTGGATGAAAGACCAACGGGAATAAAAGGTGCAGTCGTGGGGCGTCTGTGGCTTTAGTCCAAACAAACACTTTTCTTATATTTACGCAGTGAGACAGACTGAGGTGAAAAGTGGTGAAGGTGAAAAACAGTACTTTAAAAAGCCTCTATATTTTTGCCTCTTTAAGAACAACAAAACAAGCACATCCACCTCAGACCCATCCTTGAGGTTTTACAAACTGATCCTGCGATTCATTGTAAACCCGATGCATAAAAAAACCTTTTCATTTTAATAGCCATGATACATGAGACCCAGCGTTTCTCAGTGAAAGACAGTCAAGCGGGGTTTATTGATGTTTTCACAAGGGAGCAGTTGTTAAATTGAGTGCTCAAATGCGTTCAGGCATAAGCAGTAGCCAGTGCCAAAGGCCAATGATAACGGAAGTCGAGCTGTGAGCGAAACTTTGTGAAAACACTCATTTAAAAGTACAATGTGCAAGCCAGATACACAAAATGGTTTCCTCTTCATATTTGTCATATTCAGTTGCTTGGAGTCTGGTTTGTAAGAGGATTTACTGTACATCGGTGACAAGTAAACAAATTAATATTAAAAATCCACTTACTGATACCTTGCAGGTGACGTCAACAGCATTTCCTGGTGGTGTGAAGCTAACTTAAAGCACAACTCCATTAGAAGCTCTGGTACTCAAATTTAACTTAATCTGAGCTTTATTTTTGGCACAATCTGACCAGAAAGCGTTGATTGTGTCACCGTGGTAACTGGTGAACATTCCACCAGTAGAGATGGATGTAGAGCACCTCCAGCGCGATGTCACTGCGAATAAGACATGGGTATTGACAATTTAGTGGTAATCCTCAATAAAAAGTGAATTTCAGCCATGCATAAAACATCTTGTGTAAAGAGTTAAGGTGAGATAGGAATTCCCTGCCCAGTGCACACTTTATCCTTTAAGATCCAGTCACGGGAATGCACTATAATCCTCACTTGCACATTCTAATGGGAATAAGTAGTGAATATTTACCATTGTAATTATAAAAAATGCATGGGCCTATATATGGTAATGCATAAATACATACATTTCTATATAGTTTCATGAAATGTGTACCATTAGTCATAATTTATGTTCAACTAATAGTCAGCACTAGGCTTATATTCCATTTATTTAATGCTCTAGTGATGGATTTATACACATTTTTTAACCAGGTTGCTTTGCAAAAAACAGAGAGAGAATTTGTGGCTGTGGGATAACAAATGTGAAATCAAATATTTTAAACATTTTACATTCAAAGATTCAGAAAGTGTCCATTTGAACATTCTGATATGTGAAATTGAAATATTTGTAGTATGTCAGACTTAAAACATACACACATGCTTCTTTGGTATACAGTGAGTACTTTGTGGAACACACATTAATATTTAATGAGCTGGTGTTGTTTATTAGCCTTGCATTTTGGCAGCCAGTTGCTCATACATTTTAACGTAGGAAATAAATGAGTCCTTGTACAGCATTTGAAATGCAATAGATTTTGTATATGCAAATAACAAGCTTAAAAACACAACATTACAAATCATCTCTGCTGCCCATATAAGCTTTTATATGGTTTTTGACTTTTTTCTGGTGCGCTATTACTTTTCTTTTGAAATCCCCCCTACATTTGTCTCCATGGAGATGTTAATGCTGTGCCTGGAATGTCCCACAGTGTGACATTGTACTCATATGTTCCATTTATTCGATTACACGTTTTCATTGCTCAGTATATATCTATATATCTTGAAAGAGTTTAGATACTTACCATGAGCAGGGTCACCTCTCCACAGATCTGACCCATCACTTGGCATGGTGATGATGGGATAAGTAATGCCATACTGTGGAACATTCCAGGTAAAGCATTACAATCTCAAACAAGCAAGTGGCGGACCCGAGACTAGAAAAGGTACATAGAAAAGTATCACCAAGTAACAAAGCACATAATGATTTTGGCTGTCCCTGTCAGATTTGGTGCTGCATTCAAAGTGCATTTAGAAACAATTTAACTGCTTATTTTACCATTAACACATCTACAGTATATGCTATTGACTCAAAACAACTGGACTTACTGGACTTTTGCAGCCAACAGTGTCATTCCTGGACACCTCAAGAACTGCTTTAGTTGATTCAATCAGATACTTAACTTATATTGCATTACATTACATTTGATGGCTCACAACATTGTCCTCTATCCCAGGAATTGAAAACTATCCAAAATCCTCCATTACCAACAAGACTTACTTCCCACTTGTATTAACAAATGTGAGCAGCTGAGTGGCTCCTCTCAGAACTTCACTCCTTAACATCCCGTGACTTTGATATTTGCGATGTTTGGTTGGAGAAGTGGGTCACCGTCTCTGCTTCTCTGCACGGTTGCCAAGCGTACAACAGGATAGCGGGTCGGTGTTCGCGGCTTTGCTAGCAAGCTGCTGGAGTTGGCAGTCAACAGTGGAAGATAGCCGGGGGGTGCAGATCTGTAACAAACTGGACTCTTGTGTGCACTTCCAGACAAAGTCACTCCACACATAATAGAGATCCATTCATGGCTAGAGCTCTGGAGTATACTTGCCTCTGCACTGGCAACAGATGGAAAGTTGTTCTAAAATTTAAAAAAAAGAAAAATAGTGCTGAAGTTGAAGGTCCACTTTGCAACTTTTTTGGTCGAGAGTTGGGCACGGGCTTGCTTCCATGGACATGTTATGGCTTTGCCTAGAGTGTTCCGCCGTTGTATTTTGGTGGAGACACCACCAGGCCAGGTCTTTTTCGATTGTTTTTAGCAGATAAATTACCTGTAATTAAACAAAATAAGATATAAGATAAAGAACAATATATGTCTATTAGAGATGTAACAGTAACCGAAATATTGTGATATTGTATCGTCATGAATAGTTACAGAAATAAATACCAAGACCATGATCCTTTGCTCCGTTTCAGTGCAGATTACAAGAAATAACTGTTCTAAGCACTTTGAAATCTTCATTCTTTGGATTAAGTCTTGTGAAGCATTTTTAGAGGAAAAAGTCGCATATTTAAAGTTTCGTGAACCGCCACAGAATATTGCAATAAATATCGTACCGTGAGATGCAAATATTGAAAATATGGTACAGAGAGATTTGGATATTGTTACATCCCTAATGACAACAAATGTTGTACCAAATGACTGGTCAAAGCATTTTAGAATGTCAGTCTTGTTATGTATAATATCGTAGTATCGTGAGCTTTCCCACGATAGCGCAATAATTATTGTACCGTGAAGTTCATACTGTGACATATCGTATCGTGAGACTTGGATATTATTACACCCCTAATGTGTATAGTATTAACAGTAAATTAAAAAGTACTTACCGCATGCACTGCTGTTATTAATGGAAGGTACTTACAAATATTATACATCTTTATTACTGATACTAACTTTATATAGCCTATTTCAATTTCCTTACCCCTTCCCCTGACTAAAGACAATAGGGCTTATCTCTAATTACTGCCTTTAAATCACTACTTCTACTACTACTTCAACTCCTACTCCTACTCCTACTACTTCTAGCAGTTTTATCATAATTGGTATAAAAGCCTTGGTATATGCCCCATGTCTGACAGGACGAGTTGACTCATCACCATGGCGTCACCTTCACTCCATAAGCATTTGATTATAGCATAATTTATAGCAACCGTCGCACTTAGCATGCCACCCGCATCCCACCCGCTGCATTCTGGGATACCCTTCAGCTCGCTCATATTTACATAAGAGGAGCGATGATCGATGGATGTGCATTGCAGTCTTTATCATGCATCATCTATTAATTAATATGGCGGCGATAGAAATGCCATGAGCTGAATCTGAAAATCCCAGGGTGCAAAGTTTCAGAGCCTCTGACGTGCGGTGATGGATGAGGGAGCAAATATTCATGAAAGGAACATAAGGTTGATTTAGCAAGTATAAGATATTTTGAATGGTTTAATACACTTACACTTGTCTTGAAGTCTAATTAGAAATGGTAGCTTTAACATAATTTACGATTAGAGAAATTATACGGACAACCAGCTACCTTGGCCAGATCTTAGACTGTATATATATACAAATGGACATAGCTAACCCGTTCCAAATAGGAAGTGAGCGTGGATGTGCTTCCGGCTCCATCAACTCACTTTCTATTGAAAAAAACATGGTCTCTCTTCGTAACTGCTGCTGTCAAGACTCATCATTCTGGTCTTGAAATGTTGGTTTTAACCCACTCTACATGATCTTGGTGCTTTTTTCATCTATTTTCTCTGTAAATCAAGATATGAACATTAATAACAGACAAATCTGGGGCCGTCTTCCCCCAAGGTCGCTCCGTCTAATGTTAACAACAGGTTTGGTTGACAGCATTGCTAAGCTCCTGTTCACAGCTAAACCAGCCGTGCAGCGCAGTGGCTTTACCTTAAACAGCCTCGCTCTTTGGTCACTATGACACTCAGGGTCAGGATTTCAAATATGGAACTTGGATCCATATTCAGCCATATACAATTAGCGTCAATGAGCTTCATTTGAAAGGTGCTAAACACTCACTTTGTCCACTTCTTTAGTCTATGGGCCATACATACAAATGGGTTAACTGCTTAAAAAGGCTTTGAAAACATGAATTCTTAGTGTGGCCTAGTGGGGTCTAGGCCACACTAAGATAAATAGATTAGTGTTATTCTGAAGAACAGTCAAGATCTTTTAGCAGTCACTTCAGGCAGACATAAAGCTATTGTCATTGTGAATATGCTATGTCCTACAAAACTATAAGAAAAAAGAGAATCTATTTTGCATTAAACGTCTTCTATATTGCTATTCTTGAAAGAATAAATCAACCGCCAACTTTCCCCGACTTCGCCTCACTTCTCATTCCACCTCAGCAGGAGTTCACGCGGAGCATGATGGGTAATGCGGTCCAGTAATTGTCTGCTTATACGGCAAAGAACCTGCTGAAAGTTACTGCAAAACAACATAACATCCTCTGGGCAAAGCATCCCATTTCGGAGTGTCCAAGATATGAATACTAATGACCCTTCCCCAGACGCAATGTGAGGTGTAATAGCCTGGTTAGATGATTACGGCTTTTGAAACAATTTTTCATAATAAAGTTAATAGATCATTTGTGGTACATGAGACACGGGACATCCAATATTGCGACGAATGTAGCATATTATTGCACAGTAGGCTGTTATTTTTTGCATCAAACCACATTATTATTATTGCATGTATTTTTGTACAGCTGACTGCCCATGCTCAAACAAGTTAATTACGTCTCGTGTCAAATGGAATCATGTTTATCTGGGCGCTGATTGTTTGTGCGGCTCCATATGTTCACACAGTAGCAAGTAATTTCACTATCAAATAAAATAAAAAATAGAAAAGTCATACAATAATTTGCTGCAACTGCTACTACTAAAAATAATAAAATAATAATGTAATATACGCCAACATCATAACTAATATGCAGTCGGTTACATTAGGCTGTTTCATGCGCATATCAAATGACATGAATTGGAGTTGGGTACCCATGTGTGAAAAGTTAATCTCATTTCACGTCATAGAAAGTCATTTTTATCTGGCAACATTAAAAAAATGTAAAAAAAGAATTGTAAACACAGTCCCAGTCGGCTGTAGTGTTTGTGCGATGGTTGGTGCATTGTTTGCCTGTATGATTAAGGATTACATGGGCTGTTTGAATTCGCGGCACAGCTGTGAGGGAGTGGCACCACGGACGCCACGACAATTTAGTAAACAGTGCGGCTAATATATGCTGAATGTCACGATTTCCATGTTTAATTCCATTGTTTTTACGCTATGACCTATTTTTATGATTCTCTAATTTTGACTTGAAACTATTGTAAATATAAATGATCATTTATCCAGATGCAGTTTGCGAAGAAAAAGTGAATCACATCATCACACTAGGGGGAATTCTGTCACAAAATTAGTTAGTGTAAGAAAAAAAAAGTTTTCTTTAGACATGATTTCAACAAAATAAAGGTGTTTTCTTATGCTTGTATTTGTCAGATAATCATTTTGGTTTACATTAGAGGAGTTTTGCAAAGTAACAGTTATGGAATTCCCAAGTGTCATGTCAAGATTCCCAGGAAGTTAAATTTTAAACCTAATAAAATTAATGTTTTTGCAAAAGTCTTAAATATAAAGATCTTAACTGTCTTTTAGTAATATTAGTAGTAGTTTAAAGGTGCACTATATAACTTTTCTGGTGGAAGGCCCACAATCTGCTTGTCTCCATGGAAATATTACCATTTTGCCATTATTATTCCACAGTATGGAAATAACCTTGGTAATCACAATGTAGACAGGTTAATGGTCAGATCTATGGAAAAGCAACGTTTTTTCAAGGCTTTTTTGCTATAAAACACCTGCAATTGAACAAATAAAAGGGAGATGCAGTATGTTTAATGCCCTACTGTGGTTCTTTCCAGGCCAAGAAATAAGATCTCCACGGAGACAAGCAAGTAACCTTAACCTTACAAGTTGCATAGTACACTTTTAATTAAATCTTATTACATTTGCCAGGAAGCAAACACGGATATGCAGCTGCAGCATCTGTAACTGTCATTTGGGCCCCATTGCATTACGCTGAACCTGCACAAAACTACATACAAGCTGCCAAATGGGTTGGATGTTAAATAAGCTACAGAATGCATAAAACAAAGCGCTTGTTCTGAGCACTTATGGCAAGATAAGAAGGTCAAAAACATTGCCAATTTCACGTCAAAGAAAGACAGAAATCTAAGCCCACAACACTGCATCAACTTAGTGACTGAGTACAGGCTCAGAGTTAAAAAACAACGCAATACATTTGAACTGAGTGGCAGGAATGTTTGATATGCAAATTTAACATGACACATGTGAAAAGTAGCTGTAGCTAACATGACAACGACAGACCAGCATGTGCCCTGACCTGTTGTCTTGGTTCCAGACAAGACAGGTGCCCATTGAAGCTGTCATACCAAAGATAGTAATTAAATACACTTATTTGCATCTGCCAGTGTTTTCTTAGCAAATAATTTATGCTTTTATATTGTTGGACCTATCAGTCAACAAAATGCACAGTTCTTGTAAACAGTTCTGGATTCTTTGATATCGTTTTGGTTTATTTTTTGTTTTAATGTTTTAACACTGTGCAAGAGCTGAAAATTAGTCACAAATTCAATTGGCTTTGCAACGGCAGCGAGTTTTGTTTTATACCTACTGCACTGCATTTGTTAAATATTGTCTTTTAAAAACATATTTCTATATCATTTTTTTATTACAAATGACAAATTTTGTAGGCAATTTTTGGTAATTATGTTTACTATAATAAATGCACTGGTTCTTTTGTAAATATTTACTCATCTATTATCTGTTATTTTATCTTTATGTGGTGCTAATTATTGTTATTAATTATAATTAAAGTAATGTGATGCAAGTAATAATTTAATTCGATTTAATAATGTTAATTGGTTTTGAGCAAAAAACATGCAATGATTTTATCAGTTGAATCTGTGCAGTAACATCACGCTGGGGGTCTTCTACATGTTTCTCTAATGGTGAAATATTTAAGAGTTACCATCAGAGTGAAAACTTTTATGTGTGAGAGACCTGTTAGTAATAGTTCCTGCTGAGTCAATTCTTTCTATCTGATTTCAAATTAAGCTCAGATTAGAGCAGAGCAGTGCTTACAGTTAGCATCACACCCACAGGGAAACATTGACGGCATCACCTGCAAAGTATCAATAAAAGTAAAGAAGTTTGTGTAACCTCTTTCTAGGCACCGCTCTGACTTTTAAACACTGCAGTTCTGTTTGCGATCGGCGCCGTGGTGAGATTCAGGTCCAAAGCGAATGCATTTATTTTGAAGGTGGTCCCCCAAAGCAAACACGGATATGCAGCTGCAGCATCTGTAACTGTCATTTGGGCCCCATTGCATTACGCTGAACCTGCACAAAACTACATACAAGCTGCCAAATTGGTTGGATGTTAAATAAGCTACAGAATGCATAAAACAAAGCGCTTGTTCTGAGCACTTACGGCAAGATAAGAAGGTCAAAAACATTGCCAATTTCACGTCAAAGAAAGACAGAAATCTAAGCCCACAACACTGCATCAACTTAGTGACTGAGTACAGGCTCAGAGTTAAAAGACAACGCAATACATTTGAACTGAGTGGCAGGAATGTTTGATATGCAAATTTAACATGACATATGTGAAAAGTAGCTGTAGCTAACATGACAACGACAGACCAGCATGTGCCCTGACCTGTTGTCTTGGTTTCAGACAAGACAGGTGCCCATTGAAGCTGTCATACCAAAGATAGTAATTAAATACACTTATTTGCATCTGCCAGTGTTTTCTTAGCAAATGATTTATGCTTTTATATTGTTGGACCTATCAGTCAACAAAATGCACAGTTCTTGTAAACAGTTCTGGATTCTTTGATATCGTTTTGGTTTATTTTTTGTTTTAATGTTTTAACACTGTGCAAGAGCTGAAAATTAGTCACAAATTCAATTGGCTTTGCAACGGCAGCGAGTTTTGTTTTATACCTACTGCACTGCATTTGTTAAATATTGTCTTTTAAAAACATATTTCTATATATCATTTTTTTATTACAAATGACAAATTTTGTAGGCAATTTTTGGTAATTATGTTTACTATAATAAATGCACTGGTTCTTTTGTACATATTTACTCATTATCTGTTATTATTTTATCGTTATGTGGTGCTAATTATTGTTCCATCCATCTTCTCCCGCTTAATCCGGCTGGGTCGCGGGGGCAGCTTGCTGCCCAATACTCATAGCACCTGACCCCCCCTATGAACCCCTCTGCAGGTGGTGAGCCCACAGGAGGATAATGAATTATTATACTATTATAATTAATTAATTATTATTAATAACTAATTATTGTTATTAATTATAATTAAAGTAATGTGACGCAAGTAATTTAATTCGATTTAATAATGTTAATTGTTTTTGAGCAAAAAACATGCAATGATTTTATCAATTGAATCTTTGCAGTAACATCACGCTGGGGCTCTTCTACATGTTTCTCTAATGGTGAAATATTTATTTAAAAATAGTTACCATCAGAGTGAAAACTTTTATGTATGAGAGACCTGTTAGTAATAGTTCCTGCTGAGTCAATTCTTTCTATCTGATTTCAAATTAAGCTCAGATTAGAGCAGAGCAGTGCTTACAGTTAGCATCACACCCACAGGGAAACACTGACGGCATCACCTGCAAAGTATCAATAAAAATAAAGAAGTCTGTGTAACCTCTTTCTAGGCACCGCTCTGACTTTTAAACACTGCAATTCTGTTTGCGATCGGCGCCGTGGTGAGATTCAGGTCAAAAGCGAATCCATTTATTTTGAAGGTGGTCCCCAAAGTAAAGAAAATGGCTCTCTAAACACAGCTATGCACTCTGCTAATGCCTCACCTCTCTATTGCTTATGACTCTCACAGGAGCCAGCAATAGATGATGATACACCCCCTCCTCCTGTCCTCGCCCTTCTGCGTCATGCGAAAAAACCCTGCATTCAAATACTTATTTATTAATGTTCAAGAAATATACTTGTGCCCATAGCCCGTGAAGGGGGGTATCCGTGCATTCTCACGAGGGAAGATTCAAACGCATCAATTATGGTAGAAAATGGTAGAATTATAGTGGACAATTTTTCCTCCCCTGAGATGCGCCACAAAATGAAAGTCGTGCTGAAAAAGAACCGCTGGCGAGAAGCCCCGGAGTCATTGTTGTGAGATTAAGGATGAGGTTTGGAGGCATCGCGGGGGGCTAAATAATTCACGCAGTGGGGAACAGGCAAATGCTGTGTACACAAGAACATGCGTGAGTGTGTCTACATACCCATGTGCCATTGTGGGGACAGCTCACGGGGGGGAAAGGTCAGTGGTTTTGTGGGTACTAGGTAACTATTAATTAGAGAGAAGACTACGGGATAGAAAAATATGTAGTGATACCAATGTTATAAAGAGATCTTATTTAAAGAGACATAATGATAAATACAGAATATATGTGTTTTATTGTGTGATTATATTTATTGCACCTAAATCATTTCTATGTTAAGATTTTACGCAGTGGTTGAAACTAAGGGTGCGTCAATTCTTATTTAATATATTGTACAAATCATACTTTTGAGCCTGAATCCCACTGGGGCAGTCAGTATTTTTTGTTTTGTTGTGTTTTGCACCAGTGTAACTTTTCTGGTGGGGGTCCACCATAAACTTGTTTCCATGGAGATATTGCTTTGCCTGAAAGGTGTCACAGTATCACACTGAACACATCTGCATTTATTCAATTACATGTGCTTTAGTGGTCAGAAATACTATGAAAAACATGCATTCCTACACTGAGTGAGCACACCTCTCCATAGATCTGACCTGTGACTTGGCCTTGAGGCATTGTGGGCTTGTCTCTATGGAAACAGATACGTTTAATGGCATCCTGTGGGACATTTCCATGAAGACAAGCAGGTGGAAAGTTACACAAAGCACATTTAAGCAGCAATTAAATAATTTGTGTGGATATATATTTGAGAGTAAAACAAAACGTGCAAGTTTGTCCAATAGGCAAAGTTAGAAAAAGTTTTAATAGAAACTCTGGTATGTACAGTAGCAACAGCAGTGATGTAGTAGAAGGACTAAAACTTAAGGTATGTTACTTGCTGACAATTGCAAATGACTTGATTCATTTGCAAATTGACAGTTTACTTTGTATAATGATTTTGACTTGAAGTACTTCTTCAATATCCAATTAAAGACACAGCACAAGTGCTCACAGTGGTGCTTTATATGCCTCTGTGCCCACTACACCCAATGATTTTCTGTACCAACCGCTGAAAGACCGCTGGCTGTTAGAAGACATCTCTTTGACATGCAATTGGCTGAGTCCTAATCTTAAACAGGAAGATTAGCAAAGGGCTAATAGGCAGTAACAATCAATTATGCATGTGGACAAGGTCGTGCTAATATCACAATGAGAAATTCATTATAATTGTGCCCCGCGATGAAAGAGGGCTTAGCGAGATCACACCAGCCCGCAGTAAATCACATATGCCTATTACTGCCCATATGGCCCCTATTAAAGTTATACAGCCGTGATTTTTTTAATACCATATTTACAATGTTATTGCGGCCATTAGGGACTCTTCAGAAAGTGCAAACTATCAAATCGACGCACGAAAAAACTATTGACTTGGTGGAGGGAAGTTCACAGTAGTTTTCCCTTTTAAATTGGAAGCAGTTTGTGCCAAGGTTTTTTGGAGTCAGCATACAGTACAGGGTCCGTGGGTGGAATAACACACTGCTTTATCTGCGCATTTCCAAAATTCTATTACTCTTAAAAAACGTACACCATTTCATAAACTAGCCGTAATTTCATTCTTTATTTCTTTTATCAGTTTACAACTCATAGTATTTTCTGTACAGCACTGAAGGCACACAAAAAACAAACAAAAAAAGATATAATAATTAATAATAAACATAAGTATATACAAAATATACAGAATAAATAAGTCAATCTATTTAAGTATAAAAGCTACCGAGCATGTGCTTGGATGAACCTTTTTGAATATGCGATTTCCCATTCACCAGTGCGGTTGGTATAAAGTCAGTGACCAAAAGTTTCAATTCATTGCTAATGCATATATGGCATCCATTGAAAACCAGTTCAAGCGGTAGCACGAGGAAGAATACAATTTGTAACAAAAATAGGTCTCCCGTAGTTGAACCTTTCACATCCTCATAGCGGCTCTCGAAAACAAAAATAATCATCAGCAGGACTTGATTGTCATGCACCATCGTATGGCATCTGAACAGTGCATTTGTACATTTGTGTAGAATATACTGTACCTCTAAGTGCTATTATTTCATATAGGAGAACTAAATCACCCTTAAAGTGAGTCGGTATAAAAATAAATAAGGTCCTTTTGACTGCCAACATTGCAGTGTGTCAAAAACGGCCGGCGAAACAGCAATGAAACCGTACTCGTGCCGCCATTTTCCCCATGTACGCTTGGCATTTCGCTGACTGTACGGCACAATGAGCATTCTGGTAACACTATTGCATCTGGCTGACAGGGGGAGTAATCAGGTCATAGCCCGAATAAGGATATAGTGATTAAACAGCAGTTCTGGGTCAAGTGGAGATTGGAATTCACACACACACACTTGGTTCTCGCACACATCTGCTGCTTTTCTGTAGGGGTGCAGGATGAGATGGAAGGGGGAGTCGAAGAAGGGCGGGGGGGTGGTTGTTTGGATCAATGTGTTTGGCAAGAGAACGCCATTGAAACATACTCAATCATAAAAAGCCGATTAAGTTGAATACAAAAGGTTAGATGTTAAGGCTGCACCCTTAACATACTGATCTCGTAATGTCATATACAACAGTCAGGCATAACATTATGACCACCTGAATTGTACGTTTTCCAATATGGATCAAATTTACAATCAGCATTAACTAATTAAAATTGATTAATCTACAGTAGCCTTACCTGAAGCTTTTGATAGATACTCCCATATCACCCCATGCCATTTTAAGTGAAAATGTCATGTTAGAATGTTCTTACCTGATCAAAAACATACCTGGAGTTGTCTTTTGTGCCCTTCACACGTTTGAGTAATCCTGTATTATCAGTCTGTCTGCATCTCCAAAGTTCAGAATGCTGTTCCACCTTGTGATGTCATGAAGCTGTAGTTTTTTAAGTTAACAGCTACGTTTTACCTTTTTGTTCAGTAGAGATTAGCAATTCCAGGGCTGAAATCACCCAAATGATGCAAGTGAAGATGTATGGAGTTTAAAAACACAGTGTAGCACATCACAAGGTTGAACACAATTGCTTCCAGTTTGAGAGAAGAACGCAAAAATATGCATACAAAAAGTGTTAAACATGTGTGAATGAAACAAAACCAAACTCCGGGTATGATTTTGATGAGGAAACAACATTCAGAACAGTTCAGAAAATGGTGTAATATGGGCACTGTAAAGAGAGTTACTTAAAGTTTTCCAACTCCATCTGAAAAAGTAATAAAGCTATTACAAAGAGTAATTGTTTAGAGATAAAAACCAATTGCTAAACAATTACTCTATAATAACATACCAAATTGACTTTCAAGTATGATGCAGTGATACTTTCTTTGCAGTGGTCAGAATGTTATACCTTCACAGTATACAGTATTTGACCAGATCTGAACACTCTTCACCAGCTACATAGTGGGGTTGACATGAACGATTACACAGGTAAAACCAGTTACATTCTGTGCTACTTAAACATAAGTGATGTGCCCATGGTAAATATCTCACACTGTGGAAAGAAGCAAACAGGACAAGGCACTTGGTTTGGAACAATATCATAATAGTAATTGTGGTATTGTCTTTTTAGTTAAAAGGAGTTTGATGCTCCAAAACCTCCAAATAGTCCGGCTCAGTGTGCAGGTTTGCCTTGAGTTCAAAGTACTCGTTCTTAGTTTGCTCTAGCATCACCTTGCGCGGTCTTGTGTACATAATCGTCTCCATCAATTTTAACTCCTCCTGATGTCCGGGGACCTGCATTTCCACCGCCGACTGAAGCTGGGGCATGTTTTTGCGAAGGTATTCTGTAATTCCCAGTTGCTGTAGCTCCTTTTCCCGCTCCAAAATGTTCCTGTAAAGTGAATTTGGATTTGAGAGCGTGACAAACTCCGTGGGGCACTCTCCTGGCAATGACCTGTACTTTGGGTTTCCGGTGAGGGGGGACGTGTTCTCCTTTTCCATGATACTCCGACAAACTTGATGTTTCACTCCGGGATCTTCCAGGCTGTAATCCATATCGGCATCATGCTCTTTATGCTGTGCGCAGTAAGTAGGATTGCGACAGATTTGGACGATTGGACTGTGCGATCTCTCTTCGTACAAAGTGGAAGGCCCTGTGCGTTGCGTCAGCGTATGATGCGTAGTCTTTTGTCCGTACATGCTGTAGTGTAAGTGGATCGGACTGCTACTTGAATTCTCGCGAGGTTGCTCTTCCAAAGCCTTTCTTTTAGCCCTCCTCCTCCTTCTGTGCACGACAAAAACCACCAGTCCGGCAGAGCAGAAGACGATCAGCAAAATAAACACGAGCATGCTCAGAATTAGCACAGACAAGGGCACAGTTTCAGTCAAAGAGCTAAACAAACCGCTTCTGGTGTTGTCGGGACCAAGCGTCGCCGTGACGACATCCTCCTCATTCGGGTAATAAGTCCCCAACCCCGGGCACAGCATCTCGTGGCGGAGACTCCTCAGCTCGGACTGTACGACTTTCTTTGGCGTGTGGCACAAAATGGCACCTACCACGGTGTCTTTTTTCAGTTTCTCAACCCATTGTTTCAGGCTAAGCAAGTCGCAGCTGCAGTCCCATGGGTTGTCCTCTAAATATATCTGCTCCAGGGAGTTGAGTTGGTCTAGCACGTTGCTCACTGGTAGATGCATGAGTAGATTTTTACGCAGGTTTAATTTGTTGAGAGGGACGTTTCGGAAAATCTGAGGTGGAAGAGAGCTAAGGAGATTGTTGTTCAAAGACAGCAGTTTAAGATTTGGGAGGGGGTTAAAGGTGCCAGGAGCGATCTCTTTGATAAGGTTGTATTCCAGGTATAGGAATTCAAGATTGTGGAGTCCAACGAACATCGTGGAGAACAGTTTTTCAATTCTGTTGCCGTTCAAGTACAGTTTTTTCAGACTACTCAAGCTTAGAAAAGTTTCATTGTCTATGTAGTCGATTCTGTTGTTAGCCAGATTCAGCAGCTCCAAGCTATCATAAGTGACAAAGTCCGACTTGCGTAACTTCTGAATCATATTCCCAGTCATGACCAGCTTTGTGGGGCTTTGCTGGAGTATTCCGATATCCGAAACCTCTTGGATCCCCCGGTCTTGACAATGCATCAAAAATCCTGTTACAGGATGATTGTGGCAAGCACAGAACTCCACACAGGGGCTGCCCGGGAGGTGAGACGGGGTAGGAATTTTGGAGTCATCTTTGGCGTCACTTTGTTTGGGAATCTGATTCAGTTTAGAGGAAGGGGTGACTACCATATCCAGTGACTTGGAAGGCTCCTCCAAGTTGATTTCAGCGTGGGAGGGGCATAGGACATCCCGCTTAACTTTAGCCAGAATGATCCCTTTAAGCTGGTGAGGATGGCTACAGACCACGTCGCTTATCGCCGATTGCGCCCGCATGTTTTCCATCCAGATTTTCAAATGCAAAATGTCACAATCGCACACGAAATCATTGTCTTCCAACAGTAGTTCCATAATGCGTCCAATGTGCTCCAGGAAGCCGACATAGGGCAAAGTCTGAAGCTTATTCCCCCGTAAGTCCAGGTGGGTGAGGGGCACGAAGCGGAAGATGTTGTTGGGCAAAAACTCAATGGAATTATCGTTCAGGATCAGGACTTTGAGGCGGATCAGTTTGTTGAAGGCCCCCGGCTCGATGACCCGGATGAAATTCGTATCGGCTTGGAGGAACTCGAGATTCACCAGGCCTTGAAACGTGTCCTCTTTCAGGGTTACGAGGAAATTGCTGTTTATGTGGAGTTTTTTCAGTGATCCGAGTGAGCTGAAGACCCCCGGCTCCAGCTCTTGTATGCTATTACCCCCAATGTGCAGTGAGAGGGCGTGCTTAAGCCCCTCCATCTCTTCAGCGCGCAGCTCGACCAAGTCATTTTTGTAGAGGTTCAGGTGGAAGGGGACGCCTGCCGGGACTTTGATTTGGGAGATTTTGCTTATGTTCCGCTGCTCACAGTTCAAATACAGGACGCCGTCTTTGCCCTCGCACGAACACAGCGAGTCGCAGGATTCGCTGAGGGAGGAGGAGGAGGCCTCGGAGGGGGGGGTGTCTTGGGATCTGGCCACGGACAGGAACAGGCCAAGGAAAATGAGACAGGAGTGCATGTCGGCAGATCTGAAACACAAAAAGAAAAAGAGGTTAACTATTAGAACTGAGTGATATTTATATATTTTTTATCAGCCAAAAACATTTATTGTATTGTATATCAGCCAAAACTAATGGAAGATAGACCTTAAATAAACTTCAACTTAAATAGCTATTGATTTTAATCTAATTTACTGCCATTTAACTAACACAATCTTTTTATTTCCACAAAATCCATCAAAACATAACTGGCTCCAGACTTAAAATATCCTGACAAATTTGATCACAATTACTTTTTAAATTTTTGTCTACGCTACCAGTAAAATGCTTGGACTCATCTTGTTCAATGTTTTTTTTTTATGTTTATGGCTTTTTTAAATTTGACATACATGCAGAGATCATCAAATATATGAAGTAAGATATATGAAATTATATAGCAAAGAAAAACAAGTTAAATAATGCTACTAATGTATGTTTTTTAAAATATTTTATATTCAAATCCTGAAATTAGCCATTCTTTGCGTTGTTGGAAAATATTAAGAAGAGATATTAAACTTTTTTTCAGTACTAAACATACAACATACACACAAAAAAACACAAACAAACAATGAATGCGAGTGTAAGCCCAAACTTTTGACTGGCAGGGTATATAAGCGTATATAGTGAAAATGAACACGCATTACATGCATAGGCTGAACACTATTAAGACATAATGTTAGCATGTCTGACACTGTCAAACGATAGCCTCTCCCACAGGATCCTTCCATGCAACTTTCATGTGCTACAACAATTGAACTTTAGTCGGAAAAGTGCAACTGCGTAAAATGACATATAAGCGTTCATTGTATGCATGAGCGGAGGTCACACTCATCCCAAACACTGGAGAACAGGCTTTATATAGTCATCAGCTATTAAAAATGCATCTAACGAAAAGGCGAAACAGTGTTTACAAGGGCGCTGTCCCTAACCAATCTGTGAACGCTTCTTTATATAGTAGCGTTGTTGTCTCTTTTAGGAATTTGTATCTCAATACGGCATTATAGCTGTAAAGGAGAACTGCAAACAATACTGTGCATTACTCACGCTACTGCAATATTTAAAATGTTTACCAATGAACTTAAATTACTCCTTAAATGTTCTAAAATTATGTAACTGTGCTTCTCCATAGGGATGTAGAAAGTTCATTTTTACAATATAACATTTACATGGCTGGGAAAGAAAAAAAAAGCCATGATTTTAATACTATGAATTTTTTTTAATATATACATTGAAACAAAACTCTAATTTTTTTTTAGTTCTAATTAAGTATGAGTGGGACAAGATAGAATTCCCACCAGACGAGACCATAGATCGAGACAAGAGATTTTGATGTAAATTATAAGAAAAACATTGTGTCGTTCACTTCACAGTTTTTGCCTTTACATTTTTAAATAGGCCTATACTTTGAGTACTTTTGCTGTTCATAGTAGCACTGCGTTTTGGAACCACGGCTTCTCAAAATGTTAACTCACTTAACCCTTTTTTATCAAATCCAAATCCGAACATATGGGGAATTTTTAGAGTTTTTCTCGTGTGTGCACAATCCTTTAGCATTTTGGTCTTGCCCCATCTTCTGGCACGAGATCTTGTCCCATCCCTACAATTAAGACAACTATAGAAATGTTTTTATTTTTTTCCACCATCAATACTTCATCTAAGAATCTAGTTTCAATACCAGTTTTAGTACAAGTTTTTACGTTTTTGGACTTTTACCGTAGTATTTGACTGTAAGCCTGTTAAACAAAAATACGTATTCGAGACTCCAGGGAAGTAAATCTATGTTATCAAAGCATGAATAATCACAGGACGATGAAATTTCTCTGTAGAGTGACTCAGTGCTATTATGGCCTTGAGAAATCCCTCTTACTTGAATGATTTTTTTGCCCTTTAAGTATATATCTGAACAAAGACAATGACTCATAACAACGCAGCAGTCAAATCAGCCCTTTTAAATCCACTTCAAGAACGCATTTAGAATACAGGCCGTCAAAGAAAAGAAAAAAAAAAAAAGAAATCATGGACGAATCAGTAACACAGTCACTCCACTGAACTAAAACTGAACTAATCTCGTCTCCAGCCCGTACTCATTGATTAGACAATTACTTTAAACACTTGTCACATTGTATACCATTACAATAGGCCTAATGGCGTAATTAAATGTGAGACTAATGGCGAGAAGCTTCAAGCGCATTGTCGGCAACTATTGTTCTAATTTGACCAGATTTGCACGGATCAAAGGCCAGATCGTGCACAGAGGGATCACGGGAGCGTCTTGGAGAGATGAAGGAAGAGAAGAAGAAAGTAACTGACAACTATGAAAGTACACTGATGTGAGATGAAGAGCAGACACGGGCCAAATGACAGCACAGGATTGGGAAAGAGTGGAGCAAAGCAGCATGATGTATTGCGTAGTAGTGTGGTAGTAGTAGCATGAGTAGTAGTAGTAGTAGTAACAGGAGTAGTAGTAGTAGCAATAGTAATAGTTGTAGCAGTAGTAGTAGTAGCAGTAGTCGTAGTAGTAATAGTATAATGGTGGTTGTAGTAGTAGTAAATCAGGCAGAAGTTGTGGAAATAAGTATAAAAGTTTACTAATGAGGTTTTGAATTGTTAGGTATCATTAGTTATACAACATGATTTATTGCAGAGTGTAGTAGTAGTAGTAGTAGTAGTAGTAGTAGTAGTAGTAGTAGTAGTAGTAGTAGTAGTAAATATCTAATAATGATATGGTATGGTGGTTGTAATAGCAATAAAATGTGAATATTAGCAGGTACTGCATCCTACAGCTTTGCTCAAACAGTGAGAGATACAGGACTACATTCATACTATACTCCATATAACTGTAAAACAGCTCACCCTTATGTAACAGATAATACTCCCTACAACTGTACAAAAGCTCACCCTTATGTAACAGATAACCCTAACCCTATCAATCACTACTTCATTGTATTTATCTTTTGCTCTTTGTTATTATATAATATTGAATTGAACTGCTGGGTGTCATTATTTATACCAAGTACTGATATCATAAAACTCTGTAATATTTTATACAGTACACAATGTAATTCCGTCTTCCAGCTCTGTGTCTCCTGCCCATTCAACCATTGTTCTGCACATGTTCTAATCCTCACCATTTGTCAACGCTTCAAATCCATCTCTTCCAATCTACCACCCTGTCTCAACCTCCATTTACATGAGTTCTGGTATGTGGTCCTTGCCTATTGAAAACCAATGAGACGTGGAAACTCGTATGTACAGTTACAACACTAGAAAACCCAGGTGGAATGTCGGCTGTTGTCATTTTGTGCATGTTTTGAATGCGTGAATACCATTGAGGTCAGTGGCTGTGTTTACTTCAGTTTACATGCATTACAAATTATCGTTACCTGATTTATGGAGTTATCAGATTATGGAAATGTCATGTAAACAGTTCCAGCCCATGTGAGTCATTTTATTTCTTTCTGATGTTAACACCTGGGCAGGTACAGGAAATTGTGCTATAAAGGTCAAATAAATGTGGCAAAGACAAAATTGAAATATTTGAAAATTTTCACCACCACAGCATACACGCACTGCTTTGTACATAGTTTGTCATTCAGTCTTTATTGATGATATGCGTCATTCTGGTACAAATGGAAAAAAAATTTTTTTTAAAATCTTCTACCCATTTGCGTGGTGCAGCTTTCTGTCAGAAATGCAGATTCTTTGTTGTGATAAATTTTATGGTGACGTTAGCTCCAATTGGGCACTGCAGTTTTTGAAAGTCAGCGGATTTGTTTCTTTTATTAAATTGCCTTAGATAAATATTGCGATTTAAAATGTGCAAATTATAACATAATTATCCAGGGGTGTCATAGTTTATTGCAATAGGTCGTATACTACTACTACTACTTACAGTAATATAAAAAAAAAAAAAAAGTATTCTACTTTGTTTTCAACAGTTGCACTAAAAATCCACTAATTAATAATGTACCAGCTCCAATTTATCTTGTGCTGTAAACACATAATATCGGAGCTAATTATTGAATTTTCTGATTACCCTAGTTATCTGATTTCTACTGGCCATATACGTGCACACAATGCAAACAACTTGAAACTAATCTGCCAAAGACCCTCTTAAAGGACAGTCCACCAAAGTTATTTTACCTATGTTATATTTCCACAAAAAAGCCTTTCTGACCCGGTTTAAATATTAATGCAATGGCTCAGGAAACAAAGAAAAAAGTTATTGCATTCTTGCCTCATTTCTCTTTCACCTTTTCCCTTAAGTTACCTCTCGAAACATTCTTGCTGGTGGGTAAAAGTCAAAATAATTGATGAAAAACCCAAGCCAACGCTATCTCTGCCGTCTTTGATGTATTCGTATTCTGCACTATTTGAAGGTCACTGTTAACTTCGTGCGGCGGATAGATAGACTTGTGTGTATGAGGAGAGTGTATGCAAGACTTTGAAATGATCCAAGAGACATCCAACATAACAAGCCTTTGCTTATTATTTATTCTGTATTTTAGTGCATTGGGACATTTTGTATTCCAGGCAACGTTGGTCCGTTTGTCAATCAATCCATCATACTGCTGCTGCTTTGTTAAAGTTGTACTGCGCAACTTTTCTGCTAGAACGTGTTCTATAGCAGTATGGTATAGTATAATAAAAGTATGTATCTCCATAGAGACAACACCAGGCAAGTTACAGGTCAGATCTGTGACGAGGTCACACCAGTAACAGAAAAAGAATGCATGTTTTCACGAATTTTTAACATTTTGTTTCCAATTAAAAGACCTGTAATGAAATAAATGCTAGATTCATGTTCAATGCGATATTGGGTAACATTACAGGAAAAGCAGTAACATCTCCATGGACACAAGCAGGGGGCAGACCAGAAGTTACACAGTGCACCTTTAACATACTGGTTTAGTTTGTGTTATGCTGACATATTAGTTTTCATAGATTTGATTACCATTTCTATTTTTGTCGAAATAGAGTCATGTATTATAAACTTTGGTTCAAATGTGCATATTAAAAGTTCAACTAATTATATTAAGAAGTGTTCATTTATTATGACAAAGGCATACGCTTCAATATTTTCCAATTGGCACCCAGTTAGTTTATCTCAAGGCTCCACGAAATCGAATTTGCTAAACCCATTATGTATGCATTGTTTAAGCACTACAAAAGGGGAGCTCCAAATTTTGCCTTGGCCTGCGTTCATTATTTATTCATGTCAGCTCCTTCAACGTCTGGTGCTGGTCAAGATACCCCCGCGAGACTCACCTCCTGTTCGGCCCACTCGCTTAGAAGACAAAGCGAAATGAAACAAAAGCTATTAACAGATGCTATCGGGACGAGTTCTTGCCCAGATATGAACTGGCATACAAGCTCCGTTCTGGACTTCAAACGGGCTACATAAGCGGCCCGTTTTTCAGTCGCTTTTGTTGCCGTGACAACTCTTGACAAACAATCTAACCCCGACAGCCAGGCTAAAAGGTTTTTGCATGTACTCAACTCTACAAATCTTGCCACAGAGACGATTCAATTAGGAAAATACTTCACAGAGAGTAAAGCAAAGCAAACAAATGTGCAAGATGGCGCAGTGTGGAACTTTCACTGCTTGTCTCCATAGAGATGTTGTTGCTTTGCATCAAATGTCCCACAGTATGGCATTAACCGAATGTACTAGTGGATACAGTACATGAAGACAAGCAGATTGCATGGCCAAGTTATAGGTTAGGTCTATGGAGAGGTGTTCCTGATCACAGTAATAACAAGAAAGACTTTTAGTTGAATAAATGCTTATATATTTCTGTAGTAGTAGTTGTAGTAGTAGTAGCTGCTGTAGCAATATTTAACAATCCTATCTGGACTTCAAAAACCGTCCATAACCGATCCATTTTTGTGTCTTTGATGTGACAAACAATCTTACCACCCCAACCAGGCCAGAAGGTTTTTGCATGCACTTAACTCTAAAAATCTTGCCATAGAGACAATTCAATTAGGAAAATGCATGTCTTGAATCTGCTCTGAACAAGACCAAAAAGCCCATTCAAAATATTCCAACAAATGCAAAAACCGTAGCAAATGTGCAGCTGAGGAAAATGTTTACCACATGCAAAGCCTTAAGTCAAGCACTCCAACAGGATTTCAGCATTTTAAATTCTATAAACATTGTACGGGATCCAAATGAGCAGAATTTTCCCAGTCTAGTGGCAGTTCTCAAAGTATAAACAACGTGTTCGTTCATTTTGACATCATGGAGCTGTGAGTGGTTTAATGGAGGTTACATCTATGTGCTTAAGACAGGCAGCAGTTGCTTGGATTCTTTAGTATTCTGAGTGTGCCAGTTTATCTAAAAGGAAAAGCATTTACCCATAAGATAAAACATGTCTCTTAGATATTGAATAATGATAAGGTCAAACTACAATGCTACTGTTTGGCAATGCGTCTAATATAAAATGCAGTGCACCTATCTCCATGGAGACGCCAGGAGGCCAAGTCCAGATCTGTGAAGATGTGAGCCCGCCCATAATAACAACGAATACTTTCCAATGTATTTACTCAGCAATCGAAACACATGCAAGTGACTAGATACAAGATGGATAAAGTTAATGCCATACTGTGTAAAATTCCAGACAAAGTAATAACATATACATAAAACTGTGTATTAAAGGGCCAGTATTAGGCTATTTCCTGATTTCCTGTATGTTATAATGTTGTTTCCTCATCAAAAACATGCCTGGGAGTTGTGTTTTTCTTCATTCACATGTTTTTAACATCATGCGTATTTAGTTTGAGTTCTTCTCTCAAACAGAAAACACCTTGTGATGTCATGTGGTAATACAGGAAGTGCTCCAGTGTGCTTTTTAAACTCTATGCAGCTCTGAAATTGCCCATTTTTACTGAACAAAAGGTAAAAGGGAGCTGTTAACTTGAAAACTACTGCTTTGTTTTTGAGTTTCGGAGATGTGCAGTAGACAAACTAAGAATAAAGGATTATGTAAACGTGTGAATGAAACAAAACATATATTTTTGAGGAGGTAACAGCATTATAATATGGCATATGGGTCAATTTTGCGTCATACAGGACCTTTAAAACAGGTTTGCATCTGTATCAAACATAATTTAATGTATCTATTACTTAATTCTTCAATTTCCAGTTCTTTAGTGCCTTTCATTGTTAATTCTATACTGGATTTTTCCACACACTAGACTATTACAAGCATTCTCCTCACACCTTCATTGTCTCGGAGTATTTAAGCTTCACTAACACATGCATGCCTTCTGTGTGTGGGAGGACTCTATTGTATTGTACTACGCACCTCACCACTCCTTCAGGACTCCAATGAAGTGCAAACAACGCTACATTCTCAGGATCGCGTAACAATCAGCAGTGCCTCTCCGTAAGCCTCCTCCTCAGCCTCATATTGATGAATTATTCTAATGGCTGCTGACATCTCATAACCTGGCACCATTCAGATCACTCACAATATGGTTAACGGGGATAGAGTCCTACAGGGATCTTTAACTGGTCGTTTTACCAAGGCAACAATGTGGGTCAATTGCCAATGACTCCTAAATGACATTTACAGAACGCCCTGACAAAATACCAGTGGAATATTACACCATGTGCTCATTATGTTGTAGCAAGTGCTTGAGATAGTGCAGGGAAACTGGAAATTGTTGACACTGATTGGGCCTAACAGGACACTTCAGCATCTTTAGTGAATACTCTTTGTGCATAGTAACAAAAGAAGCTGAGCAGCTGAACTTAGAGCACTGCAGTGAATTCATTTGGAGTCCAATTTACAAATTTTACTCCGTCAATTACAAAAAAAGGCTTTATTAAAAGGAAAATATTGAAAATTATCTAGCGCTAGTTCTGCACTTCAAAACTGCTTCATGTGGCTTTTTATTAATAAAATGAATCACTAAAAATGTTTTGACAATAAAAATTATTTGATTGGTTTTCATAATCCAACAGCACTAGTCGAAAATAACTTAACCAAATCATATTCTTAAGACCTAACACAATGACCCTGCAGTTTGTAATTTTTTAAAACTTACTTAAATGGAACCATATTTAACTATTTTCTGAAAAACATCAAAAACATACCTGGAGTTGTGTTTTGTTTCATTCACAAATCTTTAACACACAAACCCTGCATATTTAGGCTGCGCTCGTTCTCAAATTGAAGCTTAAGTTTGGCTATCAACTTGAAAACTACCACTTAATGACATCACAAGGTGGAACAGAACATTTTGAGCTTTGGAGAAGTAGACTAATAATAAAGGACACAACTCCAGGTACGTGTCAGAGTCAGTTTTGCGTAATATAGGACGTTTAAAACCCCTTTCTTCCACATTCAAATATTTGTATGTGTTACGCATCATTACTTTTTTAAACCAACCACTTTTACTGTGTAAAAGTAGTAAATGATCTGCTTTACGACAAAACCCCTAAACACTCATTTCATTCGATTCCACATTATCTTAGAACTGCAACTCTCCCCACTTTCCCCTATAGCATTTCCATGTGTTGTTCTGCATCCAATACCCACTGCGGTCCTTCCCCGACATCACTATAGACATTTACGCCAGTCAGTGCATTTCACAGCTTTAAACTGGCCTTTATATGTGCAAAAGTCCGAACGAAACTTGTAGAAGACCGATGTGGAATCAAATGGTCAGCGAGCACGTTCTCATTACTGGACAGCAGCCTCCACGTGCCCTGGCCCCGGATCGATTTTACATGGTTCACTCGGCACAGGCTTTTGCTGCAGTACAACTTATTTTTATACGCATTTGTCATAGTTTGCCGCAGATTGGCGTGTACGTGACATAACCCGGCTTTGGCGTGTTTCCTGCTCAGTTTCGGACCGTATTTTTAGATATTAAACAAACATGTCCACAGTCGTGTTCTGTCCCCGTCACTGTCGGGGTGAGCAAGGCAATCCGGAGCTGCAAATAGCCCAGGAGGCACGGCTCTGACTCTTCTGTATCCTGAGGAAAGTTGATGTACAAGTATGAGTGTTGTTATCCCCGGTGATGGCAAGACCAAAGTTACAGGTCAGATCTGTAGATTCGTGACCCCCCTCTCAGTCAGAATGCTTGTTTTTCTAGGTATTTTTGAGCTATAAAACCACCTGTACTTGAATAAATGTAAAGTAGAGCTGTTTAATGTCATACTGTGGAACATTCCAGGCAGAGAGATGACCATAGAAACAAGGAGATGATGGACACCCAACCATCTTGCACCTTTAAAATTATGCTACCGTAGGCTAGAAATTTGGTTTATAATGATTTTTTACATTGTTAAAGTTGCACAATGTGACTTTTCTATTGGGTTTGCTGCTTGCTTGTCCTTATTGCATCGCCTGAAATGTTCCACAATATGGCATTAAGGGTCTTATATTACACAAAACTAACTCTTTGAAGCTTTAAGTCATGTTATAATGCTTTTATCTCCTCAAAAACATACCTGGAGTTGTGTTTTGTTTCATTCACACGTTTAAATATTCCTTTATTATTACGCTGTCTCTACATCTTCAAAGCTCACAATGCTCTGTTCCACCTTGTGATGTCATGTTGTGGTATTTCTCATTTCTCATTTCTCAGTAGAGATTGGAAATGTATCCAAGTAAGCATCAGTGTGGGTCACCTCTGTATAGATCTGACATGTAAAGTGTCCTGTTGCTGATACATACTGTGGAATATCCCAGGCAATACAATATTATCTCCATGGTGGCATACCCTCCTCCAGAAAAGTTACACAGTGCATGTTTTACGTCAATGGTATTACATTCCAGCAGTACTGCAATACAAATGGATGGTGATCGTGTCTATGTATCATCGAGCTGTAGAGGGAATCCTCATATAATGTTTTTCTTATGCAAATATCCTCAATCTCAGACACCGTTTTCTTCTCTGTCATTCAAGAGTTTTGGATCACGCCTCAGATGATTTGCCGTTAGCCTAATGTTAAAACAACAGAGGTTTTAAGATGCAAAATACTAAATTAAGCATTCGTTCAAATTCTGACACCATGCTATTATAAATGTATTTACGAGCAGCAATAAAACCGCTCTTTTATTAGTTATTTTCATTGTTTTAGCTAACACCATGGCACCTGTTTATTTACTTTTTATGTTCCATCCCAAGCTCTATTGATCAGTGTCTATCCTGTGCAAAGAAGCAGACAGCTTTTCATAGTGACAGTGTAACAAAACTCAAAGTATCTAAGATGTATTACAGTATTGTCATAGAAAACATCAAAACTTATGATTAGAGCATCAAACACTTCCTGCTTATAAAAATGAACCTAACGGACCTTTGTATTACACTGTAAAAGTTGGGCCACTCCTAAAGACTCTTGCCAGTCACCTTAGCATCATTGACCTTAGTTCTTGGCCACCAACAGTGACGCTGATTTATGGATGTTGACAAGGCAGGGGTTGTCGGAGTAAATTTTAATTCTCCCAAGTCTGAGCGCGCTGTCAGCTGGGCATAAATACTGCTTAATATACTACCAGCGGAGTCTGTGTGAGAACTAAAATATGGCCCGCACTTTTCAAAGCCAACAGAAGCTCCAATGTATTCAACTCTGGGACATATTTTTCAAGTGGCCTTTCCCCATTCAACAGAGCCATTGATCCATCACAATAAATAACCTTTAAAGCTGCATTGTGTAACTTTTCTGGTGGAACGTCCGTCATCTGCTTGTTTCTATGTAGATGTCATTGCTCTGCCCGGAATATCCCACAGACATTCAGCGATTCTACCTTACGTTTAGTGAATTACAGATGGTTTTGTAGCTCAAAAATACCTAAAAAACAGGCATTTTAACTGTGAGCGGGGTTGGTTTGGTCTCCATGAAGATAGAAAGGTTTAATGCCGTACTGTGAAACATTCCAGACAAAGCAATAACATCTCGGAGAAAACCATTTGACAGACCGTCCATCAGAAAAGTTACACGATGCACCTTTAATATACTTTTCAAAGGCAACAGACTCTTCAATGTATTCAGCTCCAGAACATATTTTCCGAGTGGCCTTTCCCATTCAACAGAGCCACTGATCTAGTACAATAAATAACCTTTAAGTCAATTCGCCCCAGTGGATTTTGTCAGTATTTTTCACCGTCAATAACACATATTAGACATGCACTGTACATCAAGGCTGTAATCACAACATATTTGCATTCAGTATTATGTTGTTCATCCATCCATCCATCTTCTCCCGCTTAAACCAGCTGGGTCGCGGGGGCAGTCCTCATAGCACCTGACCCCCCCTATGAACCCCTCTGCAAGTGGTGAGCCCACAGGAGGGTGGACAACATGGTCCTTGATGTTAGTTCATAGGGGTGTGGGCATGTTTTGAGTTGATGGGGGAAACCGGAGTACCCGGAGGAAACCCATCCAGACACGGGGAGAATATGCAAACTCCACACAGAAAGGTCCGGGCGACCCGGGGATCGAACCCGCAACAATTATGTTGTCTTTTTATAACCCTGCTGACTTTTTTTTTTTTACTTGCTTGGCTTTTCAATGAGCGCAGTTTGGGTATGAAAAGACATAGAAGGACAAGTGCCATGGTAGGAATGCAAAAAAATAAACTTTTTGCAATTGCATTGCTGAAACCTTCAGAAAAATGTTAATGTTAAATGTCCTATATTACACACAGATGATTCTTGTGTGTTTGTATAACATAGATCAGAAAATATTGTTAACATTTACTGTGACTGACGTAGGCACCAAGGATGAAGTGTTTTGCCAAAGTGTACAATAGTAATGTGTTTGTGCAAAGTAGGTTTGAACAAGTCACCCTTTGCTTACAGAATAAGTCCTAATTATTTTCTCTTTTGGAACTGTTGTCATTACATTTTGCTCCAGACACTTCTAATCACAGCTTGCTAATTAAATGGCTAAATTTAGTTTAAGTTTAATTTAGGTGCACTGCGTAACTTTTCTGAGGGCCGATCTGTCACCTGCTCGTCTCCATGGAGATGTTATTGCTTTGCCTGTAATTTTTCACAACATGGCATTAAACAAAAAGCAGGTGACACCACAAGGCCAAGGTCAGATCTGTGTAGAGGCGAGCCCACTCTCACTGTAACTTCACTATGTACATTTTCTGGAGGAGGATCGGTCACCTGCTCGTCTCCATGGAGATGTTGCTTTGCCTGTAATTTTCCACAGTCTGGCATTAAACAAAAATAATACCACAAGGCCAAGGTCAGATCTGTGGAGAGGCGAACCCATGAGCCCACTCTCATTGTAACTGCACTATGTAACCTTTCAGAGGGAGGATTGGTCACCTGCTTGTTTCCATAGAGATGTCATTGCATTGCCTGAAATGTTCCATAGTATGGCATTAAACAAAAAGCAGGTGATACCAACAGGCCAAGGTCATATCTGTGGAGAGGCGAGCCCGCTCACATTACTATACATTATTTCAAGGTATTTGACAATCAAAGAAAATGAAAAATTCCTTGAGTGATTTTCATCATAGTTATGAATCGACTGACTTAGACCTTAATGATCCGCAAGGGAAATCATTTGCGCACCGTAGCTCACACATCACAATATATTACAATAACAAAGGGCAAAAATATTAATATAAATGGCTTTTTATATATTCATCTTTTTTTTTTTCTACATTGGCAAACCCACAGCGGAGATTGCATGGCCTTACCCATCTAGCCGGAATAATGGCTCTTACAGTAGCTCCACAAAGCATTTCATCCCCCCCTGTGCTTCTCACCTGGTTCATGTCTAACTGTGGCAGGAGCAGCATCTGTACAAACCCCTTCCCCGAGCACAAACACATCCCTTTGGCGTAGCTCACGGCAGCGACAGTCTCTGCAGTTTACCACGGGACTACAGCAATCCCCCCTCCTCTTCCTGCTCTCCCTCTGCAAGACTCAGCTGGCTGGGCTAACATGGAACAGCTGGCTTCCATAAGAATAAATGTACTTTAATGTGTCTACATACAGCATTGGGCCCTTGTTTAGAGAGGGACGCAGGACTTCACGTTTTCTAAACAAAGAACAGAGAATCGTGACTCCACTTTTTTGGCAAACTTTTGTTTTCTCTTGTAGCCGAAGCCAAGAATCTTAATAAATCACAATATGGGACACCTGACCATCTGGCTGTGTACTGAAGGACAGTATTATTACAACCACTACTACAACCTCCAGTACTTGCTGCTACTACTCAATACTACAAACTATACCACAAATACATCTGCAGCAACTAACATTATCAATAATCTTGTTAACACTTTGTTGTTGACAGATTTGTCACCATACTGCCTACTACCACTACTACTACTACTACCACCAAATAGCATTGATAAATAGCCTTGTTAAAATTACTACCACTAGTACCACTGCCGCTGCCACCACCAGTTTTCACTTTTATTGCTTTTCTTATAGTTTTATCAGTTTTCATAGATTTCACTAGCAAATGGAGGGACTTTCATGTCGGCTGTTTTGCAATATACAACCCGTGTACAGTGTCAAAACATAGTCAAATTTACTTCACTTCAGAATATACAATTTGCATATAGTATGTTTTCATATCACCTGCACCAACAAGTACAACCACTTACTGGAACATGGCAGTTATCACTCATGACTGCGCCCAGTGCTGGTGTGCCTTGATTTCTGATAGTGAACATATGCGGGACAGATCTAATAATAGCATCGCTAAGATTGAGCCACAAAGTGGGAGAGATAGCATGGGCCAGGCTCCCCTGGCAAGTGTGATTTAAACAGCCTGGATTTCAAATGGTCTGTTTAACTAATGCAGAGTAATTAGTTCTCCAGAAATGAGCAGGCAACATTACACCAGTGCTATCGTGGTATCAAGGTGTTCGCTGTGAGCGGAGACAGCGGCGTATAAATAGAAGCTTGTTTTGCCTGTGTTTTGTTGAAGAAAAAAAAAAAAAAACTTGGCCAGAATGTAATTATTCAAGTAATTAAAAGTGCTCAATGAAACTTTTCTATCGGAGATCTCATGAGGGGAGGTTATTGCTGGAAACGCATAAATCCAGCTTTTTCACTTCTGATACCGATGCTGATACTATAGTTAAGTATCTGCTGATCCCCGATATCAACCAATACCAGAGGAGACTGAAAACAGCATTTATTTTTTTTAAAACAAAAATACAATACAATACTTGTGTTATGTAGCTGTTGTTTATCCATCAAGTAAAAACTTTGTAAAAAAAAAAACAATGTATATGTCTAACCATCCAGCTGAATTGATAATTGAAAGCTGATATTCGATCCAGCCAATTTTTCAGTATCAGTGGCGATATCTGATACCAGTATTGTATCGGTGCATCCCTAGTTATTGCTTTGCCTGAAATGTTCCACAGTAAAACATTAAACTCACCTTGCATTTATTCAATTACTGGTGACTTTATTGCGTGCATTCTTACAGTGAACAGGTACGCCTCTCCACAGATCTGACCATGCGACACCTGCTAGTCTCTATGGAGATACCCCTAATGCCATACAGCGCAACATTAAAGGCAAAGCACTAACCAGGAGATAAACAGATGATGGACCCTACGCCACAAGTTACAAAATAAATGAATAAACAAAATTATGTGGAATTATTTAACTGGTCAAATCATATTTCTGATCAATTCAACCACAAGGAAGCGTTCTGGTAAATCTGGTTTTACGACTAACACCACATGAATAAGCACATCATTGCACGCCGGTAGTTAGATTTAACAGCAGTAATAATGAGTGCACTTTGGATCATTAAAAAAATAAAATAAAAATAAACAAAGACATAAAAATAGCTCAGCGCCTTGTTGACGCTTCAGAGCCGATAATGACGTTAAGCTTAATTACTTGTTAGAATAAGCCTGTTTATTCTCTCTCTAACTTTTATTGCGCCGCATAATACATCCTTAATATATAAAAGTGAAAAGGCCACAGGGCAACGCTGGTGCCTGTCCCATGATTCAATTTATACATAGTAGGAGATGTTCTGTTTGATAAGCACACACGTTATTGGTACCATGGAGAAGAAAGTACACGAGGGCTTTATTGGTGCATGCTCTCATTCAATACGGGGCAAATGAGGGTCCCATTGAGGTGGTTTCAATGGAAAACTAAATATTTTCTTTGTTAACAATAGAATACAGATTTCACAAGCAGATGAGAATCCAGCTTGGAGTTCATTGGCTGTTTGTTGTTCGTGTTTAGACTTGCAAAGTACATTGAAAATAAGTGTGTACATACCACTGACACCAGAACAATAAAATGACCTTTTTAAACCTGTGTGGGATGCATAGCTAAAAATACAAGAGGAATAATAAAACCGCAAAAAACTACAGAAGATAATGATCTGCTGTTCTTTTCCATATTGTCTCCTTAAAGCGCAACTTTTCTGATGGAGAGTACGTCACCCGCTCGTCTTTTTGCTTTGCCTTTCAGATTTTAGCATGGAATTTATCTCCATGGAGACAAGCAGATGGCACAACCGGGTCAAGGTACCGGTCAGATCCATGGAGAGGCGACTCCACTCTCAGTAAGAATGCAGGTTTTTCAAGTGTTTCAGAGCAATACTAACACCTGAAATTAAATAAATGTTAGATATGTTTGATGCCATACTGCGGAACATTCCAGGTGAAGCAATAACATCTCCATGGAGACAAGCAGGTGGCACAACCGGGTCAAGTTACCGGTCAGATCCATGGAGAGGCGACTCCACTCTCAGGAAGAATGCAGGTTTTTCAAGTGTTTTAGAGCAATACTAACACCTGAAATTAAATAAATGTTAGATATGTTTGATGCCATACTGCGGAACATTCCAGGTGAAGCAATAACATCTCCATGGAGACAAGCAGGTGGCACAACCGGGTCAAGTTACCGGTCAGATCCATGGAGAGGCGACTCCACTCTCAGGAAGAATGCAGGTTTTTCAAGTGTTTTAGAGCAATACTAACACCTGAAATTAAATAAATGTTATATAAATGCAAGATATGTTTAATGCCATACTGCAGAACATTCCACGCACGGGAATAACATCTCTATGGAGACAAGCAGGGGGCATAACCAGGCCAAGTTACAGGTCAGATCCATGGAGAGGCGACTCCACTCTCAGTAAGAATGCATGTTTTTCAAGTGTTTTGGAGCAATTTGCAATTAAATGTTAGATATGTTTAATGCCATACTGTGGAACATTCCATGCATGGAAAAAACATCTCCATTTAAACAAGCAGGTGACATAACCAAGCCAAGTTACAAGTCAGATCTATGGAAAGATGACCCCCCCATCTCAGTAAGAATGCATGTTTTTTTTTTTTTCAAAGTTTTTTAACAATACTAAAATGTTATTTAATGCAATAGTGCGGAACATTCCACGTACGCTGATAACATTTCCATGGACACACGCAGGTGGCACAACCGGGTCAAGTTACAGGTCAGATCCATGGAGAGATGACTCTACTCGCAGAAAGAATGCATGTTTTTTCAAGTTTTTGGAGCAATACTAACAACGGAAATGAGATACATGTTAGATACGTTTAATGCCATAGTGCGGAACATTCCACGGACAGGAATAACATCTCAGGTGCCATACTCTCCATGAGAAAAGTTACACCATTACTTACGTTACATTTTATTATTCATTCAGAACACTTTTGCATAGTTCTTTTTACCAGACACTCTGTAAACTGAAGTATTTTCTTGTATCCAGGTTTGATTTATAATTTTTCGACAAGTTTTGAGATGTTCTTCCAAGCTATGTTTAATCCGTGGAACATTTTTTTACAACGGCTAATAAAACGCTATTATTATGACTTAGGCCACATTAGGACAAGTTCAACGTGACAGCCTGCCACACATTAGCTTAGACATGCTTCAGCAGGTTTAAACCAAAAAAACAAAACTACAGTGAATTTAAGATAACTCACAATCCACCTGGAGACGCAAACAAGTACAGCTCTCTCTACTCCCAGACAACTGAAAACCTTTTCGGAATCCCGATGGAGAGACATCAAAATCGGTTGAAATGTATCAGACAGACTTTTCTAGCTTGACGGACAGCGCGCAGTCCAATTTTTCAAAAGGAGGAAACATATGCTGGAGTCTCCAAACGTAACCGAGATAAAACGACGGGGATAAAAGAAAAAGAAATATGATATGCAACATTGCTTTTGAATGTATGAGATGTAGACTGTGGGAGGTATAGCACTACAAAGAGACTCGACATGTCAAGAAAGATCGTCAAGAAAGATCATTATGTGAGATGTAATGTTGGAACTATTTGGAGACACGCTACCGGGCTGTTTGTGGGGATGTATAGGATGGGATTGACTCACAACATGACTAATGGCTGTTACTCAAAGGCTGACTCAGCTGCTACTTTCTTTGCTGAAGTTTCTTACGCCAAGATTTGACAAGTCCAAACTCGCTTCATGAGTGAAAGTTACAGACCAACCTGTAAGATTTGACACTTCAATCCATAGGATTTATAGAGTAACGATGTAAGACAAATGTACTGACTGTTATTGTTTTGCCCAAAATGTTACAGATAATAGCTTTAAACTTATTTTTGATTGACTATTAAGAAAAGCAGATGAACAATTTACAGGTCAGATCTTTGGAGACTCCAGTCTGCTCAGGTTCATTAAAAGCTTTTTTAGGGCTGTCAATGTTAACACAGGATTAATCACAAAAAAATATTGGACTAAGGTTTTTTTTTTTAACACAGATTAATCACACAATTTATTTTGAACGCACATGCTCCTCTATGGAAAGCACAATGGTGACCTGAAAGGCGGCGCAGGTTATTAGTTCAGTGATCAGGTCTGTCCATATGTGATTTTGGATAAAACTAAGGGAGTTTGCAGATATTGCAGCGATGAACTCTCTTTCCACAGGAGCACAACAAGTTTAAAATACCATCTTAAAGCAAAACATGTGTTTGATTCAGCGGCAGCAACTTGTACAGCAACAACAAGCTGCGCACGACAACCCAGCTACCAGCGACAGAAAAATGTCAATAATATAACTTTTTGATAATAAATTGCATTTTTGTCAAAAAATGTTAGTCTTTTTTTGAAGAATAATTAACGCAGATTAATCGTTATCAATCAAAATTCTAAAGTGTGATTAATCTGATTTTAAAAATTAATCATTTGACAGCACTAGTTTTTTTGTCCATGTATTCTTGAGCTATTAAAATGCCTGTAATGTGAGATAGACATATTTAATGCCATACTGTGGAACATTCTATGCAAAACCATGGGGACAAGCAGGCTGCAGAGCTTACATCAGCGAGGTAGCATAAAACACTTTTAAATGAGTTGAAATAATGCACTCCCAACCTACACTGTTATCGTATGAATAAATATTGAACCCTCAAGACTTACTGGTTGAGATCCAACTTTCACATCTCCATGGAGACATAAACGTGGCGTATCCCCAAACTTAAAACGTTGAATATTACTCCGTTTTGCACAAAGATCTACAATTCCAGGCAGTTTTGAATCCAATTATGTAAAAACTTCATCGATACCGTCACACCAACATCTAGTGTAAAACAAGGACAAGAGTTTTTTGACTCTTGAGTGCACCTCCGCATATGGGAGGGTCTCTGTTGAGAAAACAGATGTCTCACCAGCAAAACACGCCTTTACTCAAACCATTCATCAACAAGATAAATATCAAGACATCATCACCTCTCACAGCCAGCCACAGATGCATCTTTGGGGTGTCAATACCACGCAATGTTTACAAATCTGGAACACAGCAATTTAATACAACACAGAGACACATAATCTATATTCAATGTGTATTTTTTTTTATCTATTGATTTTTATAGAATCCAAACAGACTTCTCTTGCTCTTGTTTCTTAAGATATACTTCCATCCATCCATTTTCTTCTGCTTATCTAGGGCTGGGCCATGGGGGCAACAGTCTCAGCAGTGACACTTAGCCTTCCCTCACCCAAGACACTTCCTCCAGCTCCTCTGATGGGACCCCGAGCCGTTCCCAGGTCCGCCTAATCAATAGCCCATTTCACAAAACTTTATATTTTTATGTATTGACTATGAATACAACATCAGCATCTATAGGTGAAGTTGTTGTTATTGATTTGAAATGAAATGCACAAGCACTGTACAGCCCATTACAAATGATACACACATTTTCAGGGCTGGTCCATGATACGATAATGAATATCTGATAAGAGTCTGATGCTGTTGCCAAGATTTGCTGATGTCTAAAATCGATAACAATGCCCACACATTTTCAAAGTCTCAAATAAATTTTTACATTTACTACAGATTTCAATTTTTATATATATGTGCGATAAAGTTATTACAATACTGACATTTCAAACTCGATTTCGATAATACGGAATAGACTCGAACCTCAGTACTGATTTTGATAATAATAAAAAAACTATTTAGAGTCTTCTACTTCCATTGTAACTCACAAGTCTCTCGAAAAGACACATCAGACACACTAGGAATGATGTGTACATAGACACTGGGGTATCTTAAGAACGGAAAATGATTTTTTAAGGTGCACACCTATGGTCATGAGCTTTGGGTAATGACCGAAAGAACAAGATCGCGGATACAAGAGGCCGAAATGAGTTTCCTCCGCAGAGTGGCCGGGCGCTCCCTTAGAGATAGGGTGAGGAGCTCGGTCACACGGAGCTCGGAGTAGAGTCGCTGCTCCTCCACGTCGAGAGGAGCAGCTGAGGTGGGGCTCAGGCATCTGGTCCGGGTGCCTCCTGGACGCCTCCCTCGGGAGGTGTTCCGGGCATGTCCCACCGGTAGGAGGAAGACCCAGGACACGCTGGACGGACTATGTCTCTGCTGGCCTGGGAACGCCTCGGGGTCCGTCCGGAGGAGCTGGAGGAAGTGGCTGGAGAGAAGGAAGCTCGGGAGCCCCTGCTTAGACTGCTGCCCCCGCGACACGGCCCCGGATAAGCGGAAGAAGAGGGATGGATGGAAGGTGCACAGCATAACTTTTCTTGAGGGTAAGCAACACGCTCATCTCCATGTAGATGTTCTTAACTGTTCAGCCCAAAATGTTTCATAGACGGCATTAAACCTCAGTCTCCATGAAGGAAGGCAGGCCAAGGTACACATCAGTTCAGTGGAAAGGCGAGCCCGTGCACACAAGAATGCATGTTCTTAAATGGGCTCTATTTACGCTTGCGTCACAAAACCGGAAGATGTTGAAGATGTAATCACCTGGATGATGACTTCCTTTGGGCTTTGTTGGCGATAGTAACTCTGAGAACATCTGGGAAAACTGAGAAAATGCCCTAGTTTTCTTCATCTAGATGTCATTGTATCCTCTTAATTTGTGTATTAAAATGTCTAACTTAATAAAAAAAAAAAGTAATTATAGCGTTCTGTTATGTTCGGCAGATCAACTGTTGCAACCAGCTGCCTGCGGCATGTAAGATACGATTAGAGTCAGGTCCCCCATGAAAAGATTTGGCAGGTTGTGAAGACGCTGCTGCTGAATCCACAGTTTTACCACATACCCAGTGTCGGTAACTCCACCTGAAGTTGTCATTTGCAGGTTTCCAAACGTCTTCCGGTACGCTGAATAGACTTTTAATGCCATACTGTGAAACATACCAAGTAGAGAAATAGCATCTCCACCTTTAAACAAATATTTATTCTAAAAAGAGTTATTAGTACAAATATATCTTCCATCTCCAATCCTCACTCAACACCTGATTTGGTCACTGACAAGAAATCTTACCCAAACAGGACTTCACATCTGCCACATGTAATTAAATCTGCTACCTATCACAGCTCTAGTCTGCTAATCGTGTTTTTCTCTGCCTCCTTCACTCTGTCTCCTTCTTTTAATCAGGCCGGATCTGTAGTTAAACAAGTGTCTGATGACTCAAGCGCCCAGGCCTTGTGCACAGACTGGAGTTGACCTGCTCCATCTTCACTCAACCTTTCAGCACCAATTAACCGGGGATAACACAGCGGATGGACAGAAACAGGGGAAGGAGCCGTTATGTAGCTTGCTTGGACATGTTAAAAGGTAAGGGAGGTTTGCAAGGCTCATAGCGATCGAATCCAAATTTTAAAAGATGTATTTGGAAGTATCACAATTGCATCCACAAAACGCCATAGTTTAGAACTGTACAGAGATGTTATGAAATGTGGTTCATGTATTGTTTGGAAGTTCATATTTCATTTATTTGTCAATTCTTCAGAAGTGTTTAAAATATGAACTCGGAACAGATTCCCATTATGAAAACAGAAATCACACATCTGATCGCAACTGCAATTTTGGCAGGAAATAATAGACAAAAAAAAAAAAAAAACACTGTATTCTTTCCGAAATGTAAAATGCGCTGTTATGGCCTTAAAATTACTATTCTTGTATTCATGTTTGAAGACCTTGAGGTTGCATGAAATGAATGGGTAAGAAATAATGATTCAGTGTCAGAGCAAAAATGTTAACAATTTTATTCACTGTACGCGTTTTTGTTACATATTTTTACTCGTTTGAAATCACTTTTGTAGAGTTTTGAATTTTTTCGGAACACGTCTCGAAACGTTCAGACAAAAACGCTGGAAAAACAGGACGGAGTACGTATAAAGTTTTCGTTGTGGCGCAGTGACGTAGCAGTTCAATGTTTCTACCCCACAACGAGAAGGTCCCAGGTTCAGTTCCCGAACCGGATAGGGCTTGTCTGTGTGGAATTTGCATGTTCTTCCTGTGTATGTGAGCTCAGGTTTCCTCGTGCCACTAAAACACGTACATCAGCTTTTCCTATCGTGTCCAATACCCTGTTCAACCCTATACTGTTCTTAAGCTCAGGGAAGAAAAAAAAAAAGTATGAGCATGTTTTCGCTGCTTAATCTGGACGGTTTTTAGCACGTTGTTGTATTTTCTGAATCTTTTACAAATACTAGTACTCGTTTGAGCAAGTAGGACACTCCCAGAATTACTACAAGGTCTTTTTTGCTCTTTTTGTTGTAATACAGTACGAATTTTGAGCTGTAGAGGTAACATTTATGGGGAATTATTGCTTCATTTTGCTATTATTTGTTGCAGCTCTTCATACCTTTTATACCGTGAATGGTGTCAGTAGCCTGAAGTAGCTTTTCATATTCGGATTTATCGTGGTATTTCTGTATAGCGAAATATTGTGCTTCAAAATATGTTATCGTGACAGGCCTACACTTCAAAACGCAATATCTAGGCAAGTTAAATAACTTAAATTAAGAACATTTTACTTTATTTGAGTACATTCAACTGGCAACTAAAAGTGCATAAAGTTAGACTAGACTGAAAACTTTCATTCTGCATTCTAGTCATGTTATCTTGGTGTTTTATTGTACTTTTCACATGTATTGTATGTATATAAATCGGTTTCTTCTGTTTTGTTGACATTTATGTGAAGCACGTTGGTCAGCTGAAATTATTTTTAAATGTGCTACATAATAAACTTGAACTGAACCGAGAGTTGTGTTTTAATCATCTTAAGTGTTGCAAGATTTATTTTCATATTTACGTCGTGACAAGTAAGTAGTAGTAAGTAAATCTTGTTCCATTGGTAGATCATTCTACTTGTCACGTACTCAAATCATGATAAAACTGTCTGGATTGAAGTCATTTTAACTTGGCTTAATTCTTGTTTTGTGGTGTACATGTAAAACAAAACTATTAAATGATCGTTTTGCACTGAAGATTACATTTTATTGTCTAAATGACGCTTTTTTTCCCCCTTAAAATTGCGCAACTGAAGTAGGAATTGAGCATGAAGCTTTTTCCTTATCGTCCAAAATATCTAGTTTGAAATCTTGCTACTGGGACGACTTCGTAATACTGAACGTAAGAGTGAATGCATTTAATAAAGGACGCACCATTTCTTTTTAGTGCTCTCTTGAAAAATATATTGAGTCTATCTACGACAAGACCGAGTCCATAAGTGAAACCAGTTTTTACCTGCTGCGCGGTTTCTCACAAAAGTACAGCACTGTGAAGATAATGAGTTTTACAGTCAGCGTCCCACTCACCGCCTGTGTTATTAAAGGTGGACTGTGTAACTTTTCGGTCGGGGGTCCGTCACCTGCTTGTTTCTATGAATATGTCATTGCTTCGCCTGGAATGTTCTACAGTGCGACATTAAGCAACTCTACTTTATGTTTATTCCATTACACGTGGTTTTATAGCTTAAAAATACCTAGAAAACACAGAGCTGGCTTTAACTTGGTCTGGTTTGAAGATAGAAGGAGGAGTTTAAAGCCATACTGTGAAACATTCCAGAGAAAGCAATAACATCTTCATGGAGAAATGCATTTGACAGATCCTCCATCAGAAAAGTTTAAGTGCACCGTGAGTGTCTTTCTTATAGGAGACGGAGAGTGCTTGGGGCTCTGGGCTTTCTCATTGGACTTTCTTGTCGATAGTTTCAACAAAGCTCCGGGTTAAGCTTGTCCACTCCACTTGCTTGATACTCGCCCCAGTCCAAAATCATTCGGAAAGTGTAAATTCATGTCGGAAGATCGATGCAGGAGAAATGTAAAGATCCATAAGTACAGAGTCTGTTTTGTCCTAATCATTACCTGGGATTGGGGGAGTAGCCGGGGCCTAGGAGGGACATGGTGCGAACGATGAGTTGTAATAGGAGCAAATGATGTCGCTAAAGTCCATGTATACAATATAAGAATGATCATTTTGTTTTCAAGCCTCAATCTTATTTTTATTTCTTATTTTTACCATTATGTTTATGCATATGTCTTAAGCACAAACTCCCTTCTTTATGTAAACATTATTATAAAGAAAACTAAACCAGAACAAAAGCAAGGCTAAACAAGAACTAAACCTGAACTGAATCAGGATTAAACCAGAACGAATCCAGGATTAAAGCAGAAATAACCAGGTCTAAACCAGGACTAAGGCAGAAATAAACCAGGACTAAACCAGGTCTAAACCAAAACTAAACCAGGGCGAAAACAGAACTAAATCAGGTCTAAACCAAAACTAAACCAGGACTAAAACAGAACTAAACTAGGATTAAAGCAGGACTAAACCAGAACTAAACCAGGACTGGACCAGAACTAAACCAGGACTAAACCAGAACTAAACCAGGGCAAAAACAGAACTAAATCAGGTCTAAACCAAAACTAAACCAGGACTAAAACAGAACTAAACTAGGATTAAACCAGGACTAAACCAGAACTAAACCAGGACTGGACCAGAACTAAACCAGGACTAAACCAGGACTGAACAAGAACTAAACCTGAAATAAAGCTGAACTAAACCAGGACTAAACCAGAATTAAACCAGATTTGAACCAGAACTAAACCAAGACTAAACCAGGACTGAACCAGAACTAAACCAGGACTAAATCAGGACTAAACCAGGACTGAACAAGAACTATACGTGAAATAAAGCTGAACTAAACTAGGACTGAACCAGAACTAAACCAGATTTGAATCAGAACTAAACTAAGACTAAACCAGGACTGAACCAGAACTAAACGAGAACTAAACCAGGACTAAATCAGAACTAAACCAGGACTAAACCAGGACTGAACAAGAACTAAACCTGAAATAAAGCTGAACTAAACCAGGAGTGAACCAGAACTAAATCAGATTTGAACCAGAACTAAACCAAGACTAAAACCAGGACTGAACCAGAACTAAACGAGAACTAAACCAGGACTAAATCAGAACTAAACCAGGTCTAAACCAGGACTAAAGTATGAAACACCACCCTTTGCAGCTGAAGTCACAGTGCATCTCCCACTCTCTTCCTACATAGAAAACAAAAGGCAGGTTTAATCGCTGTCGCTGCCTTGAGTAATATTCCATCTTTGCTTCTCGACAGTCACATGTCTTGTAGACACGTGGTTTCACATCACTTATGTTGTTTGATTCTTTCAGTATTACTTATCGTGACAGGCCAAGCACGAACTGTTCCCACCTAAAGTACAGGGTGGATAGAACGGCGTATAAAAAGGCAAAACTGGTTTTGAGCTATTAATCTTTTTTTTTTTTTTTTCGAGATCAAGATTGTCAGTTAAAATTGTTAATGATCGGCTTGGGCATTGTTAGGATGTGCAGCCAATTTTCTGTCAATAAAAGTCTTTGGTGTGGAGAGAAACCAGATTTAGGAGACAATGAAATGGGATTTATTGCCAAGATTTATTGAAAGATGTTATTATTATTATTATTATTATTATTATTATTATTATTATTATTATTATTATTATTATTATTATTAGAGACGACAAAATTACCAGATTAAGATTTTTTTTGTATTTATGTATTTTATTGCATTTATTTTAAATATATGAAAAAATATATATAATTTAATATATATATATATATATTTTTTTTTTGTGCATATTTCCCAGTACACATTATGGTACTGAAATTTCTCTAGCGCATAACACTTTTTCCCTAGTATCTTAATTGTGTTTGACATTTTAATATTGTGACAATATTAAACTTTTAACTGGGCTTGTTTTATTGTGCCATGTGTTGTGAAGCCGATTAGCGCCCCCTAGTTGCTGACTTATCCTTTGTAACATCTACCCCAACCTATAAGTACCCACAGAAAACCCATTTATAATTGTAGTTTATTTGCTGTTGGAAACGATGCAGCTTGCCTTATGGGCTCAACAAATTCTACACCCACGCATTTTGTAGAAGTCCGCAGAAACCAATAATTTTGAGTTCCACCTACACAAAAAGGCAAGAGAAAGTTCAGCTCCCATCACCTTTTGGACAGCTCTATGGATACAATTCAATATTCTGTTACAGCAATACTTCAGTGTAAACTTCTTTTATTCTATTCAATGTGTCTGCAAGGAAATGTTGATATTATTGTATTACTTTTTAGAGTGTCTGTGTGTATTTGTGCAAAAGTATGAATAAAGTTTTACAATGTACATTCACCATCTTCGCTCTTAAGTTCACTCCAATATGCAGCAAGACCAGTTTTTTACCAGACCAGTTTTGTTGGGCAGTTTAAGTGCGTGTGTGTTTTGGTTTTGCATCTAATTTATCTAATGTATAATGTACTTCACTGAATATGGAAGGTTTAACTGTAGAAGACTAAACTTACAAGTGGAAACAAACAAAAGAATACCATGTAGATGCAATATTGTAAACTAGGAGTAGGATTACAAAAAATATGTTTTTTCCTACTCCTTTCTTGAACATTGAATGTGTTAAAATGTTCAAATAAAGCAACGTGAGCATTGAGTTTTACATTTACTCGAAAACATGGGCATGGAGACGTGACCTCAGACATTTGTGTATAATTAAAACAAATCTATATATATTAACAAGGGCGATAATATGTGTGGACTCTCTGTAGTATTGCGAGATAGGACCAGCTCCATCAAGAAAGTCTATGGATATAAATAGCTCGCACATAAACAGCACTTCACATAATTCATTAGTCCGTCCAGGTAATTGAATGGACAAAATACCGCTCAGCTGAATCACCCATGCGCAAAATGAGAGATACAAAACTAATTTAAGAGCGTGACCATTTCAAACCAATTAGTCGACGACATGCACGTAATCCTCCTACGCTTGTATTTTAACCAGGAGGTGCCATGGAAAGCGTCAGGCACAACCAGCACGTCTGATGTGACAAAACATAGCTGAAAAGTTTAGAAATGATCCAAATATCTCGACCTATTTGAGAACGTTCCACTTTGAGCAGGGTAAGAGACTCCATCACGTAGAATAAATGTGTTTGTAATGAAAAACAGACAATTTGTGTGAGTTCTCTGCACTAAAAGAACTCAAATTACGCCAAATTACGCACAGAATAGACACGTCCCGCGTAATGTATTCACCGTAGCCAAACCAAACCCCGCGTTTTCCTAGAATCCAACATCAAATCAGTGACATCACATCACATTTCTGTTCATTTGGCGAGACAGCGATCGTCGGCGCACTGCGAGCAATCAAGATGTTACCGCAATTACAAGCGCCATAAAACTACAGACTGGAAATTGTCTGCGTAAAAAAAAGCCCTGCAGATCAGTGCTCACCAAGTCGCCGTGGGATACTGTAACTCCAAATGGCAGACGGCCAGGTGTGCTCGCGGTACCGGAGCCCCTTGGGGAAAAAAAGAAAAAAAAAAAGGGAGAAACGGACCCCTTCTGTTCCCTGTCAAGACGCCTTTTACGTGTCTGGTATCAAGTCTATGCATTTCACATCCTGATTGACGCGTAAAAGCCTCTAGCGATACCGCACACGTCAACTGACTTATTTCTCTCTCCAAGTGGTCACGAAACTCAGGGGCAAATACCTCCAGGGAACACTTACGCCAGTTGGAACATGTCTAAAAACTGACATCTTGGATTCCTATGAAGTCGCTAGTTAAGTGTCACTGTTGTTTACACTGATATGCACGAATACAAACATTCATAGAGCAGGAAAGAAGGATCAGTGTGCAAAAAAAAAAAGCGTGACTTACCGGATGAAAACTGGTGCTGAAGCGAAGTCCAAAAACGTCCAGCTGCCGCTACTGTACGCGGTCCATGAGAAGCGCAGGGTGGCGGGTTGCACTGATCAAATACAATCTCCAAGCGCGCACTGACAGAAGAAGAAACGTCCAAGCAGAAACTTCAACCAAATCTCTCAATATACGCGTGTCCTTTTTTAGTCCACTGCCTTGCGCGGACTCAGCCGGGCTACTAATTATTCCGCTGCGTAAAAACGTCTACAGTCCAGTCCCGGGATGGTGCTGAAGACTTGAGTGCCTTCTCCTCACACACGCACACAAAAATAGTGATATAAGTGTCAGAAGATTCAAAATAAACAAGTCTCGTAAGGTTTATAGTCCTGTGAGAGGGATGGGAGCCAGTGCGTAACGTGTCCGCGTCCTGCGCTCTCAACGCGCTCTGTGAGTTGTTAACCAATCTGCGATATATTGGACTTGCTCCGTAATTTGCATGCTGTAGAGGTGGACTACTGAGGGAGAAGGAGGGGAGCGGTGTCAAGACGCGCGATGGGAGGACGCGCGAGTTCCCATTTGCGTTTCAAAGTAAAAGGAGGAGAAGGCAGCACCGGCTTCGCTTTTAATGTAAATGACGCGTTCGTCTCTGAATCAGGGAACACAACTTTTTACGGTTTTGCAGTTTTTATACAAATAATTACATGCATTTTTTAAAATATATTCACCTTTTACCAACTCAGTAATCGCATCAAGAAACCGTCAATCCCAATTATTTTTATTTTAGTGTAATTAATTATTAACTAGGCCTCATAAACTAAGCAAAACTGGTTAGGAATTCGATGGGAGACCGCTGGGAATTGCAGGCGCCACAGTGGAGGAGCAGTGGCTCTAGTGAAAACTGTTGTGTCCTTAGGCAAGACGCTTAACTCAAATTATTTAGCCTACCATGAGCATCACCATCAGGATATCCATTTGGAGTTTGCCCAAACCAAAACCCGACATATGTACATACACTGTGTAACTTGTGCTTGTACTTGTAACGTGTGTGTCCATGGAGATGTGCCTAGAATGTTCCACAGTACGGCCACAAAACTTAGAAATCTCCACAGAGAACTGCAAGCCAAATTACAGGGTAGATCTGTGGAGAGGCGACCCCACTCACGGTAAGAATGGATGTATTTTAAGATATTTTTGAACACTAAATAACACCTATAGTTGAATAAATAAATGCAAGACCGGTTAGTTTCTATTAGGCTATTCTGGGGACAATTTAAACCGAAACATTCACATCTCTATAGGGACAAACGGGTTGCAGGCCCCCTCCAGAAAGGTTACACAGTGCACCTTTAAAACACTTACAAAAGCGGTGTTTAGCTTTTTTTTCTTGCATATAAATTGATGAGGAAATGTCGTAAAATACAATGATATTAAACTAAACGATACAACAACAGCTGCGAGTAAAGCAAAGTACAGTATTGTGTCCTCTTCAAGTTTTATTTTGAAAAGAAGAAAATAAAAGTAGTTTAACATCCTGTCTCCTTTGTCATTCAGAACTGTGCTGGCAAATCCCAAACACAACGAAACTCCATCTGACAGTGAATAATGGCCAATCTCGATTAGCGTATACAATCTAAATAAACTACACTGTCGTCGAGGTGCGCTATGATTCATACAGAGGGCGTGGGGAACTGAGCGGTGCAAAGTCCACTGGCAAGCCTTTGAGAGCTGGTCACAGCAGTGTGCCATCTATCTTGGCGTAATCTAGGGTCCACTTGTCCTTGAGCTTGAGACATAAAGACTGTGTGTGTTGTGGGATAGCCCCGCACGACCTTTGACCCTCACATATTAGCAGCACTCATTCCAATTCATAGTTCACGCTCAGATTTACAAGGCGGGGGTCAGAGCGGCGGCCCCGGACACTGTGTTCCTGTCAGTGTACAATAACATGAGGAGGAAAGGGTAATATACTGTACGGGTTTAATGTGTACAAGCTGGTTAGCGTTCTATAGGGCGGCGTAATTAAATGGACACATCTGTTTTGGTAGCGTATAAATAATGACGCTTCCGTTTTTAGTTCAGTTCAATTTAATAAATGGTGACATGCTTTGTGAGGTAATAATACTAATGGCATAGATTTGCATTTTTTATTTTTCATTAATTAAGATAATTTACAAACTGTACTCACTCTCCACCAACCATCCATGTTCAAATATATGCATAATCATATAGACAAGGTCTTGGTCAAAGGGTCTTGCCCAAGGACACAACAGCGCATATGTTTATGTAGCAAGGAACGAAATGCAAAATGGTTGTATACAGGCAAGCTCAATCTAGCAGTGGTGGATCAAGTACTGAGTTTTGTTACTTAAGTAAAAGTACAGACACAACGGCAAAGGATTACTCAAGAAAAAGTAAAATGCCGAAATAAAAAAATCTACTTAGGTAAAAGTATTAAATGTGCTTTAGAGTAAAAAGTAAGTATTTCACACAGTTTTTGATAATGTTTTGTTAATTTGCTAAAGTGTTAAATATGGAAGCCTATTTCCGCCAGCTAAAAGAAAAAATATGGCTATATTAAGCTAAAATTTTTAGATAAAAGTCAAAATTATTAATTAATTAATGAATCATTGCATTTATATAGCACCTTCCATGACACCCAAAGCGCTTTACAGTTCATTATTCATTCACTCCACACTCAGTGGTGGTAAAGTACTATTGTAGCCACAGCTGCCCTGGGGCAGACTGACAGAAGTGAGGCTCCAATCTGCACCATCAACCCCTCCGACCACCACCATCACTCATGCACACACCACTTTCATACTAGGCAATGTGGGTGATGTGCCTTGCCTAAGGACACAGCAACAGTTTTTGTGACTGGCGCCCCCCTGTGGCACCTGGAATTCCCAGTGGTCTCCATCCAAGTACTAACCAGGCCCTGCTGAGCTTCTGAGATCCGACGGGATCAGGCTTTGACGAGCCGGTATGGCCACAAAAGTTATGAGATAGAAAGTCAAACTTATGAGATAATAAAGTCAGAATTAGGAGATAAAAAGTCGTAACTATGATCTCATAATTTCGATTTTCTATTTCATGATTTTGTCTCTGTTATCTTAAAATTTTGACATAACATAACCATAATGTTTCTTTTAGCTGGCGGAAATAGGCTTCCATAGTTAAATGTAGTGATAATGATTAAAAAATGAATGTTGGGTATTTATTTCGTTTGCTGAAAGTCAAAGCTTGAACTCAAAACTTTTCGTCAAGATGTTACCACAAACATGGCAAAAATCATAAGAAAAATACTTTTACGTTTCAGTCCAGTTAAAACAATGTCATGGAATAGAAAGTATACATATTTCCTCTCAAATTTAGTGAAGTAAAAGTAAAAAGTATCTACTGTAAAAATGTACTTAAGTCAAGTACAGATACCGACAAATTCTTCTTAAGCAGAGTACTTTACTGCTTGTTCTTAGCTACCTTCTACCACTTTAACCTAGAAGTATGTAGAAATATATGTGTTTCTACTTTACAGCACCATATCATATCTTGTTCCTGAATTTAATGATTTTTTTTTATTAGAAATAATTCTCTCTGTGCTCAACATAGAACTCAGGAAGTCATTAAAGCCGTGAGTCAGTCATGAATCAGCACACCTGAGCTTCAGGGGAATTGGACCATAGAACATTGTATGAATACTTGGAAAATACACTTTATATTGACTTTAAGGTCGTAAAGTCATTTTAAAAAAGCATTTTAAAATAATAAATAAAAAAACACATGTATTTGAGGTGAACCTTTGAACATACTGTATCTTTGAGTATAGCGTGACAGAATTGGAATTGAGTACTTAAAATAGAAATGAAGTCAAATTATGTAAATATAGGTGGGTTATATGCTCTGATTGTGACTTATTTCATTTTAGAATAGCATTAGCATTTGTTATGTCATTTTCGATCTGCATAGTAAACTTAATGAAACAAAAAAGAAGAGGTCTAGTGCGTAAAGAAGTGGTCTAAGGGAGCGTCACATTGCCCGTAGTATCCGGTTCCAGTCAAATGAAGCGCACTAAACTGGCAGTTATAGGAGCGAATCTGGAGCAGTTAGGAATAGGAATTTATTTACGTACAAAATAGCCAATGAAAAACACCAGGATCGTGCAGAGTGGGTCAATATGAACATTCACTGCAGCAGTTACAGAGCGGGGCAGCAATTTTCCAATGTAATGTCAATTGGAAACCGGGTCGAAGGAGCTGGAAGAGCCCTCTTGAACACTTCCTGTTTGGTTAGCCATGTCCATTTATATATACAGTCTATGGTCTTGAATTTAGTTTTGTTTTTTCCGACTTGCACAAACTCTCACACTTCCATTCATTCATCTGCAACTTCAAAGTCTTCATATGCAGACATGTGCCTTGACCCGCTTGACCCCCTTTTGAAATACTGTCTATAATCCCACACAGCTCAACACCGGATCACTTTCAGATGGGCCCCCCAAACATGTTCCTGATGTTTAAAGTTTATGTGTCTCGGGCTTCGTGCCAAGTGGTTTTGTCACAGTTTTTTGTTCAAATTCACCTCCTCTATGTGTAAATCTCAATGTGACCTCCCTGGTAGCTCAACCTACAGCAGATACACAAAAGCCTTGGATATACTGCTTTTTTAAAGGTAGACAATGTAAGGTTTTAGGTGGAACGCCTGGCACCGGCTTATGTCCACGGAGATGCATGTTGCCGTCTTACCTTGAATGTTCCACAGTGTAGCATTCAAGGTCCTATTGCAGCAAAATGACTCTTGAGCGCTTTAAGCCACGTTGTAAGGCTGTTACCTCCTCAAACACATACCTGGAGTTTTGTTTCATTCACACACGTTTGAGTATCCTTTTATAATTCGTCTTCTTTACATCTCCAAAGCTCAAAATGCTCTGTTCCACCTTGTGATGTCATACGTAGATGTGTATGGAGATGTCGTTTTCAAGGTGACAGCTAACTTTCCCCTTTAGTTCGGTAGAAATGGGCAATTCCAGAGCTGAAATCATCCAAATATTCTAGGGAAAGTGTATAGATCTCTTTGGAGACAATGTAATAGGTTACAGGTCAGATCTGTGGAGAGGCAAGTAGAATGTGTGTGTGTTTTTTTATGTATTTTTGACCAATAAAACAACCATAAATGAGTAACTGCAAGATAGACAAGTTTATTGTTATACTGTTGAACATTTCAGGCAAAGCATCTCCACGGAGACAAGAAAAGTTACATAACGTGCCTTTAAGTAATTTTTTATCCCTTCAACTTGACAGAATGAGACGAAACATCGGAACAAATCCTACGTCTAAAAATATTGGGGTTACTTTGTTTTAGTGCAGAAGATGGCGTTCCAAAGAAGCAATGTGTATTTATAACCAGAACTTTGTCATTCTCCAAGTCCTGGGAATAGATCTTTGACAGCTTTCCATAATATCTTTGGAGTTATTATTATAAACGCGAGCGCACTTTCTCATAGCCTTATTTGAGCCGAGCTGTTTGCAAACTAATGGGGAATAAATAGAATAGAACGATATCTGCATTAGTGTGTGTACCTAAGCTGGTCTGGAGCCCTTATCGCACAAAGGACAATGATTATTTAAGGATTTTATCTCCAAACCATGACCACAATCTGGCTATTATTTGCTTAATAAATTAGTTTGTGAGAGCCAGTATCAGGAGAGATCAGGTAATAAGTTAATCATTTGTCATTATGTAATTTCCTGGTAAATACATCATCGTACGCCTCCATTGTACTATCCTGTATTACAAAGACAGGCTCCAGGACTACACTGCAAATATATGACACACTCAGTTAAGTGATTAAAATGAAAAAAGATAATTTTTAATTAATTATATATATATTTTTTTATTATTATTTAATAGCAACCAGATTCTTGTACATTTGTACTTAAAAGTGGATTGTGTAAGTTTTCCGGTGGAGGGTCTGTCAAATGCTTTTCTCCATGGAGTTATTACTTTGTCTCGAATGTTTCACATCATCATGGAGACCAAAGCCGACCAAGTTACAGGTCAGATCTGTGGAGAGGCGACCGCGCTCACAGTCGGAATCCATAGAAACAAGCAGGTGACGGACCCACAACCAAAAAATTACATAGCGCACATCTTATCTTGTTAAACAATTCTTCACATGTGAATTAAGAAGAAAAAAAGAAGAATAAAACACCATTACTACTACTACTATTACTACAAAAACAAAACAAACAAAATTCCGCTCATCAGTTTGAATCTTCACTTTTGTAGTGGTGCCTCATGACGGCGATGAAGCTCGGTGGTTCGATCACAGCGTCGACTAACGTACAACGTGTGGATGGATGTTGTGGATTGAGTAATGTGATCTGTCTGTTGTGTACTTGCCGTAAAAAAAAAAAAAACAAAAAAAACGGATAACCAAATATATATAGAAGCTGAGTGTCAGTGTGTTTTCAACAACCATCACCCAACCACTTAAAAAAGAAAATGACACTTTTACATCTTATGAAACTGAGCGATATTTCTCCCAAAACAAATATGTCTACCAATGTGGGAAAAGTATGAAAGTTGCAGGTTTGTACTGACAGACAGCCCTTTCTACATCTGTTCTTCATATGCTAAGCGCGCTTTCAAATTTGTTTAAACGGGAGTGAAAATTGTCAAAGAGCAACGCAGGCTGTTTACCAACCTGGCAACATGTTACAAAGTGCGTTCAGTACAAGGAATATAACGGTAATAAGTTTGATAGTGTAATCTGTTTTTTGCTCAAGCAGTACAAATTGTAGTAGTAGAATGGTGGTGGGAAAGTGTTAATAATGGGGGCACTATTGTTTGTCCACTAATCAGAAGGTTGGTGGTTCAAATCCCATCGCTTGAGCAGCCAAATCCACTGGCAGATGAGTTGGCAATGCAATTCCAGCTCCCACAGCTCCCAAATGCTGTCATTGTGTCCTTGGGCAAGAAACTTAACCCACCTCGCCCAAAGTGTCTGTGAACACTGGTGTATGTGTGTGTGAATAGATCAATGATTCCTTGATCAAAATATTATATTACAAAATGTGTAGCCAACAAATTTAAAATGCAAAGTGGTGAGAACATAACTATTTCATTTAAGCGAATTATTATCTATCATTGGAACAGCATTTTTTTACGCAAACCTTTTATTATTCTCCTTACATGTAGCTGTTTAAAAGCCACAGTATGTATATCATAGGGAAAAAAATGACTTGCATCTTGTTTGTTTCCACGGAAATGTTGTTCCTTTAGTTATAATCCTTCACAGTATGACATGCAACGTCTCTATCTCCATGGAGAAAGTTTTGAAGTTTCTATAGAACTGTACGTATAACGCGTCAGGAAGTTACATATTCTACCTTTAATTTAAGCAACATTAACTGAACAAGATTTCCAGTATACCTAGACATAACATACATACAAAACCGCTTAAAAGCCCCATATTAAACTATTTTCTGATCTATGTTAATGTTGTTTCCTCATCAAAAACATTCCTGCAGTGTACGGGAAACACTGTGTGATGTTTTGTGGTAATTCAGAAAGTGCTTTTTAAACTCCATGCATCTTCACTAAAATCATTTGGATCATTTCGGACCAGGAATTGCCAAACTTTATTGAACAAAAGGTAAAAGGTGATAACTTGAAACCTACCACTTGATGACATCATGAGGCGAAACAGGATTGTGAATGAAACAAAACACACCTCCAGGTATGTTTTTGATGAGGTAACAGTATTCTAAAGTCAGTTTTGTGTAATTTAGGACCTTACAGTAACGTTCACTTAACTAGATATTACGTTTTGCAGTGTCTTTGCAGTACACCTAGTCTTAAGATGCAACAGGCTATGCACAAGTCCACTTAAAACACATGTTATACAAACTACTACACAATTACTGCAGTATTACCTCAGTATCACCTCTACAGTGCTGCTATTGTACTTGCTCAATTATACGCCTCCCACTCAGCCGTTGGCTCAGGAGACAGTTCAGGGCCCCTTGGGGGACTTAAGGCCAAGACGGTGTTAAGCATCAGCACTGAAAAGCGTTCATTTGTGATGGTTAAAGAGACACTGTTTTGGACGTGGGTTGCGAATATGCAGTGGAGCATGCTGGGTAGACCGCTGCACTTTGCTAACGGGGCGTGCAGTTGCAGTTTCCTAGTTACTGTTTGTTTTTCAAGCATAAATTTGAATGCTATTTCAATACAAAAGGATGTCTTAATGTATGTAGACCTTGACATGAAATGACAACTGACTGCACCGATACGATATTGGTATGGCTATCAGTGCATTTATTGAAAAGCTTGATGGATCGGATATTGGTTACAAAATATCGGTTCAGTCGATATCTAATTTTGGTCTATAAATTGGTGTAATAAGATGATTTAATACCCAGTGTCAGCCCAAAGAAGCTCATATAAATGAACTTGTAGTTGTTCTGTAGTTACTTTAAATGATGAATAACAGTTACAAAACACATTATGCACCAATTGTGTTTAAAGAAAATAAATCAGATTTTCAGTCTCAGCCCTAGTGTTGGCTGATATTGGCAAATACCTGGAGCCACAGTATCGGCACTGGAACAGAAAAAGCTGGATTGTGCATCCCTACGACTGACTACTTGAATAATGGAGCAGTTCATGATTTATTGACAATAAAAACAATAAATAAATAAAAAATAATAATAATCTGGACATCAGTAGTGAGTATTATTTTCTATATGAAAAGTCAAAACGCTACAATTAAAAACAATATATATATATACATAAATACACACTCTATACAACGATATTGGGTGAGATTTCTGCATTTTTGCTGTTAAGTCCCTTCACATCTATGCGTTACATGGACCTCAACCAAGATATTTAGACACCTGTTTTAACCAATTTCAGACAGATTGCAAACAGACATCACTATGTCTCGAAAATCGCTAAAAATAGCAATAATTTTTAGTCCATTTCAATGATCATGGATTTTGTTATACCAGATGCCCTTCTTTAAAGAGCCAACTGCATTTACACCACTTTGTGTAAATGACTGAAGTGTCTTGCTCATCAACAGAACATGCTTGAGCTAGTTTCAAATTGCCAACTCTCTGTTTGCGGCCAAACACCCTACTTCTATTGCATTTCTATATTCATTCATTATTTTCCCAGTTGAGGTTTCTCTTCCAAATGCTATAATCAAAAGTCAATGTTATAGGTCTCCACGCTCATAATTAAAGCGCTTGTTGTTTCCGAGTCAAACCAGAAAAGCATTTGCACTAATCAAAAGACCACTTACCCTCACCACTGCCCGCTCCGGAGGTCTCCCGGGTCAATTAGGGAAACCACAGGGGCAATAAGGAGACCACATATGCAGCTAAACAGGCTTACATGCACGAGCCTCTGGGGAAAACGCATGCTATGGCGGTGAAACGGTGACATGCTAGAAGGCTAAAAGCTAAATAAACATCAATTCTGGAGTTGATGGAGCATGACGCTAAAAAGGGTATGAGTGATTCCTTTCCACCAGGTCTGTCAGCAGCTAAGTGCTTCTGTGTATGCGGGAAGGGAATTTGATAGCATAAGTTAATCTGTTTTTGACTTTTCATTTTTCATATCTTACTTGCTGTTGACAGTGTAACGAGGGGATTTCATAATTTTTAAATCAATATATTTATCTCCTTTGTTTTAACCTGATGTATTAATTAAGAGTAATGTAAAGTATATTTTTCTGAAAAAGGGTCCCCACCAGCTTATCCCTATGGAGATGTTACTGATTTGACTTGTAAGTTCTGCACTATAGCATTAAGATATATTATATATCTTACATTTGTTCAATTACAGGTGTTTTTATTCTTAAACCAACAAAGATAACTGCGTGTGGAGTCACATTTCCACTAATCTTATCTGTAACTGGGACTGATGTCGCTATTTATACTTATCTCAAAAGCACAATACCCCTACTGCATTCAAGGAAAAACCTTAACATCATCTCCATGGAGACAGACAGGTGGTTAAATAAATGTCATATTTATTGCATTGAAATGTGTAAATATTGTAGCGAGTTAGTATATGAATAAAAGCCAAAAGACATTCAATTCAAATGTCACAATATTTTTAGAGAATACAATTCATTTGCTCATTCATGATTGTAAGAGAGTTGGCCGTTGGTCCCAGATACTTGTTTTAAAACTTGGGGGGACTTTTCAGGCTGTAGCCCCTCGACTGTACAACGACCTTCCACTGGCCGATTCAGATGCTCTTTCAGAAAGCAATATAGCAAGCTTTTTTAGCTGACTGGGTTGTTTTGTTATTTATTGTTTGTCATTTTTATTTCAATTTATTCACAGGTGAGCAGCTTGGAGTAGAGCCGCTGCTCCTCCACGTGGAGAGGAGCAGATGAGGCTCAGACATCTGTTCTGAATGCCTCTTAGATGACTCCCTGTGGTGATGTTCTAGCACGTCCCACCAGGAGGAGGCCCCAGGGAAGACCTAGGACTCACTGGATGGACTATGTCTCATCTGCCCTGGAAATGCCTTGGGATGGATGGATGGATTTTACTTATGTCAAGCATTTGGTGATTTCTATCTATGAAAAGACATACAAATACAATTTACTTACTTACCTACTTACCATTTCCTTCATATCATAGCTTCACTCAAATCCGCACATTCTAACATTACTGTTAACTGTAAAATGACCATTACGGATGAATGCAGAAGTCAGTTTGTTTGTAATTCATTCAAGTCAATGCGCCCTATTGCCCATATCGTTCCAAGTATGCTTTGTCAAGAATACGCAGAGAAAAATCAATACATACATCACAATCCGCTTCAACAACATGCAGTATAACCTACCCAACCAGGCACTGAATTGAGGGCTCAGAGTAAGAACAGCAAAAGCCCCAGTAAGCTTATGCTAGCAGCCCAGTGTGCAATGGCTCTCCTCTCGACAGCACACGTAGCAGGGAGCACCACTAAATCTATCTAGTCCGGATTTCGCCAATGCATTTTTCTTTTTTCTGAGAATCCCTGACGCAGAGAAGACAACACATCTCCGCTACACAGGGCGCTCCACTCTGCTACACAGGGCGCCGTGGGTGGGCGGATGATTTCAGCCAAGACCAAAACACACTTGAGAATACACACACACACACACACTGGGGTAGTCCATTATGTGCAATGATATTCTTAATAATTACCGCGGCAATAAATGAGGTCGTTTAAGGCAGTTTTGGTCATAGAAAACACATCCTGCCATCTCAGCTCACTGAAAGAAAACAACCGGATTAAACGGACTGGAGACAAGCAGGTGCAGGAGAGAAGGTTTGAATATGTTTTGAGATTTTATGCTTACAAAGAAACAATAATATTAGAAACTAAAGTGGATATTCTCAGCGTGTGAAATTGGGATGTTGTTAGATTGCTGGAAGAGGGGAGTCAGTCCATTCATTCGCAAAAATCCACACAGTTCAACAATGGAGCTAAAGCCTAAAATACACTATAGCACCAAATACTATTATTATCACCACCACTACTATCACTACTACTACTGTAATGATACAACAAAAATTTCTCCAGTAGCACTTACCTACACATTGTTTTACTTCCTGTTTACAGCCGGATCCTGTCGTTTTTCTACGGTTAGCAGTGGCCACAGCAGAAAAATAATTAAAACAGCGTTAAAAAAATGAACGCTGTTAAAATTGTTTCGCGTTAACTAGCGATATTATTGACAACACTAGTTTAGATATGTTTGTATTGTGATTTTAATGGATTTCTTGTTCTGTAAAGCACTTTGAATTACTTTGGGTACGAATTGTGCTACACAAATAAACTTGCCTTGCCTCACCTCCTTGCTACAGCTGTGCTTCTGTTGTAGGGAGTATTATACCTCTGATAATGCACGCTGAGGTATCAAGGACTGAACTGGCAGTAGGTGCTCTTAATATACCACAGAGATCAAATTTCTCTAACAATAATGAGCAAAACAAGTTCAAGATTGGTTCAGGCTTAGCTTAATTAATACCACAACCCCACAAAACCTGAATTATTGTACTCCTCCATTATGCGTTAAGTTTTCCTTCATTCCTTTGCTTTATTAAGGCTGGAAATAGCAAACTGTGTGGCTAATATAAAGTGTTGCCATTGTTACTACCATGTCCAACTCTGAGCGGAGTGGGTGGCCTCACAACTTCAGCCAAGACCAAAACACACTTCATCTGAGAGCAAACAGAGAATTCTATTACTGGCATTGAGGTCGTTCATGTTGGATAAGCAAACACATACCCCGTCTTTCAAATCCCAATCTACTAAACGGCTGTTGTCCTTTAGCATTTTGGGCCAGCGCTCTGCCCTTCTGAAGCTGATCGGATGTGGCAGATGATGGGGTGAGAGCAGTGGTGGCCAGGGCTTAGTGCTAAATGTGGTGGCTAAACCGGGACAGGAACAAGGTGCCTCCAAGACAAACCAAACAAGTGGTTAAAATGCAAAAGACAAAAATTAGGAGCGATTCCGGCTCCATCGGCTCTGGCTCTCTGTAACTGCTGCTTGAACCATGTCATTTTGGTCTTAAAATATTCATATTAACCTTCTCTACATGATCCTGGTGGTTTCATTTTGTAAATAACTTCCAATTCCTAATACAGATCTGGCTTCGCTCCTATAACCATTGTGCGCGTCGATTACAATTCTCTATAAATATACAAAAATACGATACAAAACAATACACAACAACTTCACAAACCTGAGGCAACGTGCAGTACTTTCATTAGCAGGATACATGCTGATTGTGTTGTGATAGCGCTCTGAAGGGGGAGTGACAGCATAGAGAGCAAAGGGAGAGGGGACTCAGAGCACCAAAAAACTACAGTGAAACTAATAAAACATGCTAATACATTGTCTTCAGAGAATATAGTATTTTCAAAACAATAAAAAGTATTAGGGTGATCTAAATATGTTATGTGTCAGCAGTTAATGTCCCATAGAAGTAAAATACCCCCTCTTTAATGATATTTAATTGCGCAATTTGATTAGATCTCTCTTCATGACTCACTATTTTTTAGGACTTGAGACTTGACTTGATAAAATGGACTAAGACTTGGGACTCGATTTGGACTTGAGCCCTGTGACTTGATGCTTCTCCTGAAAAAAAATGTTTTTAGAACATAATTTTCTCTTTATAGTTGATACATGTGGTGCTTAATTTTACATGAACAGGACCATGTCCCTCCCACTTCTCTATTGCTTTAGATGTAACTCAAGTACTGTGATATAGTATCCTCAAATGTACTACAGTACTATACAGTATAATACAGTAAAACAGAGGGAACTACAGAGAACATGATCCTTCCATTTCAGTGCAGACTACGTGACAAAACAACTGTTATTTAGCACTTTTAAATCTTAATTCTTTCTATTCTGACTGTAATGATTCAGACTAAGATTTTGGCAAGACATTTAAAAAGGAAAAAAATAGCATTTCTACAACTTTTCTACAACTCAACTCTACAACTCATAAATACTCATAAATATACCATGACTTTTTAAGTACAATTTATCTTAAAAGTCATAAACTGCAAAAATCTAACGACTTGGAATGACTTGAAGCTCAAAGGAGACGACTTGGACTTGACTTGGACTTACGGGCCAGTGACTCAAGACTCCACTTGGACTTACATATACTTGACTTGGAGACCTGAGTCTTACTTTAGACTCGCAAAACTGACTTGATCACACCTCTGATTTTGAATGTTAATTTAACAATAAAAAACTGAAGATTAATTAGTGCATGCAATTTAACACAAAATGTATTCCTCCAAATTCCAAACTCTGCTTCAAACCAATTACTTTTACTGGCTGTAAACCTCTCCATTAAACCCCCCAACCTCATCATTGTCCATTTGAAATTATTACTCCTCCATATTATTACATTTTGATTGATTACACAGTCCTAGCACAGACTTTAGTCCTGTTAAAATGGATGAAATGTCAGACAAGGATCAAACTGGACGAGACCATTCAATTCCACTGTCTATATTGGCTTGTGGGGCTGAGCGAGCGAATAGACAAAAGAAAAAGCTGCTCACATGTGGCTCATTGGCTGCACTTCAGTCACTATCTTGTAGGCCATCTTCATACGGGTCTTCCTAACTCTTAAAGCCGCTGATGACAGACTCCGTCATCACATTGCAGGGTCAGCTGCTTACCTCCTGTTAGCTTAGCCCTGACAGCACAAAGAGGCTTCCTTGTCAACACAGATCTAGACTTGTTAGAGGGTTTAATAAGTGTGTGCAAAGTCTTTTCTGTTTTGTAAATTTCAGCGCAGGCAAGGTTATAAATTCAATGCCTCTTAAAGAAATATTAACCAGGATCTCTATTAAAGGGGATGTATCCAGTTTGTAAAATCTGTTTTCTAGTACAGATATATTGCAAAAGCAGATCTTGGGGTTAATATGAGAGAACTGCCTGCTGTCTGTATCTTATAATGAGCTAATTTTATTGTCTGTGATTCAGACAATAATGTCAGCATGCTAGTTGTTGTTGGCATCAGCACAATGGAGAAAACACTGCACTGGCCTCTGAAAGTTGTAAAAAGCTCTTATGGACTCATCACTGTGAAGAAGTAGAGTGCAATGAATGTGCCAAGAAAATGAGAAATCAACCTGGACAGCTCCAAACCATTAAAAATGAGACAGCAAAATTTTGTAAAAAAAACAAACAAACAAATAAATAAATAAAATAAGTCTTTAAATGTGCACTGTGTAACTTTTCTGGTAGAGGGCCCGCCAGTTGCTTTTGTTTTACCTGCAGTGTTCCAAAGTATCGCATTAAATGTTTCAGTCTCCATAGAAACAAGCAGGAGATGTCACCAGGCCAATTCACAAAGAAGATCTGCAAAGAGGCGACTCCCCTCCACACAAGATATTTTTGAGCAATAAACACACCCATAATTGAATAAATGCATCGTATACCATAAATGACCAAATAAGAGTCGGGTTCCAATTAACTGTTGGGTGCAGATGTACATTTTGATAAATAACTGCCGGCTCCAAGTAAACGCTGAGTCAAAAGGACGCAGGACTGATGCTCCTCTTGTCTCTACACAAACCAAACTTAAAACCACATGGGTAATTTACATAAACTATAAGCGCTGAAAAAAAAACAGATCGCTCCTTGTGCCCTGATGTGGTGGATGAACGTTCTCACTCTGCTGCTCCACACTTGCTGCGTCTGTCATTTGTTTTAAAAAATGTCTGCATGTTGTGGGAGGGTTTTAATTACTTTTTGTAATTCACAAGTCACTTTCAACTGTGGGAAACTCCCGCTCCATGCATATTTTGTTATAGCATTTCAGATTAACTCGCCTACGTCTGTATAGAAAGCCGCCTAAATTATAGACATACTGGTTAAAAGAATTTAAGTACCATATTGTCCCAGTTTTCCCATTAATTACCTTCCCCAAATTGCCGCCTGGTCTCAAATAAACGCCTGGTCTGTTAAGTGATTGAAACAAATAAACGCGCCGGCTCTTATTTCATATTTTACGGTAAGTTTACCATATTGTAGAATATTACAGGCAACGCAATAACATCTCCATGGTGGCGGATAGCTGACTGATTTAGCTGTTTTAGACCCATAGTTGTTGCTGATGATGTTGTTGATGCACCATAAGACTACAGAACTGACTCTGAATTCTAATACTATAATGTTGCATGTTAAAATACACATTGCTTGAATTGCTATCGGTCTTTTTCACTATGCACACATATACGAAGGACTTTTTTATTGCATATGCAGGGTTAAAAACAATGAAATCGCTGAGGGACACTCATGTACTTTGTTGACACACACATGACTGAATAGTGAGCCTAATGGTAGGATTTTTTTATTGGTAGAATGGGGCTTATCTGCTCTCCTCAAGCTATAACATGTTCTACTTAAGCTCTCATTGACAAAGGCTTGTTTTTCCTCGGCACAGCTTACCCTATGGTTAGACGTGATTTATGGGTAGCATGACTGTGCCTCTGTGTAAATACAGCTATGAGAAAAACGCGACATGGAGGAGAAAAATCAAGGCGTTTAACTTAAAAAGGCTGCGGGTTATGAAGGTTCAACAGCATGGGCAATAGGAGGAACGGCGAGGCTCTTTTTATTTGAAAATGTCGTATTCCATAGGGTTAATTGGAATAGTGTTGGTGTGATGTTGACAAAAAGGGAATTTAATAAGTGTAGCAAAGGGCAAAAGAAACATAAGAAACTCAAACACAGCAAAAGCGACATTACATTTGCCTCCAACTTGCCATTTTAAAGGCCCTATATGACTCAAAATGGACTCTTTTGCGTTTTAAGTTGTGCCAGAATGTTGTTACTTCATTAAAAACATACCTGGAGTTGTGTTTTGTTTCATTCATGTTGGAGTAATCTTGCATTATCACTCTGTCTACATCTCCAAAGCTCAAAATGCTCTGTTCCACCTTGTGATGTCATGAAGCAGCAGTTTTCAAGTGAACAGCTCCTTTTATCTGTAGTTCAGTAGAGATTGCCAGTTCCAGAGCTGAAATTATCCAAATGATTCTAATGAAGGTGTATGAAGTTTAAAAACACAGTGGAGCACTTCCTGTTTTACCACATGACATTACAAGGTGGAAAAAAGTGTTTTCTATTTGAGTAAACTCAGCTTTTATATGTAGTTTATGTGTCTAAATGAAACAAAACGCATCCCCAGATATGTTTTTGATGAGGAAACATTATAACCTATCAGAAAATAATGTAATGGGCCCTTAAAACTGTGTAAATGAATAGAAATAATTTCAGTTTTTTTTATAATTTACTTTTACAATCCTGTTTTACCTCTATTCCACAGTGTGACATCTATCTCCGGGCTAAGTAACACAAGCTACAAGTCAGGTCTGTAGCGAGGCAAGCCCACTCATAGTAAGAAGACATGTTTTTCAAGGGATTTCTGAGCAATGAAATAGTGCGGGACATTCTAAGCCAAGAAATAACATCTCCATGGAAGCGAGTAGGTGACGGGACTCTTCTTACCTTCTCGATGACGCCGTGTCCACTGTTCTTTTGTTCTTACCTTATACATGGCCGCCGCAGACAGGGCTCAAAGGTCAGAGCAGATGCTAGGCTTACACGGTCCAAACGTGGCGGCTGTCACATTTGATCTACTCCCTCCCTCCGGGCCACACGCTTCAACTGAGCGACCAACAGGTGCTGGGGCTACCTGAAAATAAAGCGAGAAGATAGTGAGATCGTGGGAAATACGCGCCGATACTGCCTATTTTTTTTTCTGTAAAAGAAGTAAGATGCAATCACAATGTACCTTGAAAAAGAAAGGTTGTTTTTCAGGTTCGGAAATGACACTACAGTAGATTGTATTTGCCGGTAACTCAGAGCAAATGAATGTACTAATGAAAAAATAAATGAGGGTGTAATTTAATAAAACAGGTCCCGGTGTGGTTACTGTGGCAATTTCAAGGAGCACAAGGAGTAGCTTTGTGGTCAGGGTAATCAGAAATTGAATTATTTTTTAATCACGAGGGGCCAGGGTTCAGTTGGAGCGCTCTCCCTCTGATATGAAGATTGGCGATTCAATTCCTCTATTCACCATAACGGTACATTTCATCGTTAAAGCTGTACGATTCAATGGCCGACGCGTGGTTCAAGCTCCTACAGATGAATGCCGTTGTTGTGTCCTCGGGCAAGACACTTAACGCCACTTTCTCCGGTATGTGCGTACACTGGGGTATGAAAACCTGTGTGGATGTAAAGTGCTTTGAGAGTCTTGAAGATAGAAAACCGTTCTTTGAATGGGACCATTTCCAATAATAGTGCACAAAAGTACACTTGCAGTTGTTTTTGCAGTTTTGTATGGTACTAGAAAAGTTGGAAGCAAGTATTTGTGGTCTCTGACGTAACCATAGACCTTTGCACACACACAGATACTTTTAGTTTTAGTTTATACGACCATACATGGAAAAATAAATAAATAAATAAAAATACTCTCATATTCTTCATAGTCATTTTGTGTATTTTGATACGATCATAAACGATAAACTTCTCAGCCTTCTTTATCCCTATTATTAGTATGTACGACCATAGTATGTAATTTATTTTTCTATATGTAAATAGTTCTGTGATCAATATAAGAAACCGTTCATTTTTGAAACTATGTCATGAATAGTGATGGGTTAATATAACTTTTTTTTTCTTCCCCCCCCAAAAAAAACATGCTTTTCTGTTAGTTACAGTGTTTATGTAGTATGTGTATGATTACTGTTTCTCTCTTGGCACAAACTCGAAATATATGTTCCTTATTACTGGTTGGAGTAGCCATAAACATCTGTACCTTCCTCCGCATCAATACACAAAAACTTTTACTTCAGTGATGCTAATGCGTTGCGGTACCTTTAGTTGAATGTTTTCCTTCCTCGCCTTAAAAAAGTTATATTTTCTCGCATGAGCTCATAAAATAGATGACAATTCCTCTCCTAATTACACTACAAACATGCAAACTTAGCAAAAGTCGAAGACAAGCAATTAAAAGCCTGTATGTATTTGGGGAGAACGTAAGATCCGCTGTGACACTGTGGAAGTCACGCTGCAGGTACCAGTGTGACATGGGGATCTCAAAGCGTTTTCTAAGGCCTTAATTAAGCACGCCTGTATAGGGGTCATGCAAGGGCTCATGGGAAATGTATGAGAATAAAGTTGCAGAAATTGTTTTGTGATACTTACAAAACATAGAGAAAATAAAGCAGGGTCCAGGTGAACATAAAGTTTCTGTTAGTTTTCATGCATAATGTTTTTCTCTTCCACTTTTTTCTTTATTTCCAAATTTTGCTGTAAATTTTCGACAGTTATGTTGATTCTGCTCAAGAATTAACATCTGCTATGAGTAAAGTTTCTGAATGGATGCAAAGGTCACATCTGATCCTAAATGTATCAAAAACTGTTAGCATGTTTTTTTCTAAAAGTATCATTAGTGAAGATAATCCTCCAATATTGATTAACGGAACAATAATTCGAACAGTTAACGAATTTAAGTATCTTGGAGTCACCATTGACTCCAAACTCAACTTTAAACAACATATTAACAAAGTTGTTAACAAAATGAAATTCAATTTGTCTAATTTTAAGCACATAAGAGACAACCTAACAACAGAAACAGCTAATCTATACTTTAATTCAATGATTGTCCCACACTTGACATACTGTATGACGAGCTGGGCGTCAGCATGCAAGACGACTCTGAAACCTATTGAAACCATATACAAACAAGCATTAAAAATTCTTGATAGAAAACCAAAGACTCACCATCATTGTTTAATTCTGAAAAAATACAACATATTAAGCTGCGACAATATGATCAAACTCGCAGACTGCACCCTTGTTTACAAAATTCTACACGGACTGGCTCCCACCTCACTCCAGGAATTTGTCAAAAAAAGTCATAATAGAGCAACAAGAGCAACTTCCAGAGGTGACTGTGTAATCCCATCTAGAAAAAGCACCTTTGGACAAGCAGTATTCTCTTTTCGAGCCTCTCAAACCTGGAACACTATTCCGGCAATAATACGAGAGCTGCCCACACTTGGCTCTTTCTCTCAACAACTCAAGTCATGGCTGTTGGAAAACCAAAACTGTCCACATTAGACTCAAACTGATTTGTGCACTTTTGTAGTTTTAGCATTGTAAATTGTGCTATGAAGTATGTGTGATAGTATTTGGATATGTGAAATGAAACCTCATGAATTGGTCTGTGAACGGAGAAGCACTTTAACTTTAATGTGGTAAATTATAATCGGTAGTGTGTGATGCCATGTGGATATGAATGAAAGTGAATTATATGAATAGGTCGAGATAATGAAGTGATTGGCACCTTATATTAGATATTGTAACTTTGTTGTTAATGCGGTTGCATCTGCTTTGCGGTGAGTGCAGCGTGTGGTTATGATTGAATGAGTGTATGAATTGACTAATATTAGTATTCTTTGTATGTGGTAAATTGTGCATATTTTTTGTAATGTTTTTATGAACTGTGGGGGTCGTGTGGCTGGTTCACACCAGCAGGGACTGAGGATGGAAATTAGCTTTGGCTATAATCCTGCGTATTTACAGATATGTGATTTTTCCATATATTCCTGTTTTGATATGCATTGTCCCTTCATAAATAAATAAATACAAATACAAAATCCACAGTCTGGTAAAAGAGGTCAGACATCACATCTTAACTACCATAAAAATGTACAAAGACAAGATTTGCAGAATTTGGTTCATAAACTTTGGGAAAAAATAGAAATATACATGCATTTTTCTGTTCTGATAGTCTAGTTTATTTCCTGAAAATGAACAGTGGCAAAACATGTCTCTAAAAACTCTAGCGTCCAGTGGAGAGAATTCAATTTTCTTTTGTGATAAAGTAGCCGTAGCAGTTCTCAAATAGTGGTAATACATCAGGTTCATATGTTTTATATCAAGTTGTCTTTTCATCCTTTAGTTGGAATTGGTATAAAAAAAAAAAAAGTACTTAAAGTTCTGAATTTGGCGCATTATCCCATGAAAACAGAAAGTTAAAACCACATTTTAATCCCATATTGTGGAAGATAATAACTAAATTAACAACTTGGAGACCAACAGGAAGCGAGAACTACAACTAAAGCATTAAGATAACAAGTTCTCTCAACTTCTCATTGTTAATTCACTGAAAAACACAGTGAGTTTTGTGAGGTTTGTGGAGATGCAAGCCCGCTTACAGCAAAGACATGTTTTCCAAGTTTTTCAGTAAATGAAATAAAAACGAGAAAAGAAAACAAACACATGCTATCATTTTACTCTATCTTTGGTGGTTGAGCTTTAATAATAGCACCCGAAATGACACTTTCAGGTCCATTTACTCCACTCCACAGTACTCCAACCTCTCCTTTGTTGAAACAGCCGGGTCATCTTCAAACCACAGCACTGCCCCTCTGAACATGATCTGTCTGACACACAAGTGCAACAAAAGCAGTAGCAGCCCACTGTCCTTGAAGTATTGTACCTTATCCTACATGGGCATTACTCACTCCATTGATCTATTATTGAACAGAAATCTTATTAACAAGCTTGGCCCATTTGTCATACAGAGTGCCCTTCCCCGTGGCACAAACTTCAGGTGAGTCAATGCTGAGAGATAACCTTGTATTTCAATGTACTATGAGCACCTGTGCCCCCCTACGCCTTCCCCTCCCCTTCCCCTTTGAGATATCTGATCCAACTATACCCCCCCTCCCACACCCACGTTGCCAAAAAGGCCAATATCCGGTTTATTGTCCTTCCGGGACCAGTTTTAATTAAAATCTAGCGCTGTCTTTTGTGTTGCTGACAATGCAGCCTGTGCTATTGTGAGCGGGGGAGAGGAGGCCAGGCTTTGTGTGGGCACTTGCTTTATTGACTGGAGATAGGAGGGGTCCAGGTGACGCGCTAACCTGTGTGGCCACAAGGAGGTGTTAAACCATGCTGGGGTCAAATGTAGGGTTGTATATATGACATTTTAAATGATTATTATAATTTATGTATTTATTTTGAATTTTTTTGTTTGTTTTTTGTTTGTTTTCTTAAAGGTGCACTATGTTACTGTGATTGGAATGTTCCCCAGTACCACTTTATTGGGTGGGAATAAAAAAAAAAATCATTAAAATTATTATTACCTGGCACCTATTTAGTGTTTATTCCAGTTTAACTTAAAAACACATACATATTGATTTACATTTTGATCTGAGCTATTGAAACAAACAAACAAACCAAGGTGCAGGTCGAATTGCAGCTGATCCTTCTCACCCTGGACATGGACTTTTTGACCTGCTCCCCTCAGGCAGGAGGCTACGGTCCATTCGGACCAGAACCTCTCGCCACAAAAACAGTTTCTTCCCCTCTGCTGTTGGACTCATAAATAATAACACTCGGACTGGTCCCACCCCCCACTCTGCTTCTGCCACATGACCCTGTGTTCTCGCACCTGCCTGCACCTGCCTGTTTTGCACTGATCACTGATACTCTCATACTCTATATTATTATACTCCTGTAAATTTGTAAATCTTGTTATATTATACTATAGCTTTATTTTATTCTATTATTTGTTGCATGTCAGTGTTTGTCTACATCCTGCTCCAAGTACCGCAGCAATTTCCTAATGTTGTGAACCTGTTCACTCATATGGCAATAAAACACATTCTGATTCTGATTCTGATTCTGATTCTGAAAAAAAATGAATACACAAATACAAAAAATAAATACATAAAAAACAGTTTTTTTTTTGTTTTTTTTTACTTCTTCCCACTCCTTTTTGGGCATATATGTAAACAAATTTGATTGTCCTTGTTTATTTCTTTTTCTTTTCTTCTTTCTTTTTGTTTCTTGTATTTGGTGCTTGCATGTCTTGAAATAAATCATAAATCAACATAAAAAAGACATACAAATTAAATAAAAATGGAAAAAAAAAGGCTTACAACGTCCGAACTCCCATGACAATGAAATTCCACATCTCAAATTCTCAAAATCCATTCTCACAAATTATTATCCAGCAGATATTTTTCGAATCCACCTCTAAGGCAACAGTTCCCTTTCGTGTCTGAAATCCGCCTCAGTCTTGGAAAAAAAAAAAGAAAGAAAGAAAGAAAAAAAGCATCTTGCAGAATGCTCAGCCCCCTGTACATTTGCTCCATGCTAAGTTGTAAACAGCTATTTTAGACAACAGTTTGTGCATAGCTGCAGATTGGCCTCTGGAGACACATCGCCTTATGTCTCTATGGTTTGGTAAGTTTGTTTTGCTAAAGGAGCAAGCCACTGTGCGAGCATAGCATCTGTTTAGTGTTGTTTATGGGGAAGAACGCAGGTCCCTACAAATTGTTCCCATTTTGAGTCCTTTGTCCTACATATATGACTTAAATATTGTTCTCTAAACATTATCCTGAGCAGATTTGCAATGTTAAATCAAAGCTAAAATCACCTAATATTCAGTCTCTTATTATTAACTCTCTGGACAGTATCTATAGTCTTAACAGTTAGGGTTGGCTGCCCTCTACTGGCCGTTTGACCAAATGACAGTCACTGATGTTTGTCAAAATAACGACCACGAAACAACATCTAACAAGTTATGTGCATGTCTGAGTTTGGTTTTACATTTTAATACTTAGCAAAAACTATAAACGATACAAGTTTAATTGAATTTCATTATACCTAAAGAAGATATGTCGTCTCTTCTTCTGAGTTTTGCATTTCTACCTGGAGATTGTGTTAAAAATACACCTGCACCATGCGAGACATTTCTGGACGGACACCTGCTTCTCCGTGACTCAGTTCAGCACCCACACACACAGACACCGGGGCTAAATTATCTTCCATGCCGCTAGCCGAGCCCAAGAATGACAAGCACACTCAAATGAATAGGGTGGCATAGGTGAAAATGTGGTTAATAGTCACCACATTGTTGAGTAAGAGCAGCATTTCTTTCTTCTCCCGATGTAATGCGACAAAAGTTCGGTTGGAGTTTTAGAGGGGCAGATAATTGGCCGGTACGAGTGAGTAAAATTATAAAATTAGAACAAAAAGCAAACACAGAAAACTCAAGACAAAACTCAAACACAAGATTCAATCATTGTAAGCAATCTATAATAATAATAATCATGTATTTCTTTTATATAGCGCTTTGTGGATGCTCAATGATGCTTAATATTGCATTATTGGATCAGTGCAGACCTGGTGCTGCTTTTGTTACAGCTGCCCCGGGGTAGAGTGATGGACCCACGGCTCTCAATATGCATCATGAACCGCTGCCGATCACTCATTAACACCACATTCACGCATAGGAAAAGGAGGTGACATGTCTTGCCCAAGGACACAACGATTGAACTAAGGCCATTATAATACTCATCTATTCTGGCATATTTAGCTGCAACAGACAGAGAAATATGATATAAAAAGGTTGTATCCATTTAGCACAACCACATATCAAGATACTCAGCCTCACACGTCATATACACACCTGGAATTCACGATATAAGAAAAAAAAAAGTGATATTTGTGTTTTGTAATGTGATAATATTACTGTTAGATTTAAATATATCTTTTTGGAACAGTACGTCATGTTCATAGACGATATAAAGAAGTGGACTAAGGGAGTGTGACGTCACCCATAGGTTCAGCTCCAGTCAAGTGAAGCTCACCGAGGCTAGCAGTTAAAGGAGCGGATTTGGGGCCAGTTCTATATTAGGCACAGGATTTACGGACACATCTGTGAAATAAAACATCCAGGATCTCATTTGCATGGTCGCAAGAAATAACAGTATAGAAATAAAAGTAAATATAAGAACCACGGGGTTAGATGGGTACAGTTAGGTGCTTGTAAAACATAAACCATTCTCCTTTTATTAGTGCATAAAGATCCAGATGATTCATTTGGTAATGAATCAAATTTTAGTTAAGTCAGCAAAGTACGGATAATTCAGAAATCCCTTGGCGAGCTGTTTGGAAAGGGGCGGAGAGCTGCTCTTAACTCTCGAGTTACAGTTTGGAGACCCCTGATGTAGAGGATGTTAATCCGAACATTTTAAGACCAAAATTATGAGCCTGATCGCAGCAGTTACAGAGAAAGGAGCAAAGGTTTTTCTATATAACGTGAACTGGAGATGGAGTAAATGGAGCGATGTCCATTTATATGGTTTACGGCCCAGTTATATTAAAACATTCCCCAAACTTTGTCAAAATAAAAACTAAACCAAGACCAAATCAGGACTTCATGAAGAACAGCATCAATAAAATCACAAACAATCTCAATATTACTGTATGATGGAGTGTGGCATGTTTATTTTCGAGCGATAGCAATATCACTACTTAATTAACACCATAATTAACAGTCTGATTCTGATTCCTCACCTTTTGTCTTCGCTTATGCATTGGTGCTTCACGTTTTACTATTACACATCTGTTAACCGTCACTCAAAATAACACAACCAACGCTTTCTCTTAAGTGCTACAAATACAATAGCACTAAAAGGAGCGAGCGGAGGGGGATTACAGAGCGTCTCCGTGTGCCCGCTCTGGGGAGGATTTGTCCTGAGGTGCAGAGCTCGAAAAGCCAAAGTTAAGCCCTCGCCCACTAAAGGTCGCTGCCCAAACAGAATGAGTACTTAGACGGGATGAGCGGGCACCAGGGGCAAAGAGGTGAAGTGGAAGTGTCTATTGATGTGAGTGTGTGCGTATTTGTAAGGCTGAAAAGTCTACAGCGTAATGGCAATTAGAACATGGTAAATGGGACAAACCGGGGCCTTGTCAAGTAATGGCTGTCTATTGTGGTTTAAATGGACGATCTATAAAAGAGTTGGGGTGAGAAATAACAACATTGTGTCTGGTCTTGTTTGTCCTGTAAGGCTGATTTCCTCCGTTCGATTTCAGGTAATAGTGTCTCTGCATTACAAAACTAAAACTAAAACAATACAAAACAAAATGAAACAAAATAAAACAAACATAAAATGAAACAAAACAAACAAAAAAACAAACAAAAAATAAAAATGAAATTGTAAAAACCGACACCACCATTTTGAAAAATGTCCTCTTTTTTATTATCTATGTATTATCATTGAACATAATATCCACATAATATCTATCAAGAAGAGACGGAATAATATATTGATAGCAGAAAAATTGATTTGACAAAATTGTTATACAAAGAGAAAACTGCAAGCCTCCGATGACTTTTTGGCACCTTTTTTTTTTTTTTTTCCAAATTAACTCTTTAGATAAAATGCAGACAATAATTATGATAATGATAATAATAATGATAATAATGATAATAATGATAATGATAATGATAATGATAATGATAATGATAATGATAATGATAATGATAATGATAATAATAATAATAATAATAATACATTTTAATTATTTGGTGCCTTTCTGGACACCCAAGTTCCTATAGCGCTTTTTCACAGACACATGTCCTCAAAGATGCTTTACAGAGCATTATTAACAGCATTGTTCATTCACTCCATTCCCGATGGTATTAAGCTCCCACCAACACACACACACTCCACTTTCACACCTACAGTGCATGTTTTGGGTTGACGAATATTTGGTAGACGTAGATTTGCTGTACAAACTCTAAAGTGTGAGCTGCATCTTTAATCGTACACAAACTTTTGGTGTGGTAGGTATGCCAAGGCTCGTTTCCATGGTGATATTATTGCATTGAATGTATCTATCTTGCCTTTATTCAGTTGCAGGTGCAGATTCTCCATTGATCTGAACTGTAACTTGGCCTGGTGGAGTGATGGTGTACATGGGAATTTACTGTATCTATGTACTTTTATGACATTATCTTATTTGAGTTCGAACCCGAAAACATTTTACAAGACGTGATGTTCAGTTATTTCTTTACAAATCCCTTTATGCCCTATTTAATGTATGCAGCATGTTCTGTTGCATATACAACACACTAAAGTTCAACACTGTATTCATTATGTGCAGTCGGTATCCCCTGCATTTTAATTATATCTCTATTAAAATCACACATTACTGCATCTGCCGCACAGACCTACTATGTCTCCTACCCCCTGCTTCCTAACAGCCGGCCTTGTTTAGCACCGAGGACAAGGTCATTGGAGTGATAATCAAATCGTCTCATTAGGGATAATTAAACGCATTTATTACACACACATGCATAGAAGTAGAACACACGATATCCCAACATGTGGATACCGAGTTATTTCAAACAACGTCCAATTAGCCTAACACGCAGAGTCTAACGTAACAAGCCTAGAGGAAGGGTCAGAACATGGGCCAGTAGCGGCCAAAAGAGTGACACATATCTTTTTGTATTAGCATGTTTACTCAGAGCCATGTTCAATAATGAGGCTGTGCCAAGACACACGTCGACATCAATACAGAAAGTACTTCGATTTGGACCGCGCTCGCAAGCTAAATTGATAGGAGCCTGGTATCAAAACTTTTATGGAACTTTGTAAACACGAAGACGTATTTAAAGATGAACTCTGGGTGACGCTGGAGGTAGGAGAAGTTTTCAAACGGATGCAGATTATGGGAGTAGTTTCCAGCTAACTTAAATGGTCGTCTTTTGAACTTTGCTAAACATACATTATTAAAAGTATGCTAACTTTTCTGGAGGTGGCTTGCTCGTCTCCATGGAGATTATATTGCTTTACCTATATGTGTTTTATAGTATGACCATGAACATACCTTGTTTTTAATTAAATTCTGTCTTTATTGCTCAAAAATGTATTGAAAAAACATGCACTGATAAGATATATAATTACATTTTTAATCTGTTCTATTCAAAAACGTATACTGGGTTCATTTAGCAATTCGATTTCAAAGGAGGTACATGCTCAGTAGGTAAGGTACTTTGCCTTGATCTATATTTATGTACGGATAATGGTTTAAGAGGAGATATGGTGACGTAGCACAGTTTTATGTTGTGATATATATAGTTTTGCATTCAAAGTGAGGTGAAGCGAGGACGGAAAAATGCACGTATGCAGAACGCAAATGAAAAGTGGAGGAGTCAGAGCCCACGCACAAGAGTCTCACATTTGTTCAATGAAAAACACCCCCAGACAAATGCATTTTAAATATAAAAAATTTACCAAGGTCAACGCAGCATTCACCTGCTTCTGTCTGCGCTCCTGATGTTGGCTGAATAAGAATAATTAAACAAAAGAGTGGATTAAAACAAGGATTTGATATAAAGCAAACGCTTAAAGCTGCACTTCTTTTTGTGGAGCGCTTGTCTCCATGGAGATGCGTATGCTTTGCTGAGAATATCCCACTGTACGTCATTAAACCAGGCCAAATTAAATCTGTAGAAATGCAACCAAGCTCACAGTAAAAATTAATGTTTTTTTTTCAAAGTATTACGAAGTACTACAGCACCTGCTATTGAATACAACCAAAATAGATATGTTTAATGCCATACTGTGGGATATTCCAGGCACAGCAATAGATCATCATGGAGACAAGCAGACAGTGGACCCTGGAAAGTTACATAGTGCATTGCTCAGTCACTGGGTGTAGTAAGTTGGAGCTAGAATTTCAATAGTATGTGGATGTATAAAAAAAAAAAAAAAAAAAACTAAAAAATAATAAATAATGTATGAACTAACTGAAGTCAATCTTTCTGATAATATATAATCTGAACCTGATCAGACTTGAATTTAAATGCATTTTCTTGTACCACGTTCCGCCACATGGGGGCAGTGGTGTCTCTCACTCACTCAGTGCATTAGTCAATCAGAGTCCATTGGGTTGAGTAGCCTATTTTGTCCTGCGTTTTCGTGTATAAATAGTCCCTCAAGGTGAATACACTATACATTATGTGCCATTACCAATTGCGAGCAGGTAGCAAGGCCATTACACACTTTCACTTTCATTTTCTTGTCAGTAAATTATGTTTTTTTTACCTGCTAAGGGGGGGCATCGAGTACTTATAATGGCATCCTGCTTCCTTGGTTTATACACCTGTTTTTCCCATGTATTTGAGAAAAACAGGTCTCGCCCTAGAGCAAATATATTGTATAAGCACCTCCTGAGGTCAACATAAGTCATTTTATTGACTGATAATTAGGAAGAGCGTGCGGTTAGCATGCTAGTTGTCATTAGCTTTGCTATGATTACAAAACTCTGCTCTGGTCTCTGGAAATTGTAAAAAGTGCTTTTAAACTAGTAGTGAAAAACTAGGAGGCTCAGAATGCATAATGTAAGTGAGGAGTATCTTGTTAACTGCTTAAAATGAAGTAGTCACGTTTTTCACTTTTTTTTTTGTTTTCCTTTGTGATAATTTTGGATTTTTTGTTGTTGTTGTGTTAACAAATCTTGGTCAATACAGGGTCCATCCCCAGTTTGTACCTATGCTGATGTTACTGCTTTGAGCTGAAATGTTCTACTACAGCATGGTATAGTATAAAACAGTGCATATAATATAGTACAGAAACATATATATCTCCATGGAGACATCACCAGGTCAAAGTTACGGGTCAGATCTGTGAGGAGGCAACCCCAGTAACAATAAGAATGCATGTTTTCATTTTCTTTTTTTCAACTAAAAGATCAGTAATGAAATAAATCCTATATACATACTATACTATACTGTGTAACATTCCAGGCAAAGCACTAACATCTCCATGGAGACAGACCAGAAGTTACCCAGTGCACCTTTAACTGCTTTAAATGCACGTGAGCGCCAGATCGCCTACAAGAAATCCCTGTAGAATCCACAGACAGTAGTGGTGCGCTGAAGTGAATGATGGCACGTATTTAAAGGAGGTACACATGCATGTCTTTATAAAGCATATATGTTTGGATAGGCAGTGGCCCGTGTGTTATTTGTCCCAGTGGAGAGCGTACGGTGTGAAAATGTGGAAAGGAAACATCAATCATATCACGGTAAAAGAGGTATAAATAGACAGGCGGCTGGTGATGTGTCCTATTACTTTAAATGCATTTGCACAGCGACATGAAAGCAGAGGAGGTGGGCTCTCACATGTTCTATATAGCCTGGAGTATACGCTATTGATGAACAGGAATTACATGTCTGGCTTTGATGACTTTAGCTTGAAATTGTGTTTACACGGCCCAGATTAGGTTCTTTTGTGATCTATGTTCTAATGTTGTTTCCTCGCCGCACATTCACACGTTTAACACACAAACCCTGCTTATTTAGGCTCAGTTCTTGTCTTAAACTGAAAATACTCTGTTCCAACTCATTTGGATCGTTTCAGCTCTGGAATTGCCAATCTGAACTAAACCAAAGGAGCTGTTGACTTGAATAGTGCCGCTTCATGACTTCACAAGAGCAAGAGCTACTCAAACACATGTGAATTAAACAAAACACAACTCCAGGTATGTTTGCTACTGTAGTATTTCCTACACTGCAAACAGTAAGAAAATATAGAAATTTTACAGACAGATGAAAGACAGATTGCTCTTTTTCTAAATCTCAACTTTTTAGACTGACAAAAGAAGCTCAAATCTGTTCCGTGTACTATTTGTTCTTTTTAATTTCAGGTAAGAACAAAAAACAATAACATGGAAAAACAGTTTGTTATTTCATTATTCTGTTTTAGCGTCAAACAGAACAAAAAGAGAAACTGATTTTGACCTCGACTTCCAATATTTAATTTAAAGTTTACTGCAAATAACACCAATCAAAGAACAGTCTGTTTTTACTTGCCCTGGAAGTTCTGCTGCTAAGTGCGCCACGTGCAAATTCAGTTCAAATTCATGGATCTATAATAAACACTATTTTTATTATAGTTCTATGGAGTCAGCTGAACAAAGGAGAGTTTATCGCTTTGCTGCTTCCTGTTTCTCATCATGGAGTTGAACAATTACTTTCTAAGACACAAAAGTAAACACGTAAAAGAAGATGTTAGTCCACAAAATTGCAATGATTTTCCAATGATTTTTCTTTTTTTTCAAGTCCTTCTAACAACATAACTTCCAGATTCTAGACATAAACTAGCGAATAAAAATATCAAAACTAGAATAGGCACGACGACCATTTTTTGATTGGTGTTATGGGAAATAACATAATAATGATATATTTATTCTGATGCCTCAAAGCGTTACTGTACTCAATATTTACTCACTCAATTCATACTAGGCTATGTGTCTTGCTGAAGGACACAACGACAGAAGTTGGTCCAATTCCGTGACCTTAACGAACCAAAAATCAACTATATTTAACCACATTATCAGGATAGGGAAAAGCACTTCCTCGTTTTTGTCACTTTTAACACCACCTAGTGCAATTAAACCTCTTTCTCATCTGTTGCATTTCCAGTGGATTTCCCTCAGCCTAAACCGTGTTGCTGTCTCTGCGTGTCTCTCCACCCTCTCCGCCCCCCCACGCCGCTCCGCTCCTGCCGGCCGTGTCAATTAGCCGCATTTAGCTAGCCACACCACTGCGCTACAGATGACTACATATCCCACGTCCCGGCTGGCCAGATTGCACTCTCCTATTATTAATGGCACTGCTGGGGAGGAGGCCGTCACCGAGGGCTCCGCTGTGAAACCTGCCTCTTGGATCGCCGCCACTGGCCCCTCCCCCCCGTGTGCAAGGTCAGACAGTTTCACAGTGCTATTCAAACAGGGATTTTATGTTCAGAGTTATGAAAGGGCTTATGGTATGCTTGGTGAGACGCCTACTGCTATGAGAATGCATCAGTTCTTTTATAATGGTTTGCGATATGAGGTTTTAATGATAGAAGCAAGATTACTGCATGGAATAACATAACAGTGCTTTAAATTGTTGAGCTGCTCGATGTGTATATTCTTAAATTACTCAAAATCTGTTTGTACGTGTGCTCTGACAGAGTTAAAGGCGCACTGTGTCACTTTTCTGGCCGATGCAGCTTTATAGTCTATAATGTTCTATACAGTGTTGCTTTAAACTTATTTATCTACGTGTATCTCCATGGAGACAGGTGATGCCAGGCCAAGTTATAAGTCAAATCTGTGGAGATGTGAGTCCAAGCAATAACACATACAGCTCTGGAAAAAAAAATAAATAAATAAAAAACTAAAAGACCACTGCAAAATGATCAGATTATTTGATTTTTATCGGTATGTGTTTGAGTAAAATGGACATTTTTGTTTCATTCTATAAACTACCGACAAAATTTCTGCCAAATTCCAAATAAAAATATTGTCATTTAGAGCATTTATGTGCAGAAAATGACACATAGACAAAATAACAAAAAGATGAAATCAGAATCAGAATCAGAATCAGAATCAGAATTACTTTTATTCATCCCCGAGGGGAAATTTTCTTTGTTACAGATGCAACCGACCAAGAGCATGTACATCAAACAAGTTACAAAATAAGCTAAATACAATAAGATAAAAGATAAAAATAGCTCTCTCTGGGAAATTATTTACATCATTGACCTATTTATGACTATATACATGTGTGAGCAGGGAATAGAATGAAAAGGATTGAGTAGTTTGTGAGTTAAAGTGCAGCGTTCAACAGTTTGATGGCGACAGGCAGGAAAGATTTCCTGTGTCTCTCAGTGGAGCAGCGCGGCAGCCGCAGTCTATGGATGAAAGAGCTCCTCTGATTGGCCAGCACCTTGTGGAGGGGGTGGGAGGGAGAGTCCCGAATAGTCCAGATTTTGTCCAGCATTGTCCAGCAATGTTTTCGGACTTCAAATAATGTAAAGAAAACAAGATCATATTCATTTTAAAACAACACAATTGGTGGAATAAGCCTGATTTTTACCTCGTCAGTGCCTCACTAAGCAGAATGAGGTGTGTTTGTGTGGGAATTCAACAGACACTGGAAAGAAATGGCTGTCACACATGTAGAGATGCTGATTAAAAAAAAAAAGCGTGGTCTCTTATTTTTTCCAGAGCTATATAAGGAAACAAGCGTCAGCATAACCTCAGTCAATTCTTGTCAATGCAATTTTAAATCTCGGCAAGTTACAAGTCACATCTGTGGAGATTTGAGATTCTATGGTGACAAAGAGGTGGCGTAACCTCTGTCAGCTAAGTTATAGTGCATGTTTTTATTTATTTCAAACTAAATAAGTCGAAGTTGAATGTCGAATATACGTAAAATATTTGTCTAGCTTTTTGTTTGAGTGAGCTTTTGTTCTAACCCTTGGATCTTACTCTTGTGTCCTTGAGTCCCTTCGGTCTTTCAGACGAGCTTTCATTCTTTCGTCAGCCTATTACATTGTTAATCAGAGAAGTAGTTGTCGTCATGTTCTAGAAAAAGAGATAGTAAAAACTAAAATCTGCTTATTGTTATTGTCATTTGATCCAGGCCCATTTCAGATCCCGACGCAACGTTCAGACTGAGATATTTCTGCATCGAATAAGCCATTGTTGTCATGTAAACATATTGAACCCAGTTAATAAGTTTGTACTTGTATAGTCACATGTTTGGCCCTCATACATGCTCCAGCGCTCAGACTTGGCGCACAGGAGCGCTGGAGGCAGGCCAAGGAGGAGCGATCGATCCTGGGGTGGTGTTAATAGTTCTGATGATGGAAAGGCATGTCTGCGAGGGAGGGCGCGCACGTGAGGCCGGGGGACGTGCACGAGCCTCACGTGCCCTATTGATCACGGCCCAGGTTAATTCACAACAACAAAGTCAGAGAAAGTGGGCAGCTGGCGATAGGGAGGGAGCTGTCCGTCTAATGCGCAACTTTTTTATGGTCTGTCACCTGCTCGTCTCCATGGAGATGTTATCGCTTTGATGTGAATTGTAATCTGAAGTGTGACCCTCCTGAGTTTAGGATCATGAATCGCTCCTGTCCTGGTTTTAGTTTGTTCCCTGTGAATTTTGTCTGTATTGTCCTGTGTTCTATGTTTTTTTTGTTTTTTTAAAGACACCATCAACCTGTAGAGGGACAACAGATGGAAATTAGCTAAAATCTGGCATATTTACATATGTAATATATGTTCATTAATATGCACTGTCCCTTTTAAATAAATAAATAAAATAAATACATTAATGATCTGAGTCTTTTTTTCTTTTTTGCTAATTTTTATATTGTCTTTTGCTTCATTGTAGTACTATATAGTTTGGTTTGGTTAGACAATATGAGTTTGGTCAATACTAACATATAAATAGGATCAACAAATGTAAATCTATGGTGACAATATATACATTATAGGTCCTACAATACCCAAAATACTCTATTGTGAGCTTTAAACCGTGTTATAATGCTGTTACCTCCTCAAAAACAGACCTGGAGTTGTGTTTTGTTTCATTCACATGTTTGAGTAACCCTTTATTATCAGCCTGTTCACATCTCCAAAGCTCAAAATCCTCCGTTCAACCTTCTGATGTCATGAAGTGGTAGTTTTCATCTTAACTTTTTACCTTTAGTTTAGTACAGATTGGCAATTCCAGGTCTGAATTCATCCAAATTATTCTAATGAAGGTGTATAGAGTTTAAAAACACAGTGGAGCACATCTTGTATTACCACATGACATCACAAGGTGGAACAGAGTGTTTTCTGTTTGAGAAAAGAACTCAGCCTCAATATATTTCAGGCAAGTTTTTGATGAAGAAACAACAATTATAACAAAGATGTGAAAATAGAAAATAGAGCAATAAGGGCCATTTTCATTTAGCTCTTGTCCTTCTGAAAGTGAAAAATTTGCACATTTAAATCCAGACAAGTTGAATTATATTAATAAAATAAGGTGAAACTAAAATATATGACTTCCTAGTATGATTTATTGTTGCTAATACAGTCAAAACACAGACTGTCTTTTTTTTCTTTCTTTTTTCTGGAAGTGCTTAGCCACTAAAAGTGCACTCTCGTCTAAATGATTAAATCAGTTTAGTCTGGACTGGGCCTCCTTCACCTAAAAGCTTTGGCCAGCGTGTTATGTAATGTTGTGTTGTGTCCTTGGATGGGATAAACTGCTGCACTGTCTGTTTTTGGAGTTCCACTTCAGAGGTGAAAGGTCAATACATGTTCTACAAGCTCCCTGTCCTCTGGAGGTCATCCACAAATAATGACAAACTTCTCTGACACAGTTTTTTGTTTTGTTGTTGTTTTTTTTAATAGTGGACTGTACCGGAGCTAGATCCCCATTATGCAGCAAAAAAATAAGTTAATAACTACTACTTCATTCAAGCACTTATCTTGATTTGAGTCCATTTCCACTTCCTTTGCCAACTAGTTTGTCCTACTTCAAATACAGTCGCGTTTTTCTCTCCCTTTCAAGTAAAAAAGTTTGATGTTTTCTTATTTTAAGCAAAACAAGACATTTGATGCTTGTTCTATTGGCAAATCCCATTTAAGACGGTCAAAATGTACTGAAATAAACATAAATACTACTCGATTCAAGCACAAATTTTCTTATTTAGAGTTTTTTTCCAATGTAGGGGCTTGAATGATCATGCAAAATATGACTCGGGTGATGGGGAGTCTTAAAATGGTCACATTAACCTGCTCTACATGATCCTGGTGTTCTTATTTAGCTATTTTGTCCGTTAATAAATTCCTACTCCTAACACGGAACTTGCTCCAAATTCGCCCTTATAACTGCTATCCTCTGTGAGCTTCATTTGACTGTAGCCGAACTCAATTCACATAAATATGAGGAAAAACCCTGCCAGAACCCCGATGCTTCTTGAACGAGTAGCAAAACATATTCCCTGCAGTTGACAGAATTCTACTTTTATTTGTGATGTGTTTGAGCTTTCCATATATTTATATCATCGTTACAAGGAGTTACTGCAGCTTTATATTGCAGTAAAGCGCAAAACATTCCTCTGCTTAGTCCCATTTGAATATTTTGGATATATTATCTTGAGATCTACTGCCATTTGAACACAATCCCAGCATGCATTGCCCCTGACAAATTGGTACTGGCTGAAAGACGGGTCTCGCCGCATTTTAGTGATGGGACTTTCACGGGACTTTCATGGGATCTGAATGTTTTGGATCTGTTCATGCAAAAGAGCCACTCAAATGACTCTTTTTATATTGGTTTTTATGATAGAAGTGAGAATGTGAGAACTCATTTTTATCTACAAACTAAAGACGAAGAAATAACCAAGATTTAGATCTGTTTAAAATGGTTCAAACTGAGCGTCTGTTTCTGAAATGATGATTCAATTAAACGTTGCTCTACAATTATCATGCCAAATATAGTTTTTGTCAATTGTGTTCCCTTTTTTGCTTCTGTTCTTCTGTATATTCTTGAAATTTTGTGTTACATTATAGAGATTTATTGTTTTCTACTTTATTTGATTTGATTTATTGCATGGTTAGTCGTGTTTCTCGATGTTTCGCTCCAAGTACCACCGCAATTTCCTAATGCTGTGAACCTGTTCACTCGTATGGCAATAAAACCGTTCTGATTCTGATTCTGTGACAATTCCTTTGTGGGTTCAGCGTAAATTAATTTAAAAATGGGAAAAAAATAGACACATTCAGTTTTTTTAGTCAATGAGATTCAAGAGATCTGATTCTGGGTTGGAGCAGAGACAAAAATAACACGTATTCAAGCCAATTGCGCGATTAATCCAAAATGGCCACTCTTGTGTTTGGGTTTTCCTTTGGGTGTCCATAATATTATAATACTTGACTGATTTCGGTTCGGAGGATCACAAATTAACCACCCACGCTACTTCAACATCATAGAAAATCTGAAAAACCGTGTGCAATTTCCCTTTTTTTGGAGAAGGCGGGAGGTCGGACACAAAGCGCTGACTCCAGCAGTGATGTGTCTGGCAGCATCCACCTCCACTTAACTTAACGGCCCCCATAAAATTAACAGTGGCAATAAAGCCCATAGCGCAAAAGTATGTTTCTAATGGCACCTGCAGGCCCCGCGCTCATTTATGTTGGAGATTATACTGTAAAATATTATGAAGACCAACAGCTGTGCGGGACCACCAGGCACAAGAGGGGAGCAGGGCAACACAGCATGGACCCGTGTTGTCAAGTGGTGAGGTCCTATATTACACACAATTTAAACGCACATTCAAGGTAGGTTTTCCTTAAATGTCCTATATTACTCTAAATGTCCTCTTGTTACCTCGTCTAAAACAAAGCCAGAGCTGCGTTTTGTTTCATTCACACGTTTGAGTGATTTATTATTAGTCTGTCTACATCTCCAAAGCTCAAAATGTTTTAGTCCAGCTTGTGATGTCATGAAGTGGTGGTATTCAAGTTAATGTTGACCTTTTACCACTGTGTATAGTACGGATTGGCAATTCCAGGTCTGAAATGATCTAAATAATTTTAGTAAAGGACAAATTCATGCCAAATCTATGCCAAACCAGACCAAATTTGTGCAAATCTATGCCAAACAAGGCTAAATCCATGCCAAACCAGGCCAAATTCATGCCATACAAGGCCAAACTAGTCCAAATTTCTTCCTATCAAAACTATATTCGTGCCAAGCCAAATTCGTACCAAGTTAGGCCAAACTCATGCTAAACCATGTTAACCAAGCCACGTTTGTGCTAAATAAAGCCAAAATTGGGCCAAATTGGGCCAAATTTGTTTTATAGCGGCTTAAATCCATGTCAACCCAGGCCAAATTTGTGCCAAACAAGGCCAAACTAGGCAAATTTGTGCCAAATTAGGCGAAATTTCTTCCAATCAGGACCATATTTGTGCCAAATCTATGCCAAAGCAGAAAAAAATTTGCCAAATCAAGCCAAATTTGTGCCAAGCTAGGCCAATTTTTTTCGAAACTTGTGCTAAACGAAGCCAAATTTGTGCTAAATAAGGCCAAATTCATGCTAAATCGGGCCCATATCCATGCCAAGCTAGGTAAAATTTGTACAAAATCAGGACAAATCCATGCCAAATCAGTTTAGGTGTACATAGTACCCCTTTAAGTACAACTTTATTATTTGTACTTCATGACATTCTACCACTTTTGTAGAGTACATCGCTCTGTGTTGGGAGAGATGAGAGAAAAATGATTCCAGATCCTTTGCTCTCTGGCCTGTCTGTCCTGTTAACGTTGAGCCCTTAAGGGACCCGCATTTAGCATGCAACTTATTTTTACAGTATAGACAATGGGCAGATGGGGCCCTGCTGCATTATGGGTCTATATATACTGCCACGCTCATTAGATCTCATTACGTCTGCGCGCCTCGCCATCTTTTCTGGGACATCATTATTTTGTGAAAGAATGCCATGTTGAAGTTGGAGTTATGCTAAAAAAAAAAAAAATCTTGGTACTGCATTGTTGCATTGTCCGGTTTATAGTTGACGCAATTTTGATCTTGGTTGCCTTTTCTATTTGGGTTTGAATAAGAACCTGTACAAGATTTTCTGATGTGGTTAAATGTCCTGTCTGCATATTTAAGTGTTTATTGTCAGAGAGACAGGAAGCACACCGTTAGCGTTCTAGTTGTGCCGTTGTACCTCTCTACACTCTGCTCTGGTCTCTGAAAGTACTACAGTAAAATCAGCACTTCTAAGAGGACGTAAGTTGTAACTGACGTCTACAATGCGATGAAAGAAAACATAGTATTTGTGAGGAACACGATTCAGCCCAAGGTCCTGGAGACATTCACGGTCCCTTTTCAACATGAACGTTCTACCGCTACGGTGAAGAAGAGCACGTTTTTAAATGGTGTTTGATTGGAAAGAGCTTATTTATTAAATGACTTGACCGAAGGTGACAGTAAGTATAAATGGAATGGAGATACTGTCTTGGCTGAGTTTGTAGTTTCTAGGAATTTGAAGTAGCTGTACTACTTTAGCCTTTTACAAGTCAGCATTATTCTTATCCATTGAGCACTGAGCTTTTAAAAATGCATTTATGAACAGATTGCGATATAAATATGCATTATCTGTGCATTATTGATTAAAATGTGCTTCTACGTTTTAGCTCTTTGAATGTTTTTGGATCTTAACAGCTACTTTTTACTTTTAGTTCCGTAGACATTGACAATTCAAGGCCTGGAATTATCCAAATGATTCTCGTGAAAGTGTATGGAGTTTAAAAACATACTGGAGCACTTCCTGTATTACCACATGACATCAAAAGGTGGAACAGAGTGTTTTCAATTCGAGAGAACAGCGTAAATGTGCAGGATCTGCGTGTTAAACATGTCAGAATGAAACAAAACACAACATTATAGGCCCTTTAAAATCACTCTACTTCTAATCTATGTTCTTCTATCTTCAATCTAATGCACAAAAACATTGTGATCATGACAGGTTTAAACCCTCGAGTCCTTTGGGTGAGGATTTCTCAGGCTGTGACTCGGCCGGGAGAGGAGAGGTCACACTTGAGCCCACAGATCTGCTTGGCGCTCAGCCTGAGAGCATGTGATTCAGTTCCTCTGAGATTTCACAGAGGCCATGTGACGTTATGAGTCACTACAGAGGGAGTCAAGAGGAAGACACCAAAAACAAGCCTTTGCTCTTGCTTTTACCCTTTATTCAAGCTGTCCAGAAACCAACATGCAGTGTGGTTTGACATGGTTTGCACAGTTTGAGTTGTTACGCTCAAAGACGCAACAATAGTGGTCAAAATTGGAACAGAACCACAGAGCTACACCAATACACAATATAAAGGGGCGGTTAATGGTACAGTCATGTATCAGTTCTCTCTGTGAAGGATCTTGTTGCTGTTGCTTTCATAGAGCCAGGAAATCAAGTAAAACAAGAAGGAAATTATAATAAAATGAAATGATGATTCCACGCATCCACAAATTCACTTACTACAGCGATTATTTAAAGGTCCTATATTACACGCAATTTACTTTTCCGAGCTTTAAGTCATGTTATAATGCTGTTACCTCCTCAAAGACGCACTCAGAGTTTCATTCACACATTCATCAGCATTTATTATTACACTCAAAAGCTCAAAATGCTCTGTTCCACCTTGTGATAGTTTTCAAGTTACAGCTACTTTTTACCTTTTGTTCCGTAGAGATGGGTCATTCCAGGGCTGAAATGATTCTAGTGAAGGTGCATGGAGTTTAAAAACACAGTGGAGCACTTCCTGTATGACCACATGACATCACAAGGTGGCGTTAAACATGGGCGAATGAAACAAAACACAACTCCAGATATGTCTTCATAGGATATGTCTATAATAGGCCAGAAAAAAGCGCAATATACAGTAAGTCCGTTAATTATTTCCTGACATGAGTTGAGTTTAAACAAGAAAATAAGGCAAATAACAAATTCATTCATATTATTATTAAATATGATGTTAAAAGTGAATCTGTGTGAAAAAACCCAAATGTCTGACCTGCAGTGCACTGGATGTCAGCAAGAGGGCATCAGAAGCTTGTTGCTTAAAGCTTGGATCTGCTGTGTGTCTGTGTGAGAGATGGTTATGTCATTGGCTCGCTCTCTTTTTGCCCCCCTCCCCTCTCTAGCTCGCTCGCTCTTTCTTTCTCTCTTTAGCTCTCTCTCCGTCTCTCCCTCTGCTTTCCTCTCTCTCTGCCTCAGATAGGAGACTACACTACCTTCTGTAAATTTAGATTTGTGAACAATGGGGCAGATGCCTCAGTGGTTTATGCCAGTGTCCCACTTTGAGGGTGGGAGAAGCAGTTTTGTCATTGAAGTAAGTCAGTGGAGGACGAGGGTGTGTGTGTGTGTGTGTGTGTGTGTGTGTGTGTGTGTGTGTGTGTGTGTGTGTGGACAGAACAGCCCCAGGTGAATGCTAATTGGTGCAGTGCTAACATGTGATCATACAGGTGATCAGTACTAAAGGTCCACTTACGTAACACTGAAGTATTGAAACCTGTGAAAAATCCATTTAATTTTTAATCTTTTTGTTACTACTACTCCTACTAATTCAACTTCCCCCAGTGTTATTTTGCCACCACTTCAAACTCCCCCAAGAGAAGTCCACTTTGAACCAGTTTGGTCCATAATTTCATCTTAAATTAACTAAAATAAAGTGTAAAAATAAAACTCCTCTGTGTGTTGTTTGGCTAAATCAGGACAACCCTATAATCTGTTTACTCGCAAAACGTTAATATAACTCTTGATTTTGGGTTTAAACAGGAACTTTGGTCTGGTGTTACGTAACTAATATTTCCAAAAGTGTTAAATTAACTCTAGGGCAGATTGGACTCATATAAACCCTGAGAAAAAGTTAAAATTGATTCAGTAAGCGTTGATTTTAACACTTTTTGCTGTAAAGTAACATCAAATTGAAGTGATGTTTTCCTTAAAGGTTTCAGAATACACAATTTGACTCTTGTGAGCTTTTAGCCATGTTACAATGCTGTTACCTCCTCAAAAACACACATGGAGTTGTTTTGTTTCATTCACACAGGTTTGAGTCATCATTAGTCTGTATATCCCAAAGCGCAAAGCCCTTTTACCTTTTATTCAGCACGTCCTGTATTGCTCTTTGACATCAGGGTGTTTTCTGCTTCTTAAATGTGAAGAATTTGTGTGTTAAACGTGTAAATGAAACAAAACTCCAGGTATGTGCGTGATGAGGAAGCAACATTATAACACAGATCACAAAATAACGTAATATACACTTATATTTTGTACATTTTATTATTTAACACTGCAGCGAATAACTTGTAAGCTCTTCACATTCTCAATGCAAATTCACAGTCTGACCTGATGCTCCCGTCTTGCTCAAAAACAGAATTTACAAGTGTGTCCCTTTTATCTTTGGCCCTGTCTGTATTTAGCAACCAGGAATAACAAACGGATAGGCTGTCAGATGTTTTGATTAGCATGGCTTATTTTAGACACAATTATCATAGTGTTTTATTTTGGGAGTACATACAAAAGTTTTAAAAAGTTCTAAAAAGGGAACTGATTATTATGACATTTGTTGTTGACCCAGTGTTGTCATCGGTGTGCATTCATTTCAGTTGTTTTATTTGTTTTAATTTGATCATAATTTACCAATATGGACAATACCAAGTTTCCCCACAAGGTGTCATTAAACAGAAAAGTTATTTCCACGATTCTTTACTGTAGTTGGAGACTGATTGAACATGGCTACACATAGTTAAGACAGAATCAGAGCCTCTTCTAAACCATCTTTTCCAGGGAAATGCTACAGTACGCCATTATACCCATCATCTCCATGGTGACAAGCGGGAGTATGACATCAACTATGCAAGTTACATCCACAGACTGGATAAAGAAGTGGACTGAGGGAGTGTGAAGTTACCCATAGTGTCTGGCTCCACCAGTTAAAGGGGCAAATGTGGTGCCGAGATCCATATATGGGATTCTGACTGACTACAACCAAAGAGCCAATCCGGAGTGAGGTTGTTGAAGGTAACGCCCCTCATTGGTCTGTTATTCATTTCTTGATTTACAGACAAAACAGCAAAATAAAAAGACCAGGACCATGTAGAGTTCATGTAATATCAACAATTTAAGACCAAAAAGAAGGGGGTGACTTTTTTCAATAGAAAGTGAATTGAAGTCAGAGTTGAGGGAGCCATTCCTAGTCGGGACAGTATCAGATTCAGTCACATGATCGGACCGATCCAGTTGCACATGTTTTTTGCGGCATTGACGCACTTTACGGCATCCGTAAATCAAAATGCTGCCACGAAAGTCAAACAGCAACATGCAACTGCTGCAAACTCGGGGAGGAACCAGCAGAGCCACTTTAACACTACCAATTTGATTCGTCACTTACAAAAGAATCATCCGGATGAGTTTAAGATTGACAAGTGCAAGGGGGCAAAGCCACAGCAACAAACACTGACGGAGGAAAAGCGAAGCAAGGTAAGGTCGGTAAGGCTTTCGTCGTGTAATGGACTTCCTTCACAACACTACATTACAGAGATGGCACTACCGGAGCTATATATATTTTAAAAAGGTATCGAATCGGTATCAGAAAGAGCACGCCTTAAAAAATTGAACTGGATTGGAAGCCAAAAAGTCTTGATCAGGACATCTCTAATTCCTAGTTGGAAGGTTAACTCTGTCTGTGGTTACAGGTCCAGTTTATGGAGAAGCAAGACTCATACCAGATACTTTTGAGCGATGAACACAACTGCAGCTGATTAAAAGACAGACAGACTGTGGGGCATTCTTAGCAAAGCAATAACATCTCAGAGGAGGTGAGCAAGCAAACCGTCCATCAGAAAAGTGACAGTGTTTTTAGTTGAAGGAACAATGCAGTAACAGCAAGAGGTGACACAGAGAGCAGGGCATACTTGGAAAAACTAGCTTTGTTACTTCTAATTTCAGAAAACACTAGTGAGGATTTATCAGCAAGATCGTTTTAAAATACAAACTACTGTGTCCCAAATGACGTCAGGCATTTATATGTTCTCCTCTTCACATTTCGAGAGCTCTGTTTTGACTGTGACAAGTTAAGTAGAAAGATGTTGTGGTGCTGTTCATAATCACTGGTACAAAACGGCAGAATCCATTGATTGCGTCAGGGAGGGAGGGAGCGTCGCCATACATCACTATAGGTGCAGGGCTATTGTTGATTAAGACTCCCTGGGGGTAAAGGGGGGGGGGTACGGGGGCTTAAAGGAGAGAAATTGTAATCACGCTGACTTTGAAGAAGAATGTTATTTATAACCTCTGCTCTGTGGGTTTGTGTTCTTGGCACTTTTAAGAAAACACCACACGTCTTAGTACAACTCTGTTCACTGCAGACAGGAGCTCAGTTGGTGAAGCGTTCGTCTGATTTGAAGGTTGGCGGTTCAAATCCTGCCCTCGACATAAACACCATTAATTGAGCATTTAGATACGCTGACCCGCAGTTCAGTTTCGCTCCCACAGATGAATGTTGTTGTTGTTGTGTCCTTGGGCAAAACACTTAACCCTCTTCACCCCCAGTGTCTCCATACATCGTGTGAATGGGTGAGTGGTTCATTGTTGTAAAAGGGCTTTGAGTGCCTTGGAAAAGTGCGCTAGTTACTGCATTGGGGCCACTTTTTTGCTTGGCTGAAAAATAAAAAATAAAAAAATAGAAGAAACGATATAAAACAAGTGGGGGAAATGCTGTTCAGGTAGAAAAATGCATTATATTTTGTTCATGCCAATTTTTTTTAAATTTTCAAATCATTCCCACTTGTTAAAACCACAGTATGCACATTTTAGTACTTTCAAACGTTTTTACAAACCCAAAACCAACTGAGTTCTCCACATAATTTGCATATTCTTTCATTAAAATAAAATGGTCCTTAAAACACACATTATGCTGGGTTAGGAGGTTTCTGTAATTCATGTACAATCTGATTATATGATGTTATAAGTGCTCCTATTATGCTTTTTTCTGACCTATGTCATGTTTCCACAAAAAAACGTAGTCGTGTTTTGTTTCATTCACATGTTTAACACACAAATCCTGCATATTCAGGCTGAGTTCTTCTCACAAACCAAAAACTGGAATTGCCAATCTCCGCTGAACCTGAAAACTAGGATTACAAAAGAAAACTCCAGGTATGTTTTTGAGGAGGTCACAGTATTATAACAGGGATACAAGTGTAATATCTGATCTTTAAGTTATGTTTTGCTGGTCAAAGCTGCTTGTACATTGCTAATACATAAATAAATACAAAAATAACTATAGTGTATCGTTGGGCAGAGGTTTCAGAGTAGACTGGTGTTAAAGCCACTCGTTTACCCAGGCCACGTGCAGGACAGGGCCACTATACAACTTCTAAAAACATTTCCATTTGGGCAAAACCAATAATAATGAGTTACATAAAATAAACTGAACAGAGTGGATGGAGCAGACAGTATTCAGAGCAGCCGCCTTTATCACCTGTCAATATAATCCAAGATGAGAGGTGAGTCACGCAGTACAATGAATACAGGCTGTGTACATTGACACATGAATACAAGCTACAGACAGGTCCATTTCTACACTTTGTGGCCAACTGCAAGAAAATATGTTTACCGATAAATTTGTATTATTCAGAATATGTTCCTTTCCAGTGTGTGAGTCACCATCATGGACCATGTATAACCCCGGTAACCTTAGAAAAGAACTATTTTATCCCATACCAACTATCCAGAAACTCAAAACAACTATCCAGAAAACTAGATATAAAACAAATGAATAAAAAAAAAAACTTGCTTATAATTTGTAATTTTGCATTTTCTTTTCAAAATTGTGTAGCGGCCCCTCTTTTTGCAATCAATTCAAAGGTATGTTAGTCGGGTTTCTCCACTGGATGTATTTCCTTTTTATTTTATTTTTTATTTTTACAGGGAACCATGTGATTTATAGACAAGGTAAAGTTAAAGGATCTTGCCCAAGGACACCACAACAGCATTAAAAAAACAAACAAACAAACAATCATAATGAAAAACATACAACTATTACAAAATATTATACTATAATTAATACTCCAGTTCAGGAAGTTTTCCCATAGAATTAAAACAAACATCCTAAACTTAAAAAACAAAACAAAAAAACAAAAAAAAAACATTTAATATTCTCAGTCTGTCTTGGTCCACCTTTGCAGTTTATAAAGTTTCAGACTGTGAATAAAAATTACAGATCTTGGGGTTAGCTACCATATAGCGGAGTACCCTTGAGCAAGCTTGCAAAATTTTAATTCTAATTTTTTCGCACATTTTGGAAAGTCTATGGGTAAAAGGAATGAGAAACTTGCGTCAGAACACAGGGGTGGGCGGCCACTGTCGAGCTCGATATATATTTCCAGCCTTACAGTGAAAACAAACTAGATCCAGTACAGTTAAACATCCTCGGAAAAGCGTACGCAACACCTATTGACCTGACACCTGAACTACTTTCACTTCCCCCTCATCGAACACACTGACGCAACACCGCACTTGTTAGATTTGTCAAGACATAACACTGCGCGGGTTGAATTTGGCAGCTCGCTACAAAACACAGCATAGACCCCTATTAGTATACAGGTTAGTGGGTTATCCAGCGGACGGTACGTCATCGGCACAGAATGGCGTATGTGGGTTGCAGCAGGTGCGTGGGATACATAGACATCATCATATGCGGAGTGGCTGGACATCTGCTGTTTTTCCTCCCGTTTTCCTATATCTAATTAAACCAGGCTGAGAAATGTAGATCCATACCAATACTGTATAATGTACGACCAGCACATGTTAGGGAATAGGTAGACCCACCGTGTGCAATGATTAGCTCAGGGATTGCAGCACCACGGACAGCGTCGCAATCTTGTTATTTCATTAATGGGTCCGTTTTATGCCATATTCAGCTCTATGTTATCATGTGTCCTCATCACAAACGCACCTGGAGTTGTGTTTTGTTTCATTCACGCATGTTTAGCACACAAATCTTGTATGTTTAGGCCGAGTTCTCCTCTCAAACTGAAAACACTCTGTTCCACCTTGTGATGTCATGCGTTAATACTGTGGTTTTAAACTCCACACAACTTCATACCTGTAATTGTCTATCTACTAAACTTGAAAACTATCAATTCATGACATCACAAGGAGCGACAGAACATTTTGAGCTTTGGAAATGTGGAAAGACTAACAATAAAGGGTTATTCAAACAAGTGTGAATAAAACAAAACACAACTCCAGGTACATATTTGAGAGGGTAATGACATTCTAACACAACTTAAAGCTCACACAAGTTAATTTTGCATAATATAGGACCTTTAACTAGGAAACTATCAGTATATGACATCACAAGGTGGAACAGAGCATTTTGAGCTTTGGGGATATAGGCAGACTAATAACAAAGGATTACTCATACACATGCGAATGAAACAAAACAACTCCAGGTCTGTTTGTGAGGAAGAAACAACATTATAACATTACTAATGCTCACAAGAGACAAATGTAGGTGTAGTAGGACTTTTAACCAGCGGGAAAACAATATTACCAAAGCATTTATCATACGGAATATAAGGTGAACGAATCATCCTGTTTACTCATATGTTGAACAAAACATAGTGAGATAAGACATTGAGTCATATCAGATGAGTCTTACCAAGAACTGGCATTGAAAATGAGACAGATCAAATCGAACAGCAGTGGTCCAAAGGTATTTACAGTATAATAGCTTTATAAAACACATAGAGACGTGGCTATTTAGTTGTGTTTATTGCTGAATAGCACATATAAAAGCTTGTTGTAAACACATTTAAGCAGGGTATGACGCATCAGGCTCTTATTGCGAAGTTTATGTGGAACAGAACTTTAATTTAAAAAGATAGAAAGTGCACTAAATTACATGTATTTGCAAGTACTGCCTTTGAGTAAGAGTCACACCACATTGCTAACTCTTGGCTTTGATAAGAAAACCAAAGCCATTTGGATTAAAAAAAATAAATAAATAAATAAATTATTGAACGTCAAGGTAAGAAATATTTGTTATTTGTTTTTTATTTTTTACTCTGGTAACGTGCAGTTGATTTCACTTGAAAAAAAAAAAAAAGATTCCAGACCCACTTTAAACCAAAATGAATGTCCAGGCAGGCTGAAAAATGATTCATCTAAAACAGCCTTTTGTGTTATATTATGTGAGCGTCTAAGGATGAAAACAACATATATGGAAACAAAAAGCTATTCATGCTCCACATTAAACTACACCTTCACTTAACGCACAGAACTGGCGCATGATGACACCAAACATATTACCAACACCTTCCTACAACACTTTGGGTTTCAGGCCAAGGCGTGGTGCAAATCGCCTTATAGCTCTTCGTAAAAGTGTGGTTCAGGCATGTCAAGAAAATTTGAACCAATAAATCTTTGTGTAGAATAACTTTGGTTGACCTCCTAAGTACAAAGTTCGTTCATATACTTAGTGTATTTCTGTTGTATTAACAGGAACATGAACAGAAGTGAAGGTGAACCAAGATTGAGTCTCAATTGTATCATTCTTGTGCTGATGGTCACTGGTGAAGCCTGTGCTATAGTCCATAAAGGGAAAATGCTTTTTTTTTTTATTATTCTATATTGTCCGCTGTCCAAGGTCCTGAATCTCTGACCACACAATAGTAAACAAACTATAATAGACTATATAGTGACCTTGCATTCATATTCTTTCATTCATATGCATTCATTCGTATTCAATGTCAACTTGAACCATTAAGGGCAGGACTTCAGCTCAGTGCAGTATGCATGCTAGTGACCCAGAATACTACGGTCAAACTGAAGATGTTCAGAATTCTCCTTGGTGCACACATTAGCAAACACACAAAAAACACATTTTAAGATTTAAAAAAAAAAAAAAAATCATTTTCAGGAGCCTGTGGGCATTCATGGTCCTGTTTAGGTGTTTGATTTGTGTCAAAAAATGGTGAGAGGAACTCAAAAACTACTGGCTAGTGCTCACTTGACTTATAACAGTAATTTTATATGTGAGATACTTGTTTAACAGCACAAACCATCTCACCTGTTGAGTTTCAACCAAGTCGGCTCTTTCTGGTCAGATTGTGTTAATATAAAGCTCAGATTAAAATAAAGTAAGTAACAGAGCTTCAGACAGAGCAGTACTTTCAGTGCTTTTCTCAGCCAAGGCGTCCGTCAACACAATCAGTATCAGCCTCTTGCTATATTTTTTGCTACTTACTGAGAAATTATTATTACCATTTAGATTTTTTACTCTTTATTATTATATTAGATTGTGATTTATGAGCTACTGTGTCGAAATAATTTCCCTTGTGGATCAATAAAGTTAAGTTGTTTAAGTCGAAGTCTAAGTATGTGTGTGTCTTGCTTGTTGCTTTCCCACAGATTTTGCCTGTAACTTGACCTAGTAGTGCCACCTGCCACCTGTGTCTGTGAAAGCGCAAACAAGGTCAGACAGAAAGTTAAAGGCTTTCCTCCACCCAATTTCAGGCGTATATTTCAGGAGTAAACTGTCCTGTGATGACAGCTACAAACTCAGTGTCTATTTGACTGGAGCTGCTCATGAAAACATGTATGCAAATGTATTGAGCGTGCGCCGGCAGAGCTGTTTAACATGCCTGCATGTGTTTGCATGTGTTTGTATGTGTTCATATTGTCAGGATGGGCACGATTCTCTTTTGTTTTCATCATTCCTCGATTCAGAACAAACCTGAGCTGTCACAGTCATACAGAGTTGTTTTTATGTACATTCTTACACTTCTGAGTAGACATCCTTCCTCTCTTGAAGTTAACGTGCACCAACTTAAAATTGGTGGTTTAAAGCACTAAAATCCAAAATTTGGCCTATAAAACAATAAAAGATTTAGAGTCGAGTAATACTATACTAAACAAATCAATGCCTCCAAGGAAAGCAGAAAAATGTTCACAATGGACCTTGAAAAGTTTGTTTCACTTGATCAATGAGCCACATGTTTATTGTAAAGCACCATTTATGAGCTGTGTAATTCTTAATGCTTAAAGCTACCATCTGTTTCAGTTAGATTTTTTTCAGTAGTAGTTGGCAGATGTGAAAAACCCCCTCCCTCTCCTCACCTGCCTTTGTTCAGACTCACCTGTTCTCTCTGCTTTTCTTCTGTCAAACCAAAGCTGGTGCATTATGAGACAGCAGTTAAAACATAGATAGCATCTGGTGGTGATATGAGAGAATAAAACAGGGGCGGGACAACCAATTTAATTACAGATGACAGCTTTAAAGGGCCCATATTACACTATTTTCTAATCTATGTTGTAATGTCTCGCTCCCAACATCACTCCTGCTGCCAGAAACCTCGGCGTCATTTTCGACTCTCACCTCAACTTCCACCTTCACACCGAAAAAAGTCATCCAATCCTGTTTCCTCCACCTCCGTACAATTACCCAAATCCAAACTACCCCCTCCCACCCTGATCTCAATAAACGTCATCCGCACACTCATCTTCTACCATCTAAACTATTGCAACTTCCTGCTCTCCGGCCTTGACTCCAAATCCATCTCCCGCCTCAAGCTCCAGCTCCAGCTCGGCTCCTCACCGGTTTTAACAGACATCAGCACATCTCCCCCTGTTTTAGCTTCACTTCACTGGCTGCCTGTGTGTTTTAAAATTAATTTTAAGATTTTACTGATCAATTTTAAAGCTCGTTTAGTTACTTTCAGAACTTTTAACCCCATACGAGCCTCCCGCAGCCTTAGATCCTCAGGCAGGTCCCTGTTAGCTGTTCCCAAGTCCAGGCTCCGGGCGAAGGGCGATCGAGCCTTTTCAGCCCAGACGCCTTGGCTTTGGGATGACCTGCCTGAGGAGATAAGACTTGTACAATCAGTATCATCTTTTAAATCACTTCTTAAAACCCATTTTTACCGGTTGAACTTCCTTTAACTGGTTTTAGTTCTTTTTATTCCCTACTTCTTTTGATTCTCTTTTATTTATTTATTTATTTATTAGAATGAATCTGATTTGTTGCATCCTTGACTGTTTTCTTTGTTTTATGTGTTATTTTTGTGTGTATTGTATTGTATTATTATGATTAACGTTAACTCAACACAAACATGCCTAGATTTATGTTTTGTTTCAGCCCTGGAAATGCCCATCTCTACTGAACAAAAGGTAAAAGGGAGCGGTCAACTTGAAAACTACCGCTTCATGACATCACAAGGTGTAACGGAGGATTTGAGCTTTGGCGATGTAGACAGACTGATAAGAATGGGTTACTCAAACAAGTATGAATGAAACAAAACACAACGCCAGGTCTGTTTTTCATGAAGCAACAGCATTATAACATGACTTAAAGCTCACAAGAGTCAATTTTGCATAATATAGGACCTTAAAATGTAAAAGCTGTAATAAAAAGCACTTGTTAAGATAAGAAAAAAAAATAGTAGCTGTAAAGTTTGATCTCAAGGCTCCCTCTGCTATCTCTCCCTCTCTTATTCCCTCTCTTCTTAACTTTCTGATTGGAGCTCAGAGGAGTTTGAATGACGTCTACACAGACCAGGGCACAGCGTGATTCAAAAGCCTTTTCCTTTTTTCACCAATCACTCCGTGCTGTTGTCACGATCAATGACGTTAGCTTAATCAAACAGTCTATGCGCTGGTACTTTATGGATGAAAAAAAAGAAGAGAAGAATAGAGGAAATGCTATGATTTGAAAAACATGTAGCTGCTTTTTGAAGTAGCATAATGGCCTAGTAAGATGTTGTGAAAAAAGTAAGGATTCGTAAACAAGTAAGGATAGAAAGGTGGAGAGCCATTGTGACTCTAAATGACTGAACTGTGTAATCTCATATTCTCATTTGAATATTGCTTTAAACCAATCATTAAATCAGATATATGCAGTTTTTTCTCTTTCAAAATGTGTAGGTCAAATGTTGTTTTCTCATTATTTAAAAGGATCTTAAAACTTTTCTAGTTCAGCCACTTGTTGGATTAATCATATCTATCTTGAATTATTGACTTGCACGCATTTTTATAGCTCATAATACCTTGATAAACATGTAGCGTCCAGTAAAGTTACATAGCGGACCTTTAAAGGGCCCATGTTATGCTATTTTCTAATCTCTTATAATGTTTCCCTTCCAAACACGTACCTGGAGTTGTGTTTTGTTCATTCACACACTTTTAACACACAAACTCTGCATAGTTACACTTCCCTTAAACAGAAAACACTCTTTTCCACCTAGTGATTAAACAGCACACACCTTCGCTAAAAGTGATGAGAAAAAAGCGACAATCTCTGCTGATCAAAAGGTAAAATGTAGCTGTTAACTTGAAAACTACTACTGCGTTTTGAGTTTTGGAGATGTAGACAGACTAATCATAAAGGATTCCTCAAACATGTGGGAATGAAACAAAACATAACTCATATGTCAATTATAATATGTCAGTAATGTCAAATAAGTCAATTTTGCACATTATATGACAGAGGTGGGCTTTTTTTTTTTTTTTCCTCGATGGGGCCACATGAGAAAGAGAAAATATTGTGGAGGGCTGAAAAAAAGTTAAAAATAAATATAATTTTTTTGACAAGCCTTACAAGGAAAGACTGGTATATGACAAAGCAATGAAAACGTGAGATTGTCTGACAAAAAATGTCATTTTAAAAACACCTCTAAAATAAAAGTAATGCAAGTTTAGTCCTTGCATGAGGTAAAATGAGACAATATGTTTATTTCGATTTCCAAACGTCTTAAATGGACCGTTCAGGGTCAACTAATGTGGACTGGGAGCTGTACAATACCCAGGTCTGATATAAAACCATTAACACTGATGATAAAGCAGCATGTATTTCACAATGTGTATGCCAGATTCTTCAGTTGTACCCTTGAGCAAGACACGTTTGCATTTGTATCACTGAAACAAACATTAATACGCAAGAAATACGGCTCTTCAAATATACCACCTGTTTTTTCTGCTTTTTTTATGAGCTTCACTGAAACACAGAATTTATTCTTGTCATCATGTTGCCAATATTTTAGCTTGTATTTACACCCAAGAAACACGCTAAGTGGCTTTAAGATCTTGGGGAATAAAATACACTATGTCCCATTCGCTTTAAATTCACATGTGCGTAATGGCTGCCTTCCACTGGCGTAAATCTCTCTAAAAATTAACCACAGATGGCGCTAGCATAAATAATAGTTCTTACCCCACAAGATGAATAGCCCTGAATGAAACCAGCCCACACCTCGCGAAAATATGCTCTGGCAATAAGCGTAAGTAGCAACGTGAGCTATGTTTTATGTTCCAAATTCCCTTAATGCAAAGTAAAGGTACCCAGCAGCTGTATGTTTATTAGCCTGACATATGCCTGCCTACTAAGAAATGAGCATATTTCAATTCTGCTGTAGCAAGCACCCACTCTGAGGTCTTTCAGTGAACATATATACTGGTAAATGAACATCCAATACTCCATCGCCATCATAATTTGCATTGTCAGCTGCAGCCAAATGATTTGAAAACTGTGCAATGTGAGGGAAGGGGTTGCAGTATTCTTAAAAGGAAAAAGAGGTGGTGTTAGTTTAGTTTGAAGCAGACACTTGTGCTAATCGGATAGATAAAAACACATTTGGGCTTCCATTGGAAGGCTATTAGAAAAGTTGGAGAAGGATTTTTATGGCTAAACTTTAATACTTAAACTTGGAGTGAGGGAAGTTATGGTGAAGTGTGGAGAGTTGTTAGAAGCACCTATAGCTGGAGGACTCATGGCGTTCATTCTTCACAACAGTCCCTCAGAGTGTGGCGCTAACTGGAGGCTGTGCTGTCTGAAGCTCTGTTACTCACGTTAGGACTGACTTAGTTGGTGTCAGGTGAGCTGATCTTTGCTGTTAAACAAGTCTCTCACACATAAACTACCTTTTTTGGAACTACCTAAACACCATAAATGCCTGTATTGATTACAGATTCCTGAAGAATTTCCAGTATTTTTTCTTGTGTTTTAAAACTTGTTTGGCAGTGTTTGCCACTGTGTGCATTTTGTCACCATAACCGCTCAACAGTCTGCAATAAATATCCATGCAGAAGTCTCATTTTCAACAAAAAAGGCAACTGAAATGGTTGGTTAATGCTATCTAGCTTAGCTTGTGACTTTAATGTGTCAGAGACTTGTTTAAGAGCATAAATCAACTCACCTGTCATAGTAGTAGTAGTCAGTTCTTTATGGTCAGATTTTGTTTAAATAAAGCTCAGATTAAAGTTTAACAAAGCCTAATGGTATGTTCACATTGCAGCATTCAAAAATGCCCTGGACCTCTCTATTTGCACGGCTTTTGCATTTAAATTCAGACGCCTCCAACATGCATCTTGGACGGCATGCACAAACAGGAGAAAAATTCTTGACGTGCATCTAGGGCGGATCCAGGGCCGGGGCTCTGTGAGCTCCAGACTCCGGCCCCCAGCCCCATGGAGCTCTGTGCTCTGGTTCTCGGCTCTTTCATCGCTACGTCACTGGATAGTTGTCGTGGTTGACATGATATGTCTGGCATCAAATGTTCAGCTTTTTCAACTTCTGACACCGATGTGAGTCTTCTGCCGCACTGACACCTGAAGGTATGCCACCCTAGTCACGCGTCCACATAGACTTTACATGTAAACTGGACGCCCTGACACTGTGGTGTGAACGTACCATAAGACAGACCAGAGCCTACAGTTAGCATAACACCCACAGGGAATGTTTATGACTTCTACATGAAAAGTATCAATTAGAGCAATTTAAGATTGTGTCCTTTGTTGAACTTGTTGGTTACTCCAACACCAACAGCCTATGTCACTTGGCGCTCTACTGAGCATGTCTACTGCAGAAAGAGTCGCTGTCCTGTCTGGTATCACTACTCCTGCAGAAAGAGTCGCTGTCCTGTCTGGTATCGTGTCTCCTGCAGAAAGAGCCACTGTCCTGTCTGGTATCATGTCTCCTGTAGAAAGAGCCACTGTCCTGTCTGGTATCGTGTCTCCTGCAGAAAGAGCCACTGTCCTGTCTGGTATCATGTCTCCTGTAGAAAGAGCCACTGTCCTGTCTGGTATCGTGTCTCCTGTAGAAAGAGTCGCTGTCCTGTCTGGTATCGTGTCTCCTGTAGAAAGAGCCACTGTCCTGTCTGGTATCACTTCTCCTGTAGAAAGAGCCGCTGTCCTGTCTGGTATCACTTCTCCTGTAGAAAGAGCCGCTGTCCTGTCTGGTATCACTTCTCCTGCAGAAAGAGTCGCTGTCCTGTCTGGTATCACTTCTCCTGTAGAAAGAGCCGCTGTCCTGTCTGGCATCGTGTCTCCTGTAGAAAGAGTCGCTGTCCTGTCTGGTATCATGTCAGTGTCTTTCAGATTTCAGCAGATTTCAGGATCTAGTAGCTAGTAGTGTCGATCAGGTATGAGTGGATGTCTGGCTACTGAAGTTTGAGACGTTTCTTCTCATGATTTACTCACCTGCATTTAACACATATGGGTTATTAAGGCGTGTCCCACTCACGAATGTTCATTTAGCATCATAACTCATTTTATCGCACAGTGATAAACAGTTGGCTAGTGTTGCAACTTCATGTTAACTGCACAGACAGTGGAACTTTCTGCACTCCGGCTGCGCCCGCATCCACATGTGCTGATAAATAATCCTTCTGTAGTTCTTTGTGTTCCTCTTCTGTCTGGTTTTGAGGTCATATCACACCAAGTACAACACAAAATCACACCCTTTTAGAATACATCAAAATACACTGGCTCCGCTTCCACCATTATCTTGTGTGCATTAACATTACGTCGGTGCTTCTTTTATTCCAGTACATGTTTTTCAAAAAGAACTGACAGTCTTATTTTTTTCCAGATTTCCACTGTGCAAAAAGGCTGTGCATTATTATATGAAAGTTCAAGTGTGCCATCTTCAATTCTCGGCTTGCTGCTTCTGCCCTATTTCTTTGTCTGCATTGTTCTACTAAAGCACAATTTCATAAGGACCCCATGTACCAATACGAACAGGCTCTACAGTTTACAGAGCGGCTCCAAACCATCAGATAAGATTCATCAGCTTTGTGAATGGCAGGGTTGACCTATTTCCTCATTAAAACATGTAAAAAGTACAGTGCAGTTAGTATTTCTTGAAGTAGTTGCTGATTTTCGGTTTCTAGAATGTGGTGGCATCATATACTTCAAATGTGAGGCAAAAGACAGTTTTCGCTATTGATCATATTGGGTTTTCTATTCTCTTTTCTGTTCCAACTTTATTTGTAAAACATTTTATCAACAAGACAGTTTCCAAAGTGCTTCATATAGCCATGCAAACATTTAAGTCTAAAGAGTCAGCAGAAAAGGAACTGAAACAATAGATAAAAGAATAATAATAAAATCAATCAATAAAAGCAGCACAAATGTTGTTTCGGATCATTTCTATCAATGGCTAGATCCTCAAACTTGCTGTATTAGATTTAAAAACAAACAAAAAAAACTGCATTTATCCATTTTATATTCATCTTAACTGTCTCCATCTGTAGACGCCCCATTATGTAACTTTTTGGCCAAATAGTAAGTGAAATAAAAGCAATTATGTGTATATTTATTGCGGAAAAACATGCATTCTTGCTCTGAACGGGCTTATAATTTAAACACATTTCGGTGTTAAAGTATCCTAAGTATTCAGAATACAGTACCATGCATTGCAATGTACATTTTACAGCAGGTATTCAGGATTTTGTGACTAAATCCATTTTCAAATTCCCATCACTGCCTGTACAAGACGAGTTTCCAGTGATACTTCATCCTACCATGTAATGAGTGTAGGATACTGGATCCATGGGAATACTGGCAGAGACAATTAAATCAGATATGTTTATTTGCCATGGTATATAGTATTGGATTAGCCTCCTGTTGACCACGTACTGAAGTGAGTCGATCTGAATTTCTCATCTGTTGCTTCCATCAAAAATCCAATTTGAGCTTCAGTCTTCTAAGTACTTCCCCTCATACCTCACCCATAATTGCATCCTAATTAAATTCCATCAAGCCAAGCAGATAGCCATGAAAACTCAAAATATAGGACGATATTGGAAATCGCATGTTCTTCAGTTCCTCAAAAAGAAATCGATTGACAAGTTGGAGGAATTTCACATGCGCACGTTCATTGATTAGAAGATGGCTGGTGATATTTTCTAATAACTGAGGGAAGTTAATGATCAGAAACGAATGTATGAATGAAACATGGAGTTCATATGCTCTAATTAAATTACATTATTGGGATTCTGTGGGGGGCAAATTGCAAATAAAGAACAAGGGAAAGAATGAAGAAAAGAATGAGAGAAAGTAGAACTGCCAATACCGAATGATGGGCATTGTTTACTACATTCTCAGTTCGTTCATAGTTTTTGATACCTTCAGTAAGAATCTATGATGTAAAAAAGGAAAAAGGGGTGCCCAAACCTTTGGATTGGTAGAGTACAAGTCAAATTTACTACAACTACAACCACAAGTACATCAAATACTACAACTACTACAACTTACTGCTGCAATGTATCGAAACACTGTAGTCTCAAAGTATTATTACAGTTTTTCTTGCAATTTTGATTGATTTTCTTGAAAAGAAAAAAAAAAAGAAAAGTAAACCATAAAATTACGTCATCAGTGCAAAGTTTCAAAATAACTTCTAACACAATTTTCAGCTCGGCTCTCTTGCCACGTCGCCTGCTTTGACCCGCTCCATCTGATTCAGTGAAAGATTTGTCATAAGCCTGATTTAGATATTCTATATTCTTAGATTTGGTGCCCACAGGGAAGTTGGTAATTGAATAGGCCGTGTCAAAGCCTCCCCCACCTCGGCGAAAACCTCCTAGGGACAGCCTAACGTTAATTATCTCCCTTTGCAATATGGCCTAGTTTTATAATTACTGGTCCTGCCAAATATATTACAACATACAGAAGCTCTAGCTATTAGCAGACACTCTTTAAAAGCTCCGAAATATTGCAAAATTTACTCTTTAATTTAATCTTGTGAACAGGTTATAATGTTGCACCTCATCAAAAACATATCTGGAGTCATGTTTTGTTTGAGTAATCCTTTATTAAGAGTCTGTCTACATCCCCAAAGCTCAGAATGCTCTGTTCCAACTTGTGATGTCATGAAGCAGTAGTTTAACAGCTATTTTTTACCTTTAGTTTAGTAGAGTTTAGCAATTCCATGACTGAAATCATACAAATGATTCTAGTACAGGTGTAAGGATTTTAAAATCATAGTGGAGCACTTGTATTACCAAGGTGTGACGTCATTGTTTTCGGTTTGAGAGAAGAACTCAGCCTAAATATGCAATATGTGCGTGTAAAAAATGTGTGAATGAAACAAAACACAACTCCAGGTATGTTTGTGATGAGGAAACAGCACTAAAACATTCATATGGGCCCTTTAATTCATGCACACGTCACAATCTGCATTCTTCTATTATCTACAGGCTGTTTGTGCAGGAGGGAGTGTGACAATGAAGGCTGCAGTCAAGCACTGTTGCTAAAAACAAAAACAAAAAAACAAGGTCTTAAATTATTTGTGTAGCCACTTTGTTCTGAACTTTTTTTTTATTGAATGAGAACATCAAAGTTGCAAGGCTGCTACTACTAAGGACAAAGTGTGTTGTTTTTATTGGTTGGTTGCTAAGAAGTTCAGAGTCATTAAAAGTTTACAGAGGTTTAAAGGGAATGGATCACTGCAAGACGAGGAAAAGTCTAAAATCTACAAATATTTACCAAGTTCAAGACAGTGCACCTTTAACTTATTAAAGGTGCACTGCGCAACTTTTCCGGTGGAGGGTCTGCTACCTGCTTGTCTCCATTCAAATGTTATTACTTTGGTTTGAAACGTTCTTTGGTACGACAAGATATCCAACTAGAGTTTATTCATTACGGGTGTTTCTACTGCTCCAAACATGAATTCCTTCTACAAATCGGGGCGACTCTCCACAGATCTGGACTGTAATGTCGCGTAGTGCTGTAACCTGTTTAATCTATACTGCGGAACATTCTAGACAAAGTAATAATGTTTCCATGAAGACAAGCAGCTACAACTGTTAAGCAGTGCCCCTTTAAGAATGTGACATATATATATTAAATTCCAGTACTACACTCCAAGTACCCCCTGTTTCAAGTACAACAAAACCAAATCTGTTTACAAAAGTCGTATATTGTAATTTTTTTTAACTGTATTTATTTGTCAATTATTAATATTCACAAACAAATTAATCTTATGGGTTCAAGTCTATGTATTCATCCATCATTCCTTTGTGTTTGAATATGGCCACTGCGTTTTAAGATATTGTGAAGAAAAAATAAAATAACCATTGCCCAGTGCTGACAGGAGTCACAAATAACCACATTTTTACAGTTGAAAGCCAGATTTTTAAGAAGTTTGACCTGCCTGATCCCAGTTTTTCAATAAAGTAGCAGGTTTTGTTACCTTTTGGAAACCATAATCACGACTATCACTCTCTACTTCAAACATCACTAAATGAAACATATTCTAGCCGATATTGAAGTGAGTTATGACTAAATATCTTTGTAGAGATAACAAAAACAAGCAGATATTTGCAAAATGTGGATTCCAATGTAGAAACCTGGAATGTTGTGTGCTTTCTGCCGTTTATTTTCAAATGTCCCTGCAGACCTGAAGACTGCATGATCCGGTGAATAGCAGCCTGGGTCACTAGCCGCTGACTGTTTAGCATAAGTGACACTTGTGCTGCTTGCTTGGGTAAATATTTCCACACATAAGCAGAGGTGTGTCCCAGTGGAATGCTTGAGAACTACATAGTGCGTGCTTTCTTTCGGAGTTTGCATGTGTAAATAGACTGGAAACAGGCACAGATTGTTGCCAAAGGTTATGAAATCCTTCCAAACAGAACCAGCGTTGTGTGGGATCCTTTATTCCTTCACCTGAGAACTTGCAAAATGAACACAGAAAATATTATCGCATTATCAAATTGATGACAAACAGAGTGCAGACACTAACTAGAATAGTACAAGTAATTATAATTGAATAAACATTGGAATTAGAAGAGCAAAAAAGAAACGGTCTCATCCCCATGGAGATTTACTGTGTCAAATCTGCTCACATTGCAGTTTGTTAATGCAAGAGCTGATGTTCTATTAGTTTTGCGGTTTGTTTTCTTTACTAATGAAGTTTGTATCTTGATAAATATTAATCATAATAGTTTACTTGGAATTAGCTGAGGAGAAACTATCATTCAACAAACAGTAATACTAAGAGTAGCCTAAATTTCTGGACATAAAATTGTAATAAAAGGTTCAATGGGCAACTTTTTCTATCTCAAGGAACACACCTATACTGCAGAGTACATTACAGGTCAGATCTGTGGAGAGGCAACCCTACTCACAAAGAGAATTATTGTATTTTTGAGCAATAGAAACACGCGTAATGAATAAATGCTTGGTAGATATGTTTAATGTCATATCGTGAAACATACCAGGCAAAGCAAGAACATCTCCATGGAGACAAGCAGGTGACGGATCCTCCTCCAAAAAAGCACAAAACAAAAAAAAACAAACAAAAAAAACAAAAAACAAAAAATTGTGAAGGGGAGGTGCACCGAACACAAATGTTTAAATCACGTAAAGGAACTTTTAGGATGGAGGGCCAAGTGTTTTCCTCATGGAGATCTTATTGTATTGCGTGGAATGTTTCACAGTATGGCATTAAACCTTTCTATCTTCACGGAGACCAAACCAGACCAAGTTACAGGTCAGATCTGTGGCAAGGCGACCCCGCTCACAGTCAGGATGCCTGTTTTTCTAGGTATTTTTGAGCTATAAAATCACCTGTAATTGAATAAATGTAAATGAGAGCTGTTTGATGTCATACTTTATAAGAATCCAGGCAAAGCAATGACGTATCCATAGAAACAAGCAGATGACAGACCCACAACCAAAAAGTTACACAGTGCACCTTTAACTTAATGTTCAAATCATTAAACAAAGGTTTTGGTCAGGTGCATTTATTGACACTGGAAAGAGAAACCAAAACTTTTACTGAAATAAGACTAACCTTCCCCGCTATAACTGTTGGTTTAGTAACTGTTTAATTAGATCAGTCGTTCATAGGCAGGTCAGGGGTCCTTCAGAGCACCAACGCTTTTAGCACCATGGTTACGCTGTTACTTCTGGCCTAACTGCTGTGGCTTCAGATCATTACTTTTAACCTATAAAAGGCTATGTTCAGACTGCAGGGCTTAATGCTCAATACGGATTTTTTGGTGAAATCTCATTTTTTTTGCGAGGTCGTTCCCATTTTCAATTAAATACGACTTGTATGTGATCTCCAGGGTGAACTTTAAACGGGCCAAAAGTGGAGCTTGAGAAGGACGAGGTTTTTGGCCATGGTGTTTTGTGGAGCAGTGGAAGCAACGTCCGTAGAAAGGAACGGTCGGTCGGATGAATGGACTTGGCTGTTCAGACTATGGGATATGTATCGGTTTTAGAAGCACATATCCAAGTGTCCTATGTCGCATTTGAAAAAAATCGGATCTGTGTCGTTCAGACTGTCATTAAAAGATCAGATGGAGGTCGCATAGGGGTGAAAAAATCAGATTTGGGTCACTTGTAGCCTAAGTCTGTGTCTGTGATAGTGTCCGTCTTCACTTTCAGACCAGAGATTGTTTGGCTGAAGTGCCCAGCGTACAGTCTAAAGTCCTAGATATCTCCGGTACTTACTCCAGTACTTTCTATGTGCTCAGGAGGATCTGGAAATTGATGTGGTGTTGGATGGGGATGGGAGTTGTTGCAGAACGGGGGTGATATGGTCTATACTTACACTGTTACTGTCACATATATCACTCAAGAAGACGTAAAAGTATGTAGTCTGAAAACTACTGAGAGGAGTATGTGTATTAAAAAGCAACTCTGAAGTGCAGCATCATGATTTGGGGATAAAACATGTCACGGAATGTATATAAAACGATGTGTGCCTATTGATTCTATATATTTCATCGCATTCCTTTTTTTGCCAGCCAGCTTTTCCCGCTCCGTCCCCTCCAGCGAAACAAGGACACTTTTATGACACCAATTACTGAATCTAAAATTAAGACTTGCAATTAAAAGGCACACCACTTACACAGACGAATTATAACACAGCCAAAGGTTAACTGCTGCCACCGCACCGTATAGTTTTAGCAGATAATGTTAATTCAAAACTTTTTTTCTTTACTCGTCTTTACTTAAGTTGGTCCCAATACGACTTATATAGAACCAAAGCTAACCCTGCGCTAAGATTTCTACAGCTTTGATCCCCCTGACGCAGAGATCTATATCCAGCTCAGCCTATTCACCTCCATTAGCATAAACACTAGCTAAAAGTAAATATATGACCCTCGTAATATGGCCCAGTTTCGAGAAGCAGTCGCGGCGTACACTAAGCTAACTATATTTACATTGCTCTACCCCGCCACTATTTCTGTTTTATCACTTTTATTGATCTAAGGGAATAAAGTGCTTGCCGTTTAACCTCGGCAGCCACTTCACTGTTGGCTTTCCTACCGTATATTTGTCTAGGGAGAAAAACGGGGCCAGACTAAGGCACGGGACAGGTCACGGGGGTTACATGCGGCGCGTTTACCTTTAATAGAGCCATAATAGTTGTTATTAAAAGGAGGGGAGAATGAATGGGGTGAGAATATAAATGAAATTCAAATGGTCTGAAAGGGCTTGAAAATAGACTTGGAGCATATGGTAAAGGAATCAAAGGGCAGAGGTTATGATAAAGATAAAACAAGAAAAAGAAAATGAAAGGTGAAAGAATTGGCTGACAAACACGCAAGCTTTACTAAAATGTCAATAAATGTCTAACAAATGATCATTTAAAAAATAAAAGTAAAAATACAGTTGAAAGTATTGTCTGACAAAAATGCAAGCTTACAAAAATGTCAATATTGCCTAAAAAATATTTTAAAAATCTACCTCAAATTAAAATAATAATAAAAAAAACTGAAAGAAAACCATGGGTGTGTTTACTGCCCTACAAAAAGAAAAAAAAAAAAAAACACTAAACAGACTTGCATCTCCACAAACCTGACTCTTTTTTTGGATTGGCTTGTTCTTGCTCGTTTCCATGGAAATACTGTGTTGTTTGGCTATAATATACCACAGTATGGCATAAAATCCATCTCTGTGGAGAATATCTCAAAGTATGGCTTTCATTTTCATTTTCCATTTCTATGGAACCATGCAGGTGACATGCCCCCTCCAGAAGGTTACATGATGTGCCTTTAAAGTAATCAACAAAATAAGATAAACAACAAAAATAATGTAATTTTCAGAGAGAAGATACAATTCTATTATCTTCTTAATTTTTTATTAATTTATTTTTTCCGAATAAGAACACTATTAAAAAAATAAAAATAAATTACATTTTTTAATAATTTTGATTCAAGTTTTAAGCTTTTTTTTTTTTCTAAATTTCCCTCTTTTTTCCCTGAACACTAGCTGTTTCTCATTCTTGTGTCAGAGACAGTGACTTTAATCCATTTTGACCAGTGGTTTTATATCAGACTAATCAAGTCAACAATGACTGAGTGAAAAACAAGACTGGTTCTGTCAGATATTGTGAACCGCTCTAAATGATGATCATATTTCTTCGCGTACGACGTTCCTCCAGATTTATAACTTATGACAGAATGGTAAACTCAAACCTCCTTCTCGTGGCGCATTACTATCTCCATTCTTGTCTCTTTGAATTGGAAGAAAACCATCCATCAGATCATTTGTCAAACAGAAGGGGCTTTGTCAGTGCAACAAAAGCAAATTATACTGTAATCACTCAACAGTCAACACAATGCAAAAGACGTATTATCTTCATAACTTTGACAAGAGTTTACCAGCCTCCATTCACACATGCTGAGATCTGCACTATGGGGAGGAGGGACACTCTACAATGAAGAATAAAATATACCCACAAACAAAGATGTACAATTACTGAAGTAGTATTGGTAGCTTTAGGACGGAATGCAAAACTGTAGGCTCTGCTCTGTCTGAGGCTTTATTAGACTTTAATCTGTGCTTTATTTCAACACAATCTGCTCATAAAGAATCGACTTAGCTGGAACTATAACCGGGGAGTGGCTAACCAGAATTACTTTTTGTCGAAAATCAGGACCATGCTCATTTTGAACACAAGCTCCTGAAAATTTGTTGTTTATTTTTTTTTTTTTTTTCTTCAGTTTTCATCTTAAAATGTTGTTGGATTCTCAGTGGATATGGACACATGAAGTTTTAAAGCAGTTCCAGGCTTCATCCTCATTTCCCTGTCATGTCTGTGGAAAGGCAACCATGCCCATGTTCTTTTCCAAGTTTATCCATTTCTTTATTCATTTTAGTGCTTAAAAACTAAAAACTAGTCTCTATGATGATGTTAAAGAAGGGTCTGATACATCGCCCGACCTTTGTGTTGTTGTCTACCCTGACAGCTGTGCCTCAGTCTGACGGTACCTGTGTGACCTTTACTAAGAGGGCTAAAACACTGCTGTGGGTTTCTTCCACCTCCAAAGACAAGCTGGCCTTGTTACTGTTATGAAATGTCACACAGAGAGTTTGATTTCTTACTTTTTTCTATACTTGCACACTTTTTTGACCAGCTTAATTAAGTTAAGGGTATGTCAGGGTATTAACTGCGTTGTCACTTCTCACAGAGTTTGTAAACCATATTTTTATGACATGATTATGTTTCTTTTTATTTTATTTGGTTTATTTTAGAAGGGACAGATACAAAAAGATTGAAGCACAGTGGCCCCGTGCACACACTTGTCCCTAGAAAAGCTTTTTACACACAACACAGAACAAAGGAATGAAAAGATAATGAAACGAGTGAGTGCTGCACTGGATATAAAAGCGTGTTAGAAACTCAATACATCTACTTAGATTGGATACATAACTGCCAGACTTTGAGCACAGACTGTATGGACATTTTTTTTTTATTATTTAAATTTTGACAAGACTGGACTTGAGTGACTTCATTTTTACATGATTTTTAATGTCACTTTGTGTAGTGGGGAAAACAGGATTGGGCTGTGGAAGTTTATTATTATCATTATTATTATTATTTTTTTTATTTTTTTTATTTTATTTTTTTTCTGTGATGTAAAATTTCAAAATTGCGAAAAAAGGTCAGATCTGTGGAGAGGCAACACCACTCGCAGTCAGAAAGTCTGTTTTTCTTGGTGTTTTTGAGCAGGAAAAAAACATCTGTAATTGGACAAATGTAAAATGGATGTTTACTTTTTTATACTTTATTTTCTAAGCTTTACGAAAACATTTTCTACATAAACCATATCCTCACAAAAAATGGAATAAATAAAAGACAAAAAATAAAAATACCAAGAATGCAAAAAGATAATGATAGCAATAATAATCATAATTCTGTCATTACCCCATCATTCAAAAAACTAAAAAAGTGTAGGAGGGTTATACCTATACACCTCTATTCAGATGTGTTTAATGTCATACTATGGAACCTTCCAAGCAGAGCAATGTCATTTCCAACCAACAAGTTACTGCACCTACAAAACATACAGAAAATCCTGAAAATATATACTGCTTCTACCATAACTACTACCTCAACTCCCGCCAGATGTTGCTGCTACTGCTACTACTCCAATAACTACTATTTTTACTACCACCAAGAGTTACTGCTTCTGCTGTTATGTAAAACATGACCGCGGGTTTACTGTACTTTTGTTTGTGAAGGTGCCAAATTTCATAACTCCTTTTAAATGGGCGTTTGGAAAGCTAAAAAAAGCACCACACACTCACTCAGTTCAAAGCTTTTCTCCAGTTCTCGTTGCTCATTGTCATCTATATATAGCGATTTCACTGTAGATACTTGGCAAATCTTTGAAATGTCCTCCACAAAGCATCTTCTTAAGTATTATATTTTCCCGTCTCGTCAGGTGGGCCCCAATTCCCTCTTTCCCTACGGAATGTACCGCATTAACCCTTTGATGAGCCCACGCGTATGTTCATCATAAAGAATATTCACACGTGTTAGCACTTTGTTCGCTGGAATGCGCGTTTACCCTTCGGAGTTGCTTCAGTTTGAAAACCCACCCACACCGAGAGGGTCACCCAGCAGTTGTCAAGGTGCTTTCTTTCTTTCTTTCTTTCATTCTTTCTTTCTTTCATAAGCATTATGTGTGGGCTATTGTATAATGGGAAGTCAATTGAAGTAAAGGTCACACACACTTTCGACTCGAGCGTGCCACAGCCATCAAGGCCAAAAGGCAAAAAGCAATTAAGATAAATGCACGGTGTAAGCTAGGTAACGTTAAACGGCGCATTGTGTAACTTTTCCGGCGGAGGGTCCCTCAAACGCTTTTCTCCGTGGAGATGTTATTGCTTTGCTTTGAATGTTTCACATTTAACCTTAATGTCCTCAGGTGACACCGCTTACATTCAGGGAACATGTTTTTTTTAGGTATTTCTGAGCTATAAAGCCACCTGTAACTGAATAAATGTAAGGCAGAGCTGTTTAATGTCATACTGTGGAACATTCCAGGAAGAGCAATGATATCTCCATAGAAACAAGCACAATCAAAGTTTATTGGAGTGAAAAGATTTGACTTTTTACATATAAAAGTGGTGACAATAGACCATGCGAGTTAAGAAGTACTGAAAATATATATAGTGCTTCTACTAATAATAATTACTATCTCTACTACTACCAGCTACTGCTACTACTACCAGCTACTACTACTACTACCAGCTACTGCTACTACTACCAGCTACTGCTACTACTACCAGCTACTACTACTACTACCAGCTACTGCTACTACTACAAAAACTGCTATTATTACTAATAAGAGTTACTGCAGCTGCTTCTACTAACTACTGTTACTATAACTGCTGCAACAACTGGTATGACTACTATGGTACTACTAGAGGTACTACTACTAGTATTACTGCTACTATGGTGGTAGTATTTTTTTACTACTACCAAGAGTTACAGCTGCTGCTTCTACTGCCTCTACTACTGCTACTACATCTGCTACTACTACTACTACAAAAACTACAGCTGCTGCTATGACTGGTACAACTACTACAGTTACTACTACTATTACTACATCCACTACAGTTACTACTACTACAGTTACTACTACTACTACTACTACTACTACTACTACTACTACTACATCTGCTACAGTTACTACTACTACTACAACTACAGTCACTACTACTACTACTACAGTTACTACTACTACTACGATAGTTACTACTACTATAGTTACTACTGCTATTACTACAATAACTACTACAATATTTTTTATTACCACCAAGAGTTACTGCTGCTGCTTCTACTGCCTCTACTACTGCTGCTACTACTACTACAACTACTGTACTACTATTACAACTACTACAACTGCAATAAGTAAGATTTGTGCCATGAGTTACTGCTCCTGCTGCTTCTACTACTTCTAAAACTTCTACTATGAATACTTCTACTTCTGGAAATGAAAACTTTACCCAAGTAATCGCCATTGCCGGTGTTTCTGAAATAATAAACTGAGGAACCAAAAGTTGAAGTAAACACCGACACGTTACTGAACACTTTTGCGATATTTCCAGTCCCAAACTCAAATCTTCAGTTCACGTATACCGCTCAGAAGAAATGACGTGGGGGTCGGGGCGTTTATTTGAAGGGCAGTTTAATTTGACAAAGAGTCGTGTGAAGTGTGGAGCGGAGTGTGAAAGAGGGCATACACCGGGCCGCCTCTTACATCAGGTTGTCCAAGGTGCTCCCACTTTTCAGCCTGTTTCATCATGCATTCATACGCCGCCATCAGCACTCACCGCCTCACGGAAATACTTTCTCTCAGTGCGAGGGAGTCCGTGATGAAGTGGGATTTTTTATTTATTTATTTAATTATAGATTTGAAATTCGAAAAGGAGATTTTACTACTACAGTAACGACTAATTTCAATACCAACAAGAGTTCCCAGTTCTGCTTCAGCTGCTTCTACTTTTACTTCTTTAACACACAGACCCTGCATATTTAGCCTGAGTTCTTCTCCCAAATGGAAAACACTCTGTTCCACATTGTGATGTCATGAGCTAATACAGGAAGTGCTCCACTGTGTTCTGAAACTCTATACACATTTACTAGAATAATTTGGATCATTTCAGCCCTGGAATTGCCAATCGCTACTGGGAAAAAAAGCAAAAGGGGTAGCTCTCAACTTAAAAACCTGTTGCTTCATGACATCACAAGGTGGAACAGAGCATTTTGAGCTTTGGAGATGTAGACAGAGTTGCTCAAACATGTGTGAAGGAAACAAAATAAAACTCCAGGTATGTTTTTGTGGAGATAACAGCGTTATAACATGGCTTAAAGCTCACAAGAATCAATTTTGTGTAATTTAGGAATTTTTGGTGGAATATATGGATGAGTACTACTAAAGTCCTATTCACATGGGATAAGTATAACCTGGGGATGTCTGGTAATTTGTAAATTACTCTATTTTACTGAAATTATGACCGGATATGTCGTAACATCACATCCGTTTCTATGTGTTTCGCGCTGCTAAGTAAGTAAATGCTAAAAAAATAATAAAAAATTTTCCTTACCACTGCTGCACATCATCCAGGTCAACATCCTGCGAGAATTGTCTCTCCTCTTGGATCTCTTGCCCTTTTTGCGGATCGGTTGCCATGCAGAGGCTATGAGGCTGTATTATAATTTGCCCCTAAAAAGCTCAAAACTGCTCATCAAAATTTCTACCGCAGCCTCCATTACTCAAGATGGAAAGAGATATAAAATGTGTGCAATATGTACAGAAATGACCGCGGAAATAAAAGGAATAGACAGAAAAGACGCGCAATTACAACAACAAACACTGACCTGCAGATTCGCACGGGACGAGTATTATCACCGGACGTCTGTGTTTGGTGAAATATCGTAGGTAATTTGCGGCGGAATTTTTACTTTACGAATTACAGACGTGGCGCATTCGCACGGGATTAAGATCTCAGATATTCTCCGCAATTATTACAAATCACCAAAGGTCCACAGGTAAAACTAATCCCGTGTGAATAGGGCTTAAGACTACTACAAGTACAACTACTACAGTCATATTTACATTTTATCAACTAACTTAATGTAAACTTTAGCAATTATGTCTTTACTTGTTTTGTTTCTCGCATATGAATCACTTTCTATTTTAACACCAAGTCTCTCCAACACTATCTTTATTCTTTATAGTTTATATAGTGCTTGATAGAGAAGCCATTGGGCTCAGTGAAATAAAAATCATCCATCTAATCTGGCAGGTGGTAATAGCGAATGACATTAGAAGAGGATTTTTTTTTCCTTATTACCAAATGTTTGCCGTGCCATTTATTCTAGCCGCCTTGCCATTTTCATCGTACCCTGGGTCCCACTATATTACCATTATGTCTATGAACTGCACCCTTCGCAGCTATACGGGCTTTTTTACTACTCCCTGCGCTCGATCATTTTTCACCCCTTCGGCCTTGTTAATTAAAATGCTCAATGGCACACTTTGGGGTAGAGAACACGAGTTTTGTTGTCCGACCTTTTCCTCGTGGCCAGTGCGAGGAGCTGGTGCCCGGGAATGGCGTGTGCGGAGTTATAAAAAGCCAGATAAAAATGCATTGTGTTACTTTTCAGGTGGAGGGTCCGTGCTGTCGTTATTGCTTTGTTTGGAATGTTTCGCAGTATGGCATTAAACCTTTTTTTCCATCATGCACTGGAAAAAACAATGTCTACATAGGTTAAAATGACTTAAATTAAGACGATTTTACTTTATTGGAGCAGATTCAACTTGGCAGGTATAATTATCAGCCAGTGGAATAAGTGTTTTTCTTAATTCAAGCAACATTGGGTTTTGTTTCTTATTTTAAGTGCCAAAAGCTGTTGTTATTGTATATTAAAAGTCTTGTTCCACTGGTAGATAAATAAAGAGAAAGTTACTCAAATCATGGTAAAACGTTCTCGATTCAAGTCATCTTAACTTGACTAGATTTTGGGTTTTTTTGCAATGTGGGGACCAAACCAGGCCAATGTGCTGGTCAGGTCTGTGGAGAGGCGAACCCGCTCACAGTCAGAATGCCTTTTTTATGTATTTGGACCTATAAAACCACCTGTAATTGAATACATGCAAGGTAATATGTTTAATATCATATTGTGGAACATCTGAAGCAGGAAAAATCCATAAAAACCAGAGGGTGAAGGAGCCCCAACCGAAAAGTGACATCGTGAATGTTTAAGTATAGAATTTGTGTAACTAGAAAATAAATATGGCTTTTACTGAAAACAATTCTGATGCTGGTTTAGTCTTAGTTATGAAAACATTGGATATAATGTCCCATTTATGTTATGTTATAATGCTGTGTGGTGTTTTTGGTTCTATCTTGGTTCAGTTTCAAAAGCATTATATGACAGTTAAGATAAGGTTCAAATATAGCCAGAATATCAATAAAGAACCGGGTACAGAATGAATAGATTGAACTCGTCCAAAGTCCATTAGTGACATAAGAGCAGGGAACAGACTGAACTATTTTCCTTTTGCTCTGAAATAGTTAAGACCTCTTGACTATAACAGGACTCACTAATGCAGAGGATGGAATGAAGCTTAAAATGACAAATGTGCAGACCAATTCAGCAGCTCTTTATGGTACAGATCATTTAAGTTGCTGAGATGTTTTACTGGAAGTAAATGCACAGACAGAAAGATAAAAATGGAACAATGAAGAGCTTGTTGAGTTCAAGAATTGCATATAATTAATTAAAAGATGACTGTATAAGTAATGAGTCAGATACTATATATACATGGCGGACTCTAATAATATACATGTTTTGATCCAAACTTTTTGACATATTTAAGATGTAGGACAGAACTTTTTTGTTTTTTTTTTCATTGCTATAACTTTTCTCATAAAACATGTGGTGGACCCCTCTTCACTAAAGTTACTGAGTGAACAGCAGACACCGAAAATGACCACGCTTGCATAATAATAAGAGAAAGAAGAAAAGAAGAATGCATGAGTCTTACCACACACAGCGTTGCTTTTGCCAGACACAGCGTTGCTTTTGCCAGACACAGCGTTGCTTTTACCAGACACAGCGTTGCTTTTACCAGACACAGCATTGCTTTTACCAGACACAGCGTTGCTCTACAGTTATAGACATACAATTATTTGAATATGGTAAAAAAAAAGACAAAGTATAAAATTAAAAAAATAAGTCGTCAAAAAGTGTAGAGGCGCAGATGGTTATTTGTATTTTGTTTTATTATTTTATTTGTTGAACTTCTTCTTCTTCTTCTTCTTCTTCTTCTTCTTCTTCTTCTTCTTCTTCTTCTTCTTCTTCTTCTTCTTCTTCTTCTTCTTCTTCTTCTTCTTCTTCTTCTTCTTCTTCTTCTTCTTCTTCTTCTTCTTCTTCTTCTTCTTCTTCTTCTTCTTCTTCTTCTTCTTCTTCTTCTTCTTCTTCTTCTTCTTCTTCTTCTTCTTCTTCTTCTTCTTCTTCTTCTTCTTCTTCTTCTTCATGTATTTAACTGGTATAAGCCCCTTGAATGTTTTTAGCATCCACACTTTGAACAACATACAAATCAATAGCTGTTTACTTACTTAAGGACAGAACAGCTGAAAAAAAAAATCTCTAATGTACATTTCTTCCTTTTACTTAGTCTAAGCGAGCGAAGGAGATGAAATGCCAGAGTTTCAAAACGCCCTCATTAGCTGCACTATTCTGCGCGATGACGAAAGAGACTGACAGCTCTTTGTGAGATGTATGTGCGTGTGGGATCAATACACATTATAAAAGGACACGTTAAGAAAGCTATTACTGCTACCACTAGAAAATACACACTTTTAAATACAGTCCCTGCATATCTGACCAGCACTCACCTTTACGAGCTAATCAAATCCTTCAACTTTTCTAACTTTGATTGATTCTTGCTCTGTTTATCTCACGTTGCGGATAATTGTCAGTTTTAGCGTCCAAGCGTACAGGGGAGGCCGTGAACTGGGGGAGATGCAGGCGTTTGAACACTGGTGGTCATTATTCCCTTTCGCTGTCCGTGGTGCTGACATGCTAGCCGCGTGATTGGCTTCAGACAGGCCCGGTCGCGCTAATTGGTTTAACAAGGAGACGCGCTAGTTGGAAATTATATCGGACAAAGATAGCATACCTCCTGCGTGGAGACCTTTGCCTCCGCCGCCTCTGTCCCCGTAATTATTGCTTGACATAATGAAATAATCAGAGTTTACTTTAAAGGAAAGTGTTTTTTTTAATATATATAGTCATGGAGATTGGGATATTTTCAGGAAGTAAGTTAAATATGGGTTTTGAAGTTACAATTAATCAGGGCGTAACATTTTAAAAGGTACAGAGCAAAGTTAAAAAGTGTTAAGCGACTATAATAATCAATCATCACCAGCTTCTCTCCATGGAGATGTTGCCTGGAATGTTGCACAGTAAGGCATTTAGTTAATGGCTATGGAGACAGCAGGTGAAGCCATAGGGCCAAGTTACGTCTGTGGAGAGATGAGCCCACTCACAGTGAGAATACAAGTTTTAAAGTGAATAAAAACCCATGTTATTGAGTATATAGATATGTTTAATGCGACACCGAGACATTCCAGACAAAGCAAGAACATCTCCATGGAGACAAAGCAGATGGTGGACCCTCCTCCAGAAAAGTTACACAATGCACCTTTAAAGGTAAAGTATGTAACTTTCTGGAGTGGCATGTCTGCATGATGAAAGGGAAATAAAAAAAGTTAAAAATGCACTTTTGAATATTCTCCATGACGATAGATACTTTTAAAGCCATATTGTGGACGTTTATAGCCAAAGGAACAGCATTTCCATGGAAATAAGCAGGAAGAGGCCCTCGTCCAGGCAAAATAAAAGTCAGGTTTGTGGAGATGCAACCCCACTCACAGTAAGGACACATGAGACTGACTCATCCTTCATTTGTCCACATGTTTTTCTGTTTTCTTTTTTCTTCTCGGGGTAATAAACAGCAAAAAAGGTCATTTTTGCTAAAAGCTTACAAATTGGCATTGTGAAAAGAAAGCGTAAGCACCATTTGGACAACTCGCTTCGTTGTGCAAGTTCAAATCAGGTTTGCGTGGAGCATTTCTGTTGTTCGTTACGCTCCCTACAATATAAGATGCTTTTAAAATAGCTTCTTACAAATGCGCAAACACAGCACACACAATCAATACTTTCTTTCAAACACAGATAAAAAGAAGATGTGCTTTTTTTCTCCATTAAATATGTGCTGTTTTATTCCAAAGGCTTGACCTCCATGTTTACTGTCATGTATTCACTGAACGTTTACAGGCTGAAGCCGCTGCTGTGTGCAACGTGTCACAAACTCACGTCGCTCGTGTACAAACTGTGCAGTACTTACACAATTAGAAGAAAACATGCTGGTCCAAAAGTGACCTTTCAAGAGAGCCATGTCAGTTTCTCAGCAGAATGCCACGTCCAACGCAAAACGAGAAAGACTGAGAGAGGGTTTAGTAAAGATGTGCTGTATAACTTTTGGTGGAGGGTCCGTCACCTGCTTCTTTCCATGGAGACGTTGCCTGGAATGTTCCGCAGTATGGCATTGCACTTATTTATCTCTACGGAAACAGCAGGTGATGCCTCAGGACCAAGTTGCATGTGAAATCTGTGGAGAGTCGAGCCCACTCACATTAAGATACAAGTTTTAAAGTCAATATGAGAATGAGTAAATCCGAGATGTGTATGTTTAAAGGTGCACTGTGTAACTTTTCCGTCATCTGCTCGTCTCCATGGAGATGCTGTTGCTTTGTCTGGAATGTCTCAGTGTGGCATTAAGCGAACCCATCCTGCATTTACTACACATCTGCTGTAATATCATACTGTGGAACATTCCCGACAGCATCTCCATGGAGAGAAGGCAGTGCCGGACTCTCCAATGGAAAAGTTACACATTGTACCTTTAACTTCAGTCTGCCAAATGCATTAGAGTTACTGGTGCATAATAAAATAGTGGCTTGATGTGGTTCAGAATAAGTTCACAGAATAGAACAGAAACAGCTGGTGGTCAGATCAATAAAATATTTCAATACTGACAAGTATTGATTTTATGCTAAAATATCAATACTTAAAATCGATCAGAATATACAGTTGTTTTTTTAATCTTATTTTTTTATCCGTTTTATAAAATACAGTACAGTGTTAGATCAATTAAAGCCGGGGGAGAGCGATAGCAACAATAGCCTTTATTAAAGTCAAAGTAAATGTCTTTATATTGGAGAGTTTCAATGCATTTTAATACAAAACTCATGAGTATTGGATCGATGTTGTGATACTTGCCATGTTATTACTTGGTATCGCATCAGAACACAAATTTACTGGTATTACCCATCACTAAGCAGCAGTAATAGTGGACACTGACTACTGACTACTGATGACGACTACTACTACTAATACTACTACTACTACTACTACTGCTACTGCTACTGCTACTGCTATAAAATGAAAAGAAATACATGACATAAAAATGGGGCAATTTTCATAATGCTTAAAAGGTACCAAATTCTGCAAAATTGGCTCTTGTAATAATGTTGTTTCCTCGTCAAAAATATACCTGGAGCTGTGTTTTGTTTCAGTCACATGTTTGAGTAATCATTTATGATTAGTCTGTCTGCATCATAGACTGTAGAAAACTAAGACTAATAAGACTAAGTGAGTGTGATGTTACCCATAGCGTTCAGCGCCGCTCAAATGAGGCTCGCAATGCCACGGTTACAGGAGCGAATCTGGAGCCAGGCTCTATGTTAAGAATAGGATTTTTTCTGACAGACAAAAAAGCAAAAAACAAATTCAGAATCATGTGTCGCGGGTTCATATGAACATTTTAAAACCAAGATGACGAGGCTCACAGCAGCAGGTCCAGAGAGAGGAGCGATAAGATCTCAGTGTAAGTCAATGGGAAAAAGGGAGAGAAGGAGCCGGAAGAGCCTCCTGGAGCACTTCCTATTTGGCACGTGGTGGCTAACGGGATAGCTTAGTCCACTTATATATACGGTCTATAGTCTACATTTAGAAAGCTTAAAAAGCTCTGTTCCACCTTGTGATGTCATGAAGCGGTAATTCTCAAGTTAACAGCTACTGTTTACTTTTTTCTTCAGTAGCGTTTGGTGGTGAAATGATCCAAATGATTCTAGTGAAGGTGTATGACATTTAAAATATGGTGGCGCTCTTTCTGTATTACCACATGACATCACAAGGTGCAACAATGTGTTTTTCTATTTGAGAGAAGATCTTAAATCAGTCAATAAGCAGGATATGTGTGAATGAAACAAAACACACCTCTAGGTATGTGTCTGATGAGCAGAAAACAGTGTAATATGAACACTTCACATTCAAACTTACATACATGCATAATCAACCTCATCCTACAATCTCACTTTTCACAAAAATGGCACAATGTCTCCAAAGACCATCGCCAAAAAGGATGACAAATTCCTATAATACCTGAGGCCATTAAATCCTCCAGTCAGATGTGTCTGTCATCATAGCTTTTCTTTTTTTCTTTTCCAATCCCTCTTGACAGCACCGGTCAACGCGTGCTCCACGCTATGAAAAAAGGACGCTCCGATTTGCCTATCTCTCAGTGCACTGTGAATCAGAACGACTGGAGGGGTTTATAGAGTCCCAAACTGCCTGTGGTTAGCTTGTTCTGTTTTATTTCATATTTTCGAGCATTTCCAGCATGGTGTGACTGTGTGTGCCGTCTTTTTTCCCCTGCTTGTTGTTCTTTGCACCCAGGGACAGCATTGGGGATTTCAAGTTTTTCAATATTTTTATGTAGGACACTGTTCCCTTGATGTGTTTATTTTATTTATTTATTTTATTATAATGTATGTATTTATTTGGTGGGGGTGGGAGAAGAAAGCTGCCTGTTTTGGAGGTTCAACCATAGGCAATCGAAAACTATTTTGTCATATATTTATTACACTTTTCTCAGAGGTATGGATTTACAAGAGGATGTTGATCAAAACAAATGTCACTCTCATAGTGAAAGAATGCATATTGTGCAAACTTTACATTTTTTTAGATTTTAAAAAATGCTATAATGTTGTTCCCTCAACCAAACATACACTGTAAAAATGACAACTTGAATTTGTTCAGTTTACTAGGAGTTTTGCATCCACAAACAATAAAATTACCAATTGCATCTTACACTGTCTCAAGTGAGTCATTTCAACTCACTTTTGGAAGTTTCTGATAAAAAGTTGACCTTAATTAAGATTTTGAGTTGGCATAATATACAAATCACAGTAGACGCTTATTTAGGACCAGGTTAACTAATCTGCGCATGCTCACTTGAAATCTCGTAGTAATCTGCTGCAACGGGGTCGCATGAGGAGTTTCTCAGGGGTTTTCCTTCATTTGGAAAAGAAGCGCCCGGTGTTCAGTTCAAAAGCTGGCGGCACGGTGGCTGAGTGGCAACACTCAGGCCTCACAGCAAGAAGGTTGCGGGTTCGATCCCCGGGTCACCCGGGCCTTTCTGTGTGGAGTTTGCATGTTCCTCCCTGTGTCTGGATGGGTTTACTCCGGTTTCCCCCATCAACCTAAAACATGCCCGCACCCCTATGAACTAACATCAAGGACCATGTTGTTCACCCTCCTGTGGGCTCACCACCTGCAGAGGGGTTCATAGGGGGGGTCAGGTGCTATGAGTATTGGGCAGCAAACTGCCCCCGCGACCCAGCCGGATTAAGCGGGAGAAGATGGATGGATGGATGGATGGATGGATGGATGGAGTTCAAAAGCTGTACCAATGTAGTTGAAAGTAAAAAATAAAAAAATAAATATTTATTGTGGGTGTAGTAATTTCAACTCAATATAGTAAGTTTTCACAGGGGATAATATGAACTACAAATAAGTTGATAAAATAGAAACAAACTTAAAATGCTTAGTTGGCATAACTTCAAAAGCTTAGTTGACCCAACTTAATAATAGCAGTACTTCAAAACTTAAAAGTTTAAGTTGATACGTACAACTTAAAAACTCTGTGCAGTAAGTTGCCTTGAAAATTTGAGTTGAACTAACTTTTTCTTTTTTACAGTGTACCCATAAGTCCTCCAAAGTACTTTGCTTCTGAAGCTAATTTTACACAGAAACGGTCTGAATCAAAAACCAAAAGTGCATTTTCGTTTTCACTCGTATTCCGCGTTTACACAAGCACTTTGGGTGGGAATTCTGCGTGCACACGGAGACACAAAACTTGTAGTTTGCTGAGGCAATTTGAACGCCCAGTGCATAGGTGGCAGCACTACCAAGACCAAATGCCTGCGTATAACCCTATTTGCCTTTCTCCCTGCTGCTTCTCTAGTGCACCAAAAATGTCTGCGATGTGTTGAAATGACCCTCTCTGCTCTGAATGTGTGATGTAGTCACTTTCTGACCCGAGTCCTGTGGCATTTGCAGCTGCTCGGGCAAGTTGAAGCTCTGCCATGTTTGTTTTTTTCCTGACTTGTGACATAACCTCTGCTGTATGCCCACAAAAACACTGTTTTTAGTTTTCAGTCCTTTAGACGGCGATGACAGGGTGGAGCGTTTAAGATTTCCACTCTGGAGGGCGTTTTCAAATTTTTGTGTTTTCAACCCCCCAAAACGCTGTTGCCGTCTAAATGATACAGACATCTTTCAAAATGGTTTGTGTTTTCCACCCATTACCGCTGTCATGTAAACAGCACCTTAGCTGCTCCAAACATTCTATTTGAAATTCCCAGGATTGTCAAGTCATAGGTAGAGTGAGCCTGGCCAGTTTTTAAGTCCATAAATACTTTCTGCTGTCAAACTGAATAATTATTTCTACATGCTGATATTAACTTGCTCAGACATGTTCATCATTACCTTGTTTAATTGTTTTCACTCCAGTAATTCCCTCTGCTGCAGTTTTTTTTAGCTATTAATTACATTTCTAATCATGAAATGTCAGATGCCATTTAATTTCTTTGCTACATAATTCTATATATAGTACTTTGTATGTTTGATATCTTCTGTATGTATATAGAATGTAGAAAGTAATGAAAGTGATATTGAATGAGATGACCTTTCCGAAATTTTAACTTTAACTTTTGGTATCTTATTTTAGAAGAAAAGCTACAAAGTAAATTCCTGCACACTCATACATTTTAAAGTTTTTGCCTGAAAGTTAAAATAAAGCACAAGTTTCGTTCTATAAGTTATTTCATATTTCATTCTGTGCTAGATTTTTTTTTTTAAAATTGCCCCAAGTTTAAGACTGCACTTTTTTTCTTATCTTTTTTTTTTTTTTCGGGCTATCTCCACATCTAAAATTATCCGAGCAGTGTTTTGCATAGCTCCCTTAATTAAAGAAAGTTGTGCTTGTTATGCGAGGATGTGATTAATCTTTGCGGTTAAATAATATGAGCCTTTTTTATGGTGAGTAAGCATTCTGCGCTGAAGCCTTGGTCATAGCCAGCTGGTGGATTTCAGAGCTACTCTAGGCAATGGGAGGGAGCTAGGAAAAAAACTGGATTAACATTTGAAGATTTTTTAAAGCTGACGTACCCCTGCTGTGCTTGTATCGGTCACAAAAATCACACATTAGAAAATCCAAATATGAAGAATACGAGTACTGTGCACTTGAGCACTTCTTTAAGATGGTGGTACATTATTTAGGGGCGTCTTTCTGCTTATTATCAATCCGCGATCAGTGTTTTGTAACGTTTTATTGATACTTTGCGGGTAATGTGGTCAACAGTCCCGGCGGGTGCGATGCTAACTGGAGGCACTGCTCTGTCTGAAGCTCTGTTACTCAAGTTAGACGTAATCTGAGCTTTATTTTAACGCAATCTGACAAGAAAGAGTCTCTCGCTCGTAAAATTACAGTTAAAAATAAAGTAAAATTGTGATTACTGTTTGTTACTCTATGTTTTTGTTGAAAATCAAACACCTAAACAGGACCATGAACGCTCATATTGATCACAGGCTCCTGAAAACCTTCTGTTTAAATGCATTTTGTGTTGAGTTTTCAGACATAAATAAAAGTTTTTGACTGTGTGTTTGCTGATGTGTGCATGTGGATCACCATGGTAACTGCCAAACGTTCCAACAACACAGATACACGTATAACACTCCCAGCGCAATGTCACTGCAAAGTATCAATTGAGAGAAAAGCACAAACATATTTCCAATCCGCTATTTTTTCTGCTAAAAATTGCGGTTGCCAGGTTTGTTGTACAGTAGTTGGGTCAAATTCCTCACTTTTCTGCCTGAAAACACAATGTTGGACTGGCCATCCTAAGAATTTGACAAGACAAGATGGATTCTCATGAGTTCACACCCCTTTCTGTATGCATTTGTTTACTTTTACTTTACTTTTGCACATATTTAAGTTGTGTCAGATGCCCTGTCGTGTTACATCCATTGTATTTCCCCAGGCTTGGGAATGAAAGAAAGACTAGATTGCAGATTTGGTTTAGAAAATAAATGAATGTTATATGTGGTCAAAGATGGGCTATTGCTGCAACCATCACTACATTTTTGACCAAAACAACTCCAATTATTTCAGAATTATGTAAATTGTGTCAGATGCCCTGCCATACTGTATAGCTTGTATTACTCCAGACTCACCCTAACCCTAAAGATGACATTCTGGTTAGAAAATAAGTAGTATTATATGTGGTTGGAGAAGTACTTTTGCTGCGATAATCCCTACATTCTTGATGAAAACTACTGCTATTATTACAGTTGTTATTAAGTTGTGTCAGATGCCCTGTCGCACACTGTACACTGTATTTCTCTGAGATTTCCCCAGGGTTGGGAATGAAACAAAGACTAGATTGTAGATTTTGGTGTGTAAATCAGCCACATGTGGTCGGGTGTGTATCTTCGCTGGAACTATTCTTACATTTTTGACCAAAACCACTGTGATTTTTCTTTTTTTTTTCTTTTTTATTAATGATTTCAGTTGGGTCAGATTTCCTGCCGTATTCTCTACATTGCATAACTCCAGGCTTGAGACTGTAACAAAGACTAGTTTCAGGTTTGAGTTTGGTTTGTTATATGTTAATGGAGGAGTACTTTTATTGCAACTACATTTCTGACCAAAATTACTGCAGATAAGTTATAGCTCTCTACGACATTAGCAATCTTAATTTGCATGTTTGACTGCAGTTTCACCACAACGATAAATACACCATCTCTCACCCCTTCCATGTATCCTCTCTGGCTACTTGGCTCCTATCTCCTCCTCATGCGCCCTATGTCCTAACGCCTATCGCATGCATCATCTGTGTTCATTAGCGCTATCATTAGCATCTATGTCATCGCTCCCATTGGCTCATGGGCCTGGAACCGATCCCATTTCAAACATTATCTGAAGACCGGCCATCTCTGCTAAATGACCCTAGCCACGCTACATCGACTGAACCAGGAAGAGCAGTGCAATAACACATGCTTACGCTAATCCCATATGGCCGACTTTACATATCCAAGGTAAATATACAATATGCTATATGGTAAGGGTAATTTGGCGGCCATTTTTCTTTCCGTATTAAGTGGCGAATCTATCAAAGTGATGTTATGTACTTTAAAGGGAACAAATGTTGCTTCGAGACAGCGGGTGTGGTGGCGGTGTACTTAGCCTCTCTCATTTATCAAGCATGGCCGGCGTCTGCTCCTATGTGTTTTTCAGAGATTGATGAAGAGGAAGTCAACGGATGCATGAATTAAATGTTGTTGTCTTCACTTTGTAGAATTAAAAACGCATATGCATGTATTGGTGTTATATTATGCACTGATATGATGATAAATCATCTTCTAATATGTATCTATATCTATCTATAATATCTTTCAGTTCTATTTCTTATTTGCAAATACAGAGGCAATCTTTTCAATACATATGTGCATAACACATTTGTTTAAAACACTGCATTTAGAAATATTACATTATTTTTTTTCTGTTGTTAATTTACCAAAATAAAATGTAAATACTACTACTACTACTACTACTACTACTATTAAAATTTGGGTTTTAATTTGTAAATTTGGGATATTGTTTTAGTTTTATTCCAGTCCTACATCAAAATTATTCAAATGTGGGAGCTGAATGTTGTTCCCTCACCAAAAAACAAAAAAACATACCTGGAGTTGTGTTTTGTTTCATTCACACACATTTGAGTAACTTTATTATTACTCTGCGTACATCCCCAAAGCTCAAAACGCTCTGTTTCACCTTGTGATGTCATCAAGAAGTAGTTTTCTAGTTAACAGCTTTTAACCCTGTAAAGCCCACACCATTAAATAATTGGCAGAAAATTCCAATTCTTTGAACTTGGAGCCTTTATTGGTCCCTCTAAACAAAAAAACAAAAAAATTCAAATATAATTTTCCATATATTATTATTTATGGCAATCTTGTATTGTCACTGGAGCACCCTCTAATCAGTGAATCACACCCACTGTTGGATTATTTGTGCACTGCATGTATCTGATTGTATACATCAGGTTTTTCAGGGGAAAAAATGTCACACTGCTCATGTGGAACTCATGTATCAAATATGATACGTTTGGCGTTATAGGGTTAACCTTTTGCCTTTAGTTCAACAGAGATTGGCAATTCCAGGTCTGTAATTATCCAGATGAACCTAGTGAAGGTGTATGGAGTTTAAGAAAACAGTGGAGCACTTCCTGCGTTGCCACATGACATCACAAGGTGGAACAGAGTGTTTTCTGCTTAAGAGAAGAACTAAATCTGCAGGGTTTCTGTGTCAAGCATGTGTGAATGAAGCAAAATACAACGCCAGGTATGTTTTTGATGAGGAAACATCATAACAGATCAGAAAACAATGCATTATGGGCCCTTTCATGACAATCCTCTTAAAAATAAATGACATTAGCTCACCTTTCCTCATGTTACAACATTTTGTGCTAATATCCAACCTCGTTTTCTTGGACACTACAATAGCTAATTTTACTACTCTGAAATTCGTCTCATTTTAATAGGTTTTCAAACATTTTTCTCCAGGAACACATCAGGGAACAAGATAGCCCCAGATAAAAAAAAAAGAAAACCTCTCTTAATGGAATAATTATCTCCCACCAGGATATTTCAAAGTCATTGTGTCAAACCTAAACACAAAACAAAACCTTTTTACTTGTTACAGCGCATACAGAGCCCAGTCAAGGTTATGGTATATAATAAATAAAGGACATAAAGTGCAGGCAGTTACACCAATGGAAAAAAAAGAAGAAGTGAAGTCTCATGTTACTGGTGCATTGACTAACTCGCCGCCTTGCTTTGCTCGGGCCCCCCCCCCTTTCCCACCAGCGATGACTTGGCTCACGTTGCCATGGAAACAGAAATTACCAAAAGCTCAATAGAATATCTGGATGGAGGGCAGAGAGAGAGGGAGAGACGGAGAGCGAAAGCCGGTGTTGGAGATAGTTTACAGTGACAAGAGGGATTTTTTTTATGAATCATGGAAAATGGACAATCTAAATGGTACAGGTTTATATGTGGACGGTGTTTCAAATTCATAATGTCATATTGTACTGCTTGAGTGTTTTATTAAGAGGGAGCGACGCTATGGCCTTTGTTATTACTGTCCTGAGATAACATTTATAAATATTACTCTGAAAATTACTATTATTCAAGTCGAAGAAAAAGAGCCATTTCATTTAAACTTTTTTGTAATGTATGAAGGACTATTACAGCTACTGCTATTACTACCACTACTTGACTATAATTATGATTACTATGACTATATACTTCTACCAAACAATGATGGCATTCATACAGGCAAGGCTGATGAAGTGTCTTAGTCAAAGGCACAAGTGTGCAATGCAGATATTAGGGAATCAAGCAATTTAACGCACAACTACAACAGCAACTACTACAGTGACTATGATGACTAGTACTACTACTACAACAACTACTATTGCTATTAAACAAAAACTACAACTACAACTACTAACTAATACTATTACTACGATGACTACGATAATGATAATTTATTACTACTATACTACTACCAAAACAATGATGATATTCATGTGCAGGTAACAGGGTATCAAGTAGCCAGATATTTGGTTAGTTACTCCTACATTCATACAGGCAAGGATGATGAAGTGTCTTGCTCAACACAGGTGTGCAATGCAGATATTAGGGTATCAAACAATTTAACACTTGGAACTGGAACTAGTACTAGAACTACTACTGGAACTACTACTACTACTACTACTACTGGAACTACTGGAACTACTACTACTACTGGAACTACTACTACTACTGGAACTACTACAAAAATTAGTACTGGAACTACTGGAACTAGTACTGGAACTCGTAGTTCTACTACTACTGGAACTACTGCTTGAATTACTACTGGAACTATTGCTGGAACTACTACTAGAACTACAACTAGAACTACTACTACTACTGGAACTACTAATGGGACTACTACGAAAACTAGTACTGGAACTACTGGAACTACTACTGGAACTCGTAGTTCTACTACTACTGGAACTACTGCTTGAATTACTACTGGAACTATTGCTGGAACTACTACTAGAACTACAACTAGAACTACTAGTGCTACTGGAACTACTACTGGTATTACTACTGGAACTACTACTAGAACTACTATTAGAACTACTACTGCTGGAACTACTACTACTGGAACTACTACTGGAACTACTGCTGGAACTACTACTACTACAACTACTGGAACTACTACTGTCAGACCTTATTTACTTCCTTCTGGGTGAAGACAAGTTCACATTTGCATTAGAATATCCAATGACTTCCCCCCACAGGACACTGAATCGAATCAAATATACCACCCATAGAAGGACTGGGGGTATACGCAGAAGGCCGACTTGATCTGGCATACACAGATCCACAGAACTCGCCCGGCTACAGTTCTTACTTACTGTTTTAGACAATAGAGCCCAATCGCTTTGAGGCAGAGGATGTTTTCATTTCACTGGAAGGGCCTGTCAGAAGTCAGGCCAACCCAAATGGACAACACAGAGGAGCCAATCCAGATGGGACTGTGCTCAAAATGGGATTCGGTTTTTAAATCTTGCATCAAAGACGGCTCTCCAAGGCTCCGCGCTCCCCCACTCTATGTATTTACTGCTGGGAATTGTGTAGAAATTAACAGGCGCAGGCAGTTCAGTTTGAAAGGATGTTATGAGACCACAGATTGGAAAGGGCATTATACATACATATATTAGGGCTCATACAAGGGAAAATAAGCAATATAGAAAACTGTCAGTCCCATCTGAAAACATGTTTCAGTACAAGTCAAAAGCAACAAGCTACATTAGAAATACTGCAGAAAGTTGGTAATGAGTTCTCAGAGGAGTTATCATACAAACCTGTTTTACAACGGTAATGGTGGATTTATGTTGAGGTTATGATTACATTTTGATTTTAAAGGACCCATATTACACTGTTTTCTGGTCTATGTTATAATGTTCCCTCATTAAAAACATACTTGAAGTTATATTTTGTTGTATTCATGTTTCAGTCTTTATTGAGCGAAAAGTAAAGGCAGTTGTTGATTTTATTTATTTATTCATTTCTTTATTTTAAAGTGTATAGCTATAGTTATTTACCAACTCATGGATAAATGGCAAACAAAGGCATCATAGATAGATAGATACTTAGTGATGTCATGTAGTGGTGGTTTTCAAGTTAATAGCGACCGTTTAGTTCAGAAGAGACTGCTCGGCTAAAATGATCAAAATGATTAGGGTAATATCAGGGTAAAAACAAACACACAAATGAATGCTAATACTACAACTACTATAACAGTGACTTTGACTACTACGACTACTGTGACTACTAGTACTCTAATACAGCAACTCCTACTACTACCATCGCTATGACAACTACAATGACAACGACCACAAGAACTACTACTACAACTACTGCTAATAATACGACTATGACTGTGACTACTACTACTAAAATATTATTATGCTAGTGAGAGAAATAATTTCCTACCATACCATTCCCAAAACAATGATGACATTCATTCAGAAAATGTGGGTGAAGTGTCTTGCCCAATGACACAGTCGTAGTATTCAATGCAGGTAACAGTTTAGTTACTACTACATTCATACAGGCAAGGTTGATGAAGTGTCTTGCTCAAAGACACAAGTGTGCAATACAGATATTAGGGTATCAAGCAATTTAATGCTTTGGAGCTGGAACTACTACTGCAACTAGTACTACTTATACTGCTACTGCTGCTACTACTACTACTGCTGCTACTACTACCACTGCTACTACTACTACTACTGCTGCTACTACCACTGTTACTAATGCTACTGCTACTACTATTGCTACTACTACTACCGCTACTACTACTACTGCTACTGCTACTACTACTACTGTTACTACTGCTACTACTACTACCGCTACTACTACTACTGCTACTGCTACTACTACTACTGCTACTGCTACTGCTACTACTACTGCTGCTACTGCTACTGCTACTACTACTACTACTGCTGCTACTACCACTGCTACCACTGCTACTACTGCTACTACTCCTACTGCTACTACTACTACTGCTACTACTGCTACTACTACTGCTACTGCTACTACTGCTGCTACTACTACTACTGCTACTACTGCTACTACTACTACTACTACTACTATCAGACATTATTTACTTCCTTCAGGGTCAAGTTCACATTTGCATTAGAATATCCAATTATCAAAATGATTCTAGTGAAGGTGTATGGAGTTTAAAAACACAGTGGAGCACTTCCTGTATTACCACATGACATCACAAGGTGGAACAGAGAGAAGAACTATCCTAAATATGCAGGATGTGTGCGTGAATGAAACAAAACACAACGCAGGTGTGTTTGCAATGAGGAAACAACATTATAACACAGATCAGAAAATGCTATAATATAGGGTTAGGTTAAATGCATTACTGCGGGACATTAGAGGCAATAATCAGAAAAGTGTAACAGCATATATCTTCTTTTTGGCATTGTTGCTCGACTTAGAAAACTATTTAGACACAAAGAAAGAACTTTTCACGTTATTTGTCCAGAAGTCAGAGTTTGAAATATCGCAGCCTAACTTTGATGTCTTTACCAATAACACCGCTCCCTTCACAGCTTTCACTGCACATCTGTATATTTGTCACAAGTGTCTGTCTTTTGTTCCATTCGCCAGCCTCACCCGTACGCTCTAGTCAATCGCCCGTGGCAACCCTCAATCTCTCTCTCCTCCTACAATCTCCGACGCTATCTCACGCCTAGCCACCACAAAAAGACAGATTTTCACCCCGTACGAATTAATCTGTCAGCGCCGGCACCCTCCCTACCTCCCTCTCGTCCTCCCTTCCTTCCAACCGCCGCCCGCCCTCCCCCTCCCCAGCCGCTTCCTCTTATCGCCGCTCCGAGGCAACTTTTTAAGTACAGATAAGATGAGTTGCGCCAGAATGAGATATCAGGGAAACTAAACGGAGATTTAATTTGTGATGGAGTTTTCGGGGCCACGGCGCAGGTAGCACTTTGGGAGGTACGCAAGCTTGATCTGGGGTAAAAACAATCTTGCTCTCCGTGTTTGCAAACAGTACCTAATTACTTCATTCTGATTAACTGGGGATTGTGCTGCTCGGCGCGGGTACACACAAGCCACAGGTGCGTGTAGGCCAGACACTCGTGATTGTGTTGGATATGGGATCATGGGGAGAAGGTGATGCAAGAAGTGGTTTTCCCCTCACTGAATGTCAACATGGATAATTTCAAAAAAGGTTATGCTCTCCATGTGAAATGCATGTTTCAAAGAGGAGCAAAGTGACACATGATGCTCAGAAGATGGTATATCAAAGAATTCAGGTTAGAAGTGACCTCAATTTCTAGTGGATTTGAGGTTTATAAATAATAATGGCAATTTAAATGCAACAAGGCTGATAAACCTTTCAAACTGTTGAATTGTTCTTGCGTAAGTAGCCAGTCCAATCTAAATTCTGTTCTAAACAAGTGTCTTAAATCAGACTAAGTACTGTCATTACTTGGGATACTTCAATCACAGGCGCTGATTTTAGCACCTTTCTGTCAAACGTGGAAAAGTCATTCTTTTATCATTTAGTACAAAATATATAACATAGCCGACCACAGATCCAAAGATCTATACTGCTTCAATTGTTGATTCTGCAAAAATCTGTGGCGTTTCTCACTCCTCTGCATTTATTTATTTATTTATTTATTAGTCAAAAACCATGACTGTTTTGACCCAAATGCACCGTGCAGATTCCAGACCCACTCATGTCCGTAAAGTACTGTCAAATCGCATGGTTTTGTCTGGCCTGGCAATTATTCATTATTATTCATTATTCACACTGGTGGTAAGCTAGTCACACTTGCCCAGGGGTAGACTCCACGTCTGCCACTCAAACATGCGCTGATCACTCCATACACACCATATTCACGGAATATAGTGAGGCAAGAAGGACGAAGAAGTGTCTTGCCTAAGGAAACAGCAACGATATAAACAAGTGTAGGTTAGGATTTGAACTACTGACCTTTGGATTGATGGACAAAACAGTCTTATTAATACATAATAAATACAAGTTTGATATAATGTTGTTTATGTTAATTACAAAGTCCCCTTATTTGAAGGAAATATTACACGGGACATAGTCAGTGACTTGATAATTTCCAGATATTATTAGAGAAAAAAAAACTTCAATAAAAGTAAAAGTATCACATCAAAAAATCTACTGAAAATGTACAGGAAGAGTACAAAGTAAAAGTATTGTGCGCAGATTTTGAGATCTAATAAAGCTTCAAATGTAGTGTAGTGTAGCCTTGTGCTGAGTTTTGTTCAGTAGAAGTTATTGAACTGCTATTTTGAAGAGAGTAGACTTTTTTTTTTTCTATCTGCTTTCATCATTATTTTGATCAAAAATGTGAACATGTCACAAATAAACCCTTCGGCAGGTCCAAAACTCTCATAAAAAACACTTTTAGTTTTCCGTCTTGCTAAATGTAATGGAGTAGAGAGTACACATAACGTCTCTTAAATGTAGTGAACTAAAAGTAAAAGTCTCCATTTTCAAATCAGGTGATGGACCCCCAATCAGAAAGTTACCACTGGATTATCTTTAAGGTTAGTGAGTGCACTATGCCACTGTTATAAGGAATCCACCAGCTGACTATAAAATATGCACTTTGTGTGTCGAAACTTGGCAAAGCTGCTCAAAGTTTTAGGATGTATGAATAAATCTATAATTTTCATATCCATCTTACGTTACACTTCTCCCTAATCTTTTCAAATCTCACCGTTACCTCAAGTCACCCTCTCACGACCCACTGCGAAAGTTTCTGGGATACGGAATATGATCCCACCACACAAACCCTCCACGGACACGCCCAAAGCCAGACGCAAAATTAGCCGCACTCATAAATTTTACTGTCTTATGTCTCCCACAGTCCCAATATGGGCCTCTCCGAATCATCGACATCTGTGTAGGCCAGTTCTAAGCACACCTCTGGGGCAATCAAACCATCAAAAAGGATTAATCATTAAGAAAGCAGCTTCGAATGGTCTTGCTTTCGTTTCAGTGTTTGTTTGAATATTCAAGAATCTTTTTCATCTATCTGACTTCTATACCGTGCAGTGTCAGTTCTGATTTGCAATGCCAAACACTTCCCTGCCTGACAAAGCAAACTCCCCTGATCAAAAGAGTGCAAAAATAGCATCAAGACAGTGGTTTTCACAGTGTTGATGTGTTATAAAAGTTTGAAAGGGTCTTCGAGGATTCTGGATCCACACAATATCTCAGTATCCAATGTGAGGTTTTGCAAATAGACATAACACAACAGGAAAATCCAACAAGAACAATATTGGATTCTATGACCCAGTAGTCTAAACGTAGTCTAAAGTCTAAAATAATTGGGGAAATTGACAACATTTCTGGTAACTGAGTGGGTAAAATTTCACTCCAAGATTCTCCTGTCAATACAAACAGCATGAAGGTTTCGGGTTATCCTTGGCTGGCATTTGCATAAAAAAATAGGTCAAATGCAGATGCAAAAATTCCCAACAGGATAAACTAATCCACTTATTTTCAATTGGGGTGCCATGGAACACAAACTGTACCTTAAGGAATTGCTAGGAGAGCCAAGGAAAAATTATCAATTTGAGTGAACAATTTAGTAGAGTTACTTAATGTAATAACTGGCCAATTTGGAGCATTTTGAGCAACGTCTCCTTTTTAAAGAGCCCAAATTACGCAATTTTCTGTTCGATGTTATGTTTTCACATCACAAACACACTGTACCTGTTACATGTTTAACACACAAACCCTGCATATTTCTTCAGTCAAACTGAAAACACTCTTTTCCACATTGTGATGTCATGCGGTAATACAGGAAGTGCTCCACTGCGTTTTCAAACTCCATACACCTTCACTAGATTAATTTGGATAATTTTGTGGTATGGTTTGTGGCCATACCGGCTCGTCAAAGCCTGATGCCGTCAGATCTCAGAAGCTCAGCAGGGCCGGGCCTGGTTAGTACTTGGATGGGAGACCACTGGGAATTCCAGGTGCCACAGTGGGGCGCCAGTGGCAAAAACTGTCGTAGTGTCCTTAGGCAAGGCACATCACCCACATTGCCGAGAATGAAAGTGGTGTGTGCGTGAGTGTTAGTGGTGGTCAGAGGGGCCGATGGCGCAGATTGGAGCCTCACTTTCGTCAGTCTGCCCCAGGGCAGCTGTGGCTACAATTGTAGCACCACCACAGGGTCTGGAGTGAATGAATAATGCTCTGTAAAGCGTCTTTGAGTGTCCTGAAAAGCGCTATATAAACCTGATGCATTATTATTATTATTATTATTATTATAATTATAATTTTAGACTTGGAACTGCCAATCTCTACTGAACTAAAGGTAAAAAAAAAGCTGTTAACTTGAAAAAACGACCACTTCCTGACATCATAAGGCGGAACCCAAGCATACTGAGCTATGAGTAACCCTTTATTATTAGTCTGTCCACATCTCCAGTGAGTATGAACGAAATAAAACACAACTCCAGGTATGTTTTTGATGAGGTAACAACATTATAACATGGCTTAAAACTCAATAAATGTTGAATAAATGAATAAATGTCGTGTTATAGAGCACTTTTAACAGCATCAGATCTCGAGAAGGTTGAAAAGCACTGAACTACTGTATACATTACTCATATATTCTATACAAGTTCACATGCATGTCACCAGAAACCAGATGGTTCAAATCCCATTAAGATCTATTGCAAACACTGTGTCCCTCTGCCAGACACTTGTGGTAATTTGTTATGCAAGATATTTATGGACAAACATGGCCCTAGCGAGACCTACCAAGCTATGTTTAGCCCCCGTATCCTCGGCCAATCTGTACTCCCATCATGTATGGTTTGTCCTACCATGTTCCCATCTTTCTATATTTACCTCTGTCGCCCTCCCAATCTCACAAGTGCTGCCCTGAATCATTTTTTTCCTTAAATGGAGGTCCCCATGGTCACCCGGAGAATCCAATGGCTCCTATAAAAGACCACTGAGACTTAATCCATTTACATTCTTTCCCTGCCAAATAAGGTCATGGCGAACATTGACAATCGTTCTGCGGTCACTCATTTGCAATTTGCGCGAGAGATACAGTGCAAAAGCTGTGAGGTTTGAGGATGAGGCAAAAATAACTCAAAAGGGTTAGTTCCCTCGTGGATCAATAAAGTTTGTCTAAGTTCTGCATGGAGATAAGAAGGGGATGTCATGCCAGCTGGCCAGGTTACAGGTCACATCTGTGGAGAGGCATATCCGTACACAGTAACAGTAAGAGTACATATTTTTCATTTTTATTTTTGTGTAACCCAAAATCGCAACAGCAGTGGCCTCGCACGGTTTAACGGTCAACTCATGTGGGCGGTAAGCGATGTTAGAATGTTGCTCCCTCATCATTAACATACCTAGACTTGTATTGTTTCATTCGCACATGTCTGAGTAATCCTTTAATCCTTTTTTTCTTGTTTTTATCTCCATTTTATCTATGTTAACAGCTACATTTTACCATTAAATCAAAAAAGATTGGCAATTCCAAGGAAGAAATCATCCAAATGATTCTACTGAAGGTGCGTGGAGTTTAAAAACACAGTGAAGCACTTCTTGTATCACTAGATGACATCACAAGGTGTAACAAGTGCTTTTCATTTGAGAAAAGAACTCGGCCTAAATATGCAGGATTCATTCACACATGTGTTTAACATGTGTGAATGAATCCTGCATATTTAGGCTGAGAAACAAAACTCTGTTTGTGATGAGGACACAACATTATAACATAGAAAATGGCATAAAATGGGCCCTTTACTTAAAAAAAAAAAATTAACCAACAGAAAGTAAAAAAAAAAAAAATCAAACAATGGTCAAAACAGACAAAGCAAATGCCTTGCTGCTGTTATTATTGTTTTTATCATTGTAATTTCTGCTGATTTACTTATTGTATGGTAAGATTTGGCACTTTTAAATGTGCTTTACAGATACATTTAATTTAATCTGATTAACCAGGGAATATTTTATTATTTTTTGAACAATAAAAACCCCAAAAAGTTTGAGTATATGTTTATTGCCTTACACTGAGACATTCTAGACAAAGCAATCTCATGAAAGCATCCGAGAAGTGAACCTCCCACCAGAAAAGTTGGTACAGAGCAGTGTTATTTTTAGATTTTGTTAGATTATTAGGATTTCGTTTTGAAAATTAGACGCATATACAATTACGTGTACAGTGCGATGAAAATATTAAAGCAGTTACTATGGCATTATTGGAAGCAAGAAAAACAGATTTTAATATCCCCAAAACAGCAACAAGACGTGATGAATTTCCCATGCTACAAATAAGGCCTAAAATGTATTTCACAGCGCATGCAGCTAAAGAGGTTAACACAACTCCATTTGCATTTGATTTCGCTCGCATTCTCTGCATTTAGCGCTGGGTGTAACTCCGGCTCGCGAACACTGTTGAACAAGTATCTCAAATGTTGTGTGGAGAAATCCCATTTCAGGGTTCAATGGTTCTTTGGAAGCTCCTCATCCGGGCAGCCGTGAAATATATGCCCTTGTAAAGCTTGTCTATTCAATCAATTTTTCTATTTTCAATTACCGACATTACAGGGTGCTGTGATGCTGTTTTAGCACAAAATGTATCCAACTCATTTTTAGGCTGGGAGAGGATGATCACAGTGGGTAATATATTCTGATGAGCTGGAGACTAGACAACAAAACACCTTTAAAATATAATACAAGGTGCAAAGCTGCATTCAGATATTGTTGGGGCATGATGGAAGACACATATAGGCCTATATATAGATATGGTTGACAAGTATTGCAATCTGCATGTATAAATATGTATACAGGACTGGGATGACAAGCAACTATGCATTTGTAAATATAATAAGGTTGAGTAGTACAGGTGATTTACGGGGAAAACTTCTTAAATTGCCTTTGCTCATATAGTTTCCTTCTGTGTTTCTCTGTGGACATTTTGGTACAATTTTTACTCTTAAAAAGCCTGTACCTGATTTTAAACCAAGGTTACACGTTTAGTTTTAGTTTGAACCATTATCCCCGCCCACTTAATTAGCAGTCAGTAGCTGCCATTAGCTTTGGTTAATACATGACATCATGCATAGATAATACAAGACAGCAATGTATTTCTTAATTAACTGCTTTTACTAAACTATGTATTTGATTTTATTTTTTTAACCTTTATTTACCCAGGAAAGTCCCATTGAGATTACTAATCTCATCACTTCACATCACTTTCATACTAGGCAATGTGGGTGATGTGCCTTGCCTAAGGACACAACAACAGTTTTTTTTGCCACTGGCGCCCCCCTGTGGCACCTGGAATTCCCAGTAGTCTCCCATCCAAGTACTAACCAGGCCCGGCCCTGCTGAGCTTCTGAGATCTGACGGGATCAGGCTTTGACAAGCCGGTATGGCCACAATACACATAAGGAGCGTTTATCTTGACTAAAATGAGGTATAGGCCTTTTAAGATTAAAAATGAGGAGGAAAAATTTTTAATTTGATAGCAATTAGTGGTTGTTTGATGAGCCAAAGGGACAGAATTGGGCTCAATAGTCCACTCTGGTTCTGAAAGTACATTTTCAATTCATTTTCCCACAGACTTTTTGAAAAATATTCAAATATCAAGAGTCCAACCATCTATTATGCAGTAACTTATATATATATATATAAATATATATATATATATATATATAGATATATATATATATAAAGTATATATATATATATATATATATATATATATATAATATATATATATATATATATATATCTATATCTATATCTATATATATATATATATATATATATATATATATATATATATATAAAGTGATTATTTTAAATCCAAAAAACATTAAAACACAAGAAAATGTACTTGCATATCAGGGAGAGAGGGCAGAACTTCGAAAGGATTCTATAGGCCAATACAATTTAATACACTTAAAATCACTATTGTTCAACTGCAGATTTTTGTTATAGCATGTAGCATGGTCTGGGATTGAGTCATTAACAGAAATTATAACGCTTCATTTTTGGGATTTTACTTTTCTGATATTTCATGGCAAAGTAAAATGTAATTAATAGGAAAATCCTGAAAACCACCAGTAAACAGAGCAATGAACTCAAGTGTGGAGCAAATGTGAGTGCCTCGGTAAAGAGATCGGTAAAAAAAACATCTTGCATAACATTCACCCCAACCCCATTATCAATATTCACCTCTCCACAGATAACAGCTTCACAGGGACACATTAGAGCTGTTATATGCGTTATATCACATGTTCTCAATGGGGGCGCTGTTGACGACATACAGCTCTGACTCACGGTTGTGCCCATCTGAAAACCTGCCAAACACCAAGATGTGACCGAATCCGGACGCTCGTCACTTGACCTGGTTATTACATAAAGCCCTTCTTGTTTTCGTGTTACTGCGTGAATCATGGATGGCGCAGGTGAAGGCCGTGCATAAGAAGGCCAAAATGAACGATGCATTCATTCACTCGAAACTACCTTGGAATGAAAAGTACAGAGCCACTTTAGTTCACGTCAAGACAACCTTGTGACGGTGATGGCGATAGTTGTTAGTATGTATTTTAAATTGTGATGACAATGTAACATTGGGAGGAGAAGTAAAAGTACTACAAGCACTAACAATAATGTAATCATGGTACTAGTACTGACAGAACTTTTTTATGGCAGTTTTAGACAGTAATAGTAGTAGTAGTTGTAGTAGTCGTAGTAGCAGCAGCGGTAGTTGTAGTAATAATAGTAATAGGCTTAGTACTAACAGTAGTAGCAGAAGTTGCAGTAGTAGTACTATATGAATAGAAGAGGTAGTAGCAGTAGGAATAGAAGAGGTTGTAGTAGTTGTAGGTGTAGTAGTGGTAGGAATAGAAGAAGCAGTAGTAGTAGTAGTAGTTGCAGCAATGGTAGTAAAAATAATAGTAATAATAGTAGTAGTAGTAGCAGTAGTACTAGTAGTCGTAGTCATAGTTGTAGTAGTAACAGCAGCAGTGGTAGTAGTAGTAATAGCAGAAGTAGCGGTAGTAGCAGTAGTAATAGTAGTAGGAAAGATGTAGCAGTAGTAGTCGCAGAAGGACTAATAGTAGCAGTAATAGAAATAATATTCGTGTCACATATTACTTCCTGTACTTTGTGGGGTACAGGACTCACCCGGGTTGGGTCTTGTACAGTAGTAGAAATAGTAGTAGTGTCACATAGTTCTTCCTGTACTTTGTGGGAGTACAGGACTTGCCTGGGTTGGGTCTTGTGCAGTAGTAGAAATAGTAGTAGTGTCACATAGTTCTTCCTGTACTTTGTGGGAATACAGGACTCGCCCGGGTTTGGTCTTGTACAGTAGTAGAAATAGTAGTAGTGTCACATCGTACTTCCTGTACTTTGTGGGAGTACAGGACTTGCCCGGGTTGGGTCTTGTACAGTAGTAGAAATAGTAGTAGTGTCACATAGTACTTCCTGTACTTTGTGGGAGTACAGGACTTGCCTGGGTTGGGTCTTGTACAGTAGTAGAAATAGTAGTAGTGTCACATAGTTCTTCCTGTACTTTGTGGTAGTACAGGACTCGCCCGGGTTGGGTCTTGTACAGTAGTAGAAATAGTAGTAGTGTCACATAGTTCTTCCTGTACTTTGTGGTAGTACAGGACTCGCCCGGGTTGGGTCTTGTGCAGTAGCTCACAGCTCGGAGCCATATACACAGTGACAGTGCACCATATGGACTCCATGCAGCCGTCTCACACACCAAGTCAAAGTGGTCACTTATACAGGACAGTGTGAGCGGGTCCTGCTGGGCTCTCCTCTGTCTCCTCTGATTAGAAACACCAAAGCAGACTCCTCACAGGGAACAGGACGTCAGAACAATCAAACACTTCAAATCACACACACTATAGGGTCAAGTCACACAGAGGCCTCACACTGGGAATGCATAGTTTGGACAGTAACTTAGTAAAGTACTAAAGAACTGTACTTAAGTATACATTTTAGGTCTCTGTACTTTACTCAAATGTGCATTATGTAACTTTTTTTTTATGTTCCACCACAGTCTGACATTAAACAGCTCTATCTTACATTCATTCAGTTACAGGTGGTTTTATAGCTCAAAAATACCTTAAAAAACAAACATTCTGACTGTGAGCGGGGTCCCTCTCCACAGATCTGACCTGTAACTTTGTCTGGTTTGGTCTCCATGAAGATGGAAAAATTAAATACCATATTGTGAAAGATTTCAGACACAGCAATAATATTTCCATGGAGAAAAGCGTTTGAGGGACCCTCCATCAGAAAAGTTACACAATTCACCCTTAAGTAGACTGTGTTTTTAGTGTGTAGTTTTTACTTTTACGCCACTACATTGGAGAGCAGATATTTGTACTTTCTACTACACTACATTTTGTCACAAGTTTTTTGTTTTTTTTTGTAATTATATTTTGAGAGTTGCTGAAAAGGCTGAGGGTTTGTTTTTCACACATTCATAGTTTGACCAAACAAAAATCTCCCAAGAAAAAAAATTCCATTATTTGTCTTTTGAACAAAATTCAGCTCAAATATTTACCAAAAACAATTAATTTGAAGTTTTATTAGATCTGAAAATCTGCACGAAATACTTTTTATGTTTTAAAACAGGTAGACCTTTACTTTACTCACGTGGTGCTTTTACATAAGTAGTAAAATTGAGATTCTTCCCCCACTGAGTATTGACAAATGCATTTCAAGTAGACTTGTGATGTTGAATGAATAGGAATAAAAACTGTATTTACACACTTTTTATAGACCTTTTTATTTTTTTATTACTTATAAACTGTACGACCTCAATAAATTTGAAGTTAAACGGTCCACTAAAGGGCCATTGCTGATCATAACGACTACTTCACCACCATTTTTACAAGAACATCTTTCGTGGACACTAAGTACAGTGTGCTTTTACTCATTCATTCATTTGTTTATTAATTTTATAAATTGAAAATGAATAGCAAGGTGTACTGTGCACATGGGTCTTTACAAATCTCACATGAATCAGAATAATTTACGGCCAAGAATTTCAGGACACAATAAACCAAAATACCGGTGATTTTAAGACGTTTTTCCCCACGCAAAATAGTCCAGAATCATGATTACCGAGTTATTTTTTGTTTGTTTTTTTCTTGTGAATACGCTTGGAACATGTTTGTGTGTTAAACATGTGTGAATGAAACAAAACCCAACTCCAGCTTGTGAAAAGTAAGTAACATTATAACATAGATGAGAAAATAGTGTAACATAGGCCCTTTAAATACATTCTCTCAAGCCTAAACGCGATATACTGTTAGCTTTATAGTGTTATATCTGAGAATGCACACATCACATAATATTATGCAATAGAGCACTGACATTCAAACAGCATCTACAGCGTCATTACCAGTGCTTTTGAATGGCTGCATCTATAACACAGTGAGGCTCGGGCCTGATTAGATTTGAAAGTGACAGTGCATATGTCTTTCTGCCTCCCGTCTCAGAGCGAGGAGAGGGGAGAGAAAGAGAAAGGAAGAAGAGCAGAGGAGAGCAGAGCGGGCGATCGAAGTGGGCGGAGCGTAGCACTAAACTGCGTTATTATCGACAGAGGGAGGGCCGGGCGTTTCAGAGGCACGCAAATAACTGAAGACATACGCTACGAGATGTCCGCCCCGTTTGAAATGTGTGCGCGCCGGGTGAAACGAGAAATTTAGATGGGGATTTTTTTGCTGAAATCGGAAAAAAAAATGATATGGATGGAAATAAGTAATAAATGATAAAATAACAAATGTAAGGTGAAAAAAAAACTCTATATGACAATAACTAGATCTAAAATTTATAAGTTCTTGATCAGAATGAAAAATATGTTTGTAAAAATTCAATAAATACAAAATCTATGGAAATGTACTGCGTGGTATTTATATTTTCTTTCTTTTTTGTCATTTTGAAACAGGAAGTAGGAGTGAGCAGAGCGTATCCTGGGCACATATAAGGTGCTTTTTGCAGTGATATTCAGTTCAGATCAGAAAAGCTGTTTGAAAAAATATCTGAAATTATGTATTGATCAACATATCAATACAGCATCAATATTAATTTAACATTTATTTTGGAACTTTTCTGGAAGGGATCTGCAACCTGTTTGTCTCCGTCTTATTTGTAGCTCAAAATATTATAAAGTGTTTCCAAATATCTTTAAAAAAAACACATTTCTTAACTGTAATTTGGCTTACAAGTGTCCATGGAAATTCATATGTTTATGGTCATACTGTGGAACATTTTAGGCCCATCTCCATGGAGACAGACCCTCCAACAGACATATTAGTGCATCTTAACCCTTGAAGACCTACGTTAACGTATACGATAACGAGGAATATGTTTTCTATAACCGCACAACCGTAAAAGAGAGAAACTTACTTTTTTCCCCTCTGAAAGTGCAGACATAGAGGTTTCTGTATATCGCTGCCTCATTATCCTACGTCACACTCACGCTGTGTGATGACGTGCGCAAAATGAGTGTCCAATAGGAACAATCCATTTTGATTGGCCAAAACTTTGCCAAAGAGTGAAGTGAGTCAAGACGGTCTCGGCTGTGTTTGCTTTTAGCGAATGAAAAAGACGCTCTAAGTGGAGATAATTCTCACATAATTGGCAAATTACGCATCTTGGTGTACGTAATTGCGCATCCCTTTCTATTTTTATTTGAAAGGTTTATTTCACTCAAAATGAACAAATACAAATGGAATAAACGCCATGGAAATGCATTACAAGTGATGTGGCTCTGGCCCTGGACTTTACAGGAGCTGTTTCCATGACTGGACCAGAAAAGTAATGGAGCGATTACACTTTTTTTGTTTTTAGGGCAATAAGGAGATTTTTAATTTACTTACAGACTTGATATTTTGCATTTTTGTAGCTAAGGGCCTAAATTAACCATTTTTTATGTCCAAAAAGTTGTTTATACATGTTTGCTGTGTGTTTTGTATAAAAGAGTGGGAATTTGATTTTTTTTATTTTTTTTTTCATCTCTATTACTGGTCCTATAACTTTTTATTACAACCACATGACACAACTACAGCAGCAGATTGTGAAATAACAGGCTGTACTGAAAAAAAGGATGTAGAAGACTTCATTATAGGGTAAAAGGGGCAGTTTTAAAAGCAAAATTAAGAAAAAAAATCGAGGCGAGGAGAAATGTACTAAAATTGCCCTTAGGTCTTCAGGGGTTAAAGTCTTGTTGGAATGAAACTGAGTGTCTTATGGAAAGTGGAAAACAGTTCATTTTTTAATGTCAAAAATTTAAATAAAGCGTAAACACAAATCAACAAGAACATTTATGAATTTGCAAGTAAAAGTACAGCAAAGAGTTTGGCACATAATGTTCTCTGCAAGCAAAGTCAATTAGTACATCTTGTATTGTGAAGCAGCTTGTCTGCAGCAGTCATTTGGCCCTCGTCCAGCCTGTTGAATATTAAACATATTTACATTTACATTCTGAAATCTCCAGTCCAGTGCAAACCAGAACAAATGCCTCGGTATTCACTCCCAAACAAACTCTCGCCGTCCCAGCTGGCGATTCTCAACTCAAACAGTCTTAGATCCTACTTCGCTTACCCACCAGCTTACTCCAGTTTAGTAGCACCACACAGGGGTTACACCGTAATTAATCGTCTGCTCCACATAGCCCAAAAGCAAAATGCTGAGATGAGGCAAATCTGTGGGGAATTTTTATGTTTTTCCTCAAATTTAGTAACCTTTTAGGTTATTTTTTTGGAATTCATAATGATTTCCGTCTTTTTATAATAAATTCTACAGTCTCAAACCAGCACCAAATGGTTACTGAGATCATGATATCAAAAACGGTCTTAAGAAACCACTGAAACTGTTTCTAATTTTAATTTTCTGCGTTATTGGACAGTTTTAGTTGTTGCCTTTGTAAAATCCCACCTTACGTACAACTTGTTTCAAGACAATTCACAATTTGAGCAACATTTATTTATATTTTTCCTCAAATTTAGTAAAGTTTTTTTTATTTTTTATTCATTTTTCTAATTTGATAATGACTTTTGCGCCCTTCTATGATAAATCCTACTGTCTCGATTCAGTATCATCAGATTAAAAATGTCTACTGAATTGGTGCTGAAAGATCTTGATTTCACAAACATTTTTTTGAGATGACTGCAAACCTTTTCTACCTTTATTGCCTTTTTATTTTTTGTATAATTGGCCATTTGTTCTTACATTTGAATTGAAACAGCTGTTCAGAAGAGTCGGGATTAGCTGGGGGTTTATTGTTTTAGTCGTACATCGTTTTAGTTGTTGCCTTTGTAAAATTCCACCTTGTGTACAGCTTTTTCAATACAATTCCCTTCTGCAGCTAATTTAAAGAGTCCAAATACATGCAATGTAACTAAGAAAATATTAAGCATGCAACCCGGCTCCGGATAAAGCAGAACAACATGGATGAATGGATTTAGTTGGATTTCCAAAAAGAAACACAATCATTTCATTCAATACAGCGTCTTTCCATTTCTCTGTCTCTCCCTGACCCCTCCACTTAACCTGCTTCGACAACTCGCCTCATATAATTACTTAAACTCTCCCATTAAAAGGACAGACTGGCTGAACTGAAATGTGACTCTATTAGACATATACAGCGTAATACTGTTCTATTGTTCCACGCCGCGACGCTTTTTTCCCTCTATAAATGAGACACGCTGCAAGAATACAGCTCCGGCACAGCAGTCGCAGCTGTCTACATCTGTCAGTACAGTTTGTTCTTGAAACATTACAACATAGATCAGGAATTAGCGCAACATGGGCCCTTTAAAACATTTTTTAAAAAGATAATAAGCTTTAAGGATCGCGTATTGCACAAATAGCTAAGAACAAACAAGAAACTCGACAACTCCAGTGAGTTTTTGATGAAGATACAACATTGGCCTTGATTATAATTGCACTGTAAGCGTAATAACAGACTTACTCATCCAAGTAATCCATACAATGCCCAATTTAGTATCACAGTAAGCTTACTTTATGCATTGTTTTTGTTTTGATCTTGTTTCTAAGTGACAGTCATTTATTTATTTTTAAGCATCCCCCTCATGAGTGCTCTTTAAAGTCAACATTAGGGGACTTTCGGATGAGCTTTTACCTTTGTAGAAGTGGCACATTCAGTCTGTTTATAGTTTTCTGGAGATCTCAAAGTGATTTCTTGATCTTATTTCCAACATATTCCAGCTATGCACACTCAAGCTCCTTTTTTTTCCTTTTTTTTGCTTTTTTGCCCATGGATCAGGCACAGAGACTTGAGCTGCTCTCATCTACTGAGGGAATCTGTAAGAGGCGCGGTGAAGCAGTTTTTGTGGAGACATTTGCCTTGAGTCGTCGTCGGTGTTTACAGTTTTATGTTCTATTTGCAATACTTCAGAGGTACGAGACTTCACTGTGCGCTGTGTACGAGGCAAATAGCAAGATTTAGACAGTCAGGATACTTGGATTACGTTTCGAAACAAATCGCTGCGTAACTACATCAAAATAATTGGAAATGCAGAATGAAAATCTCCACCAATGCACTGTGGCTCTATCTCGCAATGACATGAATGTAGACGGAATCCACACTCAACAGTCACTTTCTGATAACACTTATAAGAGGGAATTACGGGTTTCAGTTTTCTTTTTTTCACCATCCCAACGATCTAATATGTTATTTTGACTTGTTAATTGCTATGGCAACAGTCATATTTTCAATCTGAAATAGACTTAGACAAACTTTATTGATCCACAGGGGAAATTATTTGGACACGGTATAAATTTTTTTCAAAAATCCATGGATATCAAACATTTCTCATTTCAAGTCATATGTATTGTCAATGTCATATGTCAAATTTTGTACATATACTTATTCACTTTATATTATTGTTTCTATTTTTATTATTATTGTTTATCTTAATTACATCACACTTTTTTTCCTTTTTTGCACTAAACTGTCCTGGAGCTACTGTGACTGTTGAATTTCTCCACTGCGACATCAATAAAGTCCTATCTTATCTTATCTTATCTTATATATGTACAGAACAGTCTGAAAACTGTTGTTGTGTCCTCAGGCAAGACACTTCACCCACATTGCCTAGAATGAAAGTGGTGTGTGCATGGCAGGACTCCCTTGGAAAAGAGATTAGTAATCTCAATGGGACTTTCCTGGGTAAATAAAGGTTTAAAAAAAAAAAAAAAAGGCGGTGAAAAGTGACCTTCAGAGCAGGGAATCAAACCCACAACACGCCCACTTATGTATTAACACTACTAGTAATTCGCAGAACTGTATCTATGGTAACATTTTGCTTTTAAATATTCCTATAATCTTCTTCCCCTCAGCTAACTCATTTGACTTGACTAGAACCTAATAACATATTGTATATTTAAAGAAATGTTTGTCCATGTCAAGAAGTTTGGGGGCTGCAGTTTTGAGCTTTTGGTGTGGGGCCTGTGGTTTGGATGGTTCTTCAGGTGCTCGTCTTGTCCAGTTTGTGTCGTTCTATTTTGTCCTGTCTGTTCTGTCTGTCCTGCCTGTGTTTGGATGTTCTGTCTGTCACACATGTTCTGTCTGTGTCCTGTCTGTCACACATGTCCTGTCTGTGTCCTGTCTGTCACACATGTCCTGTCTGTGTCCTGTTCGCACTGTCTATGTCCTGTCTGTTCTGTCTATGTCCTGTCTGTTCTGTCTGTGTCCTGTCTGTCCTGTCTGTGTCCTGTCTGTCACACATGTCCTGTCTGTGTCCTGTCTGTCACACATGTCCTGTCTGTGTCCTGTTCGCACTGTCTATGTCCTGTCTGTTCTGTCTATGTCCTGTCTGTTCTGTCTGTGTCCTGTCTGTCCTGTCTGTGTCCTGTCTGTCACACATGTCCTGTCTGTGTCCTGTTCACACCGTCTATGTCCTGTCTGTTCTGTCTATGTCCTGTCTGTTCTGTCTGTGTCCTGTCTGTTCTGTCTGTGTCCTGTCTGTTCTGTCTGTGTCCTGTCTGTTCTGTCTATGTCCTGTTTGCCCTGTCTGTGTCCTGTCTGTGTCTTGTCTGTGTCCTATTCACCCTGCCTGTGTCGTATTTGTTCTGTCCGTGCCCTGTCTGTTCTGTCGGTCTTGTCTGTGTCCCGTCTGTGTCGGATTACCTGTTTGTTTTCTTTTTTTTTTATTGCTATATTTTGTATAATTTTTTGGTCAGTGTGGTTTAATCTTTGGTTGTAATTTCTGCTGAACATTATTAATGCTTTTATTTGTGTTTAATTTGTTGTGTTGATGTCTGTCGATGACTTGACTTTGACTTGCACTGCTCTCAACAGAAGTCCAACGCCTTACGAGTGTACTCACATTTATACACACACACCGTCGTACACACCCATACCTCCCTGGAGACGGATGCTCTGGTTGATTGTGTGGGAAGTTCCTCTGTCATCGTTAGCGAGGCCCCTGGGCACTTGTCATAGTCTATAATAGCAGTTTCCTACATAGTCTCTTAAGAAACCTCCTCCCCGTCGATAGCAGGTCAAAGCACGCCAGCTTCAAAGGACACATGCCAGTCCCAATACAACATTCAATCTATTCTCATCGCCTCCATAACCGGGCCTAATGCGTTTTGCGAAATGAGATGTCCCACTTTACATTAAGCAGTGTGCTACGTGTCCATTCCTTATACTCAAACTAAGAACTAGCGAGCGATTAGGGCTAAAACAGCGCTAATGTATCAGAGGAGATTGTTCGCAAAGGTTACCTGCTCGCGCGAAGCTAGTACGGTATCGATTCACCCGCGGACGCTGTTTTTTATTGGCGTTTGACTTTGGCCCGCTGCTAAATTTAGAGCCCGCGCAGAAGAGGAGGAACTGCCATATTTCCTGCCTTAATTAAAACAAATTTTAGCAATCACAGCATAAAATAAAATAGAGGAGAGGTAAAAGAATGTAAGTGGGTGTAGTTAATTCAATGGTGATCCTACATTGATTTACTGCCTGGGCGAGAGATCCACCCCCCCATTGTTTTCTACTGCAATGTCTTGTGAGCATTTTTATTATTCAACACAATGAGGTTATGAGCACATTTCACAACTTTGAAAAGGCAGAGTGAAGTTGTGCCATCGCTGTAGTGTTAACAACAACTAGCATGCTAAAATTGTACTCCATGATTCTTAGACAATAAAACAGTTCATTAGACGCACAACGAAGCGGCGTCATTTTTTATCCTAAGAGCAGAAAGTCCATTTTTGCAGAGAGTCCATTTTTGCTCAACTACTTGGGGGAAAAAAAAAAATAATCAGCTAGAGTTTTGTTTCATTCACACATGTTTGAGCAACACTTTATTATTAGTCAGTCTATATCTCTTAAACTCAATGCTCTTCCACCTTGTGATGTCATAAAGTGGTAGTTTTCAAGTTAAGTCAAGTCTACATTTTACCTTTAGTTCAGTAGAGATCAGAAGTTTCGGAGCTGAAATTATCCAAATGATTCTAGTGAAGGTGTGTGGAGCATAGAACTATAATGCAAGCTGGAAGGTGAACCCAAGATGGTGGTGTATTGTTTTCAGTGGCCCGTTCTCATTGGCGCATCGGTCCAAAAATAATTTCCCCTTCTCCATCATTTCATTAATAGGGGCTAGCATCTCCCACCCATGTGAACATCTGAAAGCTGCAGGCGTCTGCAGGGTTTGGACCAATCAGAGCTGCTAGAGTGGAGCTAGTGAGCTTGTGATTTAAACCTTTTTTACAGTTTATGCTGTGAGAATAGAAAAGAATCCAGACAAAATCCAACCTTTGTGAAAGCTGCCATGTCAGCCAAACACAAGCCATTTGAATTCCCAAAAATGCATTGTGCTTATATACGAGAATTCTTTCTGGCCGCAAGCTCCTGAGAACTGCAGTAGTAGAATGCCTTATCTAATTTTTACTATAGATCCATGGTGTGGAGTTAAAAACACACACACACAGTGAAGCACTTCCTGTATTACCACGACATCACAAGTATTTTGTGTTTGAGAGAAGAGAAGAAAATATGCATGATTTGTCTGTTAAACATGTTTGAATGAAACAAAACAATGTTCGTTTGAAAGGGGGAGGGTTTTATAAGTTTCTTGCTTCTTCCTACACCTTTTGGGCATCTAATTTGCTCTTTATTTTCTGTGGATACCTCTGGTGTTGTAATTGATATTGTTCTTTGTCATCTGCTGACCACTATGATACTAAAATGCTCAAATAAAAAAAGAGAGAATGAGAATGAAATGTTTGTGATGAGGAAAGAACATTACACCATAGATCACAAGATAGTGTTATATGGGCCCTTTAACTTTTCATCATCTTGCTCTATACAAATAATGAAAACAAAATGACAGGAGCATAAGAAGGAGGTAAACTTCAGAGAAACCCGCACAAAACCAATACAGCTACATGAATATTACACCGATTAGACAACTGTGTATCCTTTGTGCTTGTCTGAATCCTTCCATATACTAAATGCAAAACGCGCCGATCACTACCTCTGAGCCAGCCTCTCCTGTCATCGTTATGCTAAAATAAAACCCAAGACAGCTATAAAATAATTCAAACTGTCCTTCAAGACGGTATTTCCACATTTGCCGTCAAACTCGGGATCACTGCTGTTGCTCGGAGATTAAAAAGCAATAAAGTGACGAGTGAAAAAAAAAAAATGTCAAGAATAAACATGCGTCCTGGCTGGAATAGTTTTCATATGCAAAAGATAAGAGCGTGCAATATTCCCGGAGTCGGTATTGTGAGATGAGAGACGCATTTGAAACAGAAGCTGACACGGGGGCCGAAGAGGGCACTTAAAGGGGCTCGTACTGTGTAGTGTAGAGTAGTAGTCTGTGAAGGTCAGAATAAATGACCGGAGAAATGACGTCCGATTGCTTTGTCTCATGTTAAAGTGGTACCAAGATGGCGTCCATATATCTTCCACTAATGTCCCTTAAGTGTTTGTTCACGTAGAGACAAGTATCAAGAGATCCTGGTGCAAACTATTACTATATTACTGTACTGCTACCATCTACTATTACTGTGTCTAAAGTACTGCACGTATTGCCACTACTGCAGCTGCTACTGGTACTAATGCTACTTCTACAACCACGTACTACTATTACTGATTATGACAACCACAACCTACCAAGTTTATATACTTCCATAACTACAACAACTCCTGCAATTGTCGCTACTGTTACTACTTCTATTTCTACTCCTCCTCCTCCTCCTACTTCTTCTATTCCTACTACTCCTTCTTCTATTCCTACTACTCCTATTCCTACCACTACTCCTACTACTACATCTTCTACTCCTACTACTACTATGTCTTCTATTCCTACTACTCCTACATCTTATATTCCTAGTACTCTAATACTACTCCTACTACTACTCCTACTGCTACTACCTCTTCTATTCCTACTCCTAATCCTTCTATTCCTCCTCCTACTACTACTACTCCTACTACTTCTTCTATTCCTACTACTTCTATTCCTACCACTACTCCGACTACTATGTCTTCTACTCCTACTACTACGTCTTCTACTCCTACTACTACGTCTTCTACTCCTACTACTACTACGTCTTCTACTCCTCCTACTACTATTTCTATTCCTACTACTCCTACATCTTATATTCCTAGTACTCTACTACTACTCCTACTACTACTACTCCTACTCCTACTGCTACTACCTCTTCTATTCCTACTCCCAATCATTCTATTCCTTCTACTAGTAACGTTTTTATTCCTCCTCCTCCTACTACTATTACTACTACTCCTACTTATCTTCCTACTACTACTACTACAACTACTTCTTCTATTCCTACTACTACTACCACTACTTCTTCTATTTCTACCACTACTATTTCTACGACCACCTTTTACCATCACTGCTACAAATCCAATTGTCATATTTCCATAAACACACTTCTATCACTCCCACAAACTGCCCTGTTACTTAGTACCAAAACAATAACACACATCTCTCCATGATGTACATAACTGCACACACTTCCATTCCACAGCACACAGAACGGCTCTTAAAACATTGCCTCCTTTGCCCCTCATATATTTCAGCCGTGAGTGTATGCGTGCCTCTGGACAGATAATGCATGGGAATAGGGCTAGTGTTCGTTTTAAAGCCACGGCGCGGGGCATGTCAGGGAGATTAATGCTCCGCTATTGTCTCCGGCTCTCATCAGAACACTTCTATCTGCGGCCAAATGACAGAGCTTGCACTTTTCATTATGTGCGTTAGCTAGCGGGCCCGACGCCAACAGCCCCACTTTGCTCAAAACCCCATTTCCTATCTGTGTTTTCAAAAGCAGAATGCACAGGGTGATGGAGTTTACACGCTGATACAATACGGGTGTCTATATATTATGTACTAAATATTTGTTTATTTCTATGCATTGAAGGTTTAAAATGCGCTCTTGTGCTGCTCTATAATCAGTCAGTAAGTGTGTTTTTGTGTGTAAAAGTAGAAGGATATAACACATGGCTTTGTTGACGTAAACATTACTTGAAAGTAGGGGTGGGCGATATCTCGATATTTAAAATATATCGAGATATTTTTGAAACTCGATATGAATTCTGACATATCGATATATCGCTATAATGCTTATGTTTACTTCTGGTTTCGCCGCTTCGCTTGTTTCGCCTTCTCTGTGCCGCGCTCGCCTCCGCCTCCTGCTTTTGTCCCCCGAGCTCCTCCGCGGAGCCCGGACCTGGCCGCGGACTAAACCAGGACTAGAACTAAACCAGGACTAAATGCGGCCGCAAAGCCCGGGGCTCGGCCGCGGACTAAACCAGGACTAGGACCAGGGCTCTGCAGTGCGCCCATTTCACTTGCATTTGCGAGCAAATATTTCGTCGTGCGAACGTGGAAAACCAAACAGGCGCATCTGTGCGAGTGTTTCTGCAGCCACAATAAGGAGCTGCGCACAGACGTAACGTGACGAGTTAAACTTTCTAAATGCACGTTTCCCAGCGCGAGCGCAACCACGTGACACCTCCGACCGCGCACGAGCCCAGCACACGAGCTCCGCGTGTGCGCAGATATCGCGAACAAACTCCGCTTCAAAACACACCCACGCCCCCTTAAACGAGGAGCCCCGCAGCAGGACCCACACCTGCCCCACCACTCACAGACACTCGCGTGCCGCTGGACAAAGCGAGAGCTTTGGCTTTTGTCTTGGTCTTGCCTCGGACTCGAGCGCATTTGGACTCGGTCTTGTCATGAACTCAAGGTCTGAATACTGAGTGCGGTCATTTTTCATTAATGCCGCTGCTGTTGCCAATAAACTCATCCCGGTGTGCGGGAGCGTGCGGGGCTTCTCTCTGCAGCCTGTGCCAAATGCCAAATAAATCCGTTTGTCACAATGTGCGTTTGATTTGGTAAATGTGCAGAGACTAAATACCACTTTAAAACAAGAGAACGTAACTCCAGTTTGGAATTTGAAAATAGAGGTTTAAAAATCCTGCACTTTATTCACTTTGAAGCAGTTTTGTGTCAGTGGAAGTTCTCTTAAAGAAGAGGTTCTTAAACTGTGGGTGAGGGTCCAAAAAGGGCCACAGAGTGTTTAAGTGCAGAACTAAATGAATATTAATCAGATAAAATTTGTTTTTTTGTTTTTGCAGTAGTTTGGGGGGGCTGTATTTTTCCTGTAAAGATATCGAGATATATATCGTATATCGAGATATAGCAAAATATATCGAGATATATTTTTTGGTCCATATCGCCCAGCCCTACTTGAAAGCAACAATCTTTTATGCAGTAGTGGAAAAAACTGAAGCCTAAGATCCTATTCAGAATATAATCCTGCTAATAGCAAATAATCAGTAAATACCACTACTACTACTTGTACTACTACACACACTAATAAAATGACACTTGTAATACCATACTATACTATACTTGTTTTAATCAGTATGAACACTACTACTACTACTACTACAAGAGCCACTATGGCTACTACTACTATGACAAATACTACTACTACTTGTACTACTACGTGCACAATACAACTCATACTTGCAATACCAAACTATACTCTACCCGCATTAATCAGTATGAACACTACGACTACTACTACGACAACTACTACTGCTATGACAGCGACAACTACAGTGACTACTACTACTACAGCTACTACTACTACAAGTATCCTTCACTACTATCCTACATCACTATCCTATCCTACTACTACTGACAGCACCAACTACTGTGACTATCATTACTATGACTACCACTACTACTACTATGACTAGAGCTACTACTACTACAACTTAAATTACAACTACTACTCTTTATCTTACGCTATTATCCTACACTACTATTCTACCCTACTACTACTACTACTACTACAACAGTGACGACTACTTTGACTACAACTACTACTACTACTTGTACTTCTATACATACAACTCATACTTGTAATAACATACTATAGCCGCATTAATCAGTATGAACACTCTTACTACTACTACAACAACTACTATGACTATAACTACTATGATTACTACTACTATGACTACAGTTACTACTACAACTACTACTCTTTATCCTTCACTACTATCCTACACCACTATCCTATCCTACTACTACTACTATAACAACTATCCATCCATCCATCCATCTTCTCCCGCTTAATCCGGCTGGGTCGCGGGGGCAGCGTGCTGCCCAATACTCATATCACCTGACCCCCCCTATGAACCCCTCTGCAGGTGGTGAGCCCACAGGAGGGGCTATAACAACAAACATTACTACATAACATAACATACATAACAACTACTATGACTACTACTACTATGACTACAGCTACTACTACAACTAAAACGACAACTACTACTCTTTATCCTACAATACTATCCTACACTACTACCGTTACAACTGTACCTACTACCACTACAGCTATAAGTACTATGACTATTTCTATTAGGACTACTAATACTGCAAGTACTACTCCACACATTCTCCTATCGTACTAACCCCTAATAATAGAGGTTTCAGTATAGGCTGTACAAATGAATACATTATCAATAGTTAATTTACATCAATTACTTTCCTTGTCACTTTTCTATACCTCTTACTCCCGATATAACTCTGCATTTATTTATGTTTGGCGCAGACATCAGGATTATTTTTGTGTCTCTTTGTGGCTAGCACGGACCTCTTTTATTAGATTTTAGGCAGACAAATCTACAGGGATCTGAATAGTCTGTTCCAAGCTGCATGCTATGACAGGGAATAAGAGGCCCGCGAGCTCCTGACGACTGTTGGCAGCAAAACCAGAAAGTTTGTTTTCAACTGTCAACCTGCATTTATTAGTCCATCCCAGAAACCAGGCTTGCTCGGCTCACATACTCTGCCTGCATAACACTGCTGGAATACAAGATTTTGGCATCTGTACTTTACTTCAGCACGTTGTACTTTTACTTCCCTACATTTGAGAGCAGGTATCTATACTTTCTACTCCACTACATTTTAGATCTGGACTGAAAACTAAAGAAAGAGCTTTTGTTTATGGTTTGAGACCTGCTGAAAAAGGTTAGACTTATTTCAGCACATTTCATTCAAAGGTGCATTGTGTAACTTTTCTGGTTGAGGGTCCATCAAATGTTTTTCTCTATGAATGCTATTGCTTTGTCTAGAATGTTTCACAATATGACATTAAAAACCTTTCCATCTTCATAGAGACCAAACTAGACCAAGTTACAGGTCAGATCTGTGGAGAGGCGAGCATGCTCACAGTCATGCTGGTTTTTCTTGGTCTGGGGTCTCCAACCTGTAGCTTTTCACACCCTTCCAAGTAGTTCGCTAAGGGATTTCGGGATGTATTGTGCTAAATAACTAAAATTTGATTTAATTAAATGCATATTACCATTGTAGTATCATTCTGACGCTCATCCTTGTGCACTAATAAATGGATAATAGTTGTGTAAATATTTTAAGTATAAAACTGGGCCCCATCTAACGCTCTTATATTTACTCCATTTCCTGTAACTGCTAAAGCGAGTAGCTCTCTGGCATTTTTGTTTTGTAAAAGTAGCTCACCAGAGGAAAGGTTTCAGATCTTTTCGAGATTTGAGTTTTAAAACCACCTGTAGCTGAATAAATGTAAGGTAGAGCTGTTTAATGACACACTGTGGAATATTTGAGGCAGAGAGACGACATATCCATAGAAACAAGCAGGTGATTGACCCCCAACCAAAAAGTAACATAGTGGACCATTAACGTCACAACTTTGAGTTAACCAAATACACAAAAACAACTAGAAAAAATAAGAAATCAATTGAATCACTTAAAATCAGCTACATAATCAAAACCACTACATTTGATGCTTTAACTGTTTGGAAAATCTCAGCAAAATCCTTTTACTTTTTACTCTTAAAGTACATCCAATAGTGCATCTGTACTTTTACTTCAGTAGCAAAATTGAGTATTTCATCCACCACTTTCACCTACATACAGTATTTTATTGACGTCTATTCTCACCCACTCCCTCCATCTATGCGTTTAATTTGACATCTTTTGATACCAGTCTCGTCACAGTTTGTGGTTTCGATCTTCTCAGCTTGTTCTTTTAGTCGTGTTAAATATATTAGCCTCGGTTGCTATGTAAATAATCAATAAGCAAAAGCGTATATGGCAGTAATTATAATAGCTGCAGGCTTAACGCAGTATTCGTCTGACATTTCTTTCTCATTGCGTATTCCCTTTGACTTTTCCACAGACAGAAGCCTAGGTGTCAGTTAGTTATTATAGTTTTGTATGATTGGAGGTGTAGCGAAGGAAGTTTATGTTATGAATGAATTTATCTGGGAAAAAACAACAACAAAAAAAGTTTCATTGCGTCGCCATGTCCGTAACCGTGCCAACTGCTCCTCCAACAGAACAGAAACTCAACGTTGCCCATTGTAACTGTAAATAGTGGGTGAGTAAATGCTCCTATTACTCAAATGTATATCTATTGTGTTTGTATGAATGACTGAAGCAGCTCTATTCGTTTAGCTATGCAGTAAGCTGGGCCAATTTGCCATGAGCATTGACAGCCTTGCTTTTTCCTCAGAATCCTTTTGGCACCTACTAGAACCCGACAATGACTCACAAAAAGCCTGTTTAATTGAATTAATTAGGCCACATTTGGAAAACGACGCCGTGTTTTTGTGGTTCCAGTGAAAGACGAGCTAGCCCCTGCGCTCTGGTCTTGAAAGTCTTGATCTAGTATATTACACAAGATTGATTCTTGTGAGCTTTTAGTGCATTGTGTAACTTTTCTAGCGGAGGGTCTGTCTAATGCTTTTCTACACGGAGAGGTTATTGTTCTGCCTGGAATGTTGCACAGTATGGCATCAAAGCTTTCTAGTTTCATGTAGACCAAACCATACGAAGGTACAGGTCAGCTCTGTGGAGAGGCAACCCAGCTCACTGTCAGAATGCCTGTTTTTCTAGGTATTGTTGAGCTATAACACCACCTGTAACTAAATAAATGTAAGACAGAGCTGTTTAATGTCACACTGTGGAACATTCCAGGAAGAGCAGCAACATATCCATAGAAACAAACAGGTGACAGACCCCCAACCAAAAAATTTTATACTTTATTGTTCCCACAAAGAGAAAATTCATAGCACAGTAGTCATATTAATAGTATTATAATGTATAGTATAGTATTAATAGTCAGATTATAATGTTATGTCCTGTAAAACATAACTGGAGTTGCATTTTGTTCCATTTCCACATATTAGAGGATTTCTTCATTAACACATATTTGAACAATCCTTCATTATCAGTCTGTTTACATCTCCAAAGCTCAAAATGCTCTGTTCCAACTCGTGATGTCATGAAGCAGTCGTTTTCAACTTAACATCTACTTTTTACCTTTAGTTCATTAAAGATGGGCAATTCTAGGGCTAAAATTAGCCAAATGATTCTAGTGAAGGTGGAGTTAAAAAACACAGTGGAGCACGCCCAGTTTGACCACATGACATCATTAGATGGAACAGAGCGTTTTCTGTTTGAGAGCCTAAATATTTGCGAGTTAAGGATGTGTGAATGAAACAAAACACAACTCTGGATATGTGTGTGATGAGGAAACAACATTATAACAGATCAGAAAACAGTGTAATATGAGCCCTTTAACTGACCGCGAGGAAGAGAATACTTATTTGACATTTACGACAGGTTTCGGGTTGTAGATAAATACGCACATTCACTTCCAAGGCTCCAGTTCAGCCCCCCCACCGCCCTCTGCACCGTCTGCCTGCCGTGTGCCTCCGTCCCTGGGGAGACTACCAGCGCCTTCAAGTCTACAGCGTCACCAATCTTCCAACAGCTCTGAACAAAATGTCTGCACCCCGCTGCATCAGACCATCGGGGCGGCTGTTCCAACATGTGTGCGGAGGGGGGAGGGAGTGACGATGTAATAATTCTACTCAAGCAAGCCTTTCTGAAGTCATATTTTCAAGTATTTATAGCTCCTGATACTTTGCATCCGATGCCATACGACTCCCTGCTAAGTGAAAGCACCACCCTGTACTTTTTGGATATTTGTATCGCTATGTGTCTGTATTTTATTTTGACTTGTACACATACATTTATATAATTTTGCCTTATCTGACACCAGTCTCTTGCTTGTATTATTACCATTTGTATTTCTGCTCTTTGTTATTATTACTATTTCCAACCTATCCTTATGGATCAATGAAGTTTCTTTAAATCCAAGAAGTTCGACTTTAATCTGAGCTTTATTTTAAATCAATCTGACCAGAAAGAGCTGGTGAGATGAAATGTGAGCTTAAATTTGCACTGTGTAACTTTTTTTTTTTTCATTTGGGGGCCCGTCATGTCTTGTTTCTATGGATATGCTTTGAATGTTCCACAGTATGACATTAAACAGCTCTACTTTGCATTTATTCAATTACAGGTGGTTTTATAGCTCAAAAATACCTAGACAGACAGACATTCTGACTGTGAGTGGGGTCGCCTCTCCACAGATCTGAACAGTAACTTGGCCTGGCTTGGTCTCCATGAAGATAGAAAGGTTTAATGCCATACTGCGAAATATTCCAGACAAAGCAATAACATCTCCATGGAGAAAAACATTTGACGGACCCTGCACCAGTAAAGTTACACAATGCACCTGTAAACAAGGCTCTCGATAAAATCAGTCATACGCTTGTTAGCAATAGCCAACAGATTTTCAATTAGTCACTGTCACATTTTTCTTGAAAATCAAACACGTAAACAGGACCATGAACACTCTTTTTTGATTGATCACAGAATCAAAATATGCTGAAAATCCATCCATTTTGTACATTTTCAGATAATCTTAAAACTTATTTTGCTGTGTTTGCAAATGTGTGCATTGTGTCGCTATAGTCACTGCCACATCTATGTCTAATGGTGGAATGTGTAGAACACCCCCAGCATGATGTCACAATATGAACCTATAGGGGATGATACCCAAGGCGAAACCAGATTTTTCAAGAAAACAGTAGCTATGGATGTGATGTGTTTTGCAAAGTCAAATGTTTTGCCATTGTTTTGGTGACATTGAATAGTGCGCTCCGGGGTGTAAAAGGCATCGCTGAACCAGAGGTGGCATGATCCTCTGCTCTTTTTATAGCCATGGCTGTCGTAACCTTGCAAAATGTGACAATGACTATCGCACAACATGCTTTCCTTCACGCATCTTGTCTCGGTAAAACTGTAGTAGAATTTCTGAAACATCAACCCTCCTCAAAATACAATGGAATATATTATATGTACACTGAGGTTAAAGCGCTGTACCCGATTTTTCCTGTCTTAAAGGTGCACTGTGTAATATTTCCGGTGGAGGGTGTTTCAATGGAGATGTTGCTTTGTCTGGAATGTCCCGATATGGCATTAAAACATCTCCATCTTGTATTTTACTCAATGATGATAGTTTTAGTTGACTCTTAGTAAAAATGCAGGGTTTTTACTAAGCGTGGGCTCACCTTTCCACAGATCTGACATCTAACACCTAACTGTGACGTTACCTGCTGTCTCTCTAGAGATAAATAAGTGTAATGCCGTATTGTGGAACATTCCAGGCAACATGCATGGAGAAAAGATGATGATGGAGCCTCCAACCGAAAGTTACCTTTAAAAACATGGAAAGAGAACCCACTCCTCACTCACTGTCCATCTTATTCCAGAAATTGATGTATTATTTTGTATGCGTTCAATACAAGTTCAATATAAGTTCAAAACAGACTATAAAGCAGTTTGACTTGTTGGTGCACATGAAAATTTTACACAAATGAGTAGATTTTTGTCATATTTTCTCCATATTCTCAATTGGCATGAATGGGATCCCTGTTTAACTGGAAGTGCCACCGCAAAAAAGCATAGTTTAGGAGCATTTAGAGTTTTGCAGTGACAGTAACGTTAACCTAAACAGACATATTTTGACCTCAAGAGAAGCAGAGGCAAATATTGCTTTGAAACATGAGGGGGAAATGCATACAGTACCATTCATATGGCTGTGTCTAGTAAGATTTGGGTACAGTTACATCAGAAGACTTTTAAATAAGACATAAAACTACTTACGTCAGTTTGATATTCCCACTCAAACTAATAAAAAAAAAGATCTTTAGCTATTCTTTGTCGGATGATTAACTTTTACAGATCTATTTAAACACTGAACTAGAATAAAACTGACTTTGTGGGCGTGTGACTGCAACCTTAGCCGCCTATAGAGCCTATAAAATCACTTCATTTCCTTACCCAATAAAGCAGCCGGCATTCACTCCGTTCAGTAATTACCAAATGTACACAGTCATAATATTGCATTTGCTTTGTCTGCCCCCCTCCTCCTTCTCTTCCCCCGTTCATATCCTGTCTACCCCCTCCCTCTCTTTCCCTTTCTCTCTCTCCGTAGACAAGCCTTTTATTAAGTCGACAAGTATGACGTGGCTGAAAATAACCGGAGTTCGCGCTTGGTTAAAGGAAAGGCAAACGTTCTTCAGTGGTCAGTTCACACTCCTGCAGAGTCAAACGCCCTGGCCTTATCTGACAAACTGCACAGAGAGCGGACCTACTGTACCCACAATGCAACGGGAGCAGAGCCACAGTGACCCCGGTAAGAGACAGGGTGACCGGCTTTCTCAGCCTGTCCACAAAAGGTAACAATAGCGGTTTAAGTGCTGTGAACTGAAAATACTACAGCTTCCAGTTGGCGACGTGATACCAGTACTTGTTTAAAGTAATGTCACTGGAGTTTTAGATCTAGATTGAGCATCACATGAGAAAAAAATGTTAAAAATCTGTTCTGTGGGTGGATTTTTATTTGAAAAGTATAATTACAGGTGCATCGTCTCACATTTTTGGTAAGAATCTGTCACCTGCTTTCCTCCAAGATCCTGCTCACTGTAAACATGCAAGTGAGATTTATGAGGGAAAAAAAATAAATGCATGACAGATACATTTGAAGAAAACACTGCGCTTGAGCCTGCTAGTTATAAGCTGTGGCACCCGTGGATTTAAAACGGGAAATGCGGTGCCCAGTGGGAGCAGACGTCACCGTAAATGTCATGACGGCAAAGAGCAGTCTGCAGATGGCACGAGCAAGCCTTTCATTTTTACCGAAATGATTGCGTGACGCTGCCGAGTGCTGCGTGTATCATGATTAAGAAAATCTAATTGGAGAATGAAGTAAGTACAGAGCAGTGGGTGCATGCCAGTGGCGCTGAAAATGGGAGTTGATAATAGGTCTGCGTCAATGCCATTTCAAGCAAAGAAATCTCTGCGCACAAGGAGGTTGCATTTCTTCCACCAGAAAAGTTACACAGCGCGCCTTTAATTACTGAAAGATGAGCAAACATCCAAAGTATAATTACTGCACCTAAACATTTTATTTTTGTGCAATGCATTCGTCACAGAGCTGTAAAATGAACTGAATCAACTTCATTTAATTACCTAAAAAGTCTAAATGGATTATCAAATTTAAAGCACTGTATACGTATATATTTCGCTATTTTCTGGTCTATGTTATAATGTTGTTTCCTCATCACAAACAGAAATGGAGTTGTGTTTTTCATTCACATGTTTAACACACGAATCCTGCATATTTAAAATTAAGTCATGTGGTAAAACAAGCTCCATAGTGTTTTTAAACTCCACACATCTTCACTAGGATCATTTGGATCATTTCAACCCTGGAACTGCCCGTTTCTCCTAAACAAAACCTGAAAACTACCACCATAATGAGATTTTTGAGATTTGGCAAGTGTGAATGAAACAAAACACAACTCCAGGTATGTTTATGACGAAGTAAGAACATTATAACATGGCTTAAAGCTCAGATGAATCTTTTTTTTCATAATATAGGACCTTTAAACAACAATATAGGTGAAGGTGCTTTTCCCATCGTCAGCCTATAGAGGTCAATGTTGCTTTAAGTGCAAAACAGGTTGGCACGAGACCCTTTATGAACGATAGACATTCCCCTTGCCTTTTAGACAGCAGTAAGAACAGTAGAAGTACACAGCCAGTTGAGTACTTGGCTGCAGCTTAGCCTTGGGAGAGCTCCTTTAGTGAAGTTATCAATTGGCAAAGTTGAAAAAAAAACAAAGAAAAAAGAAGAAAATCTATCCGACAGTATCGCAAAAACTGGGTATTATCAAGTCCCAGGGAGCGCGTCTGTTACTCATGGGTCTATGGTCTTTTATCAGCTTGGCCCCTGCGGGTTTTTTAGCCAACAAGCGTGTGTATCATCTTATTCTTCCCAGATATTGCTTCCTGCTCTGGTTTATATCTCCCCCATCGCTGTTTTCCGAGTGTCATTTGTACTGTTTCAATGAGGAGAGGAAGAGAGCTTGAGGGAGGCCAGACTTCCCACTGTCCAATAAAGCCAGAAATGGATACGTTGGCAGAATACGGGAAGCCACGGGATTGAATTGTGGCGCTTTTATGTGGCGTCAAGTACATAAATGTAAACGCAACGGATGCTTAACTTTAACAGCAGATCGTAAAATGTATGAAGGAGGTGAGAGCGGGCTGGAGAGAGGGGTCAGGTGATAGAGATAAAAGATTGCATTCTCAATGACATTATACTGTAACAATCATGAGAGAAAGATGGAATAAATACACACACGCATGAATGGACGTTACAAGTAGGAAGAAATAGATGAGAAAATAGTCTATTGTGGACCCTGTGGAGGTTATAATGCCGTTTTGTCATCATAAACATACCTGGAGTTGTGTTTTGTTTCATTTGCACATGTTTAACACAAAAACCTTGCATATTTAGGTTGATTTCTCTTCTCAAACATCAAAAAAGTGCTCGACTGTGTTTTTAAACTCCATATATCTTCATTAGAATCGCATGGATAATCTCATCCCTGGAATTTTGAAGCTCTACTAAACAAAACAGAGCATTTTAAGCTTTGGCTATGTACACAGACAGGATTACGCAAAAAATTGGTAACAGCAGCAAGACTTAAAGCTCACAAGAGTCAATTTTGGGGTTTTCTTTACACCATAATACCAATAAGATTCCCAAGACTGTAGGTAGGCAATATTTAATCCCTTAAATTCCTGCAGAGTATTATGTAATTCCTTTAGATTCTGGGTGACCTTCAGATTGTCCTTTCTTCCCATCATGCTTTGCTTCTGTGATAAACATCTGTTCACCTTCACGTGGAGCAGACCCCCCAGGCTGCCCCATCAGCACTGAGGGGATTACACCTCCTATCTGGGGCTGCTCGCCTCGGGATCTCCCTGGGAGGAGCTGGAGGTGGGTTGCAGGGCCGGCGTGACTTTGGCCTTATCCCGCTGCCACCGCTGATAAAGACGGATGGATCAAACCACGGAGCATTTGAACTTTGGCCTCCATCTGTTTGAATGTCATAATGCGCTTGTGAGATTTGACATTTAAGACCAGGCAGTCATTTGGATATTATGATGTCATGTACTCTGCGGTGTTCTGTTCATTTTTTTTCCCTTTAACCTTAACCTTTTTTTTTTTTGTACTTTTCTAAGGGGAGACAATACTGGTGAATAGGAAAAAATCAATACAAAACACTAGATTTGACTGAAAATTTGAATTTCACGTCATTTTTTGAGTTAAATCACACTTATATATATGAAACATCGTTCTGTGCGTTTTGTCAAAATGTTTCTAAGTACAAGATTGGAAAGTTTGATGTGTGTAGGTGCTACTTTAAGGGCTGATCCTTATGTCCCTATGAGAGGAAAACGCATTTCAAGAAAACGGCCGTTGAAGTTGCAGTGTCCAATATTAGTTAAAATTTTGGTGGATTGTTCAACATTCTTACACTGATTCATTTACATGTGTTATTCTTGCTAAAATGAACTTGGAAAAACATGCAGTTTATTGTGAGTGTGTTTGTAGCTCCATAGATCTGACCTGTACGGTGTCACCTGATTGTCACCATGGTGATATAATAATAATAAACAATGATGCATCACAGTGAACAATAATGTGACGATTGACTTATTCTCTATTGTCTATTTCATTCATGGGTTTCTGATTTATGAATAGGCAGCATTTTGAGCCACTTTCGGCCATTTAGTATCATGTTTTGAAATGCTAATCGCTATGGCAACAATCCTAATTTCTTACCGCTCCGAAACCCATAGAGTAAATTGCCGCATTTCATTCACACAGTACAATAACAATACGATTTCGTCACAGACACCGTGTTGGTATAAATACATTTTTATCAGTTTTGTGCGTTGGTTTGCGGCTGGCTGTGGTCACGGGGGAGTCCATTATCGCCGGACACAGAAACATGGAGGAAGTTGTATTCTCGCCGTAGGGGGGCCATGCTGCCAAATTGACCACGTCCTCGGCTGGGGTCTGGTATTATCAAGCCCGGCAATTATCTGACCTCACAGCTCCCTATGGTCTGTTTACATAGAGCTCAGTCGACTCCAGAGCATAGGGCGGCGGAGTCCCTTTTAGCATGTCAGCCCTGCCAAGAAGAATGTTATAAAAGTGTCTTACTAAAGCATAAACAAAGAATTTATTCATAATGCCCAATTTTTTTTCCCTTAAGAATGATGCAGGGTTTGTAACTGTAGTGAAATACCTGTATCGAATATCGGCACAGATCCATGAAAATGTGCTGGATCTGGTATGGGCTCCAAATTATCCAAAATATCGGTTCTGCTGGTATCCTGGTTGCACTTATAAATGTATGTAATACGACTATTTCCTGGTCTTAGCTCGTACAGAAAGTCTTATAATGTTTGAGCTTTTAATACAACGTTATTCTGTAGTTAATTGAAAGATAAATAACAGCTACATTACATTTTATCATATACTTTTTTTAGGAAAATAGCCTGTTGTTAGTCCCCACACTATTATCGGTATCAGGTATCGAGTATCAGCATATTGTTAAAGCCAAAGCATCGGAATCAGTATCAGAACTGAGAACGCTTGATCGGCGCATCCCTAATAATGTCTATTGCACTTTAATCCAGTCCAGTCTGGCTGTGCATCTGTTGTAGGGAGTATTATACCTCTGATAACGTATGGCAAGAGCTGGTAGTGTGGGACTGGCAGAGAAACACAGAAATTGAATTTTTCTATCCGTAACTATTTAATAAAGTAATTAGGAGTTACGCTATTAATTACACCAAACTTGTTCCTTTTAAATCAAATAATTAAGAGGTAATCATTGCACAAAGAGTCAATATACTTTGCATATTATACTGAACAACCTACAGCCTTACTAATGCATAGGAAGTATATACTGTATGTAGCAATATTCCGACTCCATTAGCCACTACAAATGACTATACAGTATTAAAAATGTTTACCTGGCATAACAGCAACAGCAAATACTTTCTCTATTGATTTGCATTATTCGATCAGACCATAATTCCATTCGAGTGCACACCGTCTTATTCAGCACCGTTGCTCCAGAGTTTGTGATCATATTAACATCGAAAGTGCAGTTTTCCAACATGGAACAAAACAGGCTCTTACAAAGATAACAATATCATTTCATTTTTTCCAGACAATTTAATAATACTGCATAATGTCATTTGATTGTATTCGATTCAAGGTTTGCTTGTATGTCCCTGTAAGTGGTCCAATTTCGTATTGTTTTTACTAAATTTGGTGCCATTTTTATGTTACAAAAGAGTCAAATATGTAATAGACTAACAATAATAGGAATACATGAATGTTGCGTCAAAATAGCACATGGATATTATCCTCTAAGCACGTCTGACCTCTGCTCTACCATAACTTAATTATTACCAAAGTTTAATCAAATCACATTCACATCTGAATCGTTCTTCTGCAACTGTACTGTATTCATGTGTAACTTATTGAATAGACTTCGATAAAACAAATGAATTTGCCCTTTCAAGGCTTTCCATTTTAACTGATTAAAACAACAACAAAATAAAACCGAAGTACTGCAATATCTAATTTACCTAACGTTCTAAAGTTTTGGCCCTATCTATCTAATATTTAATGTATCTGGCAAAGTTTATGCTATACCCTCCTAAAGCTAGTTTGGGGTTATATTGAAGCATCCGGCCGCCAACTGGATTAAACAGTACTTTTACCTTGCAATTGGCCTTGATTTCTAGATTGAAAATGTTGACATTTTGCAGTGACATCATGCTAGGGGTTTTCTACATGTGAAGAAGAATGTTCAGCAGTTACCATGGTGACGCGACGCACACAACTCAGACAAAAACGTAAAAATGTCTGAAAAAGTCAAGAAAACAATAGTAAATGGATTTAAACAACACATTTTCAGGAGCCTTTGAGCAATATCCGTGGTTCGGTTTAGGAGTTTGAGTTTTAACAAAAAATAAAGTAAGAATGACTAAATGAAAATCTGTCGAGTTACCCTCATGGCTGTAATTTTCTGTGCGAGGGACTTGTTTAAAAGCACAAATCATCTCAGCAGTTGTAGCTCAAACCAAGTCATCTCCTTCTGGTCCGATCGTGTTAAAATAACCCTCAGATGAAAGTCTAAGAGCGTCTGGCAGAGCTGAGTCTTCAGTTAGCTTGACATCAGGTGCAAAGTATCAATTAGATGATACCTGTTACCATGGCAATGAAGTTTCTAGAAAGTATCTTTATCTTTAATATATATATATGCTTTTTTTGCACTTTATCCCTGCACTTTGGCACCCACCGTCTTGCCGGCCCTGCCTCCATGCCCAACATATGTTTCACTTTTTGTCTAATGCATTTGCCAAATCAAACACAGGCTGTTACCGCGGCGATTACACCTATAAATACAACTCTAGGTGGGCTCTTTGAAACGCCTGTCGCTTTGAAATACGGGAGAAAAGAACACAACCGTGAACCGCTTGTAACCAATGCCAACTGCAACTCATATTCTAATTAATGGCTCCACTGGGCATTTTACCGCTGATTTAGAAGGGCTCAAAGTTTCTAATGTGTTTAAATACTTGTTTTATTCTTCATATTTTTTCATCAGCCTATACAAGACTGTTCAAACCTGCCAGATGGTATATATAGTCATAAACCATCTCATGCAGAAAGAAAAACAGTCCCGTTTCAATCTGCGGGGATCATCGTTCACTGTTTAATCTATTTTCTCAGTCCACGCTCTTTTAAAGCTGCAATGCGTAACTTTTCTGCTGTAGATTCCGTCTCTGTGGTCAAGATGTTTGTGATGTTATTTCTTTACTGGCAATTTTTCATAATCTATTTTCTCTAACTTGTGTTTCTTTGATTATTTTATGTATTCTTACTGTCAGCAGGGTCGATTTACCGCAGATCTGACCCGTAACTTGATCATAAATAATGCCGTATTGTGAAACATTTCAAGCAAAGCATCTTCAAGTCAACAAGTAGGTGGTGAATACAGTATAATTCACATTGCGTAGTTGCCGAGTAGCTGCCATTTCACTGATAATGTCTGTTAACAACATTACCTGGGGGTGTGATGCTAATCTGAGCTTTGTTTTAACACCATTTGACCAGAAACAATAAATTTGACATTTTTTTGGTTGGTCACGCTCACTTTTTTGTTGAAAATCAAACCCTTAACCAGTCCCACTAACACTCGTATTGATCACGAGCTCCTGAAAAGCTGTTTGAATCAATTTTGTACTTTTTTTTCTTGAGTTTTCAGACCATTTTAAAGCTGTTTTGGCAGCGTTTGCTAATGTGTGTGTTGTGTCACTGTGGTATCTGCAGAACACAATACTAACGGCTGTGTTAAAACGAAAGTGTTTTAATCCAACACAGTTACAAATCACGAAATATCAAATAAATTGAATACTGAAGCCCTAACAAAACAAAAATACAATGAATATTTATCCCCAATTAGTGTCGACTGTCCCTTCACCTGACTTTTTGTACAAGATGCTTTTCCTTTAATAATCCTTATCTAATCAAAGTGTAATATCCACCTTGGTGATGGCTTTGTGTCAACTTTTTTTTTTTTCTCGCAGGAAATTGAATATGATTGGATATCAAGATGACTACCGTGCTTTTCTGTTGTTAGGGGCCCAATCTTGATTCAGATCCGCCAACACTGTAAGAGTTAAAAATAAGCTCTGACAAAAGAAATGACGCAGTTTGTGTCAGTAATTCTGATAAATTGGAGGTCAGACGTCAGTGACATTGCAGCGGGATCAGCTCTCAAGCCCAAAGTGAATGAATATATGAGTCATTTCTCATTAGCTTGTAGCACTTTCATATAAATTATATGCGGCTAAATCAACTGTGTTACACCTTCTGCAATGTGTAGACAGTATATGACTCTTAAGTTATGTTTGATCTCTTTAATATGGGGAATAATGATCAATACAAAGCCATATTTAGAAATGTCCAGCCTTTTGAGAGGTCTATATATTGGTTACAATGCTTCTCTTTTCTACCACAAATTAGGGAAAAAGAATAATCTGTAGTATTAGCGTCTCAAAATGTGTTATTAATACTATAACATTTAACACGTCCCTGTTTTGGAATTGTTTGAGGATTCCCCTCTTCTGGGCATGGATTCTTTATATGGAATAATAAAGTAAGTAAGAAAGAAAACAAAGAAATACACTCAGGTTATATATAAAATCAGATTTATTTTTGAATTTAACAGAGTAATATTCCATTGCAGTAACTATAGATGAATGTGTAGTTGGAGTACTACCTGTATCATAGTAAACAATGAATGAACAGTCACAGATCTCAGCAGCGCTAAGAGGACTTTTCCTCACTCACATTAGCATGCTGGGTTAGGCCGGGACATGTGCACTTGTGACCTTTTACTTACAGAATCACAATCTCACTTCCTCCCCCTCTCTCTCTCTGTCTGTCTATGTGTGTGTGTGTGTGTGTAGCTATCTCTCTATTTGTCTCTCTGCCTGCCTCTTTTTCTGTCTGTCTCTTTCTCTCTCTCGCTCTCTGTCTCTCTCTCTCCATCTCTCTCCGTCTGTCTCTCTCTGTCTCTCTATCTATCTGTCTCTCTTTCTGTTTGTCTCATTCTCTCTGTCTCCATCTGTCTCTCTCTCTCTCTGTCTCTCTCTCCTTCTCTCTGTCTGTCTTTCTCTGTCTGTCTGTCTCTTTCTGTTTGTCTCATTCTCTCTGGCTCTCTCTCCGTCTGTCTCTTTCTCTCTGTCCCTCTCCATCTCTCTGTCTGTCTCTCTCTCCATCTCCCTGTCTATCTCTCTCTCCATCTCTCTCTCTCTTTGTCTCTTTCTGTCTCTCTCTCTTTCTGTCTCTCTGCCTGTCTTTTTCTCTGCTTGTGTGCCTCTTTCTCTCTCTCTTTCTCTTTCTCTCTCTCTCTGTCTCACTCGCTTTGTGTGTGTCTCTGTCTTTCTCTGTCTCTCTTTCTCTGTCTCATTCTCTTTGCCTGTGTGTGTCTCTCTCTTTCTGTCTCTCTGTTTTCTCTTTGCCTGTGTGTGTCTCTCTCTTTCTCTGTCTCTCTTTCTCTGTCTCATTCTCTTTGCCTGTGTGTGTCTCTCTCTTTCTGTCTCTCTGTTTTCTCTTTGCCTGTGTGTGTCTCTCTCTTTCTGTCTCTCTCTGTTTTCTCTTTGCCTGTGTGTGTCTCTCTCTTTCTGTCTCTCTCTGTCTTTCTCTTTGCCTGTGTGTCTCTCTCTTTCTCTCTGTCTGTCTGTCTCTCCGTCTCTCTCTGTCTATGTGTCTCTCTCCGTCTCTTTCTCTGTCTTCTCTCTCTGTGTGTATCTCTCTCTCAGTCTTTCTCTCTTTCCCAGTTTTAACAAAGTGCAGGGAGTCCAGGTCTACTATGGCTAGACTATATCTCTATGGCATTTTGTAATCCAGTTTATAAACCAAACTGGAATCCTATCAGCTGTTAAAACACATAAATACAAACTGTACAGTGTTTTTTTTTCTCTGTACTTGTCCTTTTAGACCCACACAGTACTATAATAAACTGTGCTGTCTTGTACTTATAATTACCTTAGACATTATTATAATTACCTTAGACATTTGTACATTTCTCATAGTACAGACTGCTGCTTTTGTCTCCTTAGCTTCAACCCCATAGTTTAATTTAAATGAGCAAGTTACATGTTGCTGCAAAACAGAGCTGTTGTTTTGCCCTCACTGTGCGCACACTAACCGAACACAGTCCATCTTTTTGAAATCCCTGTTGTCGATTGTAATTATATTTTCTGAGACGGTTTTATTACTCCTTAATTACCGCAGGCACATATAGAGGTATAGAGCCGCTTTCCCATTGGGTTTTTGGGCTAATAAGTAGTTTCCTCCAGTGTAATCTAGTCATCATTATGTCTTTCCAGTACACAAATGATTACTGGTGATCAAGGCGCGCACACACAGTCACACGGGTTACTGAATAAATAAAAAAATAAATAAAATAAGCTTAGTATTTTTAATGGTTTATTTCAGAATGTGAAAATCTGTGCTGTGTTAAAGGTGTAACTTTTCCGGCGTAGGGTCCGTCACTTGCCTGGAATGTTCCATCATAAGGCATTACACTTATTTAGTCCTACAGAGACACCAGGTAAGACCGCAGGACCAAGTTACATCTCAGATCTGTGGAGAGGCGAGCTCACTCACAGTAAGAATTTCAAGTTTGTATTTGAGTAAATGCGAGATGAACATGTTTAATGCCGTACTGGGACATTCCAGACAAAGAAACAATATCTCCATGGAGACAAGCAGGTGGCGGGCCCTCCACCAGAAAAAAAATAAACGACACACCTTTAAATTATGTTGTTTAAAAAGAAAACAACAACACATGACTATTGAGACTTTATTATCCCATTATGTGTTTATTTTGTGTCTTGTGATGTCTGAAACCAAGCAGGTCTTTGGGTTAGTAAAGGAGCAATTTTCTCTTGAATTTGAGCATTCTGGTTGTTTCACCCCATTATTTACTCCAACATACCACCAGTCCACACAAACAGAACCACCACCACCCCCCTCCTGAGGTGTATTAAGGGATCACACTGGAGAGGCAATTACAGCATCGCAGAGAGGGGGATAAACACACGTCTTCCTGAGCGGGACTCGAGTAAAGGAGAGACCTCTTTAGTCCAATCCAGCTCAAGACCAAGACTCGGACTACGAGAGGACCCGGCGCACATGAAGGGCGCTAATGTGGTGTGAAGGTTCCATTACCTCAAGTACAATGGGGTTTATGTGAAAGCAACGAGCATCAAGAAGCAAGCATGGTTGCAGAGTGTTATAAAATGTGCTTGTTTCTATGGATGTGCTATTATTTTCCTTGTATTGCGCTACTCTAACCATTTCTGAAAATCAAAAAATCAAAAATAGGGACATTAAAAGGTTTCCCTTACATTACCCTATGCAATACCACTGACCACCACTATCTTTGGTTCTCCAACAAAACCAAACATGGAATTCTAGCATCCCTCTTTAGCCCTTGAACACAAAACTCTAAGGTCCTCTATTACGCAAAATTGACTCTTGTGAGTGTTAAGTCCTTAAAGGGCCCTCTAAATAAGACATACAATATGCAAAGATCTGACTATTGCTAATACTGAAAGTGCTAATGAGCTGTATATGACTGAAATGAGATGTGGAAAAGAGCGATGCATGTTATGACTAATACTTGTCTGTTTGATTTACAGAGGGACCACCAGTTTCCAGCGCTCCTGCCATATTACTGTAACATGACAATATTAGCACTTGATTATGGAACTGTCTTGTTTAATCACTTTTCAAAGCTGGAAGTTGCTCTTACGGACAATGTAGTCCTAACATTTCAGAAGAGAGACAAAAAAGATATCAATAGTTCAATTTTGACAGCAGATATCTCGGTTTTGAAAATTTGCCTTTTTTTTTTGGTCTTGCCATCTTCTTGTACTATAAATCAATGTAATATCTACTGGATTTTATCAAGGAGAGACAGAATCATATTTTCATGCCAGTAAAATACATTGGCGTTTAAAAATATTGCATATATGGATAGAAAACTGCAAGCCTCCATTTACTTTTTAAGATGACGCTTATTGGTTTTTTTGCAAATGAACTGAGTAGACGTAGTGAAAAAAGAGGGGGGGAAAGCTTTATATAGTCAACTGATGAAAATTTTGAGACATCCAAGAAGATATTATCAATGGGTAAAACTAAATCAACTGGCATTACGATCACTGGTTGAGAGGCCAAATCCACTGACCCACAGGTTAGCGGTGCCATTTCATCTCCCATCGATGAATACTGCTGTTGTGTCCTTGGGCAAGACACTTAAACCACCTCAAGCCCAGTGTTCCTTGATGTAAAGTGCGCTGAGTGCCTCGGAGGTGGAAAAGCCCCATAAAACATGTGGCCATTTCACGATCTTGGAGGCTGGTCCTAAACAGACACAGTTTGTTTTCTTTGGGTTTTAACTCGTTTTGAGGTCTTTTACTGCTCAAAAGTGTTGTATGTATGTATTTTTCACTGTATTCCACTGGATTTAGAATTGGACTGTGCTTCCAGCCCTCACCCCTGGGGCAGAGCCGTACTAAGGGCGTCACCTCGGCATCTGGTGGGAGGCACAGTCACCAACACAAGCCATGATGATCTGAATGGGAGTGAAATGTTAGCTTCATAAGGTCCTTCCGGTTGGCTTAGTTTTACTCAGTGATCATAATGCTTACAAGAAAAAGAAAATGCTGAAAGATGATGACAAATTACTGCCCATTCACATTATACAGTACAAATCAGCTCGTACTGACCTCATATTGTTGCCCATTAGTCACCAAATTACAGTCACTATTACAAATGAATGCAATGAAAGCATCCAATTTGATCTAACATACCTACATGTGTTTTGCACAGAAATAGGGCATTCAGTTGGTTCCGTTGCTTGTCTCCACGGAGATTATATTACTTTGTGATGAATGTCCCACAGTAGGGCATTTAAAGGGCCCATATTATGCTGTTTTCTGATCTATGTTGTAATGTTTCCTCATCAAAAACATATGGGGAGTTATGTTTTTTTTCATTCACACACAACACAGTTCTTCTTTTAATCAAATGCTGTTCCACCTTGTGATGTCAGGTGGTAATACAGGAAGTGCTCCACTGTACTTTTAAACTCCATCCACCTTCACTAAAATCATTTGGGTCATTTCAGCCCCTGATTTTACAATTTCTATGGTAAAAATGTAGCGGTTAACTAGACAACTACCGCTTTATGACATCACAAGGTGGAATGGAGTGTTTTGAGCTTTGGAGATGTAGACAGACTAATACTAAAGTGTTACTCAAACACGTGTGAATGAAACAAAACACAACTCCAGGGATATTTATGATGAGGTAACAAGATTCTAACATGGCTTAAAGCTCACAAGTCAATTTTGCCTAATGTAGAACCTTTAACTTATCTACTTCCAAACTGGTCAAATGAATGAAATATTACATGATACAATAATTAAAAAATAATCAAAAAAATATGCTAAAATACGTGAAAGTAAAAGATTTGAATAGAAAAGTAAGTCCAAAAGCACAGAGCAGTTCCTGGCGTGCACCGGGTTCATGCAGACTCAGGATACTGTCTGCTCACATTAGCGGCTCCCTCAGGCCCTGTGCTGTGTGTCTCGTAGTTTGGACAGACTTACTTGTTTTTCACTTTTCTTGTGATCAGCTCTGATTCATGGTGCACTTCTGAGAAAGGGTGGAAAAGAAGAAATAGTGGTGGTGTTTAATAGGCTTTTTGTTGTTGAATAAAGTTGCTTTTTGTTGTTGAATAAAGTTGAATGACTTGGCACCAGCTGGTCACTTCAGAGGACAAAAATTTGAGTACAATTACTTTTTACTTTTTTATATTTTCGCTTTAAAGACCCACAATGCAAATAAAATGCATGTTTTTTTTTTTGTTTTTTTTTACATGCTATATTTATTAAATCCAAGCTGTGGAATATTGTAGATTAAACAATAACAGTGGAGACAAGCGGATGGGTGGGCGGAACTTTTTTTTTTTTCTTTGCTACAGAATTCAATAAGTAAACATATATATGAAAGATAAGAAAGTGTGTCTAAACTTTTGACTGATAGTGTATAGAAAATATTAGAGCACATTTGGAACACTATATGTTGTGGATTTCTGTGGTCATTATCATTATTATTCTCTTCTTCTCTTATTACAAAAGAAATGTACAAAATGAAAATCTGCAAATTTTCCACCTTATTTGCAATAGTGATCAGCTCATTGAATTCATTATATAAATAAATATAACTGTATTAAATTGAACTAGATAAATATGCTAAACCTATAATGAATGAATGAAATGGATGACTTATGAAGTCATCTGAAATCATACAAATACACTTTCTTTGACGAGTTTTAAAAGACTGAATCACCGAAAGAAGGAATTTTTGAGCCAAAGAAACACCCGTAATAAAATGCTAAATGGATATGTTTAATGTCATACCACGGAACATTTCAGGCAAAGTAATAACATCTCCATCTCTCCCCCGTTGCGCAGTTCACCTTTAAGTCTTCAACGTTGCAAATTTCCAAGCCATTGCCATCAAAGTCAACGCAGAAAATAGTGTTAGGATTTTGATCATCCTATTTCTAACCTTGCTGGACTCCTGCTGCTCTAGTAGACGCAATAACGCTCACCGTACACAACCCTGAACGCGGCGCCGTATTTTTAGACGACTCCAGAGAACCACAATCCATCATTCAGTCAAATTACGACAGGATCATTATTATAGGACAATTTCACTTTGGCGCATCTGCTGACTCTGAAAGCAATAGTTTGAAAAAGTGTTATGCTCTGTGAATTTTACATAGGTCAAAAAGAGCACAAACTTCAATATGCAGAACAGTGTATGGCATCGTAAAACAAGGGAATACAACTCAAGTACAAGTTCAATACATCCGGCGAAAATATACATGGACATAGTCATACTTTGCACTGGCATCACGCTTGTTCTACATGTATCTCTATGGTGGAATGCACACATTAGCAAATGCTGTCAAAAAAAAGCTGTAAATCTGACTGAAAACTCAAGAAAAAGTACAATTTTCCGGAGTCAAAATGAGCGTTCATGATTCTGTTTAGGTGTTAGATCTGAAAAACTGTTGGCTAATCTGAGGTAAATTGTGAGTGTAACGTTATATGTGACAGACGAATCATCTTACCCATTGTAGTTCCAGCCAAGTCATCTCTTTCTGGTCAGATTGTGCTAAAATAAAACTCAAATTAAGTCAAACTTAAGTGACAGAGCTTCAGATAGAGTAGTGCCTGCAGTTAGCATCACACCCCCAGGGACTGTTAAATGTGTGCAACAACATCATGTCAAGCTCTTGCATAGAGCTGAAATTATTCTCTATTCTATTTTACATGCTTTATATACGTTTATATAATTATGCCTTATTCAACACCAGTCTCTTGATATTTTTGCTATTTATTTATAATTTACATTGATTTACTCTTTGTTATTATAATCTAATTTGATGTGTGAGCTACTGTGTACAAGTAATTTCCCCTGTGGATCAACAAAGTATGTCTAAGTCGAAGTCTAACTGCAACAATAACTGCAAGATTGCCAACTATTTTGCGACCATGCTACGGGAATGTTAATAAAATACATACAAACACACAATCGACTTCTGCTGTCAACACTGTAACCTTCATTGTTTCCTCCTATTGTGTCAAAGTCATTCTTGACAGAGCGTGTGGAAGTCCCAAGGCTAGTGACAAGCAGTCGTGTACAATAACAACTCTGTAGCCAAAGATATGAGAGCGGGTTATTTGCGAAGCAGACAAAAACGCCATATTCAAACATGTTTAAAGGGCCCATGTTACTCTATTAATTGATCTGTGTTATAATGTCTGCTCATCACAAACATATACCTGGAGTTGTGTTTTGTTTCATCTACACATGTTTAAACATATAAACTCTGCATATTTAGGCTGGGTTCTTCTCTCAAACAGAATAAAACACTCTATTCCACCTTGTGATGTCGTGGCAATACAGAAAGTGCTCCACCGTGTTTATAAACTCCATATACCTCATTAGAATCAAATGCATATTTCAGCCCCAGACAGACTAATAATCCAAACAACTCTAGGCAACAACTAGGGATGTAACAATAACCGAAATATTGTGATATCGTATCGTCAAAGGTCTCACAATAATATCGTGGACCATCACAATATATCAAATCCCACGTCACTTTGCTTAAATGAATAGTTATGATGCAGAAATAGCTAAAAAACAGAGGGAACTACATAGACCATGATCCTTTTCTCCGTTTCAGTGCAGACGACATAGAAATAACTGTTCTAAGCACTTTTACATCTTCATTCTTTGGATTAAGTCTTGCGAAGGAATTTTTAGAGGAAAAAGTAGCATATTCCCAGTTTCGTGAGCCTCCAAAAAATATTGCAATAAACATAGTACGGTGAGATGTATATGGTGAAAATATCGTACAGAGAGATTTGGATATCGTTACATCCCTAATGACAATAAGTGTTGACTGGTCAAAGCATTTTATAATGTCAATTTTGTTATGTATAATATCGTAATATCGCGAACTTTCCCACCATATCGCAGTAAATATCGTACCGTGAGGTTCATACGGTGATGATATCGTATCGTGAGACTTGAATATTGTTACACCCCTAGTAACAACATTATATATACTGATTTAAACCTCACAAAAGTCAATTTTGTGCAATACAGGACCTCTAATATCTCCATTGAATCAAGCAAGTGGCGAACCCTGTACAAGAAAAGTACCACAGTGCCCCTTTAGCATAGATGTTTTTGTAACCACCGAAGCTTTAACATATATTTTCTTGTCTACCTCACTGTGTGGATTCCTCTACATTCCAGCACTTACCCCACGCTTACCTCTACTGCTCTGTATAATTTAGGTGCCACCACTGCGTAGGCCGGGCACACTCCTGATTTGGCTCCTCGCATCTCTATAAAAGTCTCATTTGCATTGACCTGCTCTGCTTGGCGGGGGGGACAGCCGTTGCGATGGTTGTGCAAAAATTAGTCAGGTGTTGGCTCAGTATGGGGTATATCAACAGCGCCCCCCTCTGTCACGTTCCCAGCTCTCTTCAGCAACAGAAACAATAACTAAAGAGGCGCCTTGCCAAAAGCCTTATGCCCGCTCTGCCAATGCAATGGTCTGTGTCCAAGAGCTGGGTGCCATCTTTAGTGGTAGCTGCTTTATAAAGCGCTGACTTGTAATCACACATACCATAAAGAAACGTGATATGCTAGAAATAAAAGTCACGCAAAGTTTCTCAGAATTATGGCTTCAAATGTATGGAAATCTAAATGGCGCTTTCAAGGCACACAAAGGCTTTACATCACTCATTCACACACATTCATAGACCAGTGTACGCAGACGCTGAAGGAGAGGTGGGTTAAGTGTCTTGCCCAAGGACACAATGACTGCATTTATCTGTGGGAGCTGGAATCGCACCGCCAGCCTAAGGGCCAGTGGATCTGACATCTCTCCCAATGGTGTTGATGTCCAGAAAGGGATTCAAACCACGAATCACATTGATCATAAGTGCTCTACCAACTGAGCTATTGTGAACTGTAATACAGAGTTTACAAGTAGTGGTGGCTCATGCCTCACAGCAAGAAGGTTTTGGATTCAATCCCCGGGTCACCTGTGCTTTTCTGTGTGGAGTTTGCATGTTCTCCCCATGTTTGAATGGGGAGGTGTGCAGAGGATTGGGCGGTGAACATCTGCCCCCGCGACCCAGCCGGATAAAGCGGAAGAAGATGGATGGAGTTTACAAGTACTAGTAAATACAATAATAACGTACTACATAGAACTTTTCTGGTTTTGATTGTTTTGTCTGCTATGTCCTGCGTGGAGACTCATACTTTGGAACATGACGCGAACATCTCCATGGAGACAAGGTGTCAGCTTACCCTCCACTAGAAGAAAAAGTTACATAGTGCACTTTTAACAATTAAAGTGGGGCAATCTCAGGAGCAATGGGCTACCACAGCGGTGTAAGACAAATGTTTCAAATCCACTTCAGGATCTTGTTAGATGTCGCTGGATGTTCTACAGTTTGGATTAATAAGAACTAAGCCAGGTCTAAACCAAGACTTAAGGACTACAAAAGATCCAAACAAGAACTGAACCAGGTCTGAACCAGATCTTTACCCCCCATAAGTCTGCTATAGTGTTATCCATAGCCCTGGCAGGCACAATCCATGTCAGCCTATTAGCCACACTTAAAGAGTCTATATTGGCTGCTTCATCACTTCTGTGCCATTGCCCATAGGTGAACCAACCGCAAGTGTTTCATCTTTTTTGAAGTGGAAATTCACACGTGGAGTTGGGTCTTTGATGCACGGGAACATAGCATCGACATTGACCTATAATTAGAATGTGTTAGGAGACTTCCATGTTTTTTTTCTATATGTTGCACAGCTGAGTTACGGTTCACTTCAATATCCTGCATTATTAAAGGTTCTATATTACGCAAAATTGAGCAATGTGAGCTTTAAGTCATGTTATGTGTTTACCTCCTCAAAACATACCTGGAGTTGTGTTTTGTTTCATTTGAGTAACCCTTTATTATTAGTCTGTCTATATTATCTACCTTGTGATGTTGTGTAGTGGTAGTTTCCAAGTTAACAGTTACCTTTTACCTTTAGTTCAGTAGAAATGAGGAATTCCAAGAGACAGCATGGAGCAGAGTGTTTTCCGTTTGAGAGAAGAACTCAGAATAAATACGCAGGGTTTGTGATTAAACATGTGTGAACGAAACAAAACCCAACTCCAGATATGTTTGTGATGAGGAAACAACATTATAACATCAGAAAATAGTGTAATAAGGGCCCTTTAAAAGTTTTCTCAAATCTTTCCAGCGTTTGAGTTTCCAAACAAAAACACTGGCACAATCACAGATTATTTTAAGAGCTGGTGCCCGCTATGTTCCTTGATTAGATGGCAGCCTTTTCGATAAACACTGTAATGGATTTTTGGAGGCTTTCCCTGCAAATCTGCTCTTAAAATTAAAAAAGAAAGGCAGGACAATTACCACAAAATAAACATGAAATCATCCGGTGCGGAATTTAAAAAAAATAAAAATCTTCATGTAATTTTGCCAAGTGCAATTAGGATGGTCTGTTTGTTTGGAATGAGCAATTAAAAAGGATGTGAGCTAAAAGATGATACACAATTCACGCATTTCAGCTTCCTGTCTCCTGATTATTAGTGATATTTTAAGGATTTTTCACCATTCAAAGATGCGATATTTTATTTCCTGTCAAGGCAACAAACTAGTGTAGTGATATGGGCAAGGTCTTAACTTCCACGAAAGCGCCAATTTGCACACTGAAGAAGCTTAACAACATCTTTCTAACCCATCGTACAACAGCCACGAGTCTAACAAACAAAACACTCTGCCTGGCTCACTCATTAGTGGTCTGGAAACGTTATAAAACAACTTTATAAGCGGCCTTAGTGAAACCCTAAAACATTTGAATGGCGAATCCAGCAGTGGCGAGCAGCTAGTAGCCGCCAGAAGCAACAAGTGAGGATGGACTACTGATGGTGAAGACCAATAGAAACTGAAAGAAAATGGTTTGGGAATGTTTTTTTTAGCATTTTCAAAAAATATAATTCACTCGTAAATAAATGGGATTAGAAACGATGTTGGCGATCGAGTCTTTTGGGCTTTCGCAAGCGCAGTGGGAAATCAACAAATGCTGCTTATAAAGTTGTTTTATAACGTTTCCAGACACTAATGAGTGAACCAGGCAGAGCGTTTTGTTTGTTAGACTCGTGACTGTTGCAAGATGGGTTCAAGTGGTGTTAAGCTTCTTCAGTGTGAAGCAAATTGGTGTTTTTGTGGAAGTTAAGAACTCCCCAATTCACTATGCTAGCTTGTTGCCTTGACAGACTCACTGCCACAGCGAGATCTCCGCCGAGGCAACATTGATCTGTGCCGTTTTTTTGGCTTCTGACAGTATTCGACCACCTCCAGTAATGGACTTTAGCTTCAAATGTGCCAGAGTTCCCCTTTAAGTCCTAAATTTCCATCATTCTGAAACCCATGGATAGACCTATAGTAATCCATGCAACTGTTACATAGAAACGGCATCTTGCCATGTTCTTTATAAATAATAAAACAAATAAATACAGATAGACAGATAGATAAATAGATAATCAGATCTGTGAAGAGTCAAGAATACTACACCCTGAATACATGTGAGGTATACAAGTCAGGTCTGTTTTATTTCATATTGTAAAACAGGAAGGTGACGGACCTCCAACCAAAAAAAATGACATAGTGCACGTTCAAGGAATACATCAATATTATACGATACTTTCTGTTCTATTATACCATATTTGTGAGAAGAAAAAGAAGAAGGAAAAAAACACATTCTGATGAGAGGAAAGCAAGTTATTACTGAAAAGACTTTGAACCCACAGTTGGACCCCCTATCAAAAATATGGCATTAGAACAGAGCTTAGCTAATTTAGCCGTTAGCGGTCTTACATTCGCCACAGATATCAATTATAAAACAATTATAGGAAAACAGCTTGCACAGATGATGAGCTGTTTGGCTGTACAGTTTCACACGGTTTTTGGTATGCAGCTCAGTACGCAGCTAAAGTGGCAGGTATCTCATTGGAATACCTTTGCGAAAATGTCTTTGATAAAGTAAAAGCTATTTAAATTGGGGGTGAAAAAATAAAAAATCTTACTCCGCGTGTTAGGAATAGTTAAACCGTTAAGTGTCCCCATGAAGCTAATATAGTAACTTTGATAGCACTTGAAGGCATTACGAGATACAGGGGTTATTCCAGGGCCCGGTTCCACTTTGTGTCTCCATAATGCAAGGTTATTTAAAGATAGGATTTGCAATACATGGTTTGAAGGGTGTTTGCGAGTATTTTGCATGCTTATTTTGACAAGGGTGTTTGGTCAATGTCAGACTATTGTTAAGTGCACAAAAGAAATTGAAGGATTACAGGCATTATGGTGTTTGGGGTAGATTTGCGACGGTGAGTGATGTAAAAACGCATTCACATTGGAGCTAACCGAGGCTTAAAAACAATGTCAAGATTAACAGTGTAAAGGGACAAAAATGACATGCATAATTCAGAATGTTATGCAAGTCTAAAAAGGTAATTGAGGAAGAGTTTATGCTAGTTTTACAAAGTTACTGCTGACGCCAATAATTCAGTCAGCTACTTTCCTTTTGTAACAGTTTTTAAAGATGGGTTTTTAACAGTTTTTCTAACTGAATGTATTTGCATTTATAACAAAAAAAGGCCAACTTTAACTAGAAAAATTCAACTAGTTTTTTTCAAATACTAATTAATAGGTCATTGAACCCTGTAAATATTTTGTGTAACATGTCAAAATGATTAGAATGTTACACTCACCATAATCAGATTATGCTGGAACATTGAATATTTAAATGAATAAATATTTCTTTTAATATGTATATCCTATGAACTAACATCAAGGACCATGTTGTCCACCCTCCTGTGGGCTCACCACCTGCAGAGGGGTTCATAGGGGGGGTCAGGTGCTATGAGTATTGGGCAGCACGCTGCCCCCGCGACCCAGCCGGATTAAGCGGGAGAAGATGGATGGATGGATGTATATCTTGTATGTTTATGCGAGTAAGCTACAAAAAAAAAAAAAAGATCTTTTCATAGTCGCCTACAGTGTTTTGTAACCTTGCCTGACAAATCCATTTTTTCATGCAGATGGATTTTATGGTCCTCCACTGTGTCTCTAGTTCAGTCAGACATGATTTTGTTTTTTTTGTTTTTTTCTGTGACACATGCGAAATGAAGGAGCTCATTTGTCACGTGTATTTACAAGTTATTTACAAAAACATTTATCTCACCTCAGATCAACAGAATTTAGTACTTTGTTTCTACAGAAATCCACAATGCTTTTCAGCCCCTGTGATATTATTTTCCTTCATTGTTTCTGACCTTGTATTTCTCTGATTGGCTAGTCCACCTGTCAGTCATGCTCATCGGAAATTCAAGAGATTCACCTGTGACCAGACTCTTCTCTTTGTAAAGTATTGAAGCAGTGTGTATTCTGGACCCCAGGAAACCCTGGACCCCCTTTATCTACAACCAGGAACCATTTTGCTACCAACTCTGTCATGGTGTCGATTTTGAACTGTGTACAGTGCCAGATTCCTAAGACTAAGATATACAGTAGTTTACATCGAGCAACCATACAGTAAGAGAATTCTGTGACACTGTCCATGGTGCTGAAATGAACAGTACATTTCTCTAGAGATCCTAAAATATGTATTTGCCTTCTCAACACAAAACATCTGCCAGGAATACAACTTGTTTATCAAACATTATAATTCCACATTTGTTCTAAGTAATATTGGTTTACAAGGTAATTTTAAGCAATCATTTTGTTTTTGCATAACCAAGCTAAAAGGAACACCAAAGAATTTTTAGAGGCTATCGCAAAGACCGGGCCCAGAATTCAAAGCAGCCCCCAATCTTTGTGGAGTATTTGGGCTTACATTTGTATTCACAGAGATCATGGTTGAGGGGAGCATTTTAGTCAACTTGCAGGTAGCCATAAATATGGATTTGGAAACACGCCGCGCACAAAATCCTCCTCTCCCAAACCCCCTGCCATAGTTTGCCACAGACACGTTGGCTTGTTCTGGTGCTTTTTAATGGAATTCAGGAATGAAAAATGAGGCTTTGTTTTCACAACTTATGAATCTTGGGGCTGCTGCAGAGAATAGTTTGGGTTTTAGCACTGGGGCCAAAAAAAAAAAAAAAAGTTTATCATGATAGCATAACATATTTTGACAACTTTCTCCTGAATATGTATTTCCTATGCCTTAGTGATTTCACCGTAAACTGTTAACGGCGTTAGTTCTGAAAATATAATGCTATACACTATATGAATTATTTACTATGTCAGACTCGAGAAGGACTGCAAAGTTATAAAATGGAAAAAAGGGCTGTTTTTGACTAAAGAAATTCTTGGTCAAGTAAAGACATGTCCTGATCGATTGGTTGGCTAAAAAAGGCCGTGTGAGAAAACCTCTAAAAGTCTCTGTGTATCTGAACCAAACTGTGCGTTATTTATTTACACAGAAAATAGCAAAATACAAACACCAGGCTCATATAGAATGGGTTAATAGGTACATTTTAAGACCAAAATGATGAGTCTGACAGCAACAGTTATGAAAAAAGGGGCGACATGCTCATTTCCGATTTGCAACATGGCGAGTAGTGGGCTGTCTATGTCCTTATACAGTCTATGGTTGATACAGAAAACAATACTACGAAACACAGTATGTAGCCTATATGAAGTGAATGATGCGTTTAATTAGCCTTTTTATATGTGAATATCAAAAATATATAATATACCAAATCTCCAGCTAACTCACTCACTCTGTGCACTGTGGAATTTTAATACTGCCCCAATAAGAAAGAAAACTACACAAGCATTTGGCTTTGACACCAGTTACTAAACTATATGCGTCAGTGCCATTTAAGTTCCTTGGATACAAAAAAATTACTCCACTGAGGCCCGAGCATTTCTTTGTGCTCGCTGAGAAGATAATGTATGGACACAGTGGTTTGCTGTATCCATTCACTGTTTTGTACTTAGTGCATGTGTTACATAGCAGAGAGACGTACACTTACACATTACAGACAGCCTCCAGACGTCACACTGAAACACATGTGAGACGAACAAGTGAGAGATTTGACTGAGTGGGCAGAGATATCAGCTAATTTCAATGAAAAGTATGTAGCCTGCAGTCTTAGAGGTTTTAAAATGGTACTATGACAACACCTGAACTTAGGGTTCCAGTGCCTTAACCTGTACATATGGGACACACATACAAGTTTGTTCTTATTCTCAGTATATGGACAGTATATAGAAAAAGTGGATTTCAACATTGAAACTGGCAACCAAACAGAGAGTCAAGTGAGGCTCATTCTGCTTTCATATTGGACAATCGTCTTGAGAACCAAAAGGCAAAATAAGTCATTTCCAGTGTCTTTTTTTTCCTTATTAAGTCAAAAAAATGCATGTGTTATATTATATAGTTATATATATAGTTTGTCTCATGTCCGTGGACACAGAGAGACAATGTTTATAGAATTAAAAATTGTATATACAGTTAATTTAATGTACTTAATCATAAAAATAATAATGAGGTTCATTTCAGTCTTCCAATGTTATGTTACTCCTTGAAGTACTATATAAAAGTTTTAGATAACAATGCCCTGAAGTGGGCGAGGTGTGGAAACAACCTTTAAAATACACTAGAACATATAAACCAATCTTTCTCTGACTTTACAAGGCCATAGTTACTTTTTTTTTTCCAACCCTCAAACAGCACTCATTGACTTGTAATTCCACGCTGGTGAATTGGTCTATCTCTAACTATTGTATTTTCTACACTGAGACACAAAGCCAGGCAGAGGGCCAAGGGGCGACCGAGCAGTGTAATTCTATCCTATTACTTAGCGGAGTCACCTTAAGCTTGACCTAGCCATTGGAGTGTGGCTGTTTGTGACGACGGCGCAGATAAGAGTGTGTTCATTGGCGTTGTACAGGCTTTAGCGGGACAGGCAAACACAGCAGGCGGTTTCGGAGCACGGAGGGGAATGCCAAATACAGTAGAAAGATGAAATAGGCTCACAAGATGGCTTGGTTTGGCTCTCTGGGTTGTTTCAAAGAGTCAAAGAAAAGTGGGCAAAAAAAGTATGGGGATTTTGTACAAACTTCAGCCCCCTTAGAATTCAGTGTAGCTACAGGAGTTAGTTTTATAGGATTGTTATAGGGCTCATATTACACTATTTTCTGAAACATAGCTGGAAACTCCATAGACCTTCACTGGAATCATCTGGAGAATTTCAGCCCCGGAATTTCCGATCTTGAATGAATTAAAGGTTAACATTACAAGGTGGAGCAGAGCATTTTGAACTTTGGAGTTGTGGACAGACTAATAATGCAAGATTACTCAAACACAAATGAAACAAAACACAAATCCAGGAATGTTTTTGATGAGGAAACATTCTGACTAGGGTTGGGCAGTATCCAAATTATCCTTCTCTGCATTTTACCGGGGTATATGGTAGGGCCCGACCGATATATCGGCTGGCCATCATTAGGCCAACCTACTGTCTTTAAATATGACGTAAAGAGGCAGAAGAACAATAAATGTCGTCTAAATAAACCCAATTAAAAATCCAATAGAGCCAAAACTAAGTTTTATAAACAACTGAAGGTTTACAGTGAATTTTGTCATAAATATATTGGCGATTATATCGGCTATCAGCCACTCCAACTCCCATTGTATCGGTATATCAGCCGCAACAAAATCCATATCGGTCGGGCCCTAGTATATGGTGACTAATTAACAATTATTTTGTAGTTTGCACAGATACCATCAGAAACAGAAAAGCAGCATTATATTTGAAGATGAGGCACAAGTTCTGATCAATCCAAACTTTTCCAGTGCATATCTCCCTCCATTTAATGATCTGGGACACGCCAAGACAAGAAAAATGCAGAAGAGGCAGATTCTGGAATAAAAAGTAAAAGGCGACAGTCCACGGCGTGTGATATTTCCCACTGCAGCATGTTGTATCTGACAGACCCGCGCTCTCGCCACTCGCAGAAATTACCGTCTCCTCTGTGAAAGACTTTGCCCTAGAGTGGGAACTTTGAGTCCTCTCTTGACTCTTGGCGTTCAATAAAACGTCTCCATCAAAAACTTTTCAGCATCAACGTCACACACAAAGCATCAGTCAGGTATTTTTTCCTTCTCACTCACTGCGTGTGGATTGATATCTCTGTGAGGAGAAGAGAGAGCGGAGGGGAGAAAGTCGCCGCTGTGCCCCGTGTCTGAAGCGACTGTGGTGGGATCTCTGGCCTGACGCAGGGTCGTAGCTCCGTCAACATTTGCTGTCTCTCCCCTGTCATTCGGCCTGAAGCCAAAACACTCCTAATATTATATTAGGTCCTTATGCGCTGCAGATTTTTTAAATAACAGTAATGAAACTGATACCGTTGCTACTTTTTGATACCTCTGTGTACCATATTACCACCCAACCTTAATTCTGAAATGACTTAAAGCACAAAAGAGCCCATCCATCCATCTTCTCCCGCTTAATCCAGCTGGGTCGCGGGGGCAGTTTGCTGCCCAATCCTCATAGCACCTGACCCCCCCTATGAACCCCTCTGCAGGTGGTGAGCCCACAGGAGGGTGGACATTATGGTCACTTGATGTTAGTTCATAGGGGTCACAAAAGAGTCCATTTTGCATAATATAGGACCTTTATATTATGATAAATCCTGAGCCCAGACTGTACTGTACAGCTTTTTAAAATACACTTTTAGCAGCTCAGCAGCAGCAACTCTTCAATTCACAGTGTCTGACTTTTACAAGGCCTTCCTATTTTAACAAATAACGGTATTTAAGTCCTTCTCCCAGCACATCGCCTTCATTATTTCATCTTGTTAGCAACTTCTTTATATTAACCAAGTACAGTAGATCCTCTTTGTGCTAGTACCAACATTTCAGAAGCATAAATATTTCAAAACTTTTTCTAAAGCTGAAGATAAGAGCCTGCAATTAGTGTGCCCTTGTCTTTGCCTTAGCTTTCACAAAGTTTGCAGAAACCAAGAGACTGTTTTTTTTCACTTACTTCTTTTCAATCTCTGTAAAAAGCAACGCCACGTTACATCTAAAATAAATGAGGCTCTCCGTCCCTCCTTTTTCCAGGCCATTTGTAAGATATGTCTCAAATAGCTGCAGGTTTTTCGGCTGGTTTCTGGTCTGCGCGTGATAGTGAACATACAGCTACGTGCTCAGTCTGTTGTGACATGTGTGAATTGTGTGGCGGGGAAGAAAGAACTCAGATGTGGAATTGCATTTTCAGTAACATATTCATATAGCATAGACAGTGCATTGAGTGCATTGGTCTGTACATTGGAGCGTTTAGGAGTCTAACTGCATCGTTCACTACAGTAATACACATGGTACAGGGCTGCAGGAGCGTGTATACAGAATGCACTGTTTGGAATATGGATATAGTGAAAAAAGTAATGTTGTTATTCCAGAATAAGACAAAGGTTTCCCTTGCCCAGACGCTTCCTCTTGTCAAGGTGCTACTATGCAAAAAAAACAAAAAAACAAAACATCTTTAATCATTTTTAAGAACTCAGCATGACTTATACATGAGTATTACTACCACCACAAACTACAACTACAGTTATTACTGCTACTGCAGCTAATACTACAACAATACTACAACTACTACTGTTACTGCAACTAATACTGCCACTACTACAACTAATGCAACTAATACATCTACAACAACTACTAAATTTAATACAACTACTACTACTACTTATTTACAACAACTATGACTACAACTACATTCTACAACAACTACTAGATCTACAACAACTACTACATCTACAACAACTATGACTACATCTACAACAACTATGACTACATCTACAACTACAACAACTACTACAACTACTGCACCTAGAACAACTACTACAACTAAGACATCTACAACAACTACAGCATCTACAACAACTATGACTACATCTACAACAACTATGACTACATCTACAACAACTATGACTACATCTACAACAACTATGACTACATCTACAACAACTATGACTACATCTACAACAACTATGACTACATCTACAACTACAACAACTACTACTGCATCTACTACTACAACTACTGCACCTAGAACAACTACTACAACTAAGACATCTACAACAACTACAGCATCTACAGGTACATCTACAACAACTACAACTACATCTACAACAACTACTACAACTACTGCTACATCTACAACAACTTCTACAACTACATCTACTGCTGCATCTACAACAACTACAACATCTACTTCTACATCTACAACTACTACATCTACAAAAACTAACCACTACTACATCTACAACTAATACTACAACATCTACTACTACAACTACACCGACTACTACTACATCTAAGACAACAACTACAACAACAACAAATACTACTACCTCTGCTACAACCTCAACCACTACTGCTGCTACCCCTACACTTTCTCCTGCTATGTTGTTCCCACAGGACGCTTGTCTCACCTTTGTGCTTATGTTGCTAATATTTTGTTCGAATGCCAAACGTGAAAATGCTGCTAAACAAATCTCCCTGACCTGCATGTGATGTTTTCATTAAACAGAAAACACAAGTATCCACACAGCAAAGCCCGTGAACACATCAGTGCATCAGTTTAATCTCTGATATATATTTAACCCAGGATTTCCCTAAATAATTTCATCTCGGGAATTACCCACAAAGCACTGCACATTGAGCTAGAAAAACAACACATCTCATTTTATCTGCGATCCCAACTGAGCCGAGGCAATAACCGTCAATGTCCGTAATGTAAAATAGCTCCAATAGCTTCCCACCATAGCACTAAAATAATTAGCATTGCGCACACACCATCCACCACATCGTCCAATCATCATCTGTCTTCTCAAAGGCAATGGGCCGCACTTGTCAAGAGCCAAACAAAGAGTGATTGAGAAGTCGCGCATTCATTTGAGTTTCATTGAAGTCGGGATTAGTTGCAAAACAGGACGGGGTCGCCTATTGCATCAATCAATTCTAAGAACTTTATTAAATGTCTGTAGCAGTGATAATAACAGGAGTGACAAAATGATGCTCAAAACACCATGAAAAAACATTGTGCCCACAGAGATAGACAAGCTTAATGATATAAGAAGATATCTCCATTCAAAGAAGAAGTTGTCTATCCAGTACAACAAAAGGATTTTGAACTACCGCACTTTGGGCAGTTTGGGCACTGAAATGATAACAGTGGTTGTGAAAATGCACTGTATGTCCTTACAAGATATGGAAAAGCACTTCCTGAATTATCATCTAATTAAATCACAAAGTGTTTGGGGAAGAAGGCCATAGGAGAAAACAACAGAACAGCTAATGTAGCACCTATATTACACAAAATTGACTTTTATGAGCTTTAAGCCAGATTACAATGTTGCTGCCTCATCAAAAACATACCAGGAGTACTGGTACTGGTACATAATAACATGTGAATGCAACAAAACACAACTCTGGGTAAGTTTGTGATGAGGAAACATTAAAACATAGATCAGAAAATCCCCTAATACGGCCCTTTAACAACATAAATTCTCACATTACATTCCCTGTCCTTTCATGTTTACGGTAGTCTGTCCACTCATATTTTCACGGCGAAAGTGAGAAACAGTCAGCATTTGTGTCCACCAAGAGTGGAAACCTGATCCTGCTCCAAAAAACAGCGCCCTCAGCACAACCAGGGTCTGGAATAACAACTGTAATAAAGCACTTCAACAAGCAGAACAGTATTTTATCGATTTACAATTCAGGGGATGTTTTGATGTCTGGGGAAATATTTGCCCTTAAACATAGCCCATTACCCAGCACCCTTTGCAGTGACAAATTCTCTGGCTGAGTTTCGACATGTGATGGCTATTTTAAAATATAAAAACGTGAAACAATCTGGGCACTTGTGATAGATACTGGAGGAACTGCACAAAAGTTGTAGCTCTGTCTAATGTAGTTGACGATCATTTACCTAAATCTTACTTGTCAATTACGGGCTCTTTCAGTTAAAGGTCCTATTTTACCCAAATGGACCATATTATAATGGTGTTCCCTCATCAAAACCTACCAGTGTTGAATAAGCTTTTATTACTAGTCTATCTACATCTCCAAAGTTCAAAATGCTCTGTTCCACCTGGAGATGTTATGAACCTTTCACCTTTTGTTCAGTAAAGATTGGAAATTCCAGGGCTGAAACTATCCAAATAATTCCAGTGAAGGTGTGTGGAGTTTAAAAACACAATGGAGCACTTTCTGTATTACCACATGACATCACAAGGTGGAACTGAAAGAAGAACTCAGTCTAAATATGCAAGTTTGTGTTTTAAACATGCGTGAATGAAACGAACCACAACTCGGAGCATGTTTGTGATGAGGAAACAACATTATAACATAGATGAGAAACAAGCATGATTTGGGCCATTTAAAAAGACAACTTATTAGCCTATCAAAGATCCAAGTAATATGTGATTGCCAGGACAAAAAAGTACACCATTAGCAAAGCATGCAAGTACTGTTACCTTGGGTACTTTTGAGAGCCGTTACTTTTCACAGACAATTCTGAGCGAGAGCTGGAAACAAGATTAGGTCAAATCAGACAAGAAATGGAACAATATATAACTGTCTGAAAAGTTGCAACTTATATTTCGTGCATAGATAAGAATTTTCATTAAAGTTTTGCATCATCCAGTGTCCATGAGCGACAAATAAACGTGTCTGATGTTAGCAAATGCATTCAAAATATAACAATAAAATGTCTGCTTTTATTCAATTCATTACTCCGACATTGTTTCATAAAGTTATACTGGAGGCCACTAAAATAAAGGTGCATTGTACCTTTTATTCTTAAAGTACATGTTCAAATGGGTACTTTAATACTTTTATATAAAGGTGTAATGTGCAACTTTTTCTGGTGGAGGGTCTGTCATCTGTTTATCTCCATGGAAATGTTATTGTTTTGTTTAGAATGTTCCATGATAGAGATTAAACCAATCTATATCAAGGGAGACAACTATAGTGTACATTACAGGTCAGATCTGTGGAGAGGCAGCCCTATTTAAAGAGAAAATTGCAATAAAAATGCATGTAATGAATAAATACTTGATAATTTCCAGGCAAAGCAATGCCATCCCCACGGGAAAAGTTACATAGTGCACCGTTAAGTAGATTTCTTCAAGTGATACTTTTACTGTAGTAACTTTTTGCCTCCGTATCTGCACTTTTACTTAAGTAACAAAATAGAATACTTCACCTGACACTGCTCCTGGCTTAGAGACAAGAGCTCTCCTCCATTACTCCACCCCACCGCCATGCACGCACATTCAATTTAAAGCCTCTCGTCCTTTTCCTTGTTCTATTTGTTGCAGAGTATTGCGGCGCACTTATCCGCTCACTCATGTACCATTTAATTATAAGCCAGCTTCCCAATTTGCTCTTGCTTAACCGCCCTGTGATTAATTGTTTTTGACATATCCTTTTAAGGTCTCTATCGCTCTAATCTACAAAATGGTTGCTCGGCGCGGGGTTATCCTTGGACACACTTTGACATTTGATTCAAAAATTCATTACAGGGTAGTCTCGGCGCATGAGAGTCCCCTTCCTGTCACCTTGTCCTTAACTAAGCCTGGTAATAAACTTGCAAAGGACATATATCTTCAATAAGAATGCTACTTTCATGTATTACACCCCCCTAGGTGTATTTGATGGAACCCCGGAAATCTAAATGCCATAGTGAGCATTTTTTGTCATTTTGGGAGAACGCTAGAGGAGCATTTTAATTATGAATAGGCCCGGGAGAATCTGACGATCTAGGACCATAATGCAGTCATAGGGAACATTGGTTGCCGTGAGCGATAAAAAGCAGTAAAGTGAAGGAAGCTCATGCCTAGCGGGGTACACCACTGTATAATACAAAAATGGCAAAAGTTGCAAAATGCTAGTTTGAAATTTCAGCTAGAAAAAAAAAAAAAAAAATCTCACAAATATTCTAAAGACTGTTTCTTCAGTAACCACCAGTGCTAGTATGGTAAGTATGTACAGTATATCTATAGTTACAACTACAAGCATTTTCTTTCAATTTGCACTACAAAACTAGCCAAGCTGGTACAACCACTCAATTCCATTTCTCTCCAGCGATTAGGTCAGGAATCAGAATACACTTGGCGGTTTGCAAGAACTCCAGAAGTTGTAGTCGGCGCACTGGCCAATCAGCAAAGAGCTGTGAAGCCACGACGTCAAACTCAAGCGCCTCTGGGTCCTTTTGTGGTACAACACAGTAAACAAAGCAGTCGAGATGGACGTAGACGAAGCCGTACATTTAAATCCGTAACAAAGAGAATGTTTGGTGAATTTTATCAAGATGAGTTGCTGTTGTGCCGGTAATTACTTGGACACTGAATGTTCCGGCGCAATACATAGGTCATGGCCAAATTGCAGCGACGGATTAAATAAAAAAGTACCTGTCTACTGTCGAGCGAACAAATCCAAAAGCTGCGAGGTCAGATTGTTTCCATGAAGTGAAACCGTGTGATGAATCAGGCTACCACAAAACATCATTGCAATTCATATTAAAATATCACTGCTACGGTTATTACTACTACTTCTACTGCAACTTTTCATGCAAGAACTTTACTATCTTTGAATAATACAGCACTTTTTATGCTTCTATATCAAAGTCTAAATCTTAAAATACTGTACGTACTAACTTTGGCCAACTGCTCATCTTCAAGGAGATACTGCAATATCTATATATGGAATATTCAAGGCAAAGCAATAACAATAACATCCTCCATGAAGACAGGTCAGTGTGATCTAGACAATACCACTAAATTAAACTACTTCCGACGTTTCACCTTGTAAACCAGAACAAGACTCACCGTGTCCATTTTTGATACCGTCTGGGAAACATGGCGGGGTCTGGCCATGTTAGGAACAGGAAATTGAAAAAGTTTGGAGTTGGGAGCGCGTGGCCAAGAGGATGTTAACCCAGAGCTTTATTGCTGCGCCCCAAAGCAGCTGCAAAGCCCAGTCCATAAAGTGACGCCTGGTGGCAGCCGCTACATCACGGCCACTGACAAGGTTAGGGCCACCTCAACAGATGTAGCCGTTAGCAGAGTGGCTAGCATATTGCACCCGTTTTTTTTCAAGAGCTGCATAAATTAAAGGTGCACTGTGTAACATTTCTCGTTGAGAGTCCGCCACCTGCTTGTCTCCATGTAAATATCGTTGCTTCGTCTAGAATCCTCCACAGTACACTAAACCTGTCTATCATGAGGGAGACAAGCAGGTTACAGCTCTACATTGCAGGTCAGATCTGTGGAAAGTCGCCACCGTTCACAGAATTATTGTATTTAGAGCCAAAAGAAACATGCAATTAATACATTTTGATGGGTATGTTTAATGCCATACCATGGAACATTTCAGGCAAAGCAACATTTCCATGGACCCAAGCAGGTAGAAAAGTTGCACAATGCACCTTTAAAGATCAAATATGCATTTTATGTGACTTCAGTTCCCTTTTGCATGTGCATTGGGGTTAGTATTTCACATTTTCCATCTTAAACTAATGTCTACATATGGAGACTACACTTAATAAACTATACCTCCATTTCCAAGGGGGTATAAAGGCATTAGAGCTCCCTCTGCTGTCAGCAGCAGGAATGGCCTGTAAATGCTGTGTTAATGGAGTTATATGTTTGCTGTGAACAGAGTTTTACTACAGACTGAGTTCAGTGATGGTTAATGGACTTAAAAAATAGGCAGAAGTCTGAAATTGTATCTATGATGTAACAATTTTGGCAAAATGCAAAGTAAGTATACTTGATTTCTCAGAGAAGACTGATTAATGGATCAGTAAGACCCAAAGTGGATTTTTTTCTTTTTCTTGAGGAAACAAGAATACAACAAAGTTTAAAGCTTAAAAATGTTTGCTTTATATGTGACCTGTAAATCAAGACATTTTTAAGACCCTACTTGCCCTACTTTTAATTGTTGTTCTTCGAAGTTGTATTTCCAAATAAACAGAGATCGTTGCCACAAGAAAGAGAACTGATCTCTCCATGTGGTATGAACAAGACTAGGGGCTCTTCTGGATGAGGCGCCAAGTTAAATAACCAAATGCCAGAAACAAAATGAACTCATTAGCAGTTTGCTTCTCATCGAGAACCCCATGGTGAACTACAAACCGTGATGGAAGTTCAGGCAAAGTTGGAATAAAGTTTTGTGTTGTGAATGAATATTGTACAGTCCTGGTACATTTGGTCAGAAGGAGCCAAAGGGGAAGCCATTTGAATGTAGTATGTGTGAGTAAGAAACTTCGAAAGGTGCTTGGATATTTGTTATAAAAACTGCAATTTGTATTTTTAGTACAGTGTATACGACATAGGTCACTTTGATGGCAAAAAAGGTAATAAGCTGTCTACAGGTCCTATATCAAACAAAATCGATTTGTGTTTTCAGTTATGTTATAATGTTGTCACCTCCTCGAAAACATTCCTGGAGTTGTGTTTTGTTTCAGTCACACATGTTTGAGTATTCCTGCATTAATAGGCTGTCTACATTTCCAAATCTTAAAATGTTCAGCAGAGATGGGCAATTTCCACGTCTGGAATTATTTTAAAAACACAGTGGAGCACTTCCTGTATTACCACATGACATCAAAATGTGGGACAGAGTGTTTTTTCATTTGAGACATGAACTCAGCTTAAACATGCAGGATTTGTGTGTTAAACGTGTGAATGAAACAAAACACAACTCAGGACTGTTTGTGATGAGGAAACATTATAACAGATCAGAAAAAAGCTAAATATGGCCAATTCAATGCAATTTAATGAAACATAACGCAACATAATGTAATGCAGTTTATGTAAAAAAAAAAAAGTTTTAAATTGGTATGGAAACAGTTTGAAGATTTCATCATCTGAGACCCATGGATATATAATTTCATGGATTATTAGATGCTATTCTTATTTTATTTAAAAGGCCCATATTACTTTATTTTATGATCTATGTTTTAATCTTATTTCCTCATCACAAACATACTAGAGTTGTATTTTTGCTTCATTCACAAATGTTTAGCCACACAAACCCTGGATATTTAGGTTCTTCACTAAAACTGCAAACAGTCTGTACTGCCTTTTGATGTCAGGAAGTGCTCCATTGTGTTTTCAAACTCCACACACCTTCACTAGAATTATTTGGTTAATTTCATACCTGGAATTACTCATCTCTACTGAACTCAAACATGTGTGAATTAAACAAAACATAGCTCCAGGCATGTTTTTTGACGAAGTAACAATATTCTAACAAGGTTTAAAGCTCACCAGAGCCCATTTTGTGTAACATAAGAGCCCATTTTGTGTAACATAAGACCTTTAAAAAGTATAAAGTCTGCCGATACTTGCAGCCATTACCTGTGGACATGTTGCTTTTTCACAGCACAAGAAACCTGCCACGTCTCCCTTTCTCCTTTCTCTTCTGTGTGAGATTTGAACCTGCTCACATGTGCTACGGTGTTGTATCTCCGCTCAAGCAGAGAGCACCAACAAAACGAACACTCCACCTATACATCTCCCCACACCTTCCCCTGCCCTCTGAAGCATAGCTGTTAGCACGTCCAGTCCGAGTCGGTCCCACCTGCGCAGGCTTCTCCGTGTGACTGAGAAGAAAAGGTGTGTGGAAATATCATCTCTCTGTGTTCTGGGGCTCCATGCTGTGCCAAAGAGTCTTCATGCCCTTTTTGAAGTGTGATTGTTTTTTCTATTTCTGTAGATACTTGGTACTTTAACATATGGAGGACTTCTGGAGGCGCTGATTGGATTAAAGGTCCTACGTTATGCAAAATTGACTCTTGTGAGCTTTAAGCCATGTTATAATGTTGTGACTTTAGCAAAAACATACCTACATATACATCTCCAAAGCTCAAAATGCTCTGCTCCACCTTGTGATGTCATGTAGTGATAGTTTTAACAGCTATCTTTCACCTTTTGTTTATTACAGAGTGGCATTTCCAGAGCTGAAATGATCCAAGTGACTGTCGTGAAGGTGTATGGAGTTTAAAAACACAGTGGAGCACTTTCTGTATTACCGCATGACGTCACAAGGTGGGATGGAGTGTTTTCTGTTTAAGAAAAGAACTCTGTGTGTTAAACATGTGTGAATGAAACAAAACAACTCTAAGCAACACAACTTTGAGCAGCAAAGACAATTATTTAGTCACTTTCACTCATATTATTAAGCTGTCATGCACACCATAAAGTGAGTGAAGTGTCTTGCTCAAGGACTCCACAACAGTATACTGGTAAGGGCTGGAATTGAACCACAAAATTCAGCTACCGTCCTGCTCTCAGATAGTATAATATAGAGCTTCTTCCATTAGCGTTTGTCTAAATCTTCACTAATAACCACATATGATTGACAATAGAATAATTACAAAAATATACTGTCTAATCCCTCAGTGTTGCCACGAATTGTCAAGTCACAAAACCCACAATTCTCATGACAGTTCCAATGCAGACGCTCTACACATTTCTAATATTAATGTATGTGTTTATTTTTGTTGGACATGACTTTGCCAAGCTGTATTTTAATGTAGACTGCGTTTACTTCTTTAGCCGCCTCCCAAATTACTGCAGTTTGACAAATTAATGTTATCAGTTAATTAAAGCGTGTCCCCAGCCTGAGCCAAGATCTTTATGTATCTGGCTTCAGGGTGTTGCCTTTTTTTTCTCTCTCTCTCTCTTAATACTTAATACTCTTTACTGCATGTGGTACATACTATACTAAAGAGAAAGACAGAGAGAGAGAGAGAAAGACAGAGAGAGAGAGTGAGAGAAAGAGAGAGACGGAGGCAGACAGAGAATGAGAGACAGAGAGAGAGACATACAGAAAGAGAGACAGACCGAGAGAGAAAGACACAGTAGAGACAAGAGTGGAGAGAAAAAAAAAGAGAAAGAGCGAGAAACAGACAGACAAAGAAAGAGAGGGGAGAGAGAGATAGGGAGAGAGACAGAAAGCCAAAGGAAGAGAAAGAAAGAAAGAAAGAAAGAGAGAGATGAGAGAGTGATAGGGAGAGGGAGAGAAAGACGGAAAGACAAAGAGAAAGAAAAGAAAGAGAAGAGAAAGTGTGAGAGAGGCATAAAGCCAGAGAAAGAGAGAGACAGAGAGAGAAGCAGAGAAAAGGAGAAAGTGAGAGACAGAGAGAGAAAGAAATAAACATATGGATGAGAGAGAGAGAAAGAAAGAGGAGAGCAAGAGAGAGAGAGACAGACAGAAAGAAGAGAGAGGGACAGAGACAGTGAGAGAAAGAGGCATAAAGGCAGAGAGAGAGAAGAAGACAGAATGGGAGGGGCAGAGAGAGACAAAGAGAGAGGCAGACAGAGACAAAGAGAGAAAAAGAGGGAGACAGAAAGAGTGAGATAGAGACAAAGAGACAGCGAGAGAGACATGAAAACAGAGAGAGCCACAGAGATAGAGAGAGCGTGAGACAGAGAAAAAGACAGAGAAACAGAGAGAAAGATAGATACGAGTCACTTTTTCAATACTTTACAAAGACGCACTGTCTGGACCACAGTTTTATCTCTTGTATTATATTGATTTTATTTACAGTATAAGAAGAGAGAGAGAAAAGCCTGGAGAGAGTTCGCTGGAGTTTTCACAGTGACTGGACACTTCAATCTAATCTGCCTTTTCACTTGTGAAGATCTTGCTTACTTATTCATTTTTGCTGGAGATCCTAATAATTTTGAAAGATTACAGCGCAAGACGACGTGTAAACATTATTGTGTGTTTCAGCCCCACAGTTCTCCGCACACGCCGGCGGTGACATCTTATCGGTACTAAGTTATGTTTAGTCATAATGAAAAAGGAGAGATTATGTAACAACCGTGATTAAACAAAATGCATTTCTGTCTCGGCGAAAAATAGCTGCATGGTTTTGCAGAGATTAGATGCGAGTATTCATAATCAAATTCACAGAAAAGTCCCAGAATAGGGTACGAGATTGCATTTTGAGGGCGCTTTTTGATTGAACTGGAGTCTATTAAGATAATGACTAAGTATTGGAGACTCGAGCTAAGAGGTAATTTGCCTTAGCTGTTCCACCAATCACATTTAATGAAATCAGAACAGTTGGATGACACATTCAATGACCTTTCACAACCTGATACAAGATCTACCCTTTTTTGGACTTTCAAAGCTGCTAAAAATGATTCCTTTCCCAGGCAACGTGCGGTTACAGTACATACCTGGATATATTCATATTTGAGTAATTATTGTGTATTATTAGTAGGCCTAAATCTCCAAAGCTCAAAATGCTCTGTTCCACCTTGTGATGTCATGAAGCAGTCATTTTCAAGTAGAGTTTCAGTAGAGATTGTCAATTCCAGGGGTGAAATTATGAAGCAAGTGAAGGTATATGGAGTTTAAAAACACAGTGGAGCACTTCTGGTATTACCACAAGACATCACGAGGTGGAACAAAGCGTTTTCTGTTAGAGACAATGAAACAAAACACGACTCCAGGTAAATTTGGGGTAATGGAAGCAACATTATAACATAGATCAGAAACTCCATATACATGAAGCTGAAACCCATGGATTTTTCAACGATCTTGTAGCCAAATATTCCAAAATTAGAAAAAAAAAAAGATTAAGAGTATTATAATGACGAGGTGAGAAGTCAGAAGCCAGTGTGTGCCCGTCTTAAACCATTGGAAATCAAGAAAACATCCGGGAAAAACAATAAATAAATCAATGAAAAGTGCCTTAGCAATTGCATCAATCACGTTTAATAAAATCAAAACACTTGGATGACACTTTCAGTGACCTTTCACAAGAGAGAAGAAAGGAGAAACAGCTGAGAAACAGCTAAAAAGCAGCTAAAAATTATTCCTTTCCCAGGCAAAGTGCTGGTACAGTAGTTCCACAATCCCAGGCATCAAACAGTGGTATCTTGCTTATGGCTTACCTTGGGGGAACAAAACAAAGCACAGAGGAACTTTGTTATAAAAAAAAAAATAGATCCACAGCTGCTGGGGAAAGATCGCCCTAAGAAATACATTTTGTTACCGTGTTTAATGCAAGGGGGGAAATGTGAGTTACATAAAGGATACGCCGGTCTAAAATAAGGCTAGTTTTACTGTTTTAAGAAATTACAGTTGGTAGCATTAGGGTGTCACAGTAACCCATTGTGATTACACTTGATGGGACCATAATGGAAGAGCATTATCTTTCCTTAGAAAATGGAAATGCGTTTTTTTTTTCTCCCCCCGTACATGTTACTTTAGTTGCGTCAGCCTCTCAGCAGGTTTTGGGCTCTATTCTCTCCAAGATGCACGATGCAACTTTTAGAGGGAGCGTTATGCGAAATCGATCAAGCTGTCGACTATGTTATGACATTGTTTCCTCATCACAAACATGCCTGAAGAAGTTTTAGATGACATCCATGCACGTTTGAGTCATTTAGCGATCTCTCCTGGGCACTATTTAAACCCTAAACTTCTTGACACATTAAAATAACATCATCTAAGCACAGTAGTCAAGCCGTACAACATTACATACACAAGACATTGTTGCTTAAAATGTGTCCTGTAATATTCTAAATTATACTGTTGCACCACTGTCTTGGCCAGGACTCCTGTGAAAAAGAGATTAATAATCAAAATGGTACATTCCTGGTTAAATAAAGGTTAAATAAAAAATAAATACACAAAACTCTGCCAGCAGATTGAACACCGCAAAGATTCGGTGTACGACATGTCACCACCAACACCGGTTACAGTTCTGAAGATAGCTTGCAGCTAGCAGTCGAAACATGTCAAAGTAAATACACTTTACTACACTGTCTTTAAAAACAAATCCACAACGTTAATGTACATAAGACAAAATGAACATCTTACTCATACGCTTTTTACAAATAGCGTATGATCATGTCCAAAGCTCTGCCCACAGGTTTACATCACCAAAGCTCCCGCACAGTATTTTTTTCATACACAAAAGCATGACACAAAAAAGTACTCTGCAACTTCACAAACCCATCGACGGAATGGGCGTCAATAGGAATGTAAAAGCGCTCTGAAGGTGGAGTGATTTGGTGTGGAGAGCAAAGGTATGGGGGACTGAAACTGTCAAACAAACAGATTTTTAATGTTGTTTTTAGCGAATATAGCATTTCCAAAACAATAAAAGGTAACATGGTGATCTAAATAAATTATATGTTAGCAGTTACCCCATAGTAGTAAAACACCCCCTCTTTAAATTTGATTTTACTGAATTTCCTGCAGGATCAAAAAAGTATCTATCTATAGGTCTGGCACTTGTTTGACTCCATTGCAATGCAAACAATCATTAGAAAAGTTACCTGATGTGACTGTAAAATGATATACATGTTTTTGCACTTAATATTGTAATATAAAAAGTACAACTGATACCACTATTGCAGCTAAGATATCTTACGATAACATTTCTTTGTCGTTTTCCCAAATAAGTAACGTGAATACAAATCTCTCATTACCTCCTGTCAGTTATCCATTACACATTCTATTTTGATCCTTGTATGAGCCTTTCTACGTGAGCCCTATTAAACTCAGTTCCGCTCCAGCGCCGAGGCAAATTAGCAGAGGTGCTGAACTCCGCTACCACTAACGCGTTACCATTTACTTGCTCGATTAGTATTCTGTTAGGATGGAGGCGCTGTGATGGGCGGGCGCGGGAGCATGGGGGGGACTGCAGTGAAAGCGGCCGGGGGGGAGGGGCATCTATAAATGAGTGAACGCACAGAGACGCAGGGTTCAGAACTCGGAGGGTAAAGGGCTGGGGGAGGGTGGAGTCCAAAGAGGAAGCAGCATTATTCATTATTAATTGAAGTTTTGACTGGTAATGGTGGTAGTAGTTGTAGAAATAGTAGTAGTATGAGTGGACGTATTAGTGGTAGGGGCAGTGGAAGTTGTAGTATTAGTAGTAGTAGTAGTAGTAGTAGTAGAAGTAGTAGGGGGAGTGGAAGTATTAGTGGTAGTAATTGGGGCATAGAGGAGGTAGTAGTAGTAGAAGTGATAATGTAATAGTAGTTGTGGTGGTACTGGTAGCAGACTTAGTAGAAGTGGTGGTGGTAGTCGCTGTGTAGTGGAAGTAGTATTAGGGGCAGTAGAGAGGAAGCTATAATGGTGGCACTAGTAGTAGTAGTAGTTGTGGTGGTACTGGTAGTAGTAGGGGCAGTGGCAATGGTAGGGGCAACGGAAGTAGTGGCAGTAGTATGGGGAGGAGTAGTAGTAGTAGTAGTAGTAGGGGGAGTGGAAGTATTAATGGTAGTAACTGGGGTATGGTGGTAGTAGTTGTAGTAGTAGTGATGATGTAATAGTAGTTGTAGTGGTACTGGTAGTAGGCTTAGTAATAGAAGTGGTGGTGGTAGTAGTGGCAGTAGTATTAGTAGTAGTAGGCGGAGTGAAAGCTATAGTGCTAGTAGTAATGACAATGGTGGTGGTAGTAGTAGTAGTAGTAGTAGTAGTAGTAGTAGTAGTAGTAGTAGTAGTAGTGGTAGTTGCGGTGGTACTGGTAGTAATACGGGCAGTGGTAGCAATGGTAGGGGCAGTAGAAGTAGTAATTTTAGTAATATTGGATTTGCAGTAGTCAAATATAGTAGTAGGGGCAGTGGAAGTAGTAGAGGTATTAGTAAGTAGTAGTAGTATTTACTTTGACTTCAATGCTAAAAGTTAACTCTCATGACTCTTCTAAAAGCAGACTTTGTACCTGATAAAGAGACAAGATTATAACCCACAACACAAAAGACTGTGCAAGGTGGAATTATCAACTTTTACCAAGCCATGTTTTTAATTAAAATATTTTCAAAAGAGCTCCGAACTTTTATAATCATTTATTCTTTTCCAGTCCAATTATTACCATCACTTCAAGAGCCTCAATAGTCAGTCTTTTGTCTTCTCCTCTGAGTAAAAAGTGACTAACTGAATTGTCTAATCAAAAGCTTTGGGGCAGGGGCATGTGTTGCCTTAGCCTCGTGTAACCGTGAACTATGGACTCACCGTTCACCGCTGACCTCACCCACTCCACAGACTGCGAAACCAAAATAACTACAGCCCTGTCATAATAAGAACATCACGTCAGATGCCACGGAAATGCTTGACTCTGCCGTGTCCGAATCCTGTCATGTTCCTTCACTTCTGATTGTGCTCTATAGGTAGAAAGTGTCCAAAACTGTAGAGCTTGATTTGTCGTACATAGAGGCAGGATTTTGAAGCTTGGTTAGAGGATAGTATTAAACTCAACAGGTTGGGTTTAATAATTGGTACTTGTAGTAGTATTAGTAGTAGTAGTAGACGTGGAAGTGGTGGTGGGAGTAGTAGTAGGGGCCGGTGTGGTAGTAGGTGCAGTGGAAGTAGTGGTAGTAGCAATAGTCATTGTAGTGGTATTAGTTGTGGTAGTAGTAGTAGTCACAGTAGTATTTGCTATAATTGTTATTTCAGTAGGACGACAATTGAGAGTATTTATTTAAAGTGGATTTGCAGGAGTAGTAGTAGGGGTAGTGGAAGTAGGAGTGGTAATAGTAGTAGTGGTGGTAGTAGTAGTAGTAGTAGTAGTAGTAGTAGTAGTAGTAGCAGTAGTCACAGCAGCATTTGCTATAATTGTTATTTCAGTAGGATGGGAATTAAGAGCATTCAGTGTGGATTTGCAGTAGTAATAGTCGGGACAATGGAAGTAGTAGAGGTAGTAGTTAATAGTAGTAGTCGTCGTCATAGTAGAACTGTTACTTAAACACTCAAGAATTACAATTAAAAATGTTCAATTATTAATGTTAAAAGTTAGGTTCCAACTTTATATATTAACTAAAATTTAATTCTCCTTAAAGATGCACTATGTAACTTTTCTGAATAAGGTTCCACCACCTGCTTATCTCATTGAAGTTCTAGTGCATTACCTGAAATATTCCACGGTATGGCATTAAATTTATCTATCTTGTACTGATTCAATAAACAGTACTATTTACTACTGCGCAAACATACCTCGCCTCTCCACATATCTGATCTGTACCTCTGTCTCCGTGATACTGTATGTTTAATGCCAGACTGTGGATGGAAGATTTTAAGCAAAGCAGTAACATCTCCAGAAAGGTTACATATTTAATCATGAAAAGAGACTTAACTCATGTTGAAGAAGTGTTTATTAAGACTTGTCCAGGCTTATCTACCTCATTAAAACCCAACTCCTAACCTCGCATTTAAGTTACTAAGCCTGAATCATTCTTAAAACTATTCTAACTCACATTCACACTTGGCTATGGGCTAATCAAGGTGTAGTACTTATAATGTGGTACAAAAGTTTGTCATGTTAAAATAAGTCTCTTCTCGGTTTAAGAACAAAGGGAGAAACAGGAAACTGAAAAAGTTTTGAGCAGGAATTTGAATAGCAAAATTTCAGATGTGAAGCTAATCAGCCAAATACACCAGAACCATTCACAACCAAACTACAATGTCCTCGCTATCTACTGAGTTATTGAGATATTTTTAATTAAGTTTCTGAATAAAACTATTGAAGTGTTTATTCTCTGCGTACAACCTCTTCTGAAAAGCCCTTAGAAGGTGCATTGTGTAACTTTGCAGGTGGAGGGCCCATCACATGCTTTTTTTTTTCCTGTGTAGATGTTATTGCTTTGTCTGGAAGCTCTCACAGTATTAAACCTTTCTATCTTCATGGAGACCAAACCACACCAAGTTACAAGTCAGATCTGTGGAGAGACGACCCCGCCCACAGTCAGAATGCCTGTTTTCGTAGGTATTTTTGAGCTATAAATCCACCTGTAATTGAATAAACGTCATACTGTGGAACATTCCAGACAGAGCAATGACATATCCACAGAAACAAGAAGGTGACGGACCCCCAACGGAAAAGTTACAGAGCACCCTTGAGAGTTGAGTCAAAGTCAAAGCCGCAAAAGCAAAGTCGATGCAATGTAACAGCACTCCCGATCTCTATAGATTTGTGTCTTGGCTGTCTTCTCGTCTATATTTGTAATTGGAACGTTATATTCTCCCCATTGGCTCCCCGGAGATCCAGAAATGATTTGGCTGGTGGGGTACACTGCTCGGTCTGTGTGGTGACCTTAAATCTCGTTTTCCGACCCCGATCGCTCACCTGTAAACCAATCCGACCTTACAGTGCCTGGACTGTAAAAATAACACTGATTGGAGATTGAATGAACAAAAAAAAAACATCTTAGTTTGTGCACTCGAAACAGATACTTTTCTCATTGTGACTTGCATTTTTTAATAATTTTTTTGTATGAAATGACTGTATGAAAAGTATAATTACGGGAGTATTATTATTATATTATTATTATATTATTACTATTGACAATAAAATGTGTTTAAAAGAACACCCTACTAGTTTTAATTGTCTAATTAGAAAGGAAAATGCTGCTTGATAAATAATAAACATACATATCTAGCTCAAAGTACAATTCAAGGTACTCATATCACTATATGGTATTTGAAATGCTACTACATAAATCAGCAAATACTACATGACTTTTAATACTACTATTACAATACTACTACTGCTAGTACTACTGTTGTTGCTGCTACGATGACAACTTGAATAACTAGTAAAACAATGGTAAAAGAGAGATGGTCACATATTTTTCTGAAATATTAGTATACCTGTACAACTCTTCCTAATAAACCATCAGACAGGCCTTGCCCGAGGACCCAAAGTCAGAAATCACTCCGCCAATACAATCTTCTCGGGTGAAAGTTTTGTACAATTTCAAACAGAACACTTCTAGCACCTCCATGTCTTATCTAATGTCTTTCAATTTGTCATTGACCAGAACATTCTTCAAACACCTCTTTGTTTGTCTTTCCCGTTTTGCTAACATCTGGCCCCGCCCCCTCATGGCAGGAGGCGCCGCTCTGACGGAACGCATCGACCAGTTTGGGAAGCTGGCTCTATCGGATTGCCTTGAACACACAGGCTGTACACAGTCCTTCACAGAACCAACAGACCATAATAGTCTCCACATATTACACTGTAGGGGGTCGGACGGGGCACCACTGATGCCAAATGAAACGTGTTCACGTCTCATTTAAAAGTGACAAGAGCGTGTCTTATTGATATTTTACAGAGATGTCATACTGGGGGTCTTCTACATGTATGTGTGTTGGCAGAATCTTCACCAGTTACCATAGAGACATAATGCACATATTACACACTTTGTGTTGCAATATTTTATGAAAGGAGCTCTATAAATAAAGTTTGATTGATTGATTGATTAATTAAGAGTGTCTGAAAACTCAAGAAAGAATACAAAATGGATTTAAAAACATTCTCAGGAGCATGTGACCAATACGAGCATTCATGGTCCTGTTTAGGCATTTGAGTTTCACCAAAAAAGGTGAGTGTGACTAAGTCAGCTTGACCAGACATCCCTATTTACCGGGACAGTCCTAGTTTTGAACACTGTGTCCCCTGTCCCAGCAGATTTATCCAAAACCAGTGATTCATCCCAGTTTTATACATATATACATACATTTATACATTTTAACATATGTCCCAGGTGTCCCTATTTTTGACCGATCTGATCCCTACCAACAGTAATGAGAAGCCTCAATTGCCATTTCTCTAGGTAATATACAGAAAAGCTGCTTAAAAATGATCAAAACACAAAGAAAATGAGACTATACTGACTCACATTAGTGCAAAGTGCGGAACAGTTTTCCTTAATTATGCACTCGTTTCACAGTTTTCTTATTACCAACCACCACAAACCAGGGATATCCCTGTTTTGTTTTGCTTTTTTTTTTTTTTTTTTAAATCTGGCCACCCTAGACTAAGTGAAAAACTGTTGGCTAATCTTAACTAGCTTGTGACTCTAATGTTAATTGAGCGGGACTATTTTAACAGCACAAAATGAGGTTGGATGTTGTAGTTCCAGCAAAATATGTTATTTCTGTGTTAAAACAAAGCCCAGATAAAAGTCTCACAAAACAGAGCTGTGCCTACAGTTAGGGAATGTTGATGACATGAGCACTTCCTGTATTACCACTGAGCACTGAGCCTGCTCTGATCAAGGTGACAAACGACATCCGCCTGAACACTGATGCAGGAAAAGTCTCAGTGTTGATCCTGTTAGATCTGAGCGCTGCTTTTGACACTGTTGATCATGGGATCCTCTTACAGAGACCAGAGGACTGGGTGGGCATCTCTGGTACTGCACTAAACTGGTTCAAGTCCTCTCTAGAAGACAGGAAGTATTTTGTTGAAATTGGAAACTGTGTCTCAGATCACATGGCCCTGACCTGTGGGGTGCCCCAGGGGTCGATCCTGGGCCCACTTTTGTTCAATCTCTACATGCTGGGGTTAGGCCAGTTAATACACACCAATAATGTTTCCTACCACAACTACGCAGACGATACTCAGATCTATGTCTCAGTGGCAGCAGGAGACTATGGATTAGTCACTCTGCCACTGCATCCAACAGATCAGTGTGTGGATGCAAAACAACTTTCTCCAGCTAAACTCAGACAAGACAGAAGTCATAGTCTTTGGTCCACAGAAACAAAGAGACAGTGTCAGCAGTTACCTCCAGTCTCTCTCTCTAAAACCTGCAAATCAGGCTAGAAATCTAGGGGTAATAATGGACTCAGACTTGAACTTTAACAGCCACATCAAATCAATAACATCTGCAGCCTTTTACCATCTAAAAAACAGCAAAAATTAAAGGTCTACTGTCTAAAGCAGACTTGGAGAGACTTATGTGTTTGTCTCCAGTAGGTTAGATACTGTAACGGCCTCTCACAACGAGCTGTAAAACAGCTACAGAACATCCAGAACGCTGCAGCTCGGGTCCTGACTCGAACCAGGAAGTACGAGCACATAAGTCCTGTGCTCAGGTCTCTGCACTGGCTTCCTGTGGCTCAGAGAATAGACTTTAAAGCAGCTCTGCTTGTGTACAATTCTCTCCATGGCCAAGCTCCAAAGTACATCTGTGACATGTTAGTGCCGTATGAACCATCTCGTACTCTGAGGACCTCAGGGACCGGCCTCCTGCTGGTCCCAGAGTCAGGACTAAACTTGAGGAATCAGCATTTCAGATTCATGCAGCTAAAACCTGTGAGCATGTGAGACAGCCTCGACTCTGACTCTGTTTAAATCCAGGCTAAAAACGGTTCCGTTTAGCTGTGCATATGACTGAAAGGTTTTCATTTTACATTCTGCACTCTACTCTTCTCTCTAATTCTCTCTAATTCAATGTTGCATCTCTATTTTTAAATTTTTATGATGATTATTTATGTTTTGATTTGTTTGCATTGTGATTTTAATCTATTTCTTATTCTGTAAAGCACTTTGAAACTTTGTGTACGAATTGTGCTATACAAATAAACTTGCCTTGCCTTGCCTTACCACATGACTTCACTCGCTTCTCAGTCAGATTTGTAGGAACAATTTTCAAGGATAATCACAGGAAGTTGTCTCCATATGGCTCTTATCCAACACAGTACCTCAATAGCCAAACTCCAGTGACTGACAGCTGTTTCTGTATGGCTTTCTTCCAACAAACTGCCATTTAAACACACATTGGCAAGCCAGCGAAAAAATAAAAATAGAAAGAACTACCAGACTCTATGAACTCAAACGCACTGAATTAAAACTCCAGCGGGCAGTAACAGCAATTCCACCTTCCAATCCCACTATTACGATAATTACTAGAGTTTAAATTAATTTCAGGTTCCAGTTATTACAATATCCACCATAGTTCTGACAGGGTAATTTGCTTCTCCAAAAAGTTTTAATGGGACAATTATCAGGTGTAATATCTGCAGAAAAAGACCTCAAACATCGGTGCTTGAAAGTCTCTGAGCATTTTTAGCGTTGATGAAAAGATGGAAAGCAGATCTGGCCAGCGCAGGTGGAACCCGGGGTCTGTGAAGTAGTCATTAGCAGACAGTCTTTTAGTCAAAACCGCCCACTTCAATTTGGGAGGGTCAAGAGGATCCAGCAAAGACCAGAATATTAGCACGCAAAAGAAGCAAAACAAAACCGACGGATACTTTGCAGTGACGTCATTATGGGAGTGTTCTGTATGGGTGTCTATGATGGAATTTTCAGTTGTTTGCATGCTGAAACAATGCACACATCGGCAAGCACAGCGAAATAAGTTTTGAGATAGTCTGAAAACTCAAGGATGGATTTAAACAGCACATTTTCAGGAGCCTGTGGTTTATTCAAGCATGAACGGCGCAGTTTAGGTATTTGATTTTCACCAAAAAAGAGAGTGACATATAATATAGCTGCAACGTATCAATGTCTAAAATCAACAACTATATGCAGTATTTCAAACCATACATACTACAATACCCTGTGTAATGGGAGGATAGGATATGTACTGCATTGTATCCTACAGATTTGGTCTCAGTACACAAACTCCGTGCCAACATTTGAGCTGAGAGATCGATTCCGAGCTCATATTTTTAGCTGAATATCTGTTCCATCTTAAAATAGATATGTGACAGGTTTTGTGTTTTCTAAATTAACATCCATGGACGATACTTTTTTTTTTTTTTTTTTTTTTTACAGCAGTCAAGTGGCACTTTGTGAAGAAAAAAATAAACAGGAGTGGCAGAAAGGATTTTATTCAGCAATTTTCTCTTTAAAATGTGTTTTTATTTGTTTGTATTGTTATGTTAATGTCTCTGATTCTGTAAACCGCTTTGAATTACTTTGTGAACAGTGCTACACAAATAAACTTGCCTTCCATAATACAGGGAGAAATATCTGTTTGAATTCAGAAGGAACCCGAGCACAGCACATCAGACAAGTGTCCAATTTTAGGTTGTTTATTTGGAGCACATGGCTCTCGATTGCCGAAGACATTTCCCCTCGAACGTAAAATAATTTTTATCTTTCTTAATTTACAGAACTTTGGCATGGCATGTTGATTCTGTGGAAATCTGCTCTCTATTTATTTTAATTTGTATTTAATTTATTTTAATTTCTATGTATTTTTTTTTTAATTGTATTTATTTTTACTTGTATTTTATTTGCTTATTTTAATTTGTATATCATGTATTTATTTAAATTTCTATTTTTATTTATTTATTTTTATCAATTTATTTGCACTATGGGACCATGCGTGTATCTGATTAGTTAACCTGCCTGTCAGTCAGAAATTTTAACACAGGACACAGTAAAAAAAATATCGTAAAAAGCGAGGATTTGGGCTGTCCAGTAAGTCATGCGTGTTTGTGTTGAGGTGGAGTTAGTTCAGGCTGTACAGTTGGGTTAGTGGCCCTTCTTTTCCATTTGCGAGCATTCAGGCAGTTGACAGCTTTGGCCTTGATGAAGGATCTTTCCAACGTATAATTCGGCATGACAGTCTGTCCCCCGGCTCCGCACACTTTTAAACTATTAGTCACTTCTGAGGCGCCAGAGAAGCACAGTGTGGGAGAGCGCAGACACAAAATGGAGTCAGGAGGGACGGCGCTGCCATGTTTGTGAGGGAGGGGACATAAACAAGCCCACACACAGTGAATCTATACAAGTATGGCGAGAATGTTTTCAGCTGTGGGATTTAATGCTAATTTCACTAAAACACAGTTATCGTCTTTAAATGTGCATTTCGTAGCATTTCTGGTGGAGGGTCCGTCAAATGTTTTTCTTCATGGAGTTTCACTTGTTCCTCTCTTAATGGAGACCAAACCAGACCACGTTACAGGTGAGATCTGTGGAGAGTTAACCCCGCTCACAGTCAGAATGCCTGTTTTTCTAGGTATCTTTGACTCATAAAACTATCTAGAACTGAACATATGTAAGAGCTGTTTGTCGTGCTGTTTAATGTCATACTGTGGATCTTTCCATACAAAGCAGTGACATATCTAAAGAAAAAAAAAACAAGCAGATGACAGACCCTCAACCAAAAAGTTACACAGTGCACCTTTAAATGTCATATTACAGAAAATTTACTCTTGTGAGCTTTAAACCACCTCAAAACGCTTGGTTCCATCTTGCTTTGTCAGCAGCTACTTTTTGCTTGTTGCTCAGTAGAAATGTGCAATTCTAGTGAAGGTGTATGGAGTTTAAAAACACAGTGGAGCACTCCCTGTATTACCATATGGCATCACAAGGTGTTTTCTGTTAAACTAACAGTCCACAAGTGTCTGTTTTTTAATGGAACTGAAGAGAGTTGATGACATGGACAGAAGTGTAACGACATCCAGTAACTTTGTGTTCTAAATTTATTCACAAACTGATGCAAAAATGTGATGAATATTTAAATAATAATGAGAAAAATATATGCATCTGTCAAATGTACTTTAAACATAAGTGCAATTTGACAACAATTATGAATCAACCTGCCAAAAACGTGTATCCAATGCTGTGGGGTTGTGTTCCGTATTACGCCATAAAGAATACGCTAAATTGTTCAGTTCATGTTTTTTTTTTTTTTTTTTTGGAAGGGTGGGGGTGGGGTATCGATTGTAAAAAGTGAACACATTCGAATTTATATAAAGATACCGTGGCTTCAATTACCACCTTCTTTGCAGCTCCAAAATTCCATTATGATTCACTGTGTAACTTTTCAACAGAGACGTTATTTCAAACCTTATCTTGTCTAATCAGAGCATAATTTTATCTTATCTTGTCTAATTTCAGGACAGTGTACAACCCCATTTTCATTATTGAGTGCAGGAACCCATCTGCAAACGCTATAATGTCAGCTACAGGTCATCAATGTTCTTTATTATTCTTATTCCAGTCTTCTTAAATGCATTTCTATTGGCTAAAATGAGCCGTTTGAGGAGTAAAGCGCCCATCTACATCCACTGCTCTCTACTGCAAATCTTCTGTAATGTCTTAACATGATACTAACAGGCCTGCAGCAGTTTTACCTGTTTAAAATTTAAATGAGAATTCCTCTAGCTGAGGTTTTCCAAAAATTATGCCAAGTAGAGCACATGGTCTCAACATGACATCTGTTTAATAAAAGATCTAAGGATGTGGAAGACGGTGGTGTGTGTGTGTTCAAGACGTGTTGTGTTACTGCCGCTTGTAATTTCTGGTTATGGGTAAAATTCTTCTTCTTGGTAGTTTAGCTTGAATTTAAAGGGCTTTTATTACACTATTGTCTATGTTATAATGTTGTTTCCTCATCAAAAGTGCACCCCGAGTTGTGTTTTGTTTTATTTACGCATGTTTAACACATAAATCCTGCATATTTAGGCTGAGTTCTTCTCGCAAACAGAAAATATTCAATCCTCTGATGTTATGTGGTAATATAGTAAGCGCTTCACTGTGTTTTTAAACGTCACACACCTTTCACGAGAATCATTTAGATAATTTCAGACCTGGGATTTCCAATCTCAACCAAACAAAATGTAAAAGGTAGAGTTTAATTTGAAAACTATTGCTTCATGATATTACAAGGTGGAAAGGAGCATTTTGAGCTTTCGGGATATAGACTAAAAGTGTTACTCAAACGTGTGAATGAAACAAAACACAGGGATATTTTTAATGAGGTAACCACATTATAGCATAACTTAGACCTCACAGGAGGCAATGTGGCACCTATAAAAAAAAAACAATGATTATGATATGTATTAAACTGTTCTGAAAGTCAGTGAGCAGCTTTTGTCTGTGTGAAATGCTTTTGTCTTTTTGAAATATTAATGTTGCAATAGTGTAATTATAAGATACGTAGTGTTTAACTAAACACAGGGTTCAAGATAAGAATTTTAGTTGCACTTATTGCAGGTAAACGTTTGGTGGTTTGATGAATTATTAGGCTATTACACAAGAAGTTTTACCTAAATATGTACCGAAATGCTGCACACACGTAACAGTCCATAGACCAAAGACACAAAAGACAAAACTGAACACACAGAATCACAGTATGAAGACATTTTATAGACACAGTTAACAAAGCAAAATAGTTCGAACATGCTGAATTGTTTTGTCTTGTGTGAACAGCTTTGCAAAGTGTGCTAAAGATTTGCCAGATTTATAAAAAAAAACAAAAAAACTAAATGACACGAAGACAAGATAAAAGAAAAAGAAAAGTAAAGGGAAATGTCAACACTAACTGGCACTAAAACTCCACTTTTCCGCTATTACAGCCCCAAATTAGTTTTTAAAAATGTACTGGGGGCATGCTGGGTGAATGAAATGAAAATGTGGTTATTATTTTTATTTTTTAAACATACCGTAAAGTATAAGGTTGTGTGAATCAGTGAGGTCTGGTGAAGAGTCTTAAATAATAATAAAACTATTATAAAGCTATTGTTAAGGCTGTGGCAACATGTCCTCGCCTGACCGTAAAGTTTGACCCATTAAAATATAATAAAGTGAAACTGGACAGAAAGTACATCACAATTAACCAATTTAATTAAATTTCAAACTCAAAGATCTTAGTACAAACATAATTACAATAAAAAAATTAAAAAAACATAACATAAAGTTCACAATAAAATACTTAATTGATTGGTGTGTATTCTTTCAGATCATGCATTTTTAAATTTTTTATATTACTTGTCAAGATATGTTTATATAATTATGTGTGTCCAAATAATTTCCCTTGAGGATCAATACAGTTTATGTCTAAACCTTCATTAGTTTGATTCTCAATAAGATTTTTGTCATATTCTAAAGATGTACAGTGTAGCATCTTTCATATATATGTATTTTGTCTCCTTTCTGGTTGGATCATTTGCACTTCCTTGGAAAGTGTAACTCCATCAACTTTGCTGCGCCCCCTCTGTGATCCAGCTGGCGGTGCCCACTAGGATCCCGTGCCCTCTTCTTTTTTTGCTGCCAGACCAGCTGACACCACGCAACTGAAACTTTTGGACGGACCTCGGCGCTGGGTTTTTGACGACGTAGTCACTAATCGGGCTAATTCTGAACCGGCCAGCGCCGTTCCAAAGGGTGTGTATTAATCTTTGGGTGAACTGATGCTGAACTTCTTATCGGCGGGAGGGAGTGGAGGTGGGGGGGTGCGGTAATTGCCTGGCACAGAGGCGACGCGAGTGGGGGAAAGGGTAGAACTGTACCTCCTCTTTCAGCATCCCTTCTGTGTAGATACAAAACATTCTATACGCACGGTAATAGGCTTAAAGTTTCATTGTTATGAATTTAAAGGGCCCTTATTGCGCTATTTTCTGGTCTGTTGTAATGTTGTTTATTCATCAAAAACATACTTTGTGATGTCATGTGGTAATACAGGAAGTGCTCCACTGTGTTTTTAAACTTCACACACATTCACTAGAAACATTTAGATAATTTCGGCCCTGGCATAGCCAATCTCTGTCAAACTAAAGGTAAAAGGTAGTGGTTATTAATCTGTAAACTACTACTTCATGACATCACAAGGTGAAATAATTGTAGTTTTTGTGTCATCTACTTGCAATATCCACCTTGCAGTACTACATGAACAGTGGTCAGAAGTAGGGTTGGGCGGTATTCAAATTCTGATACCATTAAACCTTCTCAGCATTTTACCGCGGTATACGATATGACTGTTCATTCAAACTTATTTTGTAGCTTGCACCTACTGTACACCATTCAGAAACAGAAAAGCAGCATTATATTTGAAGATGAGGCACAAGTTCTGATCAAACCAAACTTCACCAGTGAGTATCTCCCTCCATTTAATGATCTGGGACTCGCCAAGACAAGAAAACCTCAGAAGAGGCAGTTTCTGGAATAAAAAGTAAAAGGCGACAGTCCACGGCGTGTGATATTTCCCACTGCAGCATGTTGTATCTGACAGACCCGCGCTCTCGGCACTCGGAGAAGTTACCGTCTCCTCCGTGAAAGTCTGACTTCGCCCTCAAGCGGGAACTTTCTCCTCTTCAGCGCTGTCCCCTCTTGACTCTCGGCATTCAATAAAACGTTGCCATCACAAACTTTTTCTTCTTCCTGGCTGGCCTGACGCAGGGTCGTAGCTCCGTCAACATTTGCCGTCTGTCCCCTGTCATTCAGCCTGAAGCCAAAATGCTCCTAATATTATATCAGGTCCTTATGCGCTGCAGATTTTTTCAATGAGGGTAACAAAACTGATACCGCTGCTACTTTTTGATATCTCGGTGTACCGTATTACTGTATTACTGCCCAACCCTATTGAGAAGAATACTTTGAAAACGTATTAAGTTACAGAATAGATAATACCTGCATTAAAATGTATCTTGTAACGTATTCAGATACATGGTCCAATCAGAGTACTATATTCCGAATACTTTCAATACTTTCACGCAGAGTTGCATTTAAATTTTAATGCAACACCTTCATATTTATTCAGCCGTCTGTTTTGCATTTAAGAGCAGAGTTTTGTATTTTTCTCTGACTTAAAAAAAAACTGTACAGTTAGAAACCTAAATTGTGTGATCAAGTACCTAAATGTATTCCTTTGATTTTAGAAAAGTAAATGTATACTGAATAAATGAAAAAGCGACTGTACTGGAATACAGGTGCTCGAAATTAGTATTCAGAAAACTCGGTGCAGGTATTCGGTTACTTCTCAGCACTGCACGTGAACAGAATGGTTTGGGGCATGATTTTGCTTCGATTTTGCTGTGTTGCCGTTAGTCTTTGCATGAGCTTTTTGCCCAATGTTCCAAAAGCCTTCTCTTCAGAGCGGAGTGGAGTGGAGAGGGGGGAAGAGTTCTTGTGCTAACCTAAATAATTACACGCGCTGTTCTCCCAGAGTGATTAATTATATCTGCGGAGAGGGATTTCTTATTTTAGAGTCTTCGTCGACAAGGCTGGGTGAGGAGAGGAAGAATAAAGAAACATGGGAGAAAAAATGACAAATACAAAGAGGTCCTTATCAAAGTGCTCTTGACAGATTTGGGCTGTGTGCAGACTTGCAGAGTAATGCGTTTTGCTTGCTGGTCATCACCACAAGAACGGGGAGTGAATAGGGGAATACGGATTTTCAAGGGAATGCACGGTGGGTATAATTAAAAGTCTTTGAGGAAATAAACTTGATATGAAGAAAATAAATAAGGGGGAAACCAGGGATAGACATGGATTAAAGAGGCAATACCTAGTTTTTTTTTGTTTTTTTATTTGTTAAATTATTATTTTAAAGGTGCACGGTGTAAATTTTTTGTTAGGGGTCCGTCACCTGCTTGTTTCTATGGATAAATCAGCTCTATACTACATTTATTGAATTTAAAGTGGTTTTATAGCTCAAAAATACCTTGAAAAAATGGCATTCTGACTGTGAGCGGGGTCGCCTTTCCACAGATCTGACCTGTAACTTGGTCTGGTTTGGTCTCCGTGAAGACAGAAAGGTTTAATGCTGTACTGTGACACATTCCAGACAAAAGAATAACATCTGCACGGATAAAAGCAACTGATGGACCCTCCAGAAAAGTTACACAATGTTTTCTACTTTATAAAAGTAGAAAACAGAACTAGTTCATTTTAGATTCTTTGCAGTGGTCCAGAGTTGTTCCTCATTTACCTTAGGCATTCTGAGCATCACAATTATTCACCTGATGAGTTTACAAGTACTTTTCACAATTTAAATACTAGCAACCGCCATGCTAACAGTGCACTAACTGATTCTCACTTCACAAATAGATGCAGACAGTACACAGTGAACAACTTACACTGCAAACAAGCTTGGCCAAAATTTAAGATATAAACACTTAAATCTATCAGTAAAACACTCAAAAGTAATTAAATTATCTGTCCATGCAGCAAAATTATTTTACTTGACAAATTATCTACTTCAGGATTAGAATGAAGCAGTCTCAGAACTAGTAAGAAGATACAACATCTGAAAACAAGATGAATAACCTGATAAAAGTTGCAAAATCTTGGCCAGAGCAGAGAAATTGGCAGTATACCTGTACTGGGACAAGACATGCCTAAATATATGGGGAAACATTACATACAAGACAATTAAAGCTGCACTATGCAACTTTTCTTGAAAGTAAGATTGATATAGTTATTGGCAAGACACATTTTGCTCTAATTCATGGAAAACACGGGTACAGTGGAAGTAAGACTAAACCAGGTCTAAACTTTTAAGAAAACACATGTGGGACTGAACTAGCGCTAACTCTAGAATTAACCCATGCGTTCACCTATTAATCCAGGACTAAACCTGGTCTAAACGTGGTCTAACCCACCAAGGAAGTGAGTAATATCAGATTGTGTAATACTCTTGCTTTCACATGTAACATTTAGGTTTAAATCTGCCCATTAAATCCTCTGCTATATTTTCTTGCCTCTCTTTATCTGTGCAAAGCAGCCTCGGCATTCTGGGGCCGTATCAGCACCCAAAGGACACCATCCAAAGTGTGATTTTCTATACTGTTTGGGTGCGGCGTATAGCGAGGGGGGAGGTGTGGACCGGAGCAAAATGAGACGTCTTATATAATCCTCAGAAGACTCGGTGGCTAAGAGACACAGTCGACGCCTTACGTAATTATGGAGTAAAAAAGAAGTAAACAAACTACTTTATGAAGATCCCGTGTCTTAGGAATGATGCTGAAATGGAAGTTTAAGAAGATGCAGGGACAGACTTAAAGCAGTGTGCCTTTATCATTAGAAATTATAGTAGAATTATAAGAAATCAAAGTAGTATCAGTAGTAGTTGATACACTCTGTAATTGATGATTTGGCTGATTTGGTGTTCCACAGTGCAGTTACAGGTCTGTCTATGTTTTTCAAGGTATCCTTTAACAAAAATATCAGAAAAATCCCAGATAATAGAATCAGTGCCATATATATCAATACCATATTATGGAAAATTCCGAATAAATAAAGCAATAAATATATGATCAAAATACAAGTTGAACATCAGAGCAAACATTCAGTATTTAAGGGACATTTATAAGGGATTTCAATACACCAGAGTGCATTTTTTTTTATTGCAAATGATTCTTGTAAAGTCCAAACAAGGAAGTATCCAGGCCTAAATCTTTACCTCACTTTAATCCAAACTGCAGCTGCACGTCTGATTTCGGGAGCTGGTCCACCACATCTGCCTGTTGTTTTTAGAATTGATTTTAAAATGTTATTTGCAGTTTTTTTTTTTTTTTGTATGCATTCATGAACTGGCACCACCCTCTTTTTCAGAAATAGTGTCATTGTTTCTAGAGTTGTGTTTTATTACTTCACACATGTATTTCTTATGAATCAGCTCATTATAATCGCTCTGGTACAGCACTTTGGGGCAGTGGCTGTCTGTAAATGCACTTTATAAATAAACCTGACCTTGACCATGATACGAACCAACGGACACTGCACACAGCTCCATCCCGGCCCAGTGAGCAGCTCTACTACAAGTGTCTCCTTCACTTCCGACCCTAAATAGAATATATTATCTGTATTTGGGAGGGCACCTCTGACACACTGAACCATCTCATTATTTTGTGAATCCATCTTTTGGGCTGGACCTTTCTGGCATCGTGCACAGAAGCCCCAGTGCACAGAGACAATAGAGTTTGCCCTGTATTGTCCGGCGGTCGATCTTGGCACGAAGAGGGCTTACTGGACTCTTTTGGTTTATATCGTCTTGCACCGCTCAGATGTTAGCACAGGTTATGCTGAGTACACAGTCTGTACAGGAGACTTCCACTTTCACAATATTATGTTTGAAATGTGACATAGCAAGTTATTGCCAATATTAGATGAAGGAGTCTGCATCATTATTGTTCGATACTGGTGCCAAAAAACAAAACTAAATCGTCTCCAGGCATGTTTACATAATCAATCACGCATTATTCATTCTGCCTCAGTTGTAGGTCAAGTACTTCTGAAGTGTTTGCCCAACAGCACATTGGCAGTTTTGTAAAACCTTAAACAGAGATCGAACTTGACGACTTTTCAGATACCATTAGTTATTAGCTTTAGGAAATGTTAGATGACCCATTTCCCCAATAGGTTAAGCAACAACATTCAAGATTTAGCCAAGCATCTAGTTGTTTCTTACAAGGTACGGAGCTTGTCTAATGTACATGAAGAAAATATAACATCACCTTTACTTTCTTGAAGCTTAAACTGGCAGAAAATTGCGTTCCTTGTACGTAAATTGTCCTGCATTTTGGATAATAATGTTCCGAGTTGATGACGCAGATGAGCAATTCCTGTGTACAACTTAGCACTATTATATTATACAAGTTCTATTTTCAGTTTAAAAGTAAAATGAAAAAAGAGATATATTCATCAAGCTAAATAATAAGAAAATAAAAAAGTAATATACACTTAACTACGAGTCCACAAATGCAGACCTTTAGCTAATCTTATATTAATGAGAAGAAGCCAACAAAACCACTCCGCCGCTAAATTATTTAAACTATTATTCTGTTAACCATCAGCATAATTGTTTTGACTGCAAGTTGTTTTTCACTTTCCCGTTAATTGGCGATGTGTTTTATCAGCAGTTCAAATGTCACCTCTTCTGAGACACCAACACTGCGATGGCGAAATCACTTCATAATTTACTCTCGGCGGTCCAGCCTTCAGCCGGCTCCTGCGTCGTCTCCGAGTACTCCGAAGTACCCCGGCGAAGTCCTGACACCTCCCCGCTCCGCATGACATTTATACACAATCTAACCATTATGGGGGTCTATGGGGTTAGCCGTGTGTATGTCAAATATGGAGGCGGACGGGACAAATGTGGCGTTCCTATAGAGCGATTTAACGGGCTCATAAGATGTTCGCTTTTTTTGGAATTTTATTGAACTGGATATAGATTTCGGACTTTTATAAGATACAAAAGTCACAAAGTTTGACTACGTCCCCTATAAATACTAAACCAAGTCCGCATAAGAACTAAACCTCTTCTTAAAGGTACAGTTATAGAGGGTGGAAGGTCTGATGTCTTCATTTTTCGCCACAGAGTTAACGCTTTTGCCTAGAATGTTCCACAGTATGGCATTAACCTGGTCTATCTTACATTTATTCAGTAATAGGCGTTCGTATTGCTTAAAGAGAGGTTTATCGAACGTCTATGCGATGTGCTTGTGTACCTTTCATTGTTTTTAAAATGCCTCCAAACAATCCTCCCTTTGCTCCCCATGCTAGGTCACTCCCCCTTCAGAGCGCTATCACAACACAATGCATCCCACTAACAAAACTGCTTCACATATTGTCAGATTTGTGAAGTTGCAGTGTATTATTTTGTATACTCCTTTTGTGTATTTATGGAAAATTGTTGCGTACTGCTAACTGTAATTCAGATTAGAATAGGCCCCAGGAGAGATCGCGAAATTACGCAGACATGCATGGATGACATCTGAAACCTCTTCAGGCAGGTTTTGATGAGGGGACAACGCTATGACGCGGCCGGAAACTCCAAAAAGTTAACCTAACAATGCAACAACAGTGCCACACATCTCACCCGCTTATCTTATCAGCGGAGATCATATCAATGCTATAATGTGGAACACTCCAGACGAAGCAATAACATCTCCATGGAGACGAGCAGGGCGTTCGATCGAGGGCTCTTCCAGCTCCAGTTTGCATTATTTGCGAGTGTGTTTGAGTACAAAATGCGCACTTACTGCTTACTTTCAGCATCAAGTGTCCAAACTCGAGTGACTCCTCAGTGGCCACATAATAGAATCCTCCAAATTGCATAATGAGCTTCCTCATCAAACGAGCTGACCTTGCATTTTCTTTATTTTTGATTAAAGAAATACATTTCGCTTTATTCTTTATCAATCACAGATGAGATGAGTGTTATCTTGAAATACGCCGGCAACCAATTTCCTTTACAGATAATCCATCTTGCACTCCCCAGAGAGAGGGAGCCCGCAAATGTGTTTTTAAGATTAAAATGTAAAATGATGTCTGTTTCGGTGGGTCTGAGCTGCTGTTGGGTAGGCTCTGTTAATTTTGGAGATTTATGCACGGTTTATTTCACCTGACTGCGAGAAGAAATTGTTCATTCTGGGCCCAAAGTGGAGGGAAGCTATTGAGCATGAAAATGATCATAGATTGGTTTATTAAAGTTCTGCTCCAACTCATTTTGAATTCAAATAATGATTAGTAAGAGGACGCTGAAGGTGTGGAGAGCGCACCGACTCTACTGTATTCACTAACTGGGTTTAGGGAGATCATGTTAATAATTTTATAATAGTTTTGGACCTTTATATTTCTCACTCTACCTGCACAGTGTAAGATTTAAAGGTCCTAAATTTCACAAAATTGATTCTTGGGAGCTTTTTTAGACCGCTGTTACTTCATCAAAAACATAGCTGGAGTTGTGTTTAGTTTCATTCACACATGTTTCGTAACCTTTTATTATTAGTCCATCTACATCTACAAAGTTCAACTTCTTCCTTTTGTTCAGTCTCAGACCTGAAATTATCCAAATGATTGTAATGACTTCACTTCAAGCATTACCACATGAGGTCATAAGGTGGAACACAGTGTTATGGTTGAGAGAAGAGCCTAAATATGCAGGATTTGTGTGTTAAACGTGTGTGAATGAAACAAAACCCAACTCCAGATGTGTTTGTGATGACATTATTTAAATTATAAAATAGTGTAATAAGGGCCCTTTTGTTTTAAATTTAAATTTCTTAAAGCAACTGATCTTGATTTGTGAATGCATATTTCTTTTATATTGCTCTACGTTTTCTCTTTTTTTTTAAAAATTCTATTGCTCTTCTTGAACCGTGTTGCAAAACTGGATTTTTTTTCCTGACAAAATGTTCTTATTTCATCCTATTTTGTTATGTTAATCAATATCAATAACATTTCCACAGAAACAAGCAGACCCTCCACTAGAAATATTACGCACCTTTAACTCCAGACAATACAATGCAAACTGTAAGAACACATAAATGAAACAAATTTATTCGGATGTGAACTCAATCCCCTCTGTGCCACTATTCTATTCTGAGAAGCACTTTACACCATTACAGAGATAGTTTTAAATGTGACTAGAAACTGTTCAGCTGAAAGCATGACTCAGACAGTTACCCAACACCATGTGAACGTATCTTCACACGTATAACCCAGATAAAACCTAAGTGGATTTCTATCTACCTTACGTGATACAAGTTCTTTCTATATGATGACTACCCTTAATTTCAATGGCTCTTATGAACTCCAGGCACACTCCATCTCAGATACCAAATGAGTCACTTTTATTTGCCTTAGAAGACCAATGTAGAGGTAGCACTTTAATTAACCCCGTAGTAAATGCATGGGATGAGACTGTAACCATGTGATTCTTGCATCTGCACCCTAGACTGTATATATACTGCAAATAGAAAGAGCTAACCCGATAACCACTATAATCGAAATAAGAAGCGAACACGAGGGCACTTCCGGGTCCATCGACTTTGGCTCCAACTGGCTTTACTTTGAAGAATAGCCACCCCTTTCTCTGTAAGTGCTGCTGTGAGTCTCGTCATTTTGGTCTTAAAATGTTGGGATTAACCCGCTCTACACGATACCGGTGTTTTCATTTTGCCATTTTATCCATTAATACTTTCTTATTCCTAATATTTCATGGCAATATGATCAGTCCACTTCCCTCACGATGAAGACTGTAAATTATGATGAATATTTTCTTGATGTATGTTTGTATTATTTAGGGCTGTCACTATGCTATTTCCATTGTATTACTATATTAATGGTGTATTATCATTATTATTATTATTTATTTATTTATTTTTTAGATTTTTCTCCCCCGTCTATCTTGCCCCAGTAAAGATATATTGTATAAGCTGCTCTATAAGGTCAAAATAAATCCACTATGAACTATTTACAACAAATTATAATGTGGTATGTTGGCAGAAATTAAGTAAGTGTGTCATTATATTGCTAGTTGTTGTTAGTATTGTAGTCATGGCAAAAGTCTGGCCTCTTCTAAACTGATCTCTGTGAATCATTAGGATGCTCAGAATGTATTTTAAGTGAGGAAAAACGTTGGATCACTGTAAACTATCCAAGTTCTGCATGTGATGCTTTAAGAGATCAGTATTAAAATCAGGTACAGCGCTTTAAGCAAGCAACACAGTTCTAATTCAATGGTGCAAGACTGGAGAAGGCAGTTTTGGATCAGCGGACAGACTGCTGGTGTGAAAAGTCAAAGTACTGTATAGCTAATCTGAAAAGGAAAAAAAAAAAAGTCTCTGGAACAAAGCGCTCTGCAAACAGTGAAGAAAGAGCTGCGAAGTTTAATTATCAAGTCCATAACAAGAGGAGACCTAAAGCATGGAGTGCTGGGTGAAAAAGTAATTAGCGGGATATAATTTCTCTTCGGTCCGGCCAAGATTTGAATTCGCTTTTAAGATAAAACTTAACGCACTGTCACTGTTTAGATCTTTAGCCACTCAGATCAATACGTAATTACCTCCAGGAGAAAGAAACACCCTGGTCCACTGTTTTAACTCTCCTTAACCCCTTTGTATTTCAAACGCGGGTCTTTGAAGCATTAGTGATAGAAGCGGTCTGCAGTCCCCACCGCTAACATATTTCAGTGGAGCGATTTCAATTAGCCTTCACACATACGAGTACATTAATATTTCAATTACATTTTTGGTAAATTACCGTGGCGACCTGCTGGGATGCTAAATGAGCTCTGAGATAACAGCTATTAACACTGGAAGTTTCTGCACTTGGAGTTATTGGATTACGATGTTGTTTGTGTGGACCAATGAAACTACGGACAGTGTTTATAGGTCAACCTTGGCACCAGCTTTAATTATTGCAACAATAATTACTGCATTCATACTATGGGAAATTTTCAATCAAATGGTTTGCTCTCGTTACTTTCACGGTAAATACATTATTTACTAGTCTAAAGTCAAAGTGAAAAACTAGTGCAAACTTAATTAATGCTTTGATATTTGTAATCTACGCATTTATCAGAACAGAGCAAAATAAAATAGATCAAATCACGATCTATTCTATTATTTAAATCTTTATGTATGCCTAAATTGCTTATCTCCAAGGAGACATGCAGGTGGCACTACAGGGTCAAGATGCATGTCAGATCTGTGGAGAGGTGACACTTCTTTTTATAATCAAATATAAAATTAAGTCTAATATCCATAGTGCAAATGTAATGCTTACAGAATTGTACTGTAATGTTCTAAATCAGTGTTTTTTGCATTATAATAGGACATATTCAGGTAGAATACCACAGAAAGTTATATTAAAAAATAGTTCTTAATCACTGAAATAATTTGCACCAATGTCATTGACACCATACCAAAATTAGACCTAATTCAAAAACGTACCTTGAAAACTTTGAGGAACCCTGAGGAACACGTTTCAATATAAACTGTTAGCTGCTCTTATTTTGTCCTTCTCTCACTCTAATGTTGCACCATAATCGAGAGGTCAGGCACGAACCTTTTAAAGGCTCACTCTGTAACATTTCTGGGAGAGATTATGCCACCTACGTATCTCCAATTAGACTGAATTTCTTTACCTGTAATGTTCCACAGATTGGCATTCAATGTATCTCTCTCCATGGGAACAAGCAAGTGATACCGCAACACTAGAGTCATTTGACTGATTAACTGAGAGGCAAATACTTTTAATGTCATGCTTAATGGCATGCAACATTCCTGGCAAAGCAACACCATCACCTTGGCGACAGGTAGGTGCAAACCCTCTACCAGAAAAGTTACACGCTGTACCTTTTACCATTCACTTCAACACAATAACCGCTCCTCTCTTTTCTTCACATGTGCTTTTCTATTGTTCTGAATCCAATCCTCAGTCCGGGGGTGGTTGTTTTTTATTTATTTATTTTTTATTTTTTATTCCATTGCTTCTGGCCGGACCCAGTAGTTGGTCTTGGAGCGCCATGACAGCACAGCGCACTACCACCTAGCATCCAGCGCAAACAGCTGCTAGCCACTGATTGTGCCATGGTCAGCTGGGACTCAAAAGCTACATATGGTTAGCCTCCAACATGGCGCCCAAGGAAATAATAAAAACGAACTTGTTTCTTCCAACGGCAGAACAAGCAAACCAATATAAAATGCATAGTAGTTGATCAATCATGCAAAACGGATTTAGAAGGATGCCAAATTAATAATGAAGGAAATATGTCTTGGATGTTCAAATCGAACCCCAGAGGAAAGTTTCAATTTGTAAGCCATTAGGGGGAGAGATTACAAACTGTTGTAATTAAAACTATTTTTCAAGTAAACCGGGCGAATGCTCCCAGAGACCTAATGCCGAAGAAATATGCAGATTTCAAGCTTAATTTCTGCGTCTACACAATTATTTTAATATTCATTTATCTAGGGGTCAAACCAGAGTCATTGTCCATTCAAGACAAAATTATGCACTTTTTCTACTCTATGCTGGGGTTGATCTCCATGTATTGCAATGGTGGGATGTTCAGCAGTTACCATGGAGACAGTTTACACATTAGCAAAAAAAGGTCAGAAGTTTGCAAACTCAAGCGTTTAACCATTACATTTTCAGAAGCGTGTGATTAATATGAGAGTCCATGGTCCTGTTTAGGTGTTTGATTTTCAACAAAAAAAGGTGCGAGTGACTAAATGAAAAACTGTTGGACAACACGAGCTATTGTTATTGTAATTTTATGTGCGAGAGACTTGTCTAACAGCATAACAAATCATCTGTTCACCTGTTGTAGCTCCAACTAAATCAGCTTTCTGGTCAGACGGTGTTAAAATAAAGCTCAGATTCAAGTCCAATAGTTACAGTGTCAGACAGAGCAGTGCCTCCAGTTAGCGTCACACCCCCAGGGAATGTTGATGACATCAGCTTCTGAACCTTGGTATTTCTTGTGCAATTTTAAGTTTCAGTTATTTATGTAGAAATTACAATTAAAATGTTATTATGCATTACTGCTTTCCCTGAGATGTTCCACAGTATTGTATTTAACTGGCTTATCTCCATGGAGACAAGCAGGTAACACTACAGGGTCAAGTTACTGGTGAGGTCTGTGGCGAGGTGACCCTATTCGCAGTAAGAATGCAGGTATTTTTAATGGTATTTTTGATCCTTAAACATTTGCAATTTTAGAACATTCTACTCACTAAAGTAAAAACACACAAAATAGGTACACAGTGCCACTACAAAGAAATGCCAAATCTATAAATAATAGTATACATAGTCAGACTGCAGCTATTCAGTTTTATAATTCACTACACACAATCATTTGAACCATGTCCATTCGACGTCCTCCTAAAATCTCATTGAGAGATACACACTCAAACCAGCCTCTATTAAGCATTGCCAAATTATCTGAGCTTCTTCCCACTGGCGGAGTTTAAATCCTCCTCCACAACTCAATGGGAGAGGTTGAGGTTATGCTGGTCGCGCTACCATGTTCTTTGTTTAAGTTCCTCTGACTGGCCTTTAGCCACACAAGAGCGCAGCGCTGCCTCAGGTGTGGAGGGCTGTGGGGTCAGGGCGAAGCACAACTCATCGTGCACTCTCCTCTAAACCAACAAAGCCATTTCTCAACTGCCTGACCCTGGGATTATTGAGCGTGTGGGCCACTATAAATAAGAAATGGTCAGAGTGTCCTTCTCGCAGTTGAAGTCAGTGTTTTTTGGGGGTTTTTTTGGGGGGAGGGGATGCATAATACATAATTGAAATGTAGGTTGGGTTAATAGGTTTGCTTTGCTGATAAATTTTGAACTGCAGATAGAAAGGAGCTGGATGTAGCCTTTGCTGTTATAATAAAAAAAACAGAAAGAAAAAAAAGAACTACAATGACCATAGAGTATATGTAGCTGATCTTTTTCAATGTCAAAGCTCGGATTCAGGTCAGAAAGTCCTTTTAGGTTTAAAATCAACTGGGTTTCAGCACTGAAACTGGCAAGCCAAATGAGAGACTCCCATGAGAATCGTTCTGCTTTCTGGATAATAGTTTTGAGAAGCAAAATACAAAATTATAAAAAGCAACTTTTCTGTCACACTTGTTACCAAACAGAGCGGTGTTGGATTTGCACGTCTACCACATATCTGGAGACACAGGTTATACTTATATTAAAGTCAAGCTCTTATCCAGTTCCTTTAACCTGTTTTTGGTTGTTCCAACCTGTTTCCATGTTCCAAATAGCAAATGAGCGTGGACGCTCTTCCGGCTCCATCGACTCAGAATCAGAATCAGAATCAGAATCAGAATGTGTTTTATTGCCATATGAGTGAACAGGTTCACAACATTAGGAAATTGCTGCGGTACTTGGAGCAGGATGTAGACAAACACTGACATTCAACAAATAATAGAATAAAATAAAGCTATAGTATAATATAACAAAATTTACAAATGTACAGGAGTATAATAATATAGAGTATGAGAGTATCAGTGATCAGTGCAAAACAGGCAGGTGCAGGCAGGTGCGAGAACACAGGGTCATGTGACAGAAGCAGAGTGGGGGGTGGGACCAGTCCGAGTGTTATTATTTATGAGTCCAACAGCAGAGGGGAAGAAACTGTTTTTGTGGCGAGAGGTTCTGGTCCGAATGGACCGTAGCCTCCTGCCTGAGGGGAGCAGGTCAAAAAGTCCATGTCCAGGGTGAGAAGGATCAGCTGCAATTCGACCTGCACGTGTCCGAGTCCTGGAGGTGTACAGGTCCTGAAGAGATGGAAGGCTGCAACCAATCACCTTCTCAGCAGAGCGCACAACACGTTGCAGTCTCTGTTTGTCCCTGGTGGTGGCTCCAGCATACCACACGGTGATGGAGGAGGTGAGGATGGACTCGATGATGGCAGTGTAGAACTGCACCATTGTCCGTGCTGGCAGGTTGAATTTCTTCAGCTGCCTCAGGAAGTACATCCTCTGCTGGGCCTTCTTTATGATGGAGGTGATGGTGGGCTCCCATTTGAGGTCCTGGGTGATGGTGGTCCCCAGGAAGCGGAATGAGTCCAGAGTGGTGATGGGGAGTGTCGGTCAGGATGATGGAGGGAGTGGGGCTGTGTGCTTCCTAAAGTCCACAATCATCTCCACACTGTCTTCTGGGCATTAAGCACCAGGTAGTTCTGGCTGCACCAGGACACCAGGCGATCAACCTCTCCGTCCTGTAGGCAGACTCATCCCGTCCGAGATGAGCCCGATGACCGTGGTGTCATCTGCAAACTTGATGAGCTTGACAGACTGATGGGAAGAGGTGCAGCAGTTGGTGTACAGGGGAGAAGAGCAGAGGAGAAAAGAACACAGCCTTGGGGAGAGCGGTGCTGATGGTCGGGAGTCAGAGACATTCTTCCCCAGCCTCACGTGCTGCTTCCTGTCCGTCAGGAAGTCAGTGATCCACCTGCAGAGAGGATCAGGCACGTTCATCTGGGACAGCTTGCCTTGGAGGAGGTCTGGGCGGATGGTGTTGAAGGCAGAGCCAGGAAGTCCACAAACAGGATCCTGGCGTAGGTTCGGGGAGTCCAGATGCCGCAGGGGTGAAGTGTAGAGCCATGTTGATGGCGTCGTCTGAACCTGTTGGCTCTGTAGGCAAACTGCAGGGGTCAGGAGGGGGCCGTGAGGGTCTTGAGGTGGGGCAGAACCAGGCGCTCAATGACTTCATGACCACAGATGTCAGAGCCACAGGTCTGTAGTCATTGAGTCCGGTGGTCCTTGGCTTCTTGGGGACAGGAACAATGGTGGAAGTTTTGAAACAGACAGGCACATGACACGCCTGCAGTGAAGAATTGAAGATGTCTGTAAACACTGGGGCCAGCTCGTTAGCACAGTGTCTCAGGGTGGCAGCAGAGGCATGCCATCTGGGCCTGGCGCCTTCTGGACATTCATCCTCTTGAACTGCTTCTTCACATCTGCCTCATGAATGTGAAAGGGTGGAGATGGCTCTGGTGAGGAAACAGTGGGGGGATGAGTGTCGGGTTGTCTCTATTGTCTCTCTATTGTTGGGACAGTTGGAGGTGTGAGAGCTGCTTGATGACTCATCAAAACGACAGTAGAAGTCGTTAAGACTGTTGGCTGAGGGACAGGTCATCCGTGGAGTGTGGAGTTTTAGGTTTGTAGTTGGTGATTTTCCTAAAACTCCTCCACACAGAAGCAGTCGTCCTCTGAAATCTGCTGCTGCATATTCTCAGAGAACTGGAGTTTAGCAGTGCCCACTTCCTGCTAAACCGGTACTTGGCGTCCTTGTAGAGGTCTTTATCCCCACTTCTGAAAGCCTCCCTTTTTACTAGCCACAGCTGTTTGAGTTTGGGAGTAAACCAGGGTTTGTCATTGTTATAACTCACCCTGGTGCGTGATGGCACAATGCTGTCCTCGCAGAAGTGGATATCTGAGGTGACAGTGTCCGTGTACTCATCCAAACTGTCAGAGGCAGCCCTCATAGCGTCCCAGTCTGTGGTTTCCAAACACGTCTTGCAGCTCCTCCTAGCCTCGCTGCTCCACCTTTTAAGTAGTCCTCACGACAGGTTTAAGTGTTTCAGTCTCTGTCTGTGCCGAGGGATAAGGTGGATCATTCGTGGTCAGAAAGTCGAGTGCAGCGGGGCACTGCGTGATAAGCCCCTTATCGTGCTGTAACAGTGATCCAGCGTCCTCTCCTCTCTGGTTGGGCATTTGATGTACTGTTTGTATTTGGGAAGTTCCTGGCTTAAATTGGCTTTGTTAAAGTCCCCAAGAACAATGACGAGAGAGTCCGGGTATATCCGCTCCATAGCAGTGTCTGCTCTGCGGCGGCGCACTGAGCCAGCGTGCACGTCGCGTCGGCGGGATGTAAACAGCAGCCAGAATGAATGAAGCGAACTCCGGAGAGTAAAGCGGTTTGCAGTGAATGAAAAAGATATTCCAGAGAGGAGAGCAGTGCTGCGCAATCACTGTCACATCTGTACACCAACCGCTGTTGATGAATAAACATACGCCTCCACCTGTGGTCTTGCCGGAAAAGAGCCGCTTGTCGGTCAGCGCAGGTAGAGTTGAAACCCCACTCAAGTGGAGCGGCGCAGTCGAGGGTGTCCTCACCAAGCCACGATTCCGTAAAACACAAGACACAGGATGAGGAAGGTCTCTGTTGATGCTTCTCATCAGGGCCAGCTCGTCCATTTTGTTCGGAGTGAGCGAACATTGGAAAGGAATATCCCAGGTAAGGCCGTGCGTAGACCGCGCCTCCTTAGGCGCACCAGTGAACCAGCGCGCTTTCCTCTCCTACGTCTTCTCACTCTCCTCAGCAGAGTATGTAGTAAATCCGCCGCGGATGCGACAAAGACTGGAAATAAGTCCACAGGAGTTGTAGTCCTGTAGTTTAGAAGCTCTTCTCTGGTGTAGGTGTACCCAGAAGAGTGGCCAAAAACACTAATTACGCACAAAAACAAGACAAGGACGACGCTCCGAAACACCAGGGCGACCGTCCGCGGCGCCATCTTGGTTTGGAATGGACTCTTGACTCCATTTAACTTTATATTCAAAAGCGTCTCCCCTCTCTCTGCAACTGCTGCTGTGAGTCTCATCAGTTTGATCTTTAATCCGCTCAACATGATCCTAGTCTTTTTATTGCGCTATTTTTTCTGTAAATCCATTCCTATTCCTAATATGAATCTAGCTCCAAATTCGCTCCTGTAACCGCTAGCATCGTGAGCTTCATTTGACTGGAGCTGAACGCTATGGGTGACGTCACGCTCCCTTAGTCCACTTCTTTATGCAGTGTATAAAATGTGTCCCTCAAGGTACTATCCTGGCCCCATTCAAATTCATATAACGTACATACCCTCCATGCGATTAAAACTGTAAGGCTCATACTACTATAAAGGTTTTATCTCATCATTGGAGTAAGTGGTATGGTGTGTTTTTTGTTTTTTTCCCAATATATCGACCGGCTTTACTTCAAATGTATACCTAGTCAACTTACTGAATTATTAAAATGACTGACGTTATACTGATAGACTAGTTGCTGTATTGACAAAAAGAGCTTGAAGATGTCTGACATGAGAGGCTTGCAAAACGGAGCACCTTCCCAATCAATAAACCAATCTCTTTATAACTTTGGTCTGTGGGTCAATATACTGTCATTAATTGGGTAAAAATGAATATTGTCTAAGAGATTAATACAGCCGGATTTGAAAAGTGCACACTGTTGCCACCAAAAGTAGCGCATTTGCCTTTAAGTGACACACCAAAGAGTTTTGTTTATCCAGTGCATCAAACATCATGACATTTTAACACTCAGCGTGAACTCCCAATCTCCCATTAGATCAGCCGCTAAATGACTGAAGTCTGATGATTTATGGGGGACTTTAAAGATGACTCGCTTAAGAGCATGAAAACTCAACTTTATCCATAAAAAAGCCTGTCAAGTGTCAACATATCGGCATGAAAGTAAAAGGCAAAAGTACAAGAAAGTGGCTCTTATTTAAACCAGTGTGAGACAAGACAACATTATTATTATTATTATTTTAATATTTTGATAAAAAGATGCAGTTATGGTGAAGCAACACAACAAACAGCATTATCATTCAACAAACACACACTGGTGTCAAAATATGTCTGAGAAACAATAAGTTAACTCTCAAATGAGTAATAAATACACTTTCTATATGTGTAAATTAGCATGTTAGCTAATCAACATGTATTATATGGGTGGGGTAGGCTAAAACTATAAAAGTATGTTGTTCTGATATTTTGATAATAATCTTGACAATAATCTTGACAATAATAATAATTATTTTGATAATAATCACACTGCAGCACAAATAATTTATGCATCTGATTTCACAAAAAAATCATAAATAATAATAAATCCATAAATGCATAAAGTTCTTTGAAGAACTAGTTGTAGTAAATAAGGACAACAGAATAATGTGGTATTATAAACTCATTGTGTGTGTGTGTTTATTAGGCTCGAGCACCAAGGGTAACACAGGGCCTATTGTGATTGTTCAGCAGTGCAGCACTGACTCACTGCGTGAGCACAGCAATTGCAAACAGAGCGCAAAGCGCTCTCCCCTTTCCAAACATAGTGCCACTCAGGTCATTGACTGGTGCCCATTGACATGACACGGTGGCATCACCCTGGGCCGCGACAGCAGCCTAATAGGAACTGTTCACCTCAACACATAGGGCGCACTTGACATTGTGCATAATGTCAAGTGCGCCCTTATCAAACACTCAGTGAAACTCAATAGTTACACTCAGGGCATCTAGTACAAACTGGCAGTGCCCATTGCTGCCATAGTGGCATAATTATAACTGTTAACCCCGATAAACTCCAGAAACATGCATTGGGCATGTGATTAATCGAAGAGGTGGACTCCACAATGGACCCCCATGGGTGGGTTACTGCATGCGAGTACTTTCCAATGACATATGTGCCGCCATAGGTGGCCCTATATTGTTATTGTTCTGTTTTTTTTGCTTTTTATTAGACTCGAGCACTAAGAGTGGTGTAGGGCCTATTGTGATTGTTCAGCAGTGAGAACAATCAATTGATCTCTTAAAAAGATGTTGTCATGGCAACGGTGCAAATTTCAGGTTCATTTTTGCAGCTCACCATCAAACTTCGACGAGTGATAATTCACACAAACTTTGTCCGTTTTCACTCAAACTTAAATTGTGAGCGACCCTGACCCTGACCCGAATAAACCGATATTAGAAAATACCAAATGGTTGCAATAGCACCCCCTAGGGAATTTGTATGGAACAATTAAATTTTACCTTATCATAGACATACAAAGTTGGAAAGTTGCTACACAGATTTGTGGTCTCAATGAAAAAAAGTCAATGAAGCCCACAGGCCATCTCCCAAAACAGTAACAACCTAAAATTTTCAAAAACACACATTAGCGCCACCAACTGGTTAAAAGTTGACACACACAAAAATTCAAATGGACAAAATAACTCTGCCCAAAAATTATTTATTTTTATTATTATTATTATTATTATTATTATTATTATTATTATTATTATTATTATTATTATTATTATTATTATTATTATTATTATTATTATTATTATTATTATTATTATTGTATAACTACAGGCTTTATTATTTGGATCCTTTTTTGTGTTACGTTTTGCTGTAGAACGAAAACCAAAAGAAATAGCTGAAAAAAATCCATGTCTACAAAACTGCTGTCTTTGACCTGCGAATACAAGTCCAGTTCTGACAACGAACACTGCCATTTCCAAAACTCTAACTATTGAATTCAAGTAGGTTTATGGAGACCAAACTATTACAAACCTCACACCAAGCACCACAAACAAGATCAGAGAAGACATGGAGAGCAACATGGTGAAACTCAGCCAGGGACAGATCGGCTCATTTATTCGTCAAAGCGAGAGCGGAGGGATGGGGAGAGGTAAAATGATGTTCTTTTGAGAGAAGACGACGAGACTGAGAGAGTCAGAATAGTGCTTGTGCTCCTACCTTTGGATGCTTGATGCAACGATGAAGTAAGTCCGTGTCAGTATTTTCTTATAGCGACCTGTAAAGCAAGATACACATTGGAGTATTATAAAACACACTAAAACAACCAACTCATAGCTTGCTTTTTTGTCCATTTAAAGGTGCACAATGTTACTTTTTGTGGTGGACTGGAGATGGGCAAGACTCTTGTGAGCTTTAAGCCATGTTATAATGTTCTTATCTCCCCAAAAACATACCTGGAGCAGTGTCATGGTTCATTCACACATATTCCGAGTAATGCTTTATTATTAGTCTCTCTTCATCTCCACCTTGTAATGCCATGAAGTGGTAGTTTTCATGTTAGATAGATCAGAAAATAGTCAATTAAGTGGTGGTTCTTTCACCGGAAGTTACTTAATAGACCGTTAATATCAAAACAGCCAACTAAATCTGTTTAAACTCTCAGTAGCTGTAATGTTATGTCAAATTGATGGATTTGAACCCTGTACCCTATATTTATGTAATAGCCCCAACATAGCCCTGACTGTGTAAAATCTATTTTCCAGGCCACAGGAGCCCAGGCCTTTTTTGGGCTCTCCATCTGGGCCATTGAGAAGTCCACTGGGGGATCGGTAAATCCTCTCCCTCTCTCCATCTCTCTCGCTCTCTCCATCTCTCATTCCTCTTGCTCTCTCTCTCCCTCTTCTCGCTCCGTCCGTCTACCTAGAGGATAGCCTTAGCCACCAGCCTGCAAATCCACTGACTGATCCAGTGCCCAGACTCAGGCCCTGCCCAGGCGCCGGGCTATCTCTGAACCTCCAACTAACAGAGCACACGTCGATAGCACCGTCACTCTATGGATCTGAAATGTGAAGATAGATTTTTGTTTGTTTGTTTTCTGTAAACAATAAGGCAATGATTTAGGAGCAGTAATAGTAGTAGGAGTAGTAGTAGTGGAATTAGTACCAGTAGTATTAGTGGACGTAGTACTAGTAGTAATAATATCAGCAGTAGTAGTAACAGTAGTAGTAAAATAACATTAAATTTACTCAAATATATTAAGTGAATGAATAATTCTGCAAATACAATTAATTATTGATACTACTACTACTACTACTACTAATAATAATAATAATAATAATAATAATAATAATTTATATGATATTTTATTTCCATTAGAAAATAAGTAATAATTTATTTTTTACCATTAGTTTTACTTACAACAGAGCTTAGGGTATTTCCAAACCCCCCAAAATATTAAAACCGACTTAAAAGAAAAGGGAAAAAAAGAAAAAGATCATCACACCATGGCTTGAACTTGAGTAGGTAACTTGTTAAATGCTCCATTTGACTGTATTCCCAGCTGTCTTTGTCACTTCATCTGACCTGCTTTTTTAGGCCATCAGAGAACCCTCCTGCCTGAATTGATTCATCCACGCTGATACTCATTTTTGGAGATAGAACTGTAATTATCTCCACTGTTTAAATAGAGGGCAAATGGTTCCTCTGGTGACTTGAGAATCCATTATTGCTTTGCCTAATTGGCTTGGCAAGATCCTCTCCTCCCTTTCGTTTAAGTCGTTTGTTCACTAAAGATTGAAATCCAACAGCGGGTTTTTAATGGAAAATGGATGGGAGCGCACACAGGATGGTTACCTCTGCAAAAAAAGGTTTTAAGGGGCTCATATTAGGCCGTTTATTGATCTACGCCGTTTGTTACCTCATCACAAACAGACCTAGAGCTGTGCTTTGTTTCATTCGACAATCCCTTAAATTAAAAAAAAGGCTAAATTAATATATCACTTCATTTATCCATTATGTTTTGCACCACATTAAATGGAAAATAAAGGAAAGTGCATTGTTCATTACATGCAACAACCCTGTGAACCGCTTTATCTTTTGAATAGAATGTGCTATATGCAGCTTCCAAAAGAACCGTCATGGTAACAGATCTCGCCGCCGTCATGGTAACAGATCTTGCCTCACTCTGTTATATTGATGTGGACTTAAAGTTTCCTTATAACAGGAAACAAAAAAGAGCACTGAAGAAATGTGTGCCAAAAAAGTAGCTGTACAATCTGCTCACATCAATCTCCTCATGGCAAATGCTAATAAGTGTTTTAAAGATGCACTGTGTAGCATTTCTAGTAGTGGTGGGCCTAAGCTTTCTCAATTTAAAGGTCTTCTATTAGGCAAACCTGACTCTTGTGAACTTTAAGCCATGTAAGAATGTTGCTACCTCCTCACAAACATACCTGGAGTTGTGTTTTGTGTTCTGCATTATTAGTCTCTCTACATCTCCAAAGCTCAAAATGCTCTGTTCCAATTTGTGATGTCATGAAATGGTATTTTTTAAGTAAACAGCTCCTTTTACCTTTAGTTCAGTGGAGATGGGCAACTTCAGGGCTGAAATTATCCAAATAATTCAAGAGAAACACACTTTCAGGCATGTTTTGATGAGCAAACTTTCTAACATAGATCAGAAAATAAGGCAGTATGGAGCTTGTGACATCTCCATGGCAACCATCAAGCAGTGTATCTTCCACTGGTAAAGCTCCACAGTGCACCTTTTCCACAGTCTAAACAGAAAGCCATTATTTGCCTGTTTAACCGCCGTCACTTTTCTTTGCAATTTGTCAACAACTCTATTGGTCTGGAAAGGTCAGGCATTTTGCGACACTTTTTCACTCCAAAAATAGCGTACAAATGACTCGCGGTTCCAGGTAGTTTGACGAGCGTCCGGAAGTGCCTCTCGTGTTTCCATTAGACCGAGAATCAAAGGTCCCGTTATTATTGTCTCCACTCCCCCTTTTTGTGGCGCTGGCTAAACGGCCCCAAACGTAATGGTCTGGATAAAGTCTAGCAATGATTTATTCCTCTTCCGAAAGATTAAGTGACACATTCCACGACAGTCTGGTCTGGTGCCTGCGTGAGGCCTAACTCCCTCAGCGCTCCCGTCGACTTCAAGGCATCGCTACCCTGCTGACTACAGTCAAATAAATTCACTTGACTACGACATGGTTCATGGCGTTTGATCCCGATTCGATGGCGTGGACTTCACTTACGGCGAAGTGTAGCAGCCGTTCAAGTTTGCGTGTGACCAGTTCAACAGTTTCGAATTACCGCACATGGGCAGAGAAGTGGAAAAAAAAAAAAAAAAAGAAGGAAAAGAAAGAGGTCCCAGTGAGAGTCCTGTGTCCACTACGAATCATCTATCAAAGCTGTCAGAGGAGCCGTGAGAGGGGCTGATGTTCGCAGCAGAACACAGCGCTACACCGGCTCACGTGTGATGGATGCTCGGAGTGGAGTTTGTGCTCGCGTTTGGGGTGGTAGTGTCAATAGATACAACGTTCATGGAGAAAAAATGGAAAGCAACATGCAAGAAGAGAGGTTGTTAAATGGACGATGCCAGTCAAAGGTTTTTTCTACTTTCTTAATTTGATATACATACAGAAAAGATCAAATGAAGTAAGATATATCTAATTATGTAGCAATGAAAATAAAAAGGTAAATACAGATTTTTAAATATTTTATAATCAAATCCTCAAGTTAGTTCATCAAAAAAGAAGGGGGGGAAATAAATGGGAAAGTGTGTCCAAATTTCTGACTGGTGCAGTTTAAAACACACCACTTACCAGTTTATTCATTTGATATACATAGATATGAAGATATGTCTTTACTACATAATTCCATATATCTTACTTCATATATCTGATGCTTTATGTACAGTGCTTCACAAATTTATAGACCACCACCCAGTATAAGGTGTTTGCTACTGCTGCCATAATTTAACAGCATTTATGTTTACCAAAATACTGCCTTTTTATGTTTCTATAATGGTTAATCTGCCAGCATATGCAAAAGGATATATTTAATGCTAAAATATAACTGTTGTTGCTATCCAAAAATGTTCAAGTTGAATGTTTTCCAAAAATGACACCACAGTCTGGTCCAAAGCAAGTCTGGGAACAGTTAGAAACAATTTGGAACAAAAGAGAACAACAAAACTACATAAAAACAATGCAGGGAGAATGCAGCTATTATCTGCGCCACATTTTTGGTGATTATTTGTCAACAAGGACTATTTTGTTATTCCAATTGGACACTTTCTTAATGAATAACAATGGAATTATGAATTTGAAACAAGTTTTGGATATGCTAGACACTGCTAGTTTTTTGTAATCTAAAGATAGATTAATTAGGGACGTCTTCGCTAATTTCATAAATAACCACTTCTGTGTCCCCAGATAATAGCAGTAGTGTTCAGATTGCTTTTAGTGGTAACACTGGGCCTGGTGTTTCATTCTTAAACATGCTCTTTAGACATGCTCAAATTGCTGTTTTCATTTGGTGTTTTGGTTCTCGAGTTGCTATCGATTCAGAAGAATGCTGAGCCACTCACTTTGGCTTGACAGTTTTCCACAACCAACACAAGGCAATACAACTATTAGGACTGTGGCCACTCACCACCAAAGCCCCAGTCAATCTTTAATGAGGGTTAGTGCAGCCTCTCAGAGTGAATCTGGAGGTTCTGATCTTTTTTCATGAGGCATGGGCTTGTCTATATCGCCAAAGAGAAAAAAGAAAAAAAAAAAAACATGTGTCCTCTATGCAGATTTAGGCGCTGACTTGCAGCTTCAGTTTATTTATGCATTCATTTAAGACTGCAAGGTACAATGCTCATACTGAACTTGTTACAAAGTTCTCTTCAAACTATGTCTATTTTTTATGTTTGAAAGTTTTTATATTTGATTAATTATTGCTACTTTGCAGTGACATCATGCTGGGGGTGTTCTGCCTGTATGTCTATCATGGAACGTTCATCAGTTACCATGGTGACACATTGCACACATTAGCAAACACTGGCAAAAACATTTTAAGGGACTGAAAACACTTTTCAGAGCCTGTGATCAATATTAACATTCACAGTCCTGATTTTCAACAAAAACGTGATGAACTGAAAAACGTCTGACTAATACTAGCAAACTTTTTATACTTTTATGACTGAGAGAACAGTTTGTGAGCACAAATCATTCCACATGTTCTAGCTCTCACTAAATCCACTCATTCTGGTCAGATTAGGTGAAATTAAAACTTATACTAAAGCCTGGTTTGTGCAACACTGCAGCATCACACCCAATTTAACTTGAGGCAGGACCAGGTCTACAAATCAGATTTTAGATGGTTTATCATGGTCTTGGTATCATTTGAAACTGTTGCTTTATAAATCATGAAACTGATGAAGAGATACAACAGAAGGAATAGTGAATGCAGAGTTGAGTCTGTTTTACTTACTACACACAGTACTTCTTAGTCATTTGGTTGAGAAATGGGGAAGTCTCTTATGTAAAAGTGTGGAAAATAAACCAGTAACATTTTGCTGAGCTACACTCCTCGATTTCCAGAAGCCATCTCAGCCCTCTCTCATTTTATGCAGAATGTTCCAAAGGTGATTTTAACATTTTCTCTGATGACGCCAAAGCTTTTTATTCGGCGAGATTTTCATTTCTGAGTCATCTCCACCTGACAGCATTAACGCAGAAATCCACTGACAACTCTGCCTGTCTGTTCACTCCTCTGATATCCTCTCATCTTTATTCATCCCTCCATTCATTTGCGATGTGCGTGAACTAGATGACTTTTACATAGCAAATGCAGTATCAAACGACGCACTAGTCATCTGGCTTTGAGAGCTGGGCTGTGATTATGATCATTATTGTATCTGCGAGACCAGAATCACACTTTTCCCTTTTTAAAAACAGTATGAAATAGATACTCAACAAGCTTGTCAATCTTGTCGAAATCGTAGGCCAAACATTCATGGGTTTCAGGATGATATATTAGTGCCGTTGCCATAGCAATCTACAATTTTAAAATATCTTTTGAATAGGAAAAGGGTCCTCAAAATATAAGCATATAACAGGAATTTATACCCTTTTCACTTTTGAAAATAGTATGAAATAGATACCAAACAAGCTTTTACGTTTACCTTGTGTTCACAATAGGCTTTATTCAATTATAGGTCAAATATCCATGGGTTTCAGAATGATACATTAGTATTGTTGCCATGGTGAGCAAAAATGTTAAATATATTTTGAATAGAAAAAGGATCCTCAAAATATTAACGTATCACAAAGCTGAAACTCATGAATAGCTTCTGGCCGTAGTAAACATATTTAGCTCATTGCATCTTGTATCAAATTTGTAGAAACATGTATTTATATTTTTGTCCGTTTTCTATATCTGTTTCATTTGGATACTGAATGGTATTCCTGGCGTCAAGGCCTCACTGAAGTATTTATGGCATTAAATAACACCGGCACATTCCATTTCAAAGTTGAATTTTTACGGTCTAAAAAAGCCCAGAACAAAACTAGTTTATTTTAAATGAGTTGCCGTGTTCCAGAGTATTCCTCACTTATCTTATGGATTCAGAGCCTCCTAATAATTCCCTTTTCACAAGGCTCAGAATTTTGCTGTGACTGTAAGCCAACAATAGCTAGCATGCTAACACACACTCCCTGCTTATCTGACAGTAAAATGCTTTCTAATGAGATGCATACAGCATGTAGGTCAAAAGCAGCTCTTGAGGTCACAGTGCGAGTCAATACAATATATCAGCACTGGGGCATGACTGGTTTTGAAATGGAAAAAAAAGTCTGGCACAGGGATTTTAATGTAAAAAAAAGAAAAAAAGGCACATTGCTATTTTGTTATATAACTTGAGTACGGACAAATAAGGCACTTTACCTTTGCAACATTGGATAAAGTGTATTGATCTATTATTATGACCGCCGATAACAGCGACGTAATCATAATGCAATGCCTGATTAGAGCTTTGAATTTGCTGACAAGACACTGGCCATCCATTACAGCAGCACACTCCAGAGCTCTTTATGCACGCCCAGTCCAGCTCTTCTGACCAACATGATGACCCAGGCTTTTACTATACATTATCACTGGCTTTGTGCTATAATGGCATTACCTATTGCTTCCACAATCTCTCCCTGAAAAGCCGATTAGATTATCAGTAGTGTGCCAGAGCTGGATTACACCACATCTTATCGTGCTCATCAGATACAATGGACACAAGTCGAGAGGAAACCAAGCCTGTTTTCGCTCCACCTCGGCAATCTTAAAGGTGCACCGTGTAACTTTTCCGGTGGAGGGCCCGTCATCTGCTTCTCACCCATGGGGATGTTATTGTTTTGTCTGGAATGTCCCCGTATGGCATTAGACAGTGTCCATCTTGCGTTTTTATTGACCTAAATATGTGAAAGCTCGCCTATCCACAGATCTGACATGTGACTTGGCCCCGTTGTGTCATCTGTGGCCTCCATAGAGATAAATAACTGTAATGCCATACCATGAAATATTCCTCTTTAAGATAAATTGTAAAATTAAATGCCATTTCTGGAAGATATGTTCTAATTAAAGTGCTGGCAAAGATGTGGCAGACAGAGCACCATATGTGCACTGTTGCATTGTGTCATATTGTGTTGCTTCTCCAGAGAGCACAAACCATCTCACCTGTTGTCGTTCCAACTAAATAGTCTCTTTATGGTTAGATTATGTTCAAATAAAGATCAGATTAAAGTCTAATTTGAGTAAGAGCGCTGCAGACAGAGCCGTGCTTGGAGAGGCGAGCCCAGTCACAAGAAGAATGCAGCGTTTAGGTCAATAAAAAACAATGTTCAGGCAAAACAATGATATCTCCATGGAGCCAAGCAGGCGGCGGACCCCCCACCAGACCTTTAACACCTGCCCTCTTTGGGACAAGTCACAAAATGCCATTTCTGAAAGAGATGTTCTAATTAAAGTACTGGCAAAGATGTAGCGAAGGGAAAGCCAAATGAGCATTGTTTTATTGTGCTTGCTTGTTCCCTTCACCAGAGACTTGTTTAAGAGCACAAACCATCTCACCTGTTCCAACTAAAGCCCTTTCTCATCAGATTGTGTTAAATTAAAGCTCAGATTAAAGTCTAATGTGAGTAACAGTGCTTCAGACAGAGCAGTACCTACAGTTAGAGCCGCATATATTGGATATGAGTCAAGTCTAGAGGAAACTGATCCTATTTTCACTCCATCACAATCTTAAAGCTTCACGGTTTAACTTTTCTGATGCAGGGTCAATCATCCGTTTTCCTCCATGAAGACTCTGCCTGAAACATTGGAGACCACAAGTAAGACCCCGGGGCCGAGTTACACGTCAGATCAGCGGAGAGATGAACCCGCTGACAATAAGAATCCAAGTTTTAGGTCAGTAAAAACCCACGTTATTGAGTAAACGTAAGGAGGACGTGTTTAATGGGGCCATTCCAGACAAAACATGGAGACAGTGCATCTTTAACATCCACCCTCTTCGGGACAATCTGTAAAATTAAATGCCATTTCTGGAAGATATGTTCTAATTAAAGTACTGGCAAAGACGTGGCAGAGAGAAAGAGAGCCAACTGTTTTATTGTGTATGCCCATTCCCTTCACCAGAGACTTGTTTAAGAACACAAACCGTCTCACCTGTCGTAGTTCCAACTAAATCAGCTCTTTCGGATCAGATTGTGTTAAATTAAAGTCTAATTTGAGTAACTGCGCTTCAGACAGACCAGTGCTTAGAGTTAGCGCTGGATTGCATTGCTCATCAGACACAATGATACAATACAGTCCAGTCTAGAGTAAACTGAGCTTATTTTCACTCCACCACAATCTTAACACCCACCCTCCTCGGGACAAGCTGTAAAATTAAACGCCATTTCTGGAAGATATGTTCTAATTAAAGTACTGGCAAAGACGTGGCGAAGAGAGCGCCAACTGTGCACTGTTTTATTGTGTATGCCCGCTCACTTCGCCAGAGACTATTTCATTATTTTTGCTCTTCCCACAGATTTTTTGGCTCATCTCCTTGTCGTCTTTGAGAGCCTTTTGTCTCCCATACTTGTACGTGAACCCTGAAATATGACAACTGATCAGACAGGAAGTGAAAATCAATTGATCTCTTGTTGAAAACTGTAAAAAAAAAAAAGCTCTTTGGATACCTCGAATGACCCTTTAAAAAATCCTACTCATGACTTGGCACGGTCGGTGTTGCCATGCCAACCGAGCCTGTGTTTGCCATCAGAAATGTGTTAATGAAATTTTAAAATAATGAAGGCGCCAGGATGAAGAGTGGGTTGAACATAGCAGATAAAAAGTCTGGTCAATCAGAAATCAAAGGCAATTTGGTGTCCTCTGCCCATGGTACTGGACGCTGGGACTATTATTAAGGGAAAAAAAACAAAGTAGCTGCCCTTGGTGCTGAAATCTGCAGTGTGGAAGAAGACTCACGTTTCGTTTAAAGAGCATATGACATCTTTTCGTGTCTCTAATTATTACTTGGCTTGCTGGGGTTGTACCTGAGCTAGATAGTTATTATATTTTATATCAGTTACGTGTCAGTTTGTAGAAAAGAAAAAGTTGAGGAGAAAAATACAAAAAGTCCCACTTAGATAAAATAAAATCCCTCTGCCTATGGCATTAACACAGAAAATGCCATCCTAAATGCAGGAACAATTGATACTTTTAAGCTGATATCATCAACATTCCCTGGGCAATGTGATGCTAACTGTAAGCACTGCTCTATCTGAAACTAATCTAATCTTTAATAGAATCTGACCAGAAAGACGTGGTTTTGTTGCAAATAAAACAGGTGAGCTGATTTGTGCTGTTAAATAAGTCCCTCACTCATAAAATTACAGTCGCAAGCTAGTTAGCATTAGCCAATAGTTTTTCAGTTAGATTCAACTTTTTTTGTAGAAAATCAAATTTCTAAACAGGACCATGAACACTTGTATTGATCACAGGCTCCTGGTATTTATATCAGGTTTGGATTGCATTGAATTTCAGTTGTTGTTGTTTTTTTTTTTTCTTTTTTTTTTCAGTTGATTGAACACTGATTTTACCAAATAAATGTATTGACATTTTTTGTTGTATTAAACAGAACTATTGTGCAATTTAAACAAGCTTTGTCCCATGTTTACATCATGGCTGTTAGGTCACAGTTTTGGAAGCAGGCAGGAGCACATGTGTCATATCTGCTGCTGCCTGTGGTCAACTAGGAAATAAAAATGTAAACATTACCAAAATAAATAATAAACAAATTAACAAATAAAGTAACAAATGGAAAAGCTTTTTTTTTTTTCTTGATGTTACCTAAGTAATATAAAATATAAGTAAAGTGTGAATCTTTCTTTCATTCTGTCTCGGGCATTGGAGTTCAGACTGGCTTTTGAGCAAAAAGAAAAAAGAAACAAAAAAACAGCAAGTTTCTAAAACGTCTCTGTCCTTGGTGCTGAATATAAATACAAATAGAAACAAAAATAGGCTTTTTTATTTTAAGTATTATGACATTAATTAACTAATATTAAACTAAAAATAAAGTGTAACTTTTGCTTTCATTGTTTCTAGGTTCAGTCTTTTGAGCAGACAGTGAGTTTTGATAAGGTAGCTGTCCTTGGTGCTGAATATATAGGCATGCCATTTTTCTTTCCATACAAATGATGTATTTGGTTCTGCTATATTCTTCGTGTAGACAAATGTATTTCCTAGAAGCAAGTCCCAATGGATACATGCAGGAAATGGTAATACAGGAAGTGCTCCACTATGTTTTTTAAACTCCATACACCTTCACTAGAATCAGTTGGAAGTTCAGCCCTGGAATTGCCCTTCTCAACTTAACAAAACGTCAAATATGGCTGTTCTCTTGAATACTACCTCTTCACGACATCACAAGGTCGAACAGAGAATTTTGATCTTGGGAAATGTAAACAGACTAATAATAAAAGATTCCTCAAACGTGTGAACAAAACGACAACTCGACTCGACTTTTGAGGAGGTAACCACATTCTAACAGGACTTGAAGCTCACAAGTGTACGTGTGGCATAATATAAGACTTAAGTAAGATAGCTAAACTTGACACATTGACAACATTTTAGTCTGATGAACAAGATACAGTGTAAGATTAGTATTCAGTGCAAAGGAGAGCATGTGTGTACTGTACGCCTCTGTCTTCCATTTTACTTTTAATTACTTATATGTTATAATAGGGTCTAGGACAGGCAATTAAATGTTTAATGCAGCTGATGTATGATAATAGCTCTCATGTTTAGATGAACCCATTAGCCCGCATGTGACAGCCCGCTTCACATCACCATCTGTTTAAGTGAATGTGTACAGTATCTTTATACCATACAGAAGTACACTGCATTTTACCAAGCTACTTACTACATTTAATAGTACCTCATACTTTGCAGTCATATTTGAGTAACATTATTTCATATATTTGCACTGATTTACGCGTTGCATTGTGAATAAATATATGTATTGTGTTATTTATTAATTTATTGATCAATTTTTCAACATGACACACTTTAGTTTAAATGTGTTATATAAATAAACTTGAACTGACTATGAATTGTCCAGCCACTTGTTCACTGGATCAGTATTTTAGATGGAATTTTGATCACCATAAATATTGTGTTTTTCAAAATCAAATTATTAGGATTTTGCTCTGTCAAAATCAGAAACTTGCCAAAATAATGGGTATTTTGTTCCATCAAAACCAGACAGTTGCCAAAATAATGATAATGGCTTAAAAATATGCTTCTCTAGCAAACCCTGTATCCTCATATTAGCTCTGTGCCTGCATATTACATGTATATTAATTAAAAGGTCCGATATTTACATAAAACTGACTCTTGCGAGCTTTAGGTCATGTTATAATATTGTTACCTCACCAAAAACATACCTGGAGTTGTGGTGTTTGAAAAATCCTGCATTATTTGTATTTGTATTTGTAGTTATTTATTAAAGGGACACTGCATATTAAAAGACAAGATAATGTAAGAAACAAACATGGACTTGTAAATATGCAGAAATGCAGTCTTCAACTGCAAAGCTCAAATTGCTTTGTTTCACTGAAGTGGTAATTTTAAAGTTAACAGCTACTTTTACCTTTTAGTTTTGTAGAAATTGGCAATTCCAGGGCAGAAATTCTCTAAATGATTCTAGTGAAGGTGTATAGAGTTTAAAGACACAGTGGAGCACTTCCTGTATTACCACATGACATAAGGTGGAACAGAGTGTTTTATGTTTGAGAGAAAAGCTCAGCATAAATGTGCAGGCTCTGTGTGTTAAATGTGTGAATGAAACAAAACACAACTCCAGGCATGTTTTTGATGAGAAAACAACATTATAACATCCGAAAACTGTGTAATATGGACTCTTTAAATACTTATCTTATGACCTTTAGCGTGTACATTGATTCTGTTGGTAGAAACGAGCTACACAAGTTGCGAAGGGAGGGAAAATACCCTGCTCCAATATTCAAGAATTAATGCCCAAGATAAGTCTATTCCCACTGGATCGACTTAATACGATTACAGAAACTTTACGATAACTCAAAGGATCTGCTCGGCTAATTTGGTAAAGTCACCATGCACACGACATCCCCTTATTGTCCCCAGCCGCATGCTAAACAGGGGATCAGGACTTATTTCTACACAATTCTTTAGTCTGAAATCTCTTTGGACATGGCGGTGTGACCATATGCTAAGATTTAATTTGATTTTCTGTTGGGGATTTAGTTAAGTGCTTCGAAAAGTTGCAAAAAAAGAAGGGGGCAGCGTGCTTCAGAAAAAGGGGTCGAATAATCTGTAAAATATATATAACACATACAAAGGCTGAGAGCATTAGCAAGGCCACGGCATTTGGTGCAAAACAGGCTTAAGTGTAATCCTTGTGTAAACTAATTTCTTTCAAAGCAGATCTACTGTAAATTTGACCACAAAACAGAACACATTCAAAGATCCTTTATTACGCTAAATTGACTGGGCCCTTTAAATATTCCTTCCCTATGTATCTACAGTAGTATGACTGATCTTCTCTGATCTCTGAAGCTAAGCAGGATTAGTACTTGGATGGGACACCATTGTGAACACCACATATCACAGTGGGGCAGCAGGGGCTCTAGTTCTTTAACTTCTGTGTACTTGGGCAAGACACCTCATCTGCCAACCTATTATGGGGGTGTTCAGTGGGGCAAGTTGGCAGCCTCACTTCTGCCAGTCTTCCCAGGCAGCGGCGACTAAAAAGGGACTTTATCACCAGAGTGCAATGTGTATAAATCATAACTAGAGTGGCATTTGACAAGGGAAAAGCAGGGTAAGTGCTTTATAATAATGCATTATTAGTATTACTGCAGACTACATACAAAGTTGAAATACACATACACAGATAAATACTTATTTGCTCAATGTCTTATTTATTACACAATTTTTAGCAACACACAGTCACATTTGAGCAGCATCTTTGGTCGGATAAGTTAAGGGATCTGTGTCTGAATTGCTAAAATGTGTTTTGGACCAGAGAGGGAACAGAGGATTGATATACTGTAGATTTTAATACATGCAGAATGCACAATAAAACATCACAGGCAGTGGAAATGTCTGTACCATGCACGATCTCTGTCCATGGTGCTGAATATTCTCAAAGACACATCGACTGTAGAGGCAGTAGTGATGAGTGTTTCTGTTGTGGTCTATTTAAATATAAATCAAAATAGGGGTTCAGCCACACCTTTGAAACTAACAAGTACAGTTGCAACGAAAAACAGTATGTGATATTTACTATATCGACTCTGAAATTGACTTTCCTTCGGGATCAGTAAAGCTTTTATCTAATATATGTAACGTAGAACATTATATTTTTGGGCTCAACATGTATCGTGTGCATGTTTTCGTTATAAAAGTAGTGCTGTTCTTTTATGTAATACAGATTTGAGCTGTAGCGGAAGATTTGAGCTGTTGATGTTTGAAAAAGTTACATTCAGGTCTAATTATTGGTTCTAATGTTTACTGGAATAATTCTGCTTTATTGTTATTGTTTCAGTGGCATATATTAGTTATATTATCATGTATAATAATATTCCTCTGCGATATATCAACATATGCAATATTTGTGCTTCAAAATCTGTTACCTGTTAAAGTATATTACTGTGTTACTGTATATTTATTGCGTTAGGGTTAGGTTTCAAATGTTGTTGGTTAGTTAGTAGTTAGGTCTGCGTGGTCTCTTGTTTGTGCAGCTGTCAAGTGTGACTCCATATAATCCACTATTTGAAAACTATAACTAAAAATAATGATGCCTGTCCCATAAGAAATCAAAGACTTGTCAAGGTAGAGTCATACTATTACTGCATAATGATTTGCCCGTTTGAAAATAGACAGAAACTCGTCCCTATAGTTTCCAAGTGACAAATCAGACGCTTGGGTAAAGGAAAAAAAAGATGCAAGCGCGGTGCCAGGCTGCTTTTTTCATCATCGTGCTGCCCCCTATAGGTCAATCTTCCACCTCCACCCTCCCTCGCTTTTTTTCCCTCTCTCCTCCCTCCCTTCCCCACATTACCATACCCCCTTAAAGACTATTGCACGCATTCAATTGCTTTTCATTTCCTCGTCGTGACAGTGGAGAGATTGGGGGATTTATGCGTTTTTTCCTAGTGATTTATATTGCCATTCTTATGTTGATTGTTTCATAATGGCTAGAGGGGATGCGCCTGTTTGCACCAAAAGGAAATCAAGTTCCACTAGTTGAAACGCTGGAAGATTATACAGGATATCGTGTGTTTTTTTGCTGGGAAAAATGTCGCACGTCTGAACGAGGATCCTCTTAAAAATGGCATTTTTCGGGACATTTAATACGAAAACGACGTCTATATGAACTGCTACGCTCCCTGCACTGTTGGCAGCAGGCAGCCAGACAAGAGGATTTCTCTCTCCTCCGCTCCGTCGGACGAAAGTCACTGTTAAAATGCATGCGGCAACAAGACGCGTCTGATGATCGTGTGGATTACTGCGCTAGTTTTTACCCGCGGTTTCGGCTCGTTTTTTGACATGTCTGAACTTTGGTTTTCGCCTGCCTTTACCCATTTCAACATGCTTGCGCTAATAAAGACGCCAGGGAGAAGACGCACGCAGGAGCCGTCACGTTACTGGTGAAACTGTATATGTGTGCCCTCTTCGAAGCCTGGTTTATGGACCGGAGAGACTTGAGTTTGAGGGGTGCTGTTCGCGTTCGTGTCGCGGGTGAAATCGCAAAATCCATGGAGCCGGGAAGGGCGCAGGTTTTTTCACCGGGATGTTTTGACGTTTAAGGACATACGCACGGTAAGCACGACTATTTATTCCCGCGCCCTTTGATGTAGACGTTGTTTTATGCACAGGCGAGATATGCGCGGTGCCGAATTGGGGTGTTTTACCTCGAGTTGCATAGCTGAACTTGATGCGGATGCGGTGGCAATAGCGCGCATATATTTACCAGAAAACTGCATATTACCGTTCCCTCTCATCACAGTTTCCCCACACACGGGAGGAGCGCAGACAAACGTTGCTTTACAGACGTGGGGCCAATGCGTAATAAGATGGAGAGATTTGAGGGGCATTATGTTTAGCGTTGTGCTCTTTTAAGGAGTGCGTCTTTGGATGCGTGTGTGTGCGTGCGTCTGTGTGTGCGTGTTGCCTGGGCACGACAGAAGGGGATCTGTAACCTTCTCCATAGCAGTTGGCTTAACAATATATGACTGTTTTAGAAGTATTGCCACCGCTATGTGCTTAAATGCTAAACGGTGATTATTTTGACCATCCATCTTGTGTCTATTTCTGCTTTGTGGGCTGTGACTGTTGCACTGGCAGATAAAATAGCGTGTACCATTTCCACTTGTATATTTTTCTGCCTTTAAAGCACAGATATTTAGATAGCACTACTCAAAGCAGGCTTGTTTTAACATTTAGACATGATGAGATGTGCCAGGCAGACAGTTCCACTGCTGTTATCATATAAGTGGAGTCGGAGTGAACAAATGTTTTGGAGAAAGCATATGAAACAATCTTGTACAATTCACTTTGTCATAAACCAGGTTACGTTCACATTCAGTGTAAGGCTAACTCGATTTCAGGGGTTTTAAAATTAATTCCCATGGGGGTGCATTAGGACAGTCTTTGGGTCGGTGCATGATGATGAATAGCTTTTTTCTTCACAAGATGGATTGGAATTCAGACGAAGCTATCACGAATGCGCAGTAGCCGTCCAGCAGATAAAATCAGTTAAAAGTATGCGGCCATTAAAGATTCATAAGCTTGTTTATTTACACGTCAAAGCCAAAAATGAAAAAAGAAAAAAAAAGAAAAAAGGATGCTGGAATAACACATCTGCATAATAAGCACAAGCGTTAATAGGGCCAACTTGTCTGGTGCTGTTACCAGTGTGTGTCCAGTGTGGTTGTGTATGTGTCTCCACTGCATATATGATGACGAAAAAAAGCAAACTCCTTTCTCTTCTCCCTCCCTTCTAGATGACCCCCCATTCCTGCGCTTGAGTGAGCTGGGGCACCCTCTCCCAGGACAAAATGCATATCTGGATCCTCAAAATACTCCTTGTGATTGCATCATCTCTGAGGCTCATCGAGATGTATGACAATTACGGGGAGATCTGCCGCAACCTGTGCACATGCGAGGAGAAGGAGGGTATCCTGACCGTGAGCTGCGAGAACCGGGGTATCATTCGTCTCACGGAAATCAGCCCCGTTCAGTTCTCCATGTACCACCTGCTCCTCACGGGGAACCTACTCAAGAAACTGTCCGTCAATGACTTTATCAACTACACAGGGGTGACCATCTTGCACTTGGGAAACAATGACATATCTGAGATCGAGTCCGGAGCCTTCAACGGGCTCCAGGGATTAAAAAGATTGCACCTGAACAATAACAAGATCGAGATTATCCGGGATGACACTTTCGCCGGGTTGGAGAGTTTGGAATATCTACAGATTGACTATAATTACGTCACCAATATTGACCCCAATGCGTTGAGCAGACTCCACCAACTGACGGTCATGATTTTAAATGACAACCTGCTCTCCGCCCTCCCTTCTAATATATTCCGCAACGTGCCATTGACGCATTTAGATTTGAGGGGGAATAGGCTAAAAATGTTCCCCTATGTGGGTTTGTTGGAGCACATGGACAAAGTTGTGGAATTACAGCTTGAAGAAAATCCTTGGAATTGCTCGTGTGAATTAGTAGCGCTCAAAAACTGGCTAGAGAGCATTGCTTATACAGCTCTAGTGGGGGAGGTAGTCTGTGAGACGCCTTTTAGATTACACGGAAGGGACTTGGACGAGGTGTCTAAGCAGGAGCTGTGCCCGCGTAGGCCCATGGATGACGCGGTGAGACCGGCGCCCCCTAGCAGCACCAGTGGATATTACCAGACCACCCCTTCGTCGGTCACCACCTCCGCCACCTCCTCTGCCGTTTTGAGGTCGTCGTCCAAGCCAACCCGGGGCACCAGGCAGTTTAACAGAACTAAAATCAAACCCACATCGCGGATATCGGGAGGCAATCCTTACAACTACGGCCCAATTATTGCTTTTCAAACCAAATCTCCTGTGCCTTTGGACTGTCCCACCGACTGTACATGTAACCTACAAATATCCGAGATTGGACTTAATGTCAACTGCCAAGAGCGGAAGATAGAAAGCATTTCTGATCTGAAACCTAAGCCATACAATCCGAAAAAAATGTATCTCACTGGAAATTACATCCCGGTGGTGCGGAGATCTGATTTTGTTGATGCCACCGGATTGGATTTGCTCCACCTCGGAAACAACAGGATAACAGTGATCCACGACCGAGCTTTTGGGGATTTAACCAACCTGCGTAGGCTGTATTTGAATGGTAATCTCATGGACAGGCTTACTGGAGAAATGTTCTACGGCTTGCAGAACCTCCAGTACCTTTATTTAGAGTACAACAAAATCAGAGAGGTGGAGGCGGCCACATTCCGTTACCTCCCTAATCTGCAGCTACTCTTTTTGAACAACAACTTGCTAAAGACATTGCCAGTCGGCATATTCTCTAGCCTGTCCCTTTCTAGGTTAAATCTACGCAACAACAACTTCCAAAACCTGCCCGTGAGTGGAGTTTTGGACCAGCTGAAGTTATTGGTGCAAATTGATCTGTTTGAAAACCCGTGGGACTGTTCGTGCGAATCAGTCGGTATGAAAATATGGTTAGAGCAGTTGAGCGCAGGGACCATGGTCAATGAGGTGATTTGCGAAAGCCCGAAGAGGCACGCAGGAATGGAGTTGCGTTCCATCGAATCGGATCAGCTTTGCCCGGACTACGCGGACTCTTACGTTTTGCCAACTCTGCCGACGGAGGAACCGATGGATGACCACGTCGCCACCACAGACACGCCCCCGAAATTCACCTCACCGAGCAGCACCGTGCCCCTCTCGGTCCTGATCCTCAGCCTCTTGCTCGTGTTCATCATGTCCGTTTTCGTGGCGGCGGGGCTTTTCGTCGTGGTCATGAAACGCCGCAAAAAGTCCCAAAGCGATCGCACGAGCACCAACAACTCGGACGTGAGCTCTTTTAACTTGCAGTACAGTCTCTATAGCAACCGGTCCGGCAATAAAGTCAAGGCCCCGGCTGGTCACGTCTACGAGTACATCCCTCACCCAATGGGGCACATGTGTAAAAACCCTATTTACAGATCACGAGAGGGGAATACTGTGGAGGACTATAGAGACCTGCATGAACTTAAAGTGACATACAGGAGTACCCCGGAGGAGGACAGGGATAGCAGTACAATGAGGAGCCCTGCGTACAGCGTGAGCACTATTGAACCACGGGATAACCCCTCCCCCGTACCGGACACGGACCACTTCTTCAGAGGCATCCTGGAGCCAGACAAGCAATCCCCCTGCCAGTCCATTCCCTCTCTACCCCCGGGGGCCAATTTAGAGTACAAGTACACAGGGCCGGTCTCGTACACGTACAACCCAAACTTTGATGTCAGGCGTCAGTTCCTGCACCCGGACAGGATAAGAGAGACTGTACTCTACGGCACTGCTCCTAGTACTGTGTTCGTGGAGCCCAATAGGAATGAATACTTGGAACTAAAAGCTAAACTGCAATCTGAGCCCGACTACCTGGAAGTCCTGGAGAAACAGACCACCTTCAGCCAGTTTTGAGCACCAGGATCATTAATGTAACAAAGCATTTTATCGCTCCCTGCAGCAGAGTGGCTCAGTTTTAAACAAAAGGGTGCCTTGGCACGTTGCAAATAAAAAAGCGAGTGGAGTTTAAAACATGGGGTGTGCCGAACAGTCTTATTCTTATTTCTGAAACATGACATTACAGGAATGGATACAGCTTTCTTGAAACAGACATGGGTGGAGAACTATGAAGCAAAATTTATTTTTCTATGGTGAAAGATCAAATAACAAAAGTGTACAGGTACAAATCTTACTCGACTTCGTTTTCAGGAGTATAACCATACATAAGATATATTGTGAAATCAGAAAAAGAAAATGTTTATAATAAAATCATTTCTGGACAAAAACACTGTACAGCAGATCATGAGAACTGTCTAGGGACTATTTTCTGCTGTTATCTGTAAGTAAATATTTATTGATATAATCTGCCATGTCTTTTCAAAACTTTTGATTCAATATTACCTGTGTCATTCTTCATCACCGTCTGGAGAAAAAAACGGCTTCTGTTGTAGTTTCATTTCCTGTAGCTCTGCATTGTACAAGTGGCTTTTTTTGGAAGTGGCACACCCCCAAATGTTGAAAAAAGACATTTGAAGAAGATTATAAAAAGTGTCTTTGTATGCTTTCTGCACTTTTTGGAATTTAGAAGGCGGGATAGCCTTCAATGAGCTCTCATAAAGGAGATTATTATATTAAAAATGAATATGGGTATTCATTCTTAATATGTAGAGTTGTTATCAGAGGAAAATTCATAATGAAGTATTGTTATGTTGTCTAATACTGATATTTTAATCAATGTAACACCTATTTTTATACAAGCATTCACAGAAATCTCTATCCCTTCGGTTTTGAGTTGTCCTGATTGCTTTGCACTTATTGCACTATATTGACCAAACTATGTTATTATTGTCATCAAATAAACAGATGTCAGGTTCATAAACATGGGAAATTCAGCCTTTTCATGATAACAATGTTTTAGTATTGATTTAAAGTGAACATAAAACTTTAAAATTGAAAAGTTGGCAGAGAAGAGTCTTCAAGGGCCAAATGTTAGATTAGTTTGTTATAAAAATGGCAGTGTATTGACCGTATGGAAGAAAATTGAGCCTGCAAGTTGTCTGCAATCAGATAAAATACACTATATGTTTCCCTTGGAGGCCTGAACAGAGTCTCATTGCGAATTTGAATCAATGATTTTCAGTCAATGATGATTATGCGAGATGTCCCATAGCAAATAATACAGGCAACAAGCAGCACATGGGTGTTAAGATGAATGTTGAACATAATGTAAAAGTTATATTGAACACTGCATTTCATTACACTATTTTCTTATCTATGTTATAATGTTGCTTCCTCTTCAAAATATACCTGGAGTTGTGGTTTGTTTCATTCGCGCATGTTTAACACAGAAATCATGCATGTTTAGGCTATTTAGGAGTTCTTTTCTCAAACAAAAAATCTTCTGTTCCACCTTGTGATGTCATGTGGGAATACAGTGCTTCACTGTGTTCATGACATCACTAGGTGGAACAGTGCATTATGAGCTGGAGCTTTGGAGATGTATACAAACGAATAGGAAAGGGTGACTCAAACATGTGTTAAAGTAACAAAACACAACTCCATTTATGTTTTTTGATGAGGTAACCGCATTATAATAGGCTTAAAGCTCCTAAAAGTACAATTTCTGTAATGTAGGACCTTTATTTAAAGGTTTACCGCAATAACATACAACAGTTTGGGATTGTTAGTGATGTCTGGGAAAAATACATGAAACCGTTTACTGTTCAATGTTTGGTGTCAACATCATTACAAGGTGCATAGCAGTTTGATTAATCAATCCATAAACAAATAAGATTGAGATTTAAAACTGTAATTTTAAATGAATTTAGTTAAAGCATATTTTTTGTTAAGGTAAATGAGAAAATAATGCTATTAATCTTAAAGTGGTGGAGGGTCTGCCAAATACGTTTCTCCATCGAGATGTTACTGCTCTGCCTGGAATATTTCACAGTATGGCATTAAACCTTTCTATTTTCATGTAACCCAAACCAGACCAAGTTACAGTTCAGATCCGTGGAGTGGCGACTCTGCTCACAGTCCGAATGATAGTTTTTCTAGGCATTTTCGAGCTATAAAACTAAATGTAATTCAATAAAAATAAGGTAGAGTCGTTTAATGCCCTACTGTCGAAACATTCCAGGCAGAGCATTGACGTCTCCACAGAGCAAAGCAGAAAAGCAGACCCACTACCAGAAAAGTTACATAGTGCATCTTTAAAATGTCATGTTTTAAGAGTTATTCAAACTAAATGCGCAATATTCTGGTAAGAAATAAACAAAATAAACCATCCCTATTGGTCATAATAAAAGTCGGGTGCTTGTATCAGTAGCAATGAAAATAATAAATTTATTTTTGTGTGTAAATTGTAATTAGTTTCAGTAGAATGAGGTGATGTTTGATAACAAAAATTCACTGAATGACCTGGCACAAAAACCTGAAAATTGCTCCTATAATCATGTATTTCCGGCTGTGCCTCGAATTAAGAAAATGTTTTAAAACTGCTTGTTATTTATCGAATCCTTTCTAAGCACTTGACCGCTTAGAATCCAATATGCAAAAGGGGGCCTATAAAAATGCACCCGTCTCTCCTCCGCTCCTCCATTTTAGTGTGCAGCTCGCGTCACCATTTAGGAATTCAGCCTTCCCTTAAGAGACAAAACCACCTTTTTAAAAACGCCAACCAAAGCTCGCCCGGTTACACAATTTCGCGTCACTTTAATGCTGAAACGGAGCTATACTGTTGCATTACGGGTGGCGATTTGTGTTAAAAAGAAAGGATTGTGTTTAGTGGGTCTTTTCATAGATGGCCAGACACAGGAACAGAAGGCACCATTTGGGAGCTGTGGAGTCCTGGAAGCCCGTGTAACTGTGGATGTGTCATTTTGGTAGCAGGGGACGTGAATCGTGGCCAAGAGTTGCAGATTCGCCTGGCGTTGGGGAGCCTATGGGATAAGCAGTGGTGACAGTTTTTGACACGCGTAGCTGCTTAATGCTTTGATGTAAATAGGGGGAATTATGCATAGGCCCCATCTTGCGCTACAGAGTGTTATGTGATGTGTGTGATGGGTGTCCAGTGTCGAAATGAGCTGCCCTTTAATGCCGTTTGGATTGGTGAGGCTAAATTTGTCTTAAAGGCTTAAAAGGTCCATATTACGCAATTTTCTGATTTGCGTTATAATGTTTCCTCATCACAAACAGACCTGGAGTTGTGTTTTGTTTTGTCCGCACATGTTGAACACACAAAACCTGCATATTTAAGCTGAGTTCATGCCGTTCCACCTTGTGTTTTTAAACTACATACACCTTCACCTTCATGGAACTGCCAAACTCTGCTGAAAATTAGCACTCCATGACATCACAAGGTGGAATGGAGTATTTTGGGTGGTGGAGTTGTAAACAGACTCATAACAAAAGATTGTTCAAACATGTGTGAATAAAACAAAACACAACTCCAGGTACATTCTTATAAACACATGTAAAGGTGCACAGTGCAACATTTCTGGTGGGAGGCACAGCTATCTGCTAGTCACCATGGGGACGCTATTACTTTGCCTGGAATATTACACAGTATGGCATTAAACACAATCTATCTTGCATTTATTCTGCGACATAATGTTGAAAAATATCCTGCATAATCTGACCTGTAATAAGGCCTGGAGGAGCGGCCTGCTTGTCTCCATGGAGAAGTATAATGTCATATTGCGGAACATTGATGGGAAAGTTGGTTTGACTTTATGCCACAAACATAGGTTCAAAATGGGAATTCTCTCTTAAGACACTTGTCTTGTCATGTGTTTAAAATGCAAAAATAGAAGATTGCACAGACAGAAAAAAGTGCAGTTTGGACTTTACATAAAATTACATATTAATTAACTATATATATATATATATATATATATATATATATTATTATTATTATTATTATTACTACTGCTCTTGTTTCTTTAATCTAGATGATGTGGTTTTTAACTGTTGAAATCAAACCTCTTCTAAAATGTAGGTCTTGGGTACTTTTCACCTTTTTTTTTGTTTAATTATTTATCTCTTTATTACCTGTTTTCAAATCGCTCATGACGCAGGCCTATATTTCATAGCCAGCGAAATGCTAAACCAGGGTTTAGCGCCATGACTAATTACTCGTTCTTTGTCCTATTTTGCATCATTTTGGGCGTCTCTTGACCCATTTTACCCGTGCTGCAATGTTCAGGCAACTTTCGGAAAAAGAAAGGGGGGAAAAAAAGCCCTTTGAGTTTCCGAATCCCTGAATCACACTTTACAAATTTGCCTGCTGCTACATGCACGGGGCCTTTAGCATGAGCCCGTGTCACTGTATAAAACGTTGACGGACAGAAGGGAGGTGGGAGTCCGTGCCAGTTGAAATAATGCTTTTAATCAGCCAATGGCCTCTTTACATTTTACACAAATGGATGGATCAAACCAAACGCATGAGTTTTATAGGGCCTTTCTGGACGATTCCTTTTATAGGCCTTCATAAGCATTGTATCCACTGGACGTCCACTTCATCTGCGAAGTTGTGGGACCGTAAAATGCTCTCATCCGGTCAGTAGTAAAAAAAAGCAGTGGTCGAGATCAGCACTCGGATAAGCAATCAAGTTATAGTGAAATACGATGACAGCAAAAATATTAAAAAGTCCAACTGCAAAAAACAACAAAGCAAACGAGGCGTTCATGTAATCTAGTGGAGGAAAAGTGACACCTGCTTGTTTCCATGGAGATGTTATTGCTTTACCTTGAGTAGGACGCCTTCTCACACTCGTGTATCGAGCACTTATTTTATTACAGGTATTTTTATGCTTCAAAATCCCTGCGTTTTTACTGAGCGCTGGGGTCGCCTCTCCAGAGATCTAACTAATAACTTGGCCTGGTAGCACTATGTTTGGCTTTTGAAATTGAAAAGTCACTGTCCTGCTTGTTTCCATGGAGTTGACTTTGCTTTACCTGAATATTCCATACTACGGCATTACATATTTTAATCTACCATATTATTATTATTATTATTATTATTATTATTATTATTATTATTATTATTATTATTATCATTATTATCATTATTATCATTATTATTATTAATAATAATAATAATAATAATAATAATAATAATAATGTGTTTTCAAAAATACATTGATAAATATGCATTTTAACGATGAGTGGGGTCTTCTCTCCATAGATCTGACTGGTAATTTGCCCTTAATAATAATAATACCATGAAATATTTGACAATACATTGACGTTTCCACGGCAACAAGAGGCTGGCATACCCCCAACCAACCTCGTAGTCTTGCACCTGTAGGTAGGATTTTTTTTTTTTTACTTGAGCGTTGTCAGGTTTGCATATTTTCTTTGTCAGCCTTATCTGACCAAGTTCTTTCTTCACTTCCGATTGCATTATCTCCCCGATCGACTGCTACTTCTCAATTTGACATGTGTTCTCTTAATGCCAGAGAAAACCAGGAGGCTGCAGCTGTCAATATTGGACCAAGCGGCGAGAGACATTTTGTTCTCCAGTATTCTGCTTTTCTGCTTCTCAGTCCATTTGAGATTTAAACAATGTAAAACACCACGGTGCACCAGAGCCATCGGGGTGAATAAAGAGTTGGCACGTCCCTCAGGAGCGAGTGTACTTACTCTCGCTGAAGAGGTACACAAATCTGAATCTGTAATCATGGATTTCTTCTCAAAAGTAGCAAATGGAGTGACAGGAAACGGCATTTACTCAATATTTTTAGAACACATGTTTTTCTGTGAATGATGAAACCTTTCTGCTCGAGTCAATGGATATTTTTCTTATCGTTTCTCTAGAATGTTCCACCGTATAGCATTAAACATACCTATCTATGTTTATTTAGTTTTTATGTCTCAAAAATGCCCTAAGAAACATGCATTCTTATATGAGCAGCGTCACCTCTACACAGATCTGACCTGTAATTTGGCTTTCTGGTGTCACGCTGAAGCTTGGATTGTAGAAATTCGAGGCAAAGCGATGGCGTCACCATAGAGACGAGTAGGTTGCAGACCCGCCCTTCATGAGGAAGGATACACAGTGAAACTTTAAAGGGAAATAGAAATCACTAAACAGCCTTGTCTAAATATTCTACACTCAACTACATGATTAAGACTCATGTTGCAAAAATTGTTTGTTCTCAATTTGTTCAAAAACATCACAGAACAAATGTCAGAAAAGAGCTGGTTTCTTAAAATACCCAAAATAAATAAATAGAAATGAACCGAGCAAACAGCAGTAGAACAAAAGCAGCCTCCCTTGCCCTCGTGCTCCTATTAATTTCCACTCTCCGTCATTGAAAAACAACTGAGCAAATGTCGCAGGAAAGAGAGATGTTTTCTTCAAATACAAGCATAAATAAATAAATCATTAAAATAAAACGGGACTTGATGCGTGCAAAGAGAGTACTAGCACAAAAAGAAGCCTCTCTTGCCCGCATACGCCTCTCGGTCCATCGTCTGTTCTCAGTTTATTCGAAAACAAAACTGAACAAAGCCACAAAATAAAGAGATGTTTTCTTAAAGGTGCATTGTGTAACTTTTCTGCTGGAGAATCCACTACCTGCTCATCTTTGTTGCGTTTAAGTATTTGATCTCTTTGCCTGAATGTTCCACAGCGTTCGGTTTTTCCATCTCCGTGGAGACAAGAATGACACCAGGCCTAGATCTGGGAAGAGACAAGCCCACTCAAACGCATGGAACTGAATACATATTTGATAGATAGGTTTAATGCCAGAGTGTGGAACATTACTGGCAACCCTAACCCAGGCATAGTAATAACATGCAGTAGTGTAAGCACAGAAAAGTTGCGTAATGCACCTTTAAAATACAAAAAAAAGTACTAAAAATAACAAAATAGTAAAACTGGACTTGGACAAGTGCCTAAACAGCACTTGAACAAAATGTCCCGTTACTTTCCATCGTCCGCTCTATTTATTCAAAAATATAACTGAACAAACGTCACAAAATCAATCTTCTTTAAGTACAAATAACATCAAAAATAGAAATACAATGGGACTTTGATAAGTGCCTGCACAGCACTAGAACAAAAGCAGCCTCCCTTGCCTCTGTTCAAAGCGTATCCAAAAACATAACTAAACATTTTTGTACATTTCTTCTTAAATGACAAATAATTAAAAAAACAGACCTAAAACTGGACTTTGATAAGTGCGTAAACAACAACAGCACTGAAGCACCCGTCCTTGCCCTCGCTCTCCTATTACTGCCCATCTGTTCTCAATTTATTTAAAAGCAACTGAAAAAATATCACAAATGTCTTATTAAATTACAAAAATGTTACAATAAATCAAAAACAGAGCTAAAACTGGACTTTGAGAAGTGCGTAAACACCACTAGAACAAAATGGCCTCATGCTCTTATTACTTTTCATCAACTGTTTTTAATCTATTCAAAAGCGTAACTGAACAAATGTCACAAATATCTTCTTAAACTCCAAAAAAGCCAAAATACATAAAAAACTGAACTAAAACTGGACGTTGACAACTGCCTAAATACCACTAGAACAAAATTAAATCATGCTATTACTTTATCAACTGTTCTTAATTTATTTAAAACTATAACTGAACAAATGTCACAAATATCTTAAATTCTAAAAAAGCCAAAATACATTTAAAAACAGAGCTAAAACTGGACTTTGATAAGTGCCTAACCAGCGCTAGAACAAAATGGCCTCATGCTCTTATTACTTTTCATCAACTGTTTGTAATTTATTTAAAACTATAACTGAACAAATATCACAAATATCTTCTTAAACTCCAAAAAAGTGAAAATAAATCAAAAACAGAGCTTAAACTGGACTTTGAGAAGTGCCTAAACACCATTAGAACAAAATTACCTCATGCTCTTATTACTTTTCATCAACTGTTTTTAATCTATTCAAAAGCGTAAGTGAACAAATGTCACAAATATCTTCTTAAATTCTAAAAAAGCCAAAATACATAAAAAACTGAACTAAAACTGGACGTTGACAACTGCCTAAACACCATTAGAACAAAATTACCTCATGCTCTTATTACTTTATCAACTGTTCTTAATTTATTTAAAACTATTACTGAACAAATGTCACAAATATCTTCTTAAACTCCAAAAAAGTGAAAAGAAATCAAAAACAGAGCTAAAACTGTACTTTGAGAAGTGCGTAAACACCACTAGAACAAAATGACTTCATGCTCTTATTACTTTTCATCAACTGTTGTCGATTAACTCCAAACCATAACTCCAAAAAAGTGAAAATAACTTAAAAGGAACTAAAAGTGGACTTTGATAAGTGCCTAACCGGCGCAAGAACAAAAGCAGCCTCCTTCCCCACACGCTCCTATTACTTTCCATTAGAGCGGCCTGTGGGGCTCATAGCGAGCAGAGCACCTGACATTTCCCATTGTGCTGAGTTAGTAATCTGACCTTCAAAATGCAAAATGGGACTTTTGGAGAGAGGCGCAGAGCGTTTCCGGCTCGCTGTGGAAGTGCTTATGGGACTTTTGGATTCATTTCTTATTTATTGTTCTTTTGAAACTTTTATGAACAATTTGCACAACAGGTTAGAGACAAAAGGAGCGATGAATCATGATGAAGTGCTCTTCGCTCTCCCACAGATCGCATTGTAATGTTTAATGGCCGCGACTGCAAATGGATAAACTGAGTCAGATCAATTTCCTGAGGCAATTTGGTTTCTTAAAACTGGTCAATTACAGTTACAAGTGTACTCTGAGTTATCCTTTTTTACCTTTTCAGAATATTCTTGCATATTTCAGCCAGTCAAGCAGCTTTTTACCTAAACGTTTATATTTCAGAACTTAGAATTTTTGTGAAAATCGCCTTGAAGGATAATTTATTTTATATATGTTGGCAATTTGACTTAAAAGATGAACAATTATAGATGGAATACATGTTCTGCAATGCAAAAAAATAAATCTAGTCAAGTTAAAATGACTTGATTTAAGAAAGTTTTATCATGATTTAAGTAAATTTCACTTGACACGTAAAATGATCTGCCAGTGAAGACTTTTTACACTTAAAATATGAAAAACAACTTTTCCGCGCTCAAAATAAGAAACACAATCAAATGTTGCTTGAATTAAGAAAAAAAAACAAAAAACACTTCACCCATTGGTAGATAATTTTACCTGTCAAGTTGAATCTTCTCAAATAAAGTAAAATGTTCTTAATTTAAGTCATTTTAACCTACATTTTTTTGTTTTTTTCAGTGTGGAATACATGTACTACAATGCAAAAAACAAAAGCTAGTCAAGTTAAAAAGACTTGATTTAACAAAGTTTTATCATGATTTAAGTAAATTTCACTTGACAAGTAAAACTGTCTGCCAGTGGAACAAGACTTTTTGTACTTAAAATGTTAAAATACCAACTTTTTGTGCTTAAAATAAAACACAATCAAATGTTGCTTGAATTAAGAAAAAAACACTTAATCCATTGGCAGATAATTTTACTTCTCAGGTTGAATCTTCTCAAATGAAGTAAAATTTGAGAAGATTCTTAATTTAAGTCATTTCCACTTACCTAGATATTGTTTTTTTTTTCCAGTGTAGATGAGATAATTAATGAAATAAGACCTCAAAGATCTCAGAATGTGAAGCATTTTCAATGGTCATGAATGATTTAGAATCTTTTAACCGACCTATACTGCACAAAACTGACTCTTGTGAGCTTTAAGCCATTCTACAATGTTGTTACCTCATCACAAACATACTTGGAGAACTCATAAATATGCAAGATTTATGTATTAAACATGTGAAAATGAAACAAAACACAACTCCGGGTATATTTGTGATAAAGAAAAATAACACAGATTTGAAAACAGGGTAATACGAGTCCTTTAAAATCAAAGATAAAACTCCGTTGACAACAGGACACGCCCAGACCGCTAATATCAACACTAACCATTGGCCCTTTACAAACATACGCCATGTGTCACTACCGTATATAGCGGATAGACATGTCCCATATGCCCTAAACATCTCATCACCCCCGCCCCCTTCACCGACTGCACTTCCTGTCTGCATACCCCCTCCCGTTTCTCCTGCCCCCTCTCCTGGATGACGCGTTCAATTGAGTTCAAGGAGACGGTAGTAATTGCGAGGGCAGGAGCGGCATCTGACAGGCCCCGATGGCTCCGATGATTGCTTTAATCAGGAGTGCTTAATGGAATTCCTTCAGGCATGTAGGAAAAACTCGGATCTTCATCAACTGGTCTTAACCCCCCTCCCCGTCATCCTCCCGGACACCTTTCGCCGCGGAGTTTTAATTACAGCTCGGAATTGGGTTTGGCGTTTTTGGGGGTTTCTATATCTGTATCGCTTGCATATCTAATTGTCTGTCAGCGGGAAGTTTTTTTTTCCGTTTTTTCTACTACGTCAGATGTCCCTCCCTTCCTTCTCGGTGTAATTTTGGAGCTGGCTTCTTTTGATGTTTGATATTTTGGCTGGAAAGGTTGTGTAGTCATTTTCGAGTTGGCTGCGTTTCATTGGAGCTGTGTGTTTCGCCTCCTTCTTAAATGTCAGTGATCAGTTGGCATTCAGCTTGTCTTTAAGGCACCATTATTTGGGTCCAGAAAATATGTTTTGTTAAAGTTGTGATGTCAGGTAATAGAGAAAAGTGTCCGGAAATATTACGTTGTCATTCCAGTAGTAGCTTGCAAACTTTAATAGGTCCTATATTACGTAAAATTAATCAAACCTCATGAAAAACATACCTAGATTTGGGTTTTGTTTCATTCACACGTTCCTGCATTATTACTCCGTCTAAATCTCCATTTTGTTTCGTAAAGATTGGCAATTCAAGAACTGAAATCATCAAGATTCTGGTGAAGCTGAATGGAGTTTAAAAACACAGTGGAGCACTTCTTGTATTTTCTGTTCAAGAGAAGAACGGCCTAAACAAGCAGAGTAATTCCAGGTATGTTTTTGATGAGGAAACTACATTATAACAGATCAGAAAATACCTTACTGGTTTGTTTCCATTGACATTTATACACACATATGGTCCACAATATGCAAATATGCCACTAGTCCAAGTTAGATCTATGGAGAGGCGACCATGGTCACAATAAAAATATATGTTTTTCCAAGTATTTTTTGCAATACAAATACCTGCAGTTGAATAAATGCAAGATAGATAAGCTTAAAACTCAACTTTAATGCCATTTTGTGGAACACTTCAAAGCACACGTCTCCATGGTGACACCAGAAAAGTTACATAGTGACAGAGATGCAGACAGGACTGGAGACTTATTTTGACCTAAAAAGCGGCTTGTACATAATATATTTGTACTGGGGAAAGCCAAAATTTTCCTCAAATACATAAAAAAAAAAAAAAATTCTTTTACAATATCGTGACTCCAGTTACTTTACTCGTATAGAAGTACAAGTACAGAAACTGTGATAGTGTGCCATGTTACATTTCCCATGACTCTCTGCCCATATGTACATGCAAATCTCTCACACGTACCACATATATCATTATGGGGTATTTTCTATCACTTTCATCCCTTCTATACAAAGAATGTGATGTGAATCTCAATAGAAGATTATAGAGGCATTATGCACATGGACCGGGCCTGAATAAGAAATGGCTTGTAATGAGACTTTTACAGTGTGACCTGAAATGTAAAAAAGGGAGAAAGTATCCAGCGCAGACTGCAGATGGTACAGTGCGCGTGGAGCTGGATAATGCAGGCTTTTATGCACATATGAAGGGAGATGGTGGCAGGCTACCGTGATTATGCTGTTATTATTCAAATATGTTGAGCTAGTGAGATTTTACTATTACCGCTATTTGTATTTTACATCAGAGAGTGGCTTAAAAGAAACTAAAACTAGTATTGAAGCTGTACTATCATGAACAAGTACTGATACTGTACATTCAGGCCTTGTCCACACGTAGCCGGGTATCTGATAAACCGAAGATGTTTTGCTGCGTTTTGACCTGTCATCCACACGAACACGCATCAAAAACGAGTATTCAGGGAAAACTCCGGCCAAAGTGAAGATTTTTGAAAACTCCGTTTATGCGTGTTTGTGTGGACAGAGATAACTGGGGTTTTGCGTTTTAAAACGTCACTGTCTGCGCCAAAAAATATGAATCTACCCTGACGTCAAACGTGCGACCTTTGTTTAGGCTACTGCAAAAGCCAAAGCAGACTATGGATCGGAGTCGTTTCTTGAGACCCAATCAATATTTTGTTGCGTCTTTTGAAGTTTATACTCCAAAATGTTTTCTGTTGTTTAAGTTTAGGCGGAAGTGACAGTGAAGTGAGGGCTCAATGGAAATAAAGCCATCTACAGGTTTGGAATGCGTATGAATGTGGTTGAAAATGCAGATGTTCGGTTATGTGTGAAAGGTATTTTTTTCGAAGACGAGGTGGTGTGGATAAAACAATTTTTATAAACGGAGGGTGGGAAATGTTCGGTTTTAAAAATACCCGGCTACGTGTGTACATGGCCTCAGTAAGGATTCATTCAATATAACAAAAACAAAACATGAAAAAAACACATTACAGTTCTAAGTTACAAGTTATATCTTTTTTTCTTTATTTTATTTTCAAAAATCTTCTATATACATGCCTAATCAGTACTAAATTAAATGTCAGTATCAAAACTAGACATTTAATTGAAGTATTGATGCTAAAAAATTGACCTTTCTTAAACAGTCAGTCATCTCGATCTATGTTAAAATAAATGTAATAAACATAGTAAAAAGCATCATTTCTGCTTGGAAATAACATTAGACTGTCACTCAACATATTCTTTATTATCAAAATAAGAAAAAAATTCAGTTTTGTTAGTTTCACGCTTAAGTCACAAACCAGAAAGACTTTTGGAAACATACAACGACAACTTCCGCCAGGCTCTGTTCAAGGTAGTAAGTCTCGGAAAACAAAATCTAGGAAAAATGAGAAAACGCCCCAGTTTTCTCCATCTACGTGTCATTGTAGCGGTCCGTTATGTTCGGCTAATCGACAATTCCGACTATTCCTCAGTTTTCATCATTTCCCCACTGGCGCACAACTCCGAGCGCACTGGGTACATGCGATTCGAAGAGACGAGGGCGTCAAATTTACGATGGTTCCAAACAGAACATGCGTATGCAGGCTTCATTTTACCAACGGATTTGCTTCAATGGGTTTTATCACAGTCGGTGGGTGACCTCATCGTCGGTAACTATGCCAGAAGTCGCCAGGGCATGTTTCCAAACGTGACATAAGTGTGAATAGAGCTTATTATTATTATAGTGCTACGAATGCAACTAAAACTAAAAGCAGACGTGACCGCGCCAAGCCTGGATTACAACTATTCGCTGTCATTATTTCCAAAGCTTTTTGCTGCGACCGCTATGACGTATATTTCCTCCAAGGTCACGAAGGACGTTTCAACATTCCTGAGCGTTCACTTACAGTCCTAACTCGTGGAAATCCCTCTATACTATGCTCTATTTACATGTGAGCACCTTCTCCTCAGGCCGCCCAGATCCAGCGCTCCGTCTCCGTTCTGTTTACACTGGCGGAGGTCACTGATCCGGAGCCGCTGTGGCCCTGCTCTTTGATAAATGGCACAGACGCATTACTGACTCCAGCGTTCCGACGGAGGAAGGGAGGAGAGGAGAGGGAGAAAGAGATAGAGGGAGAAAGAAAAAGGGAGATAGATAAAGAGGAGAGTTTGGAGAGATGTAGAGGGAGTGCAAAAGAGAGAGGGGGTGAGAAAATGAGGGTTAGAGATAAAGAGAAGGAGAAAGAGATGAAGAGGAAGAGAGATGGAGGGAAGAAAGAGACAAGAGAAAGAGAGAGACAAGAGAGGGGAGTGAGAAAACAAAGGATAGAGGATAAAGAGAAGGAGAGCGAGTTGAAGAGGAAGAGAGACAGAGGGAGAGAGAGAGACAAGGAAAGAGAGAAAAAGGTGAGAGAAGTGAGAGAGGAGAGAGATGAAGAGGAAGAGAGATAGAGGGAGAGAGACAGACAAGGAGAGAGAAAAAGGGGAGAGAGAAGTGAGAGAGAAGGACAGAAATGAAGAGGAGGGGGAGATAGGGGGAGAGAGAAAGAAAGACAGAGGGCGAGAGAGACAAGGAAAGAGAGAAGACGCTGGAGAGACAAGTAGGAAGATGAAGGAAGGAAGCGAGACAAAGAGGGAGCGGGGGGAGGGAGAGAGATGGGGGAGAAGAAGCGAGAGAGAGAAGCGAGAGAGAGATGAAGAGAGACAGAGGGAGAGAGGGGGGAGAGAGAAAAAAAGACAGAGGTAGAGAGACACAAGGAAAGAGAGAAGAAGCGAGAGAGACAAGTAGGAAGATGAAGGAAGGAAGTGAGACAGAGGGAGCGCGGGGAGGGAGAGAGATAGGGGAGAAGAAGCGAGAGAGAGATGAAGAGAGACAGAGGGAGAGAGGGGGGAGAGAGAGAAAGAAAGACAGAGGGAGAGAGAGACAAGGAAAGAGAGAAGAAACGGGAGAGACAAGTGGAGAGATGAAGGAAGGAAGCGAGACAGAGAGGGAGCGGGGGGAGGCAGAGAGATGGGTGGAGAAGAAGCGAGAGTGAGAGATGAAGAGGAAGAGAGACCATGGGAGAAAGGGGGAGAGAGAGATAAGGAGAGAAAAAGGGAAAGAGAGAAGGGGAGAGAGAGAGATGGAAAGAGAGGGAGAAAGAAGGCTAAAGTGAGACAGAGAAATAAGGGGAAAAGAGGGAGCAAGAAGGCGAATGAGAGAGGGAAAGAGATGGAGCGAGAGGGAGAAAGAAGGGAAAGAGAGAGAGACGGAGAGAGAAGGGGAGAGAAGAGGAGAATGAAGGGAAAGAGAGATGGAGAGAGAGAGGGGGAGGGAGGGGATTGTCCTGCCAAAAATACAACCGTGTGATGTATGGCTTCCTTCACTGTCAGCCATCTAAGTGGAGCCCGGACTGTCCCATATGCCAGGGTTCACTTTAGTCTGATGGAAAAAGTGGAGTCATTCATTGCGGGCTTAACATTGCATGCAACTTTGGATAGAAGATTTTTTATTAATGACGGTGCAAGTCGCCAAGTCAGGAGTTTGGGAGGAGATGACGGATCGGGCTCTGTTGCTATAGAGCTTCTTTCATTTGTAAATTGAATCTGCATTTCGTTTACAATGCTCTGTGTAAGAAAACGTTCCATCACGTCTTTAGGAAGAGGCTGTTAGAAAAGCTGCGTTGTTGAACTTTTTGGATTGGAGGGTGGGCCACCTGCTCGTCTCCGTGGAGATCGTTGGTTCCACACTATGGCATTAAACCTATATATTGCTTTTATTCACTTACAATGTGTGTTGCTAGAAAAAGAAACGCACATTGAGAAATGCGCATTCTTGCTGTGAGTATGAGCGCCTTTCCATAGTTCTGACCAGTAACTTGAACGCTTGTCTCCATGGTGAAGCAAACGCATCTCCATGGACACAAAGCAGTGGTGACTATTCACTAGAAAAGTTCATAGTAGAGCTTTAATACGTGAGGAAGCATTTGTTAGAATTTTTGAAGCAGTAAATTTAAAATTAAAAAAGTCAAATTGTCATGGCCGGAGACTTATCAGAATTAATTTATTATTTTTTTTTATATTAAGTGGCTTATTCATTTAGATATGCATTTAATTTCAACTATAATTTACAGAGAAGTCTCACAAACTTTGACAACAAAATCTAGCAGGTTAAAGTGCAGTATCTTTGCGGATATTTATCACTATGGCAACTTGTATACACCTTTCATGCTTTTATTTTTCCCTCAAACTGTCCCAGTGCAGTTCTGTGAGTACATCTTACTCCACGATTCCGTCGGAAGAGGACTCTTAAATAAAGTTTTGGAGTTTATTTGCTTGGAATTGATTTCCTTTTCTAAAATACAAACTTGAAATTTTCTATTTAGATAAACAATTTTGATGCCAACGTCCGACCTAAAAGAAAATGAATGTGTTTATTCTTTTTACCATAATGAGATATAGAAATTTGCTCAAAGATTAAAGAGATTATAGAGGATGATGTTTTGTTTCGGAAGTAAAAAATCTGTTTTAAAGCAGATGTATTATGCAAAACCGACTGTTTAGAGCTTTTAACCATGTTATAGCTGTTTCTGGTTTACCCTCTCAAAGTTGTATTTGAACTGACACGTGCGTTGTTTAATAGTGTATTTTCAAGACTCTATATTACAGATCAACCTCCGTTTTCACCGCTGCTCCGTACTTATTTCATTCTCCAAATTTCATTTTATTAATTTGTGATACACGTAGGATTTGGCAGCGTTGTCATTTTGGTACCACTGAAAAACGATCTGCTGCTTAATAACGTGATGTGCAGCTCTCCATCGGAACTGTCTACATCTTCATCGCTCTTTGTGTCATTTACAGCGATGTAAGCTCCCATTGGGCACTACAGTTTTTTAACATGGTTGTCAGCAGACTTATTTCTTTTATTAAGTTGTTTTAGATGAATATTGCGAATTAAAATATGCAATTTATAACATGATTCACGAGTGTCATAGATTATAACTATATACCAGACACAAGCACAAAATGTTTTCTTTAAAATGAAACATCTTGCAAGTCCAGTCATCTATGGAAGCTGGGTACAGATTATTTTAGAAGACTGATACAATGTCCTGTTTTAAGCCCTGTTTACGGACATTTCCACACTCTCTTTACGTTCGTGTGGGGGCAGGAGAGGTGCAGATAGACTGTAAAACTCTATTCTTAATCCCATTCTAATTGTGTGCGTCCTGTCCCCGTTTAGGCTGTATCTGGGTGGTTCTTAAAGCGTAGCAGAGTGTGCACATCGCCAGGCCTGCTAAAGGAATTAGACTGCGCGCTGGGAGATCAGTTGGATAATGAAATGGTGGGAGGTAGAAAAACTCATTTTCTCACTTGTGAGGAGAGAAATACTAATGTGGCTATTGAAATCCCAGTGAATGCCACGCAGACCAGGAAAAGTAACAAAAGAGAGGTGTCAGATTTGATTTTGGCAAAAGATATGAAACTGAAAGCAGAAGAGTAAGGAACAAATTAGAACTTATTGATGTATACTTACATTTTAAATTAGAAAAAAATAGATAAAGATGTGATACTGCCCTTGTTAGAATGAAGATCTCTACAAAAGCCTTTACAAGTACCACATTTTCCAGTTATTTAGTTCAGTATTATGTTATAACCGTTAAAAAAAGTCCAAAAATTGATTTATTTCATCAAGTTTACTGAATAATTATGACTTATGGACAAATACATCCAAAATTAAAATGGTAACAACATAAATGAAGAACTGTCATCTGGATTTAATGGTCCTATATTACACAAAATGGTGTTGTCTCTCCAAAAAAAGACCCTTTACTATTGTTTCTGTCTACATCTCCACAGCTCAAAAGGTTCTGTTCCACCTTGTGATGTCATGAAGTGGCAGTCTTCAAGGTAATATATTGGAAACTAGTGCAGTGACTTCCTATTCAAATCTGCAGAACTGATTTCCTGCTGTACTGGCCTGACCTCTTCATGACATTTCACCATAGCAAACACCAGATTTAAATTCACTGTGTTTCTGAATCTTAATATGATTTTTGAACTTTCCAACTATATTTCCCTGTAGTATCTCCCCTTTAATAACGATGTTCTCTCCTGTCACTGCTTCTATCTTTACTTCTATGCAGCTACGTCCAAGTTGGGGCTCCTGGTGATGAGAAAAGTACTCAACCCCAACTATCTTGAACTAAACCTAACCCAAACACTATCTTAACATTAGATCTTTAATGATATAATCTGGATTATTTTATGCGTTTGTTTGTCTACAGTAGATGACCTTCACGTTTGTTTTTTTTCAGTATTCTCCTGTAGTATCTCTCTTTATTAACACCTCTCACTCTTGTTAATGCTTCTATCCTTACTTCCATGGAGCCACGTCCAGATGCTGCTGCCGGTGATGAGGAAAGTAGTGTTTTGCCAGACTGGGCTGCGGGTGCACGCGGGTGACGGTTGGCGTGTGTTTGGACAATAGCGCACCTCGAGTTGGCACCGTGTGGGCGGCCTTGTTAAAGCCTGGCACCAGAAGGCCTTTCACAGCAACACTGACGTCAGATACTTGTGCTGCACTGGACCAGAGAGAGGAGGAGGAGGAGGACATGTGAATGGTGTCCAGAGAGAAGGCCTGGGCCACTCACAATCAGCAAATAATGTATATATAGTACTAAGAGAAGCATTTGCAGAGATTGAAAAATAAATAAATCACTCAATCTATCAATCGTATATAGACATGTATACAGGCAAGAGCCATTACCAAGAAATATCCATTTTTCTACAAGTTTCTACTATTAGTGTGGCACTGGTCCTATGTTTTAAATGGTCAAAAATAAGCAACAGGTTATTACATATAGCTGCAAATGGCAATAATCGGCCCTCACTTACGCCACACCACGTCAATGCAGTGCCCTACACTAACCCCTAACCTTAACCTAACCTTAATCTCTAACCCTAACCGCTACTTCAACCCTAATCCCCAACCCCTAACCCTCTTTTAGCTCCTGAACTAACCCCAATTTCTAACCCTACCTTAACTCCTACTTTAACCCGTAATCTTTAACCCCTAATCTAACCCTAACCCTTAAACCCAACCCGAACCCCACCTTATCTTTAGATCTTTATCGATGTTATTGGTCAAACGTTTTCAAACTGGAGTCCATAAAACAACATAACTGAAACCTATGAATGACTCCCATTCCTTTTAGTTCATGTTGTACTCAATAACCTCCCACAATAATAAGCATAACGTAAACAAGATGACCTTCAGGTTTTCAAAGGACTGTTGCCTGTTCAGAAAAATACAATACTGTCAATTGAATTGTTGATTGGAATGGCAACGGCAGCGGCTTTTCATCACTCTGGAAGCGATGGATAATCATGCGTCAAACTCTAATGAGTGTGGAAACATAAACAACAACAACAACTGTATCCAACTTTTATCCAATTTGTAGAATGGACTTTTTGAAGACACAAAAGCCTTCAAAATGGAGTCCATAAAAAGACTGTTTTGAATCCTCCTAGTTGTTTTTTTTCCCAAAACCTCAGACAATGACAGGCGTAATGTGATCTGGCCTATTTTATATATCTGTTTGTTTACACTAGATAACCTTGCCATTTCAATGTTCCTTCCTTCCTATAATTGAAAGCTGCTATGGCAAAGTTTGACTGTGCCACATGTGGTAAAAAAAAAAAAAAAAAAGTATGTTTTTTAACCAATTTCCCACTTTCCCATATTACATTTTATTTTTCTTCCCACTAACAGATTTTTAACTAGCTATTTCCTTCTGCTGTTAGTGATCACAATTTTGTTTGATTGTATATTTCAAGGGATTATGTAACTCTGAGAACGATCATTTGATTGCACCTAAACACTAAAACACTGTAGCTTTTGGCCTTCATCTATGTCAAAGATTGAGATCTTCTTTTAAATGGTCAAAAAACAACCAATCCATTCTTAATATCTGGTCAAAAGTCTTCAAAATGGAGTCCAAAAAAGACAGTTTTGAAGCTCAAATTTAAGCATTATCACCAATCCTTTTAGTGCATGTTTTACAAAACCTCAGACAATGAGAAGCATAATGTAATCTGGGCCATTTTCTGTATTTAGTTGTTCACACCAGATGACCGTGTCGTTTTTGTTGACCATTAAAACTATAATGGTTTCAGTTGAATTGTTAATTGCTATGGCAACGGTCGCAGTACAGTTGCATGTCAGAAAATATAAAGAATGTGGAAAAAATTCAATTCAAAACTCAATTTTATCCAATTTATATAATATACTTGCCCATATTACATTTATTTTACTTTCCACTAACAGAACTAGCTCTTTCCTTCTGCTGTTAGTGATCATAATTCTGGCTGATCCGTGTATATTTCAAGACGTTATGTAACACTGAGAACCATCTCGGCATATATATCTGACTGCATCTAAACACTAATATACTGTAGCTCATGGGCCTTCATCTACGTCTAAGATTGAGATCTGAACAGGCAGAGAAACTACGTCTTTTTAGGTCACTCTGAGCAGTGGGTTGCTGACATGCCCAGAAAATATTGCACTTGTTAGTCATAGCGCTTCACCAATTTACATATCTCTCCTTGTGCGTCATCCCAACACGGAGAGAGAATTCTAATAAATACACAGTTTGCATGGAGAAACAGGCAAGCAACACAGCCTGTATTATTCAAAGCATTTTACTTTTTATTGCTACAACTCGGAGCCAATAAGATCAGAAATCCGCCCCAGTCATCAGTGACATTTTAGCGCTGTAATCTGGGCTGCGTTCAGAAGCGACGGCTATTTTGGGAGCAAGTTGCACATTCGCTTGACGTGTTTTGCTAGCGTTGATCTGCGTTTAGCACCATTTGTGCACCACTTGCCACTTCCAAACCACCACTTCTTGCCAACAATCCATTTTTGGCTTTCTGGCTGTTGCAAATCAAAATGACTTCTCAAAAATATGACTAAAAGCTATATAATAAGCTATTATAGTATTTAGGCCTGTCACAATAATGACGATATCGACTTCAATATATGATAATTGGAACAATATATTTTGGGGCTCAATATTTATTGTGTGTACATTTTCTCTGCAATAATGATGAGATTGAAGAGATTTTTCATTTTTGAGCTGTAGAGGGTTTAAAAAAGTAACTTCTATTGTAAATTGTTGGTTAATTCTGCTACTTACCTGTTGTCACTCAGGACTTATGATACTGTCTATTTTAAAATGTTTTACTAGGATTATCTTGCATTACTGTCGTGTCACTGGTATAAAATGTCTTCAGTATTATAGTTTGTTGCAGTATATCTCTGTAGTAATATATCGTGTCTCAAAATGAGTTATTGTGACAGGCCCGAGTAGTATTTCCAGTCTATGAACCAAAATATTGCAGTTCAACCTGAAACTAGCACAGCAGCCAATTCTAACTCTAGATGGATTGCACATGGCTTCTCATATAAATATATATCGAAACGACATGCATTCTTGCTGCGAGTGGGGTCACTTTTCCACAGATCTGACTTGTAATTTGGCTTGGTAATCTTCTCGTCTCTATGCCATCCAAACACAATGCTTAATCCTTCAACTAAGTGCTCCTGAAAAAGATTCGAGTTTGTTTTTCAACCTCTTCTTAGGTTGGTCAAGTTGCATTGAAGGGTGGGTCAAATACAAAGAACTCGTGTTCTTATGAGGACAATAAAGTAAAGTATTACAAGTGCACTGTGTACCTTTTCTGGAGAAGGGCCAGGTACTTGTTTGTTACCATGGAGATAGCCTTGCCTTGCATGTTTGGAAAATACCACTGTAAGCATTGAACTGGTGCGTTTATTACCACAAATGTACCTTGGAAAAACATGCATTCATACTGTAAGGGGGACCACCTTTCCGCAGATCTGATCTGTAACTTAGTACTGGCATCTGCTTTTCTCCATGGAAATAGATAATGTTGTACTACCAAACATCATCTAGCCAAAGTGGTAATATTTAGAGACAAACAGTGAGAAAACCCTCCACCAGAAAAGTTCCATTATGCACCTTTGTATAGTAAAATCAGACTTAGCAATAAAGACAAAATTATGAAATCGATATAATGGTGTAATTACTTTTTCTCCAAAACGTACCTCAACATCCTCACGTTAAATAATTTCTTCCACAAATGCAGTCGATGTTTTACTCAACACTTCCACAATCGTCAATAATCATTTTAAAACAGCATTTGTGTACTCTGTTCTATTGTCGTTCCAGCATTTTCATTTCTCCGGCTCTTTATCAGTATGCACCTGACTTAAGGCTCTGCAAATTGTGGCAAACACCGGGGAACAAATCATCAGTGTGCATTAGATCTCATTTAGTATGGTAAAATGTGTTAACAGGAGAGAATTAGTACCAAACGAATACGCTGGAGAGGCTAGCAACTCATCTAACTGTCAGGACGCCCTTATAGACTCTATATAAATGTGTAAGGTACCAGGGGACGCTCGGCTTATTCAATTATGCCAAAATTAAACAGCGAGCTAAAAAAAAAATAAAAAATTGGGCTCGCCATCAGGAAGTAGTGTCCGGGTTTGATGGGAGAGACAAAGAGAGGAGAGGAAAGGAGAGGACATTGTAAAGCTGAATTTTCCACTTTGCAATAAAAGAAAGCCACAGACCAGTTTGACCTGTGGTAAAGAGGTATTCAATTGCCACGAAAGGTTTCTGACAATAAAACCTATAGGGACTTGGCTGTACTTGTGCAAGAATAGAGACATTTAATTGGGTTCTTCGACTTTAGGTAAGAGCTATAATGTGGGCCTATATTGGTTTAATGCAGCTATACAATCGCTGAACCTTGGACGCCTTTAGCAGTCATATATTGAGGAAAGAGAGAGACCGACTCCATTGAAAACAGGTTTTGTGTAGAATCTGGCAACCAAAAGAGAGGAGCCCATTCTGCTTACTGATTGGGTGATTTGCTCGAGAGCCAAAACACAATGTAAACATATTTGAAAGGCCCATTGTGCGCTATTTTATGATCTACGTTATAATGGCGTTTCCTCTTGTTTCATTCAAATATATTGTACACACAAGCCTTGCATATAGGCTGAGTACTCTCTCAAACAGAAAGCACTCAGTTTCACCATTTGATGTTATGTGGTTATACTGGAAGTGCCTCACTGTGTTTTTAAATCATACACTTTTACAGCTATAGAATGAATGAGGATCATTTCATTTCCAAACTACTGAACAAAAGGTAAAAAAGGTAGCTGTTAACTTGAAAACTACTGGTGAATGATAAAACAAGGTAGAACAGGGCAACTTGAGCTTTGGAGTTGTACACAAACCAGTATTAAAGGATTACTCAAACATGTGAAGGAAACAAAAGCAACTCCAGGTTTGTTTTTGATGAGTTAATTACATTCTAACATGGCTTAATATACGACATGGTGTAATATACGACCTTTAACGTGAGACTAAACACCTAAACTCCACCCACATCCACATTTCAAATAGAGCTGTAATACTGAGCAGTGCCTGGAGGACTATAGGTGAAAAAGGGGTGGGGTCTGGAGGTATACAGCCCCTTTAACATTTGAGAGAGGCTGAAATACTAGAATTCATACAGTCTCTTCGTCCCGAAAATAGATTGAACCGCATCCATAACTCATATTAAAATGGAGAAGCACATCAAGTATTTACAAGAGGATCAAATGGTTGACAGATAACGACTTATTTGACCCAAAATTTTGAAGCACGATATGGTATGGTATAAAATCATTTCAATATTATCGTTTAATTACAGTTTGATTGATCCAACCGGTATCCATACTTCAAACTCCGCCCCTGGAGAGGTGTTTGGCATCAAAAACATTGGTCTGTAACTAGGCCACTCTTTTGTGATGTCACCAACTATTGGAAATTGTAGAGCGCGAACTTAGATTTAAGCGTTTTTGAAGAGAAAGATGGAAATTGACTAGAAACCGCAGATAATGCTATTCAAACACCATGTACACAGGTAAATAGCAAAAAAATGGATTTAGTGCTCAGAGCGTGCAAGATATTATTATTATGGCTGTCTCTTTTAAGAGCAAACAAAATGGGAAACTACTCAAATTCTGTCACCTCTGATGGGGAACATTGGAAAGGGAAAAACTGTAATACTTGAACTGATTTATAACAGGGCCTATGAAAAAAAGGAAGTGCATTGTGTAACTCTTCTGGTGGAGAGTCTCTTACCTGCTTGTTTCTGTGGATGTCATTGCTCTGCCTGGAATGTTCCACAATATGACATTAAACAGCTCTACCTTGCATTTGTTCAATAATAGGTCATGTTATAGCTCAAAAATCCCTGGAAAAACAGACATTCTGACTGTGAGTGGGGTCGCCTCTGCACAGATCTGACCTCTGCCTCAGTCTGGTCAGGTCTCCATGATGCTAGAAAGGTTTAATACCACTGTGAAACATCCCTCTCCAACAAAAAAGATACACAATGCACATTTAAGGTTCAATGGTTGGATAAATTGAATAAAAATAACATAAAAAACATAACTAAACCCAAATAGTGGCATTGTTATTCCGCTGACCGAGTGCTAACTGCTGATGGCGCCTCGTTTGGCCTCTTTACAGTTGGCTACTTCCTGATGTGATGATGAGGGGCAGTGACCTTTGGAGGAGTGTAAAGGAGCAGATCCAGAGTGGACGCCGGGCCCGGTTCAAACGACTCTGACAAATGATCAGGATCAAAGCTTTGTTTAGTCTGACAACTGCCAGGCTGTGGAACTGGAGTTTTGATCAATATCATTTAAGAGAAGTTATGTGTTCTTTTCTTGCCTTCCACTTTCCACACGCAACCAAGTTTGAAGTTATTTATTCTTTTTAAATTATGCAAAAATGTAAGAACGAATAATATGTTTTGATTTGCCAGGGAAAAGTTACCCCCAGTCAAAAGTTTGGACTCTCTTTCCATGCTTTTTTCTTCTTTATTTTGACTACTTTTCACTTTTAATATACATACAGAAGACATCAAATATATGAAGCAAGCAAAGACTGAAAACAAAAAACAAGTATTTCTTTATATATATTCAAATCCTCAAAGCATTGTTATTACATAATTCCATATATCTTGGCTCATATATTTGATGTCTACTGTATATATCAAAAAATGCACAAAGTAGCAAAAATAAGGAAAAATAAAACTGAATGAGCGGGTGTATCCAAACTTTTGACTGGTTGTGTATGTCTAAACAGCACCAGTCATAATGCCCTAATTATGCTAATATGTTTGAGCGCACACTTGATTGTCTGGATGGGTCAAACTCAAATTTACAATTCATTGACTTAATTGCCTCATTATTTTTTGGTTGAATAATATTGACAGGGAATTATATCATAATTACCAGACCATTTTATATATAAAAAAAGAAAACTCGAAAAATATTCCTAAAAAAAAAAGATAAAATCCATTTTGGCCTAACGCGTGAGTAATACAGGACCAATGAATCATGCACAGCCATATTAATGGTCCCAGATTACGCAAAATTTCAAAATGCAAACATGTTAGCTGTTGTTAGCACCTCAAAAACATTCATTCACACATGTTTGAGTAATCCTTTCTTATTAGTCTGTTTACATTCCACTCAGAATGCTTTGTTCCACCTTGTGATGTCATGTAGTAGTAGTTTTCAATAAACAGTTACCTTTTACTTTTTGTTCTGTAGAAATGGGCAATTCCGGGGCTGAACTTATCCAAATGATTCTAGTGAAGGTGTGTGGAGTTTAAAAACACAGGGGGCACTTCCTGTAGTACCACATGACATCACAAAGTGGAACACAGTGTTTTCTGTTTGAAAGAAGACGAGTAAATGTGCAGACTTTGTGTACTGAACATATGGGAATTAAACAAAACACAACTTCACGTGTTTTTTTTAAGAGGAAAAAACATAACAGATCAAAAAAATCACTTAAAACAAACACTTTAAACAATAACAGTCTTTAGCGTTATCTCCAGACGTACCTTTGAGTCCAGGTCTGAGAGTCCGTGGCACTTCTCACCTCATTATTGCAGAGTTTTTCTTCCGTCGCTCCCATCAATGAAACTCATCACTTTGGATCTGCAGATAAAACATGCAGATGATGAAAACCCGCTTTTCAATTTGGAGCAACAAAAGCCGATTTTCCTGTTTGGATTTTATCAAGGATCAGCTGAAAGAGGAGGTGAAAGTTGAAAAGGCGTATTCAAAAAATGTATTTCAGGAGTTGGAATTAGATGATGGCAAACGGAAGGAAAAAAGTAAGTAATTGGTATGATGAAAACTTGCTAAAATCCTTGCTATGAAGTTAGAAATTTGTAATTCACTCTGCATGCTCATAAGGTTAAAGGGTCCATATTACGCCATTTTCTGATTGAATGTCATTTCCTCATCACAAACATACCTGGACTTGTGTTTTGTTTCATTTACACATGTTTAACACACAAATCCTGAATATTTAGGCTGAGTCCTCCTCTAAAACGAAAAACGCTATGTTCTACGTTGTAATGTCATGCGAAAATACATGAACTGCTCCACTGGGTTTTTAAACTCCATACACCTTCACTAGAATCATTTGGATCATTTCAGCTCTGGAATTTCCTATCCCTGCTAAACAAAAGCTAAAAAGTAAAAGGTTAACTTGAAAACTAGCACTTCATAGCATCACAACGTGGTACAAGAGCATTTTGAGCTTTGGAGATGCAGAAAAACTAATAATAAAGGGTTACTCAAACATTCATTATAACATGGTCAAAAGCTCACATAAGTCAATTTTACATAATGTAGAAATTTAAAGCTTGATGGAAGCTTTATGCAATGAAACCGTATCCATTTTACAACTGCTCTTTGCCCCTAAAGAGGATCATATTATTATTGACTCTCGCTCGAGGGCATTAATTTATATGCTGTTGTTGTTCTAAACAGCGAACAGTATTGTTACCAGGACTGAAGATGCATATGTGACCTGTGTGACCCCCTTGTATACTGACCCCATCTGCAATCTGCAAACACAACTTTGAACTCCTCAGACCTTCTGTGGTGTTTATATGTGTATAGATTTTCAGTTTTCTTGGAAGCATTTCGGAGAACAAGAATTAATCTAATGCAGAAAATCTATATTATGTTAATCCATGTTAAATTATGCAAGCATACTTGTCTACCTAGTATAATGTCAACTTTTTTGGTTTAGGGGTCACCTCTACACTGATATGACTTGGAACTGGTCCTGGTGGAGTCACGGGCATGTCTTCATAGAGATTTTTAATAGGAAAAGCAATAACATTTCCAAAGAGACAAGGAAGTGGTGGACCAAGTGGAGGATAATTAAATCTGAAAAGTTTTGATATGGACTCCATTATTAAAAGGGCTCATGTTGAGCTATTTCTCCTGAACAAAAGGTAAAAGGTAAGTGTTGGCTTGAAAACCACATGAAATCACAAGGTGGAAAAGGGCATTTTGAGCTTTGGAAATGTAGACAGATGCATAATAAAGGAGAACCCAAATGTGTGAATGAAAGAAACAAAACTCTGCTTATGTTTTTTGATAAAATAACATCTTAAGGTTTACAAGAGTCAACTTTGGCGTAAGATAGGACCTTTAAGCAACACTTATTTATGTATCTATATGAACCCCATCATTAACCCGAAAGTCTTCTGTTTTGTAATAAATACTGGACCAATGAGATTTTGCCACATTAACTCTTATCTCGTTATAACTGGTGCCTGAAACTGAATATGTAGCACAAAACTCAACTTGCTTATGCGTGTAGCTAAGCAAAATAATATACATTCTTTAGGGGGCCGTACTGCATTATAGCATCGACTCATTATTTGTGCTTGAGTTGCTTGTCTGGTCCCTGGGCCTCACCATATCAGCAGAATACAGTTAAAAAAGAAAAAAAAGAGAAACTGTGCATTCTGTTATAGTATATCCATTCTATCAGTCCCCATGTTGGAGCTGATAGATGAGGGGGGCGGTGTTGTCCTCATGCCACCCGAATAAGAGCCTCTGGACCTGTGGAGCCTCCTTGCGACTCTCCCCTGAACAAACTGGTGGTAAAAAGCCGGCTATTGATCCTTTGTTCCCTTTTAAAGCTAATTATCCACTCCGCCGCCAGTTCCCGTTATCGATGTCCTGCTCCTCACCCAGGCTCGTGGCACTAGGGCCAGTTCCTAAAAAAGCCCTCGTGATAGTCATCTGCCCCAAGGCAATACGAGAGGCTCTGGACACTGTTTGAGCTGCCCAGACGCATAAAATTAGATTTTATAAGGCAAGTTTATGGTGAGTTTCAACAATATTATAATAGCCATTTAGATTTATTTGATTTATATTGGTGGTAAGACCCAGCAAACACACTGTGCGAGTAAACCCATCGCCAACCACACTGAAACTGATCTAAAAGCGTCGTGGGGAAAAGTGTCTTGCCAAAGGACACAGCTATAGTATGCAATGCTAGAAGTGCCAACCCTTCTAGACAACTCTACCTGCTGAGCTTCTGCAAACTTACAACTTGGCGCGGATTGATTTAAGTACTATGAATACACTAAAAAGAAATTGCATGGTTTGAGAATGGAATTTGAAAAAGATTATTATTATGAAAAAGATGTTCCTGAATAAAAATGATAAAATGCATTTTGGCCTAACACATGAGTAATACATAAGTAATACAGTACTGATGAATCATGCACAGCCATATTAAAGGTCCCAGATTACATACAGTTTCAAAATGAAGACATGTTCGATGTTGTTACCTCATCAAAACATTCATTCACACATGTTTGAGCAATCCTTTGTTAGTCTCTTTACATTTCACTCAGAATGCTTTGTTCCAACTTGTGATGTCATGTAGTGGTAGGTTTCAAGTAAACAGCTACTTTTTACTTTTTGTTTTGTAGAAATGGGCAACTCTGGGGCTGAACTTAACCAAATTATTCCAGTGAAGGTGTATGGAAGAAATTGTATGGTTCAAAAATGAAATTTGAAAAAGATAGTTATTGCACAAAGTTGGGAACAATAATATTTTGTTGCTAAATGTTAATTTAAAGGAGTATTGCCTGATTTTATTCTGTGTGATAAAGTAAAGTTAGGTTTGCCTTTGTACATATCAAAATGTCAAAATTTGAATGTTTGTTTTTTATCTTCCACAAACTTGCAAGAAATGCTGGTGTTCTGTTAGTATTCTAGTTGCTGTTAGCATTGGTATGATAATGTGAATAGCACGTATAAAGTCACTGTGGTGAAGAAGGATGTTAGGATGTAAAAAGTGAGCAGTGCCTTTATATCAGACCACAGCAGTACCCGGACACAAATGAGCTTTCGGCCACGACCGTGATCACACGACTACAGACTACACCAATAAAGTGGCCTGCAAATGGAAAACGCTCTACCGATATATGCAGATCGCTATGGCTACCGCAAAGTAATTCAGACTCAAAATGAGGGTCGTGACCTGCAATTAAGCAAAAGACACGGCATCCATCAGACCGCCGGAAAACGCCTTAAATATATTTATTACAACCTCTGTGTAAAAATAGTCTCGTAATGCTCCGTCATTCTGAACAGACAAAACCATGATTTATTCTGCATAACCTCATAACTATAAAGCCGCGTATGGACAAAACGCCCTTGACACAACCTTTTTAGCGATAAATTGGCGAAGTCTTTCCATAACAAACAGCTGCGTTATTGGGCAGGGGAAGGTGTGCTGCGTGTGTGGACTGGCAGAGGATGATGGGAGGAGGACCGGTGCTTGTTTATTGAAATAATGAAGGGACATTCATCTATTCCGATGGTTTGATAAAGCGCGGCCAGAGATTCGCCAGGCACGCTAATGGATTAGAATTTAATATGGGGGCTCGGATTTTATTAAAACAAGTGTCCCTCAGGAAAATCCTTGGCAGGGGGCGGTTGTGGTAAACAAGACTTGCAGACTGATGTGCTCTCTGTCGGGTGACATTTTGGAATTCTCCTCTGTGGCCAGTTTATTAGGCGCACGTGTTAATAATGAGGCGATTTCCACGAGAAATGCTCCCGACGCTGCAATCATACTACTGTTATTGTCAGTGTAATTGTACCTATGTTAATGCTGCAATACTGTTAACTATATTCTGATCACATCTACTTTCTTACTACAACATTTACTTATAAGCCTTGACATTTTTGGATAATCGTTGTAGTAGCAGGGGGAAGAGGAACGAGTAATACAACTACTGCTGCCATTACTACTAATAATGCTACGACTCCTACTCCTGTTAATGCTACTACTACCACTACTACTAATGCTATGACTCCTACTTCTATCACTACTACCACCATTCCTACTAACACTACTACTACTAATAATATAACTCCTTGCACTATTACTGCTACTGCAAGTGCTACTATTAATACTACTGTTAATGCTACTACTATTTCTAGTACTACCCAATATGCCTACTGATACCGCTACTACCACTCCTACTAGTACTACTCTTACTTCTACTACTACCATCACCACCTGTACTACTACGAATAATAATGCAACGACTCCTACTCCTCCGATTACTACTACTGCAAGTGCTACTATTACTACTACTGTTAATGCTACTATTTCTACTACTAACCAATATGCCTACTGATACTACTACTGTCACTCCTACTAGTACTACTCCTACTACTACCACTACCGCTACCACTATTACTGCTGCTACTACTACCATGCAATATGCCTACTGCTACCATTACCAGTAAGTGTTTATTAAGTGTTTATTTATATAGCGCTTTTCACAGACAGATGCCACAAAGATGCTTTACAGAGGATTATTTACAGAGCATTCTTCATTCACTCCATACCCGGTGGTGGTAAACTACTGTTATAGCCACAGCTGCCCTGGGACAGACTGACGGAGGCGCGGCTGCCAAGCCAACCGGCGCCAACAGTCCCTCCGACCACCACCATCACTCACTCACACAACTTTCATGTTTCAATTGCATGTTTTGGGTTGATGGGGGAAACAGGAGTGCCCGGAGGAAACCCATCCAGACACGGGGAGAACATGCAAACTCCACACAGAAAGGCCCGGGCGACCAAGGGATCGAACCCGCAACCTTCTTGCTGTGAGGCATGAGTGCTAGCCACTCAGCCACCGTGCCGCCAGTAAAACTAGTGCTGCCACTACTACTATTACTACTGCTGTTACTGCTAATGCTACTACTACTTCTACTACTACCAATACCACTACAACAAATATGACTGGTACTACAGCTACTGTTATTACAATAACAAAGAGTACTACCGTCACGACTACCACTACTGCTAGTTCTAATGCTTCTACTACTACCACTACTATTACAGCTACTAATACTTCAACTACTAAGCAATATGCGTACTGACATCACTCCAGCACTTCATCTGGACATTTTCGAGTTCCTTGACAGTACAGCTGTTGGCACACCCCTCCTCCCTCTCCTCGCCTCTATTGCCATGCACAGGAAGTGATTGATTTGCTTTCTCCTGTGAGTGATGATAAGCTGCAAACTCATTAAGATGGCCGCCGCCGCATTCTAAGAGCATGTTTGCCTGATCCGAATCGTGCACACTCCCTCCTCTCGATGTGGAAACTTCCCCAACCGGGATTCATCAAGTGCTGTCCCGTAGAAAGCGGATAGCATACTTGAAAAGACAATCCACCAATTTGGTTTTGGAGCTTTATATTTTTAGATTAAAGGCCTTATATTGGGCAAAATTGATCTGTGTGAGCTTTAAGCAAGGTTAGAATGTCATTCCCTCATCAAATCATCATCAGATTGAGAGAAGAACTCAACATAAACATGCAGGGTTTGTGTGTTAAACATGTGGAAATGAAACAAAACACAACTCCAAGTATGTTTGAGATGAGGAAACAACATAAACACAGCTCAAAACTAGCATAATACGGGTCCTTTAAGCTCATTTGAACTGTAAATGAATGCTTAAATGGTCTTTGCTGATGTGAACGCCTCTAGTCTAGAACTTGCAGTGACTGATAAGAGTGGACAGAGCAATTGTTGAAAACCAGCTGAATGATTAGACTCAGAATGGGACTGTGCAGCTGCCAGAGAAGACAAGCTAAACACATGTAAATGACTCTTTTGTTGAGTCTGAGGTAATGGCCAACTCACTGTACACATGTAGGATTCTGTATGAAGCTACTTAGTCTACCAATGTGCTAAATATGCTAATATATCATCAAAATAGTTCAAAAATGTTATAGCGTTATATTTTTGCAAGGCTTTACAATAAGCCTACAACATTGTATATTCTAAAGGTCCTATACTACACACAATTGTGAACTTTAAGCCTTGTTATAACGCTGTTACCTCCTCAAAAACATTGTTGTTGTGTTAAATAAATATACCGGTATATGGATCCTCCTGTGGGCTCACCACCAGCAGAGGGGTTCATAGGGATTCGGTGCAGAGGACTGGGCAACGCACTGCTGCCCCTGCAACCCAGCCGGATAAAGCGGAAGAAGATGGATGGATCCTTAAAGGTATTCTGTCAGATGAAACTCTCTAACATTAAGGTGGTCTTAAAAATGTGAAAAATGTCATTAGTTTGTAGAGGTGTAAAGTTATTCCTTCTTGCATTCCTAATTATTCACTACAAAGAGTTTCTGAGTACTTTTCACAACCGTCAGAGGCCAGAATGTAATTTTGCCATCACAGTGATGCTAACAATAACGAGTAAGCTAATGCGCATTCCTTTTTAACCTAAAGAGCTGCTTATATAATACAGTATATCTGGGGAAAAAAAGGACAAAAAGTGCAGGCCCTTGAACCAAAATAACAGAACTAAAATATTGTTTTATTTAATGTCATTGTTTGATCCTTCTGATTTCTATCTGAATTACAACAATAGTGATTATGCAAAATTCCACTTAGTTTGGGGCATACCTTTAGTTAAAAAAGGAGATTTAATCATTTGCAATTAAGGCTGATACTTTGCGTTCATTTGTATGGGTGTCGTCTGCACTGGTTTATTAAGTCATAATTGTCTCGCTTCAATCAGATAGATCCATAATTATGAAATAAATGAGATCAAAATGATGACAACAGCTTTTGAATGAGCGCTGTGCCAAAATGTCCTTCAGGGCTACCATATCCGACGAAGGACAATACAGAGCGGTGTTTCTCACAATGTAAGTCTATCATACCTCCCATTAACATATGCAAATCAGATATAGTCACTATTAATCTGGCCCGACGTCTCTCAAAATGGCACCCACTTTCAGGCTGGCATCGAGCAGCATGGGCAGAATGGTAAAGTCCAGGTGATTTCGCCGAGATTTTCATTTGAAATGACACAAATGCCAGAAAAGTCGAGTTAGGGGCCACGGAGCAGGTCCACCCCAGAACCTTGCGTGACCCATTTTATGCAGCAGGCCATTTACTCAGAGAAAAGTGGTGGCTCTTGGAGGAAGGTCACCACAGAAAATACAAATGATTTAGACTTTTTTTTTGCTCGTTTTGAAGTAAACCAGCCATGGCTATCTGAATGTCACGGCACGGGAGGTAGATGCCTGTTTTAAACAAAGGGCTACTGCAGAGAAAGTCGATTTACACATTATAGTTTCCCTTAGTTACCCCAGTCATCCTATCTCTTGGCGGCTAAGACGTCTTAAAGGTTCACTGGGTAACATTTCTAGTGGAGCGTCCACCACCAGCTCGTCTCCATGGAAATTTTATAAAATTTTTCTAGAATGTTCCACAGTATAGATCAAACCTAGCTATCACAAGGGAGGCAAACGGGTTACAGTTCTACAGTGCATTACAATCCAGATCTGTGTAGTCGCCCCTGTTCACAGAATGAATTACTGTATTTTTGAGCAAGAGAAAAACCCATAATTAATGTCATGCCATGAAACTTTCCAGGCAAAGCAATGACATCTCTATGGAGACAAGTAGATACCAGAAAAATTGCGCCCTGCACTTAAAAAAAAGGGTAATTATGAAGCATTTCTATTTCTAATTATAGCTCCCACAGGCCCCATATAATGATTCCATGTGAGTCACTAATATCTCATTTCATATATAGAGTATTCACAATCTAAGCACTCTGATTGTATCTTTTTTATAATCCTTCCTGCAGCACGTCTATTGCAATTAAAGTCCTGTACTTGAATATAAGATAATTCCATGAAAATCTGACCAAGACTATGGGGAATCTGCAACCAAGACGGTAAAATAATAATATGTTTTTGTTTCTTCTTCTTTATTAATTGCATGGTTTACTTACTTTGAGCTGAACGTTTTCTAAAAATATACAGAAAAAATACTGACATTGGGCTCTTTCCAACCGCCTAAAGGTCCCATATTCTGCTATTTTCAGATCTATGTGTTATAATGCTCTTTCCTCATTAAAAAAGAAACCTGGAGTTGTGTCTTGTTTCATTCACACAACACCCTGCACTTTTCACCTTTTTTTTTCCTTTTTTTTTTTTTACAAGGTTGAACAGAAGCATTTTAAGATTTCGAGATGTAGACAGACAATTAAGGGTTACTCAAATATGTGTGAATGAAACAAAACAACTCCATGGATGTTTTTGATGAGGTAACAGCATAATAACAAGACTTAAAGCTCACAAAAGTCCATTTTGTGTATTATAGGACCTTTAATGTGCTGAAGTACACACTCAAGTTGGTCACGGTCTTTTTTAAGCACACATTTGGCTAGATTTCTGCTTGTTACATCCAGAAATGCTTAAGGACAACCGCATAATTCCAAGATTTAGACAAAAATACTTTCCGCTCTAAATTAACAAATCATTAGCAGCTTCTGTTTTATACTCCATAACATTGTACACTATGTTCCAAAAATCAATTACAGTAATCCAGCAAGAACCATACTTTTTTCATCATGTATTATTTTGGTTCCATAAAACCAAAATCACCTCTCTGGGCTCTCTGCCTCGGAAGCTTGCTCAAACACCCAAATCTCTCATCACACTTGTAATTTACAATTCGCTCGGAAAAATCCCCTTAATACCACCTGATCTTCGAGTAATGACAAAGGTTTTCCCCGATCTGCAATGTTTCCAAAGACGGAGCGAGCTGGCTGTGCGGGCCCGGCTTCAGCTTTCCCGATCGGTTAACAAATTGCCCAGGCGTGAACTTTGACCTTTTCCCATGTTCCCTCCACTTTTCCGCCTTGAATATTCTTCCTGGATCAGCGGTTACATGAGTTTGCAGGTTCCGGATCATCCCATGAGTGCTGAGGCTTTAAAATGGAGGGGATGGGCAGTCGGGTTAATGTGGTCATAATATGGTACAGAGCATATAGAACAACTCTGTGGGGATATGGTACATGGTAGTCAAACATGTCCACTGTGATTCTGAACGAGTTTTATGTCTCACACTTACTGGGAGCAATTTAGAATCAAAGAAACATTTCTAATAGAGAGACCACCAGTCGTTAGTCTCAGATGCTATGCTTTGACTATAGAGGTTTCAAAGTATAGCATTACTTTTCTATATCTTTATAGAGACAAACCGGTGACAACACTGGGGCAAATTATAGGTCAGGTCTGTGGAGAGGTGAACCAACTAAACATAAAAATACAGTTTTTCAAGGGATTTTTGAACATTAAAAACACTCAGGATTGCATAAAAGTGGCTATATAAATACACATATACACATACAAACACATCTCTCTATGGAAACAAGTTGGTAAATCTGGTAAATCTACAGAACAAAAGGTAAAAAGGCAGCTGTTATCTTAAAAAACTACAACTACATGACATCACAAGATGGAACGGAGCATTTTGAACTTTGCAAATATAGACGATTTAAAATGGCTTTTAACACTTAGTGGCCCTATGACACTTGCTTTATTTTAATTGGTGTAATGTGCTTTGTTGACATATGTGTATGATGTTTATTGTTTTTATCTTGTTTTATTGTTGTACAGCACTTTGGTCAGCTTTGGCTGTTGGAAGGTGCTATAGAAATAAAGTTTGATTGATTGATTGATTGACAGACTAAAAGCAAATGTGTGAATGAAACAAAACACAACTCCAGGTATGTTTTTATGAGAACAGCATTCTAACATGGCTCAAAGCTCACAATAGTCTAGTCTGCGTCAGATATGACCTTTTAGTAACTCGTATTGGCTTTTTTTTTAGCAAACATTCAAACTAAAAACATATCAGATTCCAATTGACACAAAACCAAGAGGCAGAACTCTGACTGTTCGCTGCCAAGTGACAAGTGACGCTCATTGCCACGTGTGAGTGACAGTGTGAAATATAAATAATCTTCTTGCTCATACCTCGACGTAGCTAGCACTGAAAATAAAATAATACATAATAATAAAAAAAGATTCCCAACAGAGACGCATAGGGAGATACGCAAACACCTTTAATGTCAACCTAGTTCTTCTCTGCCCCGCTGTGTAGTGTCTGGCTCGGTATATTATTAGAGAGTGACAGGTCCATAGAGGGGGCAGACAGATTAAGTTTACGTAAATTCCAGATCTAAATTTGGTTCTTTGATCAGATTGGTGACAGACGCCGGTGCCGGTTGTGCAGGTTGAAAGGTAGAGAGGTGGAGAGTCCGTGGGGGAGGTAACGGTATACAAGATGAGATAGATCAGGTTACGCAACACTTTAATTCGCTTGTACTGATGCTCTGTGGAGTGCGTGTATCCAACCTGGAGATTCGTCGAAAGTTAGACTAACTGATTGGCATGTATTGAGTTTACATAGACCCAACCTAACAGAGAAATTATCTCTAATGAAAATATTGATATATTATAGTATAAAAACATTCAGTATAATTACAGTTTTATTTCTGTGGCACTGTTTGTTATGCATTAACTTATGTCTAATTTGGGATGTAAAATTATGCGTTCAAGCACTGCAAGAGCTGTGTTTTCCTTTTTTTGTAATTAATACTGTGCAGTACAAAGCCAGAATTGTATAATAAAGTTCTGCCATGTATTCCTTTAAATTTTGTAAAGTAACTGTATTCTGAATACCATCAAATGAGTTACTGTACTGGAATACAGTTACTTAAAATTAGCATTCAGAGTACATATTTTCAGTGCACGTCTTCAGTTACTTCCCAACATTGACCACTAATTCAACTAAAGTTATTCTGGTGAGACAACATTGTTTCCTATTCTGTACAGCCTAGACTAACAAATGAGGTACTTGTTCAAAATAAAACCGTGCCATCAATCAGGTGAGAGATACTGAAGCTATGGTAGTGAAGCAATCTAATTAAAGCAAAATATGAATTTATGTATTTTCATTAACCCTAAAGATCTCAAACAGCACAGATACTCATTAACCATGTTTTAAACATACCCGGAGTTGTATTTTGTTTTATCTGTGCTTGTTTCATTAATCTAAAACTGTTAATGTATATGTGTTTTTTAATGTGGAGAAACTCCACACTCTGAAGTACTGGCCCCACGCTGCCTATGACTCTACAAACATCTGAGTGATTGATTTGTTTTATTTCAAGTTTGTGCTAAGAGAAACTATATTCATACATACTACATTTACATTGTAAACAACAGAAAAGCACATTTCTCGAAAAGGGGAGGGAAGAAGGAAAACTTATATTAACCCACCCCTGTTCATTACGTAGTTTCAAAAAATATGTGGTTGCTTATGTACATTGATCACCAAACTTTACAAATAGCAAAATAAATGACATACTATACGTACTAAATATAACTATAACCCAAAATCGTCATAGTGTACCTCCTTGTGTACAAAATAGCTTTTGGATATTGAATGGCAGTATATTTTTGTTTGCTTTATACAAAAGCAAAGCAGTGCAGAATTTCACTAAATCAAAATATTTTAATAATTTTGAAGTTATTTGTATGATCCAGGTAACTAACCTTATGCATTATTCTAATAGTACATTTTTGTAATTTGAAAAGTGAACATTAAATGTTAAGTAACCACAACTTTTGTACACTATTATTCAAACCAACACATGCATCTCTAAAATGTCTTTTCACATTTACTGCCCTTTGATATCTTTTTCTTTTTCTTTTTTTGTACTATGCAGCACATCACTATCCCAGCAGGAGCGACTATAAACACAAAGGCTTACTTGACTTTGACTGACATGAACCCAAAATACTCGTAACACCACTCCTTTGCCCAAACCTGGCAACCCAACGCACAACATCTTCCTGATCGCTCTCCATTAAAACTTTTGTCATTCTTCAAAAAAACAAAACAAAAAAAGAAACGAACAAAGAACCCAATACTCTAGAGAAATTGTATCATCGCCAACGGCATCTCGAAGGGTTTGTTTTTGGTTTAATGATGGCTGCATTAGGAGGCAAGGAGGGAGTCAGATCCTACTGTCTATCTCCCCCGAGTCTGTGACCCGGTCTATTCCTCTGCCATCAGACGCTGGTGATGGATGACTTCATTAAGCTGAAAGACAATGAGCGAGTGCCTTTTATTGTTTGCTCTCAATGGTTTATGGCAAAAGTTGAATTATTGTTTTAAAAGCAGTCTCCTTGAGGAAGTCAAACCGATATAATTTAAACAAATCCCTCTGGATCTGAAGTAAATAGACGTTTTGGAGAAGGGATACATCAATGCAGCTCTTGCAGTCCGATTTTAATAGTATGAGTGACTGGCAGTTATAAGGGGGGCAGTTATAGAGGTGAATTTAGAGCAGAGTTTCATATTTGAAATTCAAACCATGAGTATCATAGCAACCAAAGAGCCGGGCCGGAGCACGGGAAAGAAGGCGCTTCATCCGCCTGTTATTAATGTTTATATCTTGATTCACGGACAAAACTGTGAAACAACGAGAGGTTAATACAAACATTTTATGACCAAAATGATAAGCGAGACAGCAGCAGTTACAGAGAGGCAAGTTTTTCAATAAAAAATGAATTGGAGTTAACGTTGATGGTGCTGGAAGTGCTTCCATGCTTGATGGTGACTGAAAATAGCCAAGAGTTCCTTGAAACCAACACAACATAAGCAAAAATTATCCATGATTTGAGTAGCTGTTATATATCCCTCCAGTAACCACAGAACAGCTTGTATAAATAAAAGTTTAAACATTATGAGACTTTGTGGGCCAACTTCCACCAGTAAATTGTCTTATTACATTAATTTATATCAGCCAGAGTGTCAACAGTATTTGGAAGCCGATGTCTGGTTCAGCAATAGTTTCTGTATTATCTGCATTCTCAAATTCCAGTATCAGAACGTTGTATAGCTATTTGCAGAGGATGAGAAATGACACTCAAAAATATGTGACTATAAGTGCAAAGAAACAGGAACTATTCACCTTGACTAAAAACCACTCTAAGCCTGAGCCACGGTTTCCAACCAGTTTCATGTATTGAATCCAAGAACGGAGTACAAGGTAAAAAGGCAAAGCTTCTCCACAAACCCATTCACTTTTTCTAACATATTCTCACATCCGATGCAAAAACTGAGGAAAATACGTGAAACTGTGTAGCTTTAAAGGTCCAATATTACACAAAACTGACTTGGAAGCTTTTAGAAATGTTATAATAATATATATTATAACCTCCTATAAAAAATGCAGTTTCATTCACACGTTTGAATAATCCTGCATTTATACGTTTGTCTACATCTCCAAAGCTCAAAATGCTCTGCTCCATTTTGTGATGTCAGTAGTTGTAGTTTTCAAGTTTAATAGCTACCTTTTACCTTTTGTGGAGTAAAGAACATTATAACAGATCAGAAAACAAGGTGAAGTGGGACCTTTAAAATGCAATTGTAATTTTTATACAGAAAATTATTATACAGAAAATCGAGACACAGTGACGGTAAACTAGAGATAGAAAATTGTAGGTCAGGAAGTAAGGTCATCGCAGTGGACAAAGATGTACAACTGAATGGAAATGAATGTCCCCTGCAATAAGATAAAAAACATTTAAAAGTAAAATAAAATGGCAAGGTTTGAAAAATCAGTCCAAACTGAATGGTCTGAATAGCTCTGCAAAAGCGCCTTTCTTCTCTTCTTTGCTGGTCACGGCTTTGAACCGCGTCAGACGTCACACTCAGCCTTCGGTCACATTAGTGTCACTTTTTCTTTCATGTTCAGATTCACATGGGAACTCTGTGTGTGTGTTTAACCATGGGTAGTGCCAAAGTACAGGGAAATTTGGCACCGGGGCGTTTGAAAGAGTGAAGAATTATCGAGAACAGCGCGATCGAACTGTCAAAGTGCTCAAAGGTACGCTCTGTAACCTTTCTGACATGTTCCGCCTGGAAATTTCCATAGTGAGTGTGGCATTAATGTGACTTAGCGAACATTTATTTCATTACAGTTAAATGTATTGCTTAAACAGGGCGGTATTTAACTTCTATGGGGTATTAACTGCCAACACTTAACACTTAACTTAACTTTAGATCACCGTTTACCTTTTATTGTGTTGGAAATGCTATAATCACCAAAAAAAGTACACGTTTTTTTTTTTTTTAGTTTTAGTTTTTGAGTCTCCTCTGCTTTTGCTCTCTATGCCAAGTCACAACATAATCAGCTTGCATCCCGCCAATGAAAATACCGCACATCCAATCAGGTTTGTCAAGCTCTCGTGTGCAGTTTTGTATCATGTTTTTTGTATATTTATGGAGAATTATCAAGACGTAGCATTGGAAAGAATCTTAGAACTAAGGAGGGTTCGGTTAGTGCCCGGGAGAGATTGCAAAAGTACTAAAACGTGCAGCTAAAACAGTATTTGTGCATCATATTTCCAATTCTTTGAGCGAGATCCATGCCTCTCCACAGAGCTGACCTTTCCTGGAAACAAGATTTCCATGGAGACAAGCAGGTGGCTGCCTTTTCCATAACATTTACGCATTTACACGGCGCATTTTAAAAGAAAGAAAGAAAGAACGGCCTCTTGATATTCTTTTTTAGCTTTTCAGGGATTTCTTTGCAATGCATAAAGTTTCATTTCAGGAAACACTTCTTTAACAGCCAAATTACTTCACCACCGACCTATCAATAAATAACATTCACAATGAGATACTCTGGTTGAGAAATACAAATCAGCCAAGCTCAGAAAGCAGAGGAAATAGCTCAAACACATCTCCTTCTCCCGGATATATTCACCTGAAAAATCAGCGTAATGTGACATATGTTTGCACACTGGGTGGGAGAAAGAGGCCATTTTATCCGTTTTAATATTCACGACGCTTTTTTTGACAACGGTTCACCTGGGATCTGACCAAAGACTGGCCCTGCCTTAAGCCCCATGGATACCAACCAACTCGGCAGCAAACCGCAGTGCCTTGCTCAAGGGCATCCCAGCGCTAATTATCTTAAAAAGGAAGAAGCTATTGTTAAAACGGGCTCCTAACCGCTTTTGTGCTCGTGATCCTCGATGCCCCCTTTCTATTTTATAATGTGTTTTTCCTGCAGCTTTGCCTCTTGTCATCCGTTTTCACATTTTTATTCGTCGTCATTTTTTTAATTCTGCTCCTTCCTCCTCGCCATCTGCATTAGGATTTTAATAATTCCTTCAGTTGGGCTGCCATTTTGGAATTTTTCTCTCATCTAATGGCACGAGCCTTGAAGCTGTGGTTCTCGGCGGCGCTGGATTCTGACACAGTTTTGAAATTATTCTTCACATCACAATGGTGTACTGTCAAAAATACGGGTTCATGCTGAGGAGAATGTCACCTGGTTTCAAGTCCATGAGACCTTCTTAAAATGTACAGGGAAGTTCTAGCTCCAAAAGATGAAAATTTGCGATTAAATTTTATAGATTACACAACATGGATTCTTATGAGCTTTAAGCCATAACAATATCATAACCTCCTCAAAAAAAAAACATGCCTGGAGTTGTGTTTTGTTTCATTTACAAAGTCTGTTTACAACTCTAAGGCTCAAAATGCCCTGCTCCACCTTGTGATGTCATGTCGTGGTAGTTTTCAAGCTATTTTTTACTTTTTGTTCAGAAGAGATTGACAATTATCCAAATGATTCTAGTAAAAATATTTGGAGTTTAAACACACAGTTGAGCTCTATCTGTATTACCACATAACATGATGAACTCAGCTTTATGTAGCAGATAATACTCCCTACAACTGTACAATAACTGACATTTATGTAACACATAACCCTATGTTCTGTCAATAACCATATAAGTTTTGCGCTGTCTTCCTATGACCTCTTGTATAAAGCTGAGATTTTATATTTCATTTCTTATATTTTTATTTTATTTTGACGTGTACATTTACATTTATATAATTCTGCCTTATCTGACACCTGTCTCATGCCATCTTTTTTTGTTATTTATTCAGAAAATTTGTCTAAGTCTAAGAACTAAATATGCAGGATTTGTGTGTTAAACGTGTGAATGAAACAAAACAAAACTTCAGGTAAGTTTTTGAGGAAGAAACATTGTAATATTGCTCCAAAATAGTGCAATATATGCTCTTTAAATGGTTCCATTAATTCACAAAACAATCACACTGCATAAGAAGTTTGCATCTCTTACCTGGCATTGCTTTGTCCAGTGTAATCCTCGTTCATTCTTGATCGCAGTTTTAGCAAATGCAAATCAAAATGACTTAATCCACAGCCCGGAAAAATCTCAAAATCTAACTTTTATATGTTAAAAAGTTTCAAATATTTTCAGTTTTTGTCTTGGTAAATCTGCTCAATCCCATCAGGCTTTGAGGCGAGACACCTGTGTGGCGAAAGGATACGTACTATGTGATAAGGCTCACAACAAGTCCAGAGAACTGAAAAAGTAGTTCCGGAAATGAATATATAAGATTTGGTTCATGCATCTTTTATTCATGTTTAAAATGAAACGGTCCTATATATTTGTACATTTTTGTTGGTTTTGCATGTTGTGGTGATAATGCTAAGTTGCTGTGTTATTGTAGCTGGATACAGTCACGTAACCCGGGGCCAGGATGTACACATGAGTCACAGTGCACTGCTTTCTCTGCACTCTACTCCCTGCACTGTAGTTAGGGGCAAATATAGAACGGAAAACGCAATCACGTGGATCATTCTTAGGAAAAAGTTGATGAAGAAACAGCAAATACATCAAAAACCATATGAGCGTAAATAAATAAAGTTGATATAGCAGATTTATACTGTTTTAAAAGCGTGATAAACAATGTCCTAATTCTTTATTTCAATGAGTTTATAGGCACTTTTCCCTACTTTCAGAGGCCAGGCTGGAGTAAAACCACCTACAACTAGCATGCTAACGGACACTTCCTGATTATTCAATCATATTTTGACCTTAAAAGCTGCGTATACAATATATCTGTACTGTTGTTCAAATACAAGGTAGAAAAATCAGGTATAGGACATTAAAAAAAAAAGTTGATTGTTCTTACTCCCAGTGTATTTATTTACTTACTGATAAAATGTACACAATATATAGCTTTTTTGTTTCATTTTCCCACACAAGATTGCCAGTTCTCATCCCGTCACATCCCTGCTGCCACGTTTTATTCTGTGTGTGTTTACGACTATATATATCTGACCATTTACATCTGCTTTTGTTCTTGTCACGCCGTCCCTCCCACTCCCACTCCCTTAAGCCAGCCTCGTCCTCCCCGGCGCTGCACACACGCAATAACCCAATAACAGGTACGACAAACATGCATTCTTCATATATCTCACCATAAAGGGGCAGCCATGTGAGCGGAGAGGGAGTAGGGGCGTCCGCATTCATTTACATCGCCTGTCTCGGATCCGTCTTGGGCGTTTCAGTATGTGTTGTTTACAGCGTTGCCAGGAGACACAACCTTGGACCACTTCTTCTGTGTTTATTTGATGTGTATCCCGACCCAGGGCAAGGCTTCACACACACTTACATGTCGCATATGTAATGTCTATATTTCATGAAGACGCACATAGCGGTTGGAAGTTTATGTACAGGAGCAGTTGGAGTTTCAAATATAAATCAAATGGAGCACAGTCATTGATGTTCACTCAGCAGTGTAGATTACAAAGATATGGTATGGACCTTCAAGGAAGCACTTCTGGTTAAGTGGCAATCCCATTAATCAGTGGAGAATTTCAGAAAAGTTCGCCTCTATAATATGATATAGTACAGAAAGGTTGATTTGTGCAAAATGTTCAATGTAAACACTGCACTGATTCTCTGGGAGGCTTTAAAACAGCTTTAGACTGTATAGAACCTATTTGCTGTGAAGATTGGCAGCCCAGTGAAAAATAATACAAGCCGAATGACGATGACGAGACCCACAGCAACTTACATACTAACGTGATTACATTTTACTTATTTATTTTTGTTGTTTACTCTTTTATGTTTCCCGTTCAACTTTAGAAAGCAACATTTAAATAATGTTGATCATGCAGATGTACCATTTATTAATTATATTCGTATACAAGACTGAATTCTAAGGGAAAATGTGTATAAATTGTATATTCAAAATAAAATTTAAATAATAATAATAATAATAATAATAATAATAATAATAATAATAATAATATCTTTTATTTAGCGCCTTAAAACGACATAAACAGTTAAATATGATTAAAACATCATTAAAAGCATATGGTTAAATTGGAACAGAATTTAACTGATTGATTGTATTTAGTATTGTATTTTAGTATTTAGATATGCAGTACATTTAAAGGTACAGTATGTAACTTTCTGGAGGTGGTGCATCACCTGCAGAAATGTTTTACACCATACTGTGGAATATTCTAGCCAAAGGAACATCATCTCCATGGAAACAAGCAAGATTACACAGAAGAATTACAGATGTTTATGTATTTATTTATTTTTTGAGCAAAGAAAAAAAACAAAAAAAAAACACTTTGTGACTTTAATTCCCCCCCAATAGTCCTAACCCAAAATATTAAGTATACACATATTCAAACACTTGCTTATTTTCAAGCTGCAATATTGCAAATGTATTTTCTTAATCAATGATACGAGTGGGATACTGCTGCTTTGACTAGTAGACACAGCAGACACAAGCGCACGTTTCCTTTAATATCTACGTAGTTCGAACATAATGCATTTATTTTTGTAGTTCCTGTCTGGTCAGATACATCATGTACACATCATGTACACATCCTTTATCACCATATCATCTCCATATTCATACCTCCTCATGACGCATTCACTAACCTCCAGCTCCCTGTTGTTTCAGTGCGGCGCTCCCTCGTTCACATCCATGTTCTGGGCTTCACGTTGCCATTTGAAGTCATCCGGGGCCAACATTGAGCGCAGTGCGTCATGACTTGGCAAGTCTTAACAAACCAGGACAGATAGACACAGAAATAGCCACACTGAGAACACATGGCACTGTCAGTGTATGTCACACTTATGAGGCAAATCCCAAAGTTCTACACGAAAAGACTATGTCGTCTATAAGGAAAACATACACACTACCAGTCAAAAGTCTCACCCTCTTATTCATGTTTAATGTTTTGGGTTTTTTTTCTTTCTTTTTCTTTATGTTCACTACTTTCTGTATTTGATATACATACAGAAGGCATCAAATATGTGAATTAAGATGTATGGAATTATGTAAAAGAAAAATATAAGAGTTAAGTTATATATTATACAGCCAAAATATGATTAAACTGTATGCAAAAAAATTAAATAAAATAAATAAACTAAAAGACTTTAAACTTTAGTGTGTGTTTAAACAGCACCAGTCAAAAGTTTGGACACAAGATCTCATTCAGTGTATGTTTTTATTTATTTATTTTTCCTTTTTTCTTACTACTTTCTACATTTGTTATATATATACTGAAGATATCAAATATATGAAGCACGATGTATGGAATTATTTTGTGAAGAAAAGAGTGAAATAACATTTTATTTTTTCAACAAAAGGATGCAAAGGGTGGATAATTTGAGCATTTGGTTAGAAAATATATAACTAATTAACATTTTCTTTGCATATTTCTATACATCTTACTACTACTATATATTTGCTGTCTTTTGTATGTATATAAAATGTAGAAATTAGTAAACTTATAGGAAAAAACAAACAAAAATAACCTTGAATGAGATGGTGAGTCCAAACTGTTGACGGGTAGTGTACAGGAATGGCAAAGCAAAGAGGTGTAATAGTCAATGGGGCTTGCTATGATAATTATAGCGGTCAGGTCATGTTGGTTTGTAGTCTAAATATAGGACACATAAAACAGAATTGCGAGTTGAGCTTGGCTACCTAGAGAAATGGATGAGGAAGAAAGTGCATGCTTGGATAGACGAATAAATGGACTTGGCCCCAGGCGCTATATAACATGGTAGAAATGACGTACACAGCGAAGGGGGGATTCAGATGGAGAGGAAGAGGGAGGTATTTTGTCTAGACAAGAATTTCCAATATGTTTTACAACTCTCAGCCAATCAATGTCTGTTTTCTGTACTACTACAAAGTCACGATGCCAGGTATATACTGCAGAAATATCATAGGATTTTAAACAACAAAAAACTGCAGCAAGGGCAGTTTAAAGGACAGAAGTAAGGGACTGACGAATTGTGTGAAATGTTCTTTGTTAAGGAGATGCTACAGGTTTTTTTTAGACCAAATGTGGCAGCAAATATGACAGACCTTTCAGAAGAAATACTCTGAGACCTTCCAGAGGAAATACTTTAAGAGAATGGCCAGTTTCATCACCAACCTAAACAGAGAGGAGTAGGAATAAGGCTTAGAAGAGACTTTCCGGTTCAGTTGTGTTCACCTGGGTCCCACTGGACGCATAACTTAAAGAGTAACTGGATGTAATATCTGAGTTATAATATGAAGTTAATGTAATGTGAAGGACAAAACTTTAAAGTGTACACTAAATATGGTATCTAAAAATGAGACGGGCAAAATCATATCTGAAGCAACACAAGAAAGAGAAACACAGATGTTAAAAGATGTGGAAAGAGTAACTAAACCTTTTACTCATGTAAGCGAACTGTTACTTCAAAAATATTACTATTAGGAGTGAAAGTATGCTGCTAGAAAAGTACTCTGAATAGTACAATTTCTTTAAAAAGCTACTCGATTAAATGTAGCACTACCCACCTCCGCTTCTCAGTGAATTATACATTATGCCTCATTCATTTGTTTTTATCTGTTTAAGCAGTATTATAGGATATTATTCATTTTCAAGCATATTCAAATGAGCTCAAAACTTGCAGGGTAAACATTAACATAGTTAGAATGCAGAGTCAGTGTAGAAGAGAAAATCTACCTGCAAATAGACTTTTTGGGCAAGTTGAACACAGGTCAGTGAGTCGACCTGAATAGAAAGACACTGGGAGCAGCTAAGAGAGCAGTTTAGATTAGATCCACCTCAAGTAACATAGTACTTTCCCTTAACACTGTAGTATAGGAAAGGTGTAGTGTATTTTTAAATCTGCAGTGGAGACAGCACTGCAAGTCCTTCATCTATTTACACAAGAATTACTTTGTTTCACTAAAGATATAAGCGCTTTGGCCACCATTAAATGTTGCAGGTAATTAATCTTCTTATGCAGTATTTGCCTGAGCACCCAGAATTGGACCACAGAGCGTGAAAAACCACTGTCCTAACTTGACACGGTCCAACCGCAGCCGCTAATTTGTAGTCTCTAAAATGCAGAAGTCACCTCTCAAAAATGATCGTAGCATTCGGAACAAGATACAACTTCTTTTGCGATTGTGGATTCTGTGGATATCTGGGCAGTTTCTCAGTTGTTGCTTTTTGTGCCGTCTTTTAAGTGTAAGTGTATGTGTTTTTTTACATGAACGTTCCATGCACCTCTCTGGTTAATCCGCCCAACTCAAATCAGGGACACAGTAAATTCAGTATATTCTAGTTGGTATTTGTAGCATGCGTTTGATTGAAGTATATTTCCGACACTGTTTACGCCTGTGAAAAAAAGAAAGGCAGGAAGAAAAAAAGAAAGTAAGAAACAGTTACTGCAGCTACAATGACACCTTGACCAAAACACGTCCTCTGAGAGCGGAGGAGCTGACAGTGCCTGGGCCCTCACCTCCTGGACAGTGCCAGCGGCTTTGAGCCCATAGTCCCACTGCTCTGACAACCCTTCACACAAGTACAGGCGAAAAACAAACAACAACTTTTAGGAAAGAACCGCGTGAGGTGCCTAAACGGCTCACCCTCATGGCAAAATAAGTGTCAATCTCCACGGAGACGAGCAGTTGACAGCGCCAGGCCGAGTTACAGGTTGTATCTGTGGAGAGGAGGCTACGCTCACAGCTTACAGTATGGCATGTTTTTAAAGTGCATGGTGTAACTTTTCTGGTGAAGGATTGCTTTGTCCTTCACCAGAAAAGACAAAGACAAAGGATTGCTTTGTCTAGAACGTTCCACAGTATGGCATTATGTAATATAATGTTGAACTCTGCACTTTAAATCACAAACTACTGTAATATCCAATTCTCTGCTCACACATAAATATAGTTGTAAATGTCACTGATGTAAATAATTTCTGAGAGAGAACAATTTTTATCTTCTATCTTATTGTATTTATCTTTTGAAAACTTGATTCTAACTACATGTTCTTGGTCGGTTGCATTTGTAACAAAGAAAATTTCTCCTCGGGGATGAATAAAAGTAATTCTGATTCTGATTCTAAACCTTTCAGTCTTCATAGAGATAAAACCAGACCAAGTTACAGGTCAGATCTGTGGAGAGGCGACCCCGCTCACAGTCCGAATGCCTGTTTTTCTAGGTATTTTTGAGCACTAAGCCACCTGTAATTTAATGTCTGTAAAGTAGAGCTGTTTAATGTCATACTGTGGAATGTTCCAGGCAGAATAATGACGTATCCATAGAAACAAGCAGGTGACCCAGATCAAAAAGTTACACAATGCTCCTTTAAGGGTTTTTTGAGCAGAAAGACCGGAAATTTAATAAACACAAGGCATAAAAGTGAATGGGTAGAAGATTCTAAACTAAATCTAAATGGAGGTACCACAAAAGTTACACTTTGCACCTTTAATCTTGCCTGCGCTCTCGAATACACACTTCTTACGAATATGTGAGTCTAGTCACGAGTGAATGTCCCCGTTTTCAGACAAATAAAGAGAAAAATATATATCTCACGGGGATGAAAAACATAGCTGATTTTTGCAGAATGAATGACTCTGTTAGATAAATTGTAAATGTAGATGACCAGCAAGCGCCTTCATTTCACACATGTCACGTGTCATTCTTTCATTCAATATTGATTACATTGCAGCCTGGGGACCAGACTGATATCAAGCTGTATAAAAAATACAGCGAGATCATTCAGAATTTGCCAGGCAACCTTTAATCTTGTGTCTTTGTAGTTTTTCCAACTGGAAATAAAATATAGAAATGCCACTATGATCTGACCTGCCCTCAACTTTAATATTAAACTAATGGCTCTTGTGACACTGTTACAAGATTCAGCCTATTCTACTCTGACTTCAGGAGGAGGCTTGGTAAGTCTAATCAGTCTCATCGTGTGATTGATTAAACAATAAGTTCAATCCATTATCTTAAAGGTGCACTAGTATAAAACTGGGAATGTCTGGGCACTCTTGCTACACTGAAAAAAAGCACATCTTGGCAAGTTAAAATTGTTTAAATTAAGAACCATTTACATTATTTGAGTAAATTCAACTTGACAAGTAAAACTGTCTAGGAACAAAAGTGTTTTTCTTAATTCAAGCAACATTATTTTTTTATTTTGTTTCTTACTTTAAGTGCAAAGGGTAGTGTAACTTTTCTTGTGGAGGGTGTGTCACTTGTTTGTTTCTATGGATATGTCATTACTCTACCTGAAATGTTCCACAGTATGACAGCTCTCTTAAAAAAAAAAAGGCATTGTGACTGTGAGCGGGGTCGCCTCTCCACAGATTTGACATGTAACTTGGTCTGGTTTGGTCCCCATTAAGTTTTAATACCATACTGTGAAACATTAGACAAAGCAATGACATTTCCATGGAGACATTTGGCAGATCCCCAACCAAAAAATTACACAGTGCACCTTTAAGATGTATTTTCAGATGTTAAGTACAAAAAGCCTTGTGCCATTCGTAGATCATTTTACTTCACATTTGTCAAGAGAAATGTACTGAAATCATCACGAAACTTTCTTAATTGAAGTCATCTTAACTTGCGTAGGTTGTAGTTTGTTCCAGAGTAGTTCAGCGTGAACACTGCACACTACAAACCAGTGTTATTAAAGGTGTCCCATTAAACAGGTGCTTCAGTTCAAACGGCTCGTATCACAGCGTGCGGCGGGGCTGGTGATGGAGCAGGGCCCGCTGTTTGAGACACTGAGCCGATCAATAAAATCAACTGCTCCGGTGAGCAAGACACTCTTCAAACTGAGAAGAGCGCGCTCATACGGGGGGAATCGGCTCAGCATCCCGGGAAGACAGGCCCATGTTCTAGAAGAGGGAAAAGACTGGATTACTGTGTCATTGGAGCACAGTTGGGGAGGAAAGTAGGATATGTTTTTGGCATTACTAAGTGCAACGCTACAAAAAAGATAGTTATTTGCAAGATAAAATAAGTATATACATTTGAAAATGCATAAATAATGTGTATGTGTATGACAGCAACAAATACAGAATACAATCAATACAAAGAAAATATAAGAGGAATCCAAATTTATATAAATAAATTATATAAATAAATATAGATTTGTTAATGGTACTCTCAGAATTAACAACTGCGTGTTTCCATGGAGTTGCTTTCCCCACCCCCTTAAAACCATGCACACTTATGAGCGGGGTCGCCTCTCCACAGGTCTGACCAGTAACTCTGACTGGCATCATCTGCTTCTCTCTCGTTAGATAAGTTTAATGTCAAACTGTGGAACTTTAAAGACAATACCATAACATCTCCATGGAGACAAGCATATGGTGGACCTTCTACTACAAAAGTGACACAGTGAACCTTCTAAAAAAGTGGCAGCATTTTAATTTATTTTAATTTATCTAACTGCAAATCAAAACATGTTTCTAGACTTGCATAGCTTTTATTGTACATATTTATCCATTGATACTGGATCAACAGTGAATCAAATGTGAAAGCAACAGCTTCAGATCAACTATAAATGACCAATTCCCTCATTGCATATTATATTATATTGTCCAACAAATTAAAAATGTATCTAAAAAGCCCAAAGATGAAGCCTCTTGTATGAATATATTGTGAGTATCTTGTTGACTCGGTCCTTGTTGATGAGCATACGCTGCCAGTAACAGTCTGCACCTTTGGGGAAAGCAGCCTCCACTTTGAGCTCCCGACTGTGAGACAAACTTAGTGTGTTTGTCTTTGCTATTTCCCACGGGTGAGCTCGGAGGAGACGAGGAGACAGCATGATTACACGATTTTCAATAATTTGTTTTTAATCTGTCTGTCTGGGTATTGGAAAAAATGTGAAAATATTCAACAGAGGAAATAGGTTTTTAGACAGAGCTGGATGGGATCACAGTCAACTGTCTGGCATAAATAAGGAGGTTTTCAGTTTTCTGTGACACTCGCTCGACTATAATAGAAACGCTGGGCTCCAAAGTTCAAAGCTGTGGGTTTGATGTCTGTTCAAGGTAAACAAGTTGTCACTGAGTCATTGTGCAACCCACTTCACCCGTGTTATCTGTCCAGATTTGAATAGTTGTCGTTTATCACACCACCAAGCTTGATATTTGATATAGTTTTTCTCTTTTATGGTTAACAAAAATGCATTTAAAGAACAAATTATGCTTCTTTGTAGCTTCAATTCCCTTTAAAAATTGCTTTTGGTCACCTCAGGATAAGGATTTCCCATTCTAACTTAAAATAATGTCTAACAATCCAAGGAAACAACTGAAAGGCGTATACTCCGTGAACACTATTTTAACAGA